>NW_004624749.1:16008749-16078479 GCF_000247695.1 Heterocephalus glaber
GACCCTGCTATTCCACTGCTGGGGATCTTCCCCAAAGAATTAAAAGAATGATACTACAGTGATATATGTGCATCCATGTTCATAGCAGCACAGTTTGTGATAGCTAAAACTTGGAAACAGGCCAGATGCCCATCAACTGGAGACTGGATAAAGAAAATGTGTTTTTTTAATAAAATGAAGTACGACTGAGACATAAAAATAGATAAATTAGAGATATTTATAGCTAAATGGATGCACATTGATTTCTTGATAATAGCCATTCTTTCTGGAGTGAGATAGAACCTCAGCATTGTTTTAATTTGCATTTCTCAAATGACCAGTGATGTTGAACATTTTTTCATATATTTGCTGTTTCTATTTCTTCATCTGAGAAATGTCTATTCACTTCAGATGTCTGTATTTGGATTGGGTTTTTAAATTGGGGGGAGTCTGATTTTTTTGAGTTCTTTATATATTTTACATAGTAGTCCCTTGTCTGAGGAACAGCTGGCAAAATTTTTTTTAATAAGATGAGATCCCAGTTGTTGATAGTTATTGAGATCCCAGTTTGTGATAGTTCCTGCGCAACTGGGGTTTTCATAAAGTCTTTGCCTACACCAGTGTCTTCAAGATTTCTACCTATTCTATCTTCTAGCAGATTAAGTGCTTCCATTTTAATGTTTAGATCTTTGATCCATTTTGATTTTAGTTCAATACATGGTGAAAGATATGGGTCTAGTTTCAATCTTTGGAATATGGAAAGCCAGTTTTCCCAGCACCATTTATTAAAGAGGTTATCTTTCTTCCAGTGTGGGTGTTTGAGTCCTTTGTCAAAGATAAGATGGCTGAGTATGTCTGGAATTCTTTCTACATTTAATCTGTTCCACTGAGCCTCTGGTCTGGTTTTTTTTTTTTTTTTTTTTTTTTTTGCAAACCCCATGCTGTTTTTATCACAATAGCTTTGTGGTATAATTCCAAGTCAGAGATTGTGATGCCCCCTGCCTTGCCTTTGTTGCCCAGAATTGCCTGTACTATTCTAGGTCTCTTCTGGTTATTTCAATAAGCTCCAGTTTTGAAGAAATGATTCATCAATGACTTAAATTCATGTTAACTAAGTATATAAAGTATGCAAACCACTATTCTGCCCAGTGCTTTTCTCTATGCTCTTTCTCATTTTATATTTCCCTTTAGAGTATACTAATAGCAGGTATAGACTCAAATAACCACCATGAGAGGACTAATTTTTTATTTAATTGTATATTGAGCCTCTATACTATGTGGGAAGTGTACTGAGTTGTAGGAGAACAAGAAAGCTTTGGCCATAGTTCTTTGGGTTTTGTTCTTGTTTTGTTTTTGCAGTGCTGGGGATCAAACCCAAGGCCTTGTGCATGCAGGCCAAGTATTCTGGCCCCAAGCTGCACCTCAGCTTCTCAGCAGTTTTGTATGACAGCCAGGGAAATCTACACAGAGGTGCAAACCAGAAACTCTGATGTCCCCATCTCTCTCTCTGTGTCTCTCCCCAGATTTTTTTTCATTAAATTTATTGGTACATTTTAGGTATACAATACATTTACACTCATCATTGGGAACTTGTACCTTTACATAATCTCTCTTGGTTCTAATTTTTTCCCCATTTCCTGCCCTTCTTTCAACCCCTCCACCCCTCCCTCTTTACAGACTTTGTTTCCATTTTTTTCCTTTTTTCATGTTTTTTCCTTCCTTTCCCATACCCCTCCCACTTCCCCTACCCCTTTAGATCTTTTCATCCTATTTCACATTATCAATTATACATTTTGATCCTTATTTACACTTTCATCTTCTGACACTAGAGAAACTATTTGGTATTTACACACATGTGTCCTATTTATTTCACTTAAGAGTATGGCCTCAATGTGCATCCATTTAGCTATAAATGTCTCTAGATTATCGTTCTTTATGACTGAGTAGTACTCTATTTTATAAAAAAAAAAACAAAAAACCCCACATCTTCTTTATCCAGTTTCCAGTTGATGGGCACTTGGGCTGTTTCCAAGCTTTAGCTATTACAAACTGTGCCGCTATAAACATAGGTGCTCATATACCGCTGTGGTAGGATTCTTTTAATTCTTTGGGGAAGATACCCAGCAGAGGAATATCTGGGTCAAATGGCACCTCTAGTCTTAGTTTTTTGAGGTATCTCCATACTGATTTCCACAGTGGTTGCAGCAGTCTGCACTCTCACCAACAATGGAGAAGTGTTCCTTTCTCCCCACACCCCCGCCAGCATTTGTTATTGGTTGATTTCTTGATAGCAGCCATTCTTTCTGGTCTCTCTCCAGATTTGAAGCTGCCTGGATCATATTCAGTAGGACATTCACCTCTGCTTGAAAGTGACAGTTTGAAATAATCTCTGCATTTGTGTTATTCTCGCAGAGCCCTACACAGTCACATTGTTGGGAAATGCAACAAGAAAGAGAGCAGAGGGTGAGAGACACTAGAGGGGCATCAGCAGCGCACTGTGGCCTGTTCTGCCCGGCGCCTCACCTACCCTACCTGTGTCTGCTTTCCATCACCACCACTGGTCCAGGTGTTTGTGGATAAACAGAGCCCCTCTAAGAGCGATCTGTCTTCTCACACTGCTTGATGTGTGCATGGACCACAGCCCACTCTGGGTAATGTGCCCTAGAAACATCAGCAGGCTTTCAAAGGGGAAATCAAGTGCTGATTGCATTGCTCTATGATGTCAGACATTATCTCCATTTGGCCCCTGTTAGACCTTGGATATGTGGACCAGGTCCTGGTGTTAAACTGAAAGATCTTGGGTTCTTAGGGCTCAGCAACCATCCCCACCTCCCACTCTGCAGGCTCATCCACTCTCAGTGCCAGATATTGAATCAGGGCCTTGTGTGGGCCGGGCAAGAAATCTGCCACTGAGCTGTACTTCTTTTTTAGTCTGCACTGGGCAGCACCCTTTCCTCACACGTGGGGCTCCTTCTTGCTGCTCCGTTGGTAGGTGAGATTTTCCATGTGTCCCAGCAGTCCAGGAATCACTGTTGGAGAATTGTTTTTCTTTTGATTGCACTGGGATATAATTTTTCCTTCTCACCTGACTTCCAGCCTCTAAGGTGGATTTGTTCTAAAGTTTTGCATCTTGCAAGCCAACTGGCTCATCATTAATTCCTCACATGATCCATTTGCTGAATCCACTCTAGTTTGGCAGCAAGTCTGAGAAGGTGGACTGGTGGGTTGGAGTTCTTTAGGCTGGGTCTCAGGATGGACAAGGTCTGGATGCGCTCCGGGAGGAGGCAGATGTCTAGGAGAGACATCTGGCACAGCAGAAAAAAGTTCCTTTTGCTTGGAATTTCCAACCCTTCCTCTCCCTCCTTCCCCCAAAAGGAAAGAAAAACAGTTTCAAAATAGATGCTAGGCAAATACAGAATATTTTTCTTTTTTGCTTGTTTTTTGTTTTTTGAGAGAAGGTCTGAGAATAAAACACAGTTCCCATACCCAGACCCAGACTGCCATATCAGGCTCTTTGTGGGTGAGACAGAGTCCAGACTGGCCTCAAATTCACTATGTAGCCCTAGGGCTGGGAATTTAGCTCAGTGGTCCCTCACTTGCCTCACAAGTGCAAGGTCCTGAGTTCAATCCCTGGTACTGGAAAACAAAACAAAACAAAAAATCAAAACAAATTCACTATGTAGCCCAGGCTGGCCTGGAACCACGGTGCTCCTCCTGACTCAGCCTCCCGAGTGTTGGGATTATAGGCCTGCACCACTGGCCTAGAATACTTTTCTCTTGTTACATATGCTTCTATTGCTGCAATTATAAAACTTTTCATCTTCATTTAAACTTTTTTTTTCCTGGTACCAGGAATCGAACTCAGGGCCTCATGATTGCCAGGCAGGTGCTGTACTGCTGAGCTACATCCCCGGTCCCAAGGTATTTTCATCTTCTTTTGACTCAGATTCTATTTGAGTAGCTGCTTTCTTTTCTCGCATTTCTTGTTAAACACAGAATCTGCAGCTAAAGCATAGAGATCTAGTCCTGAAAAACAAATTTGCCTCCTTGGAGGGCCTCACTTACACCAATAGATATTGGCGAGATTTGGGTATAATGAAAACCTCAGAAAGTGGGAAGGGAAACCTTAGTGGATCTCTTCAATATTTTTGATAGTCTAGCCAGGTGTGGTGGCACACATCTGTAATCCCAGCATTTGAGAAGCTGAGGCGCGAGGATCACTATGAGTTCAAGGCCAGCCCAAACTGCACAGTGAATTCAAGGGCAGTCTGGACTACATAGCAAAACTGTTTCAAAAAAACATATATATATTTCTTTTTCTTTTTTGGGGAGATATAGATAATCTCCACCAAAAAAGAAAAAGAAAAAAAATGACGGCATGTCCTATGGACCTGCTATTTTCCACCTGGTGGGAAATATACACTGTTCTTCCAGCTGTGGTCTGTGGCCTCCTGCATTGGTAGGGAGCAGGGCCATGGGGAGGGGAGAAGGATCATGTCCCAAAACAGGGTTTCCAGGTTCATTTCCAGGTTTTCAGGCTGCCATGTCAGGCTCTTTGTAGATGAGACCCAGGGGCCCAAATTTTAAAACCTGGTAATATTTACATCCATTCAAGTTTGAAATCAAATGAAGATAATACACCCAAAATGAGATGCAGCTTTTGAAACATTTTACCTTGCCATTCTATGCAATACATCTAGCTTGGTGTTCCTTCTTTCAGGCAAAAGAGTGACCTTCATGTCTGACATGGAAATACAGGACAAACATCTAAATACCATAGTTAAAGGTCAGAGATTAGCTAGGTGTGGTGGTGCATGCCTGTAATGCCAGCATTCTGGGAGGCTGAGGCAGGAGGATCCCAAATTCAAACCCAGACTGGAAAATTTAGTGACTTAGAGAGACTCTGTCTCAGAATAAAAAACAAAACAAAACAAAAAAAGGATTGGGGTATATCTCAGTCTGAAGACCATCTGTTCAATCCTTAGTAACACACAGACACACAGTACCACGTATAACAGCATCAAAACTGATGGAGTATAGGGCCGGGGATTTAGCTCAGTGGTTCCACTGCCTGCCTCAAAAGCTAAGGACCCGAGTTCGATCCCCAGTACCAAAAAACAAAACAAAAAACAAACAAAAAAATCCTGAGTAAATCAGTTAAAAATCAGGTAAAAATTTAATAAAATATGTACAATGTATGCAAAAAACACAAAATACTAATAAATGAAATAAAAAAATCTAAAGTGGAGATAAATTCTGTTTATGGATCTGAAGACTCAATATTATTAAGATGCAATTCTTTCTAACTGATCTGTAGCTTTATTGAAATTTCAATAAAAATCCCAGCAAAGAGTTTCTAAAACTCTTTCTTTTTTAGAAGCTGATTCTAAAATTTATACAGAAAGGTAAAGGAAGCAAAATAACCAAAGTCTGTTTTGAAGCTAGCAAAGTTGAGTGACTTATATGAACTGATTTCAAGGCTCACTCTGAAGCTATGCTAATTAAGACAGATCAGTGGAACAGAAGAGCAAATGAGAAATAGATGTACACATATGTAGTCTATTGGTTTTCTACAGAGTTGCAAAGGCAATTAATTGGTGGAGAAGGAAAAGACTTTTCAACAAATGGTGCTGAAACAATTGGATACTGGAATGCAAAAAACAAACACAAAACTTCAATCTACACCTCATACCTTACACAAAAAGCAACTCAGAATGGATTGTAAAATCTTACACTAAAACTTTGAGAAAAAAGAAACTAACAGATATTCTTCATTTAACAACATAGCTCTTTAATGACTGTTCAGACTTACGACTGAGGTGAGCTGCTTGCACTTATGACCCATTTGTACAATTCTGTGCATCTTGTTTACAGAGTCCCAATGTGTTTTTTTGGTACAGTACACTTTATTTATACATGATTTTTGATGAAGATACTGTATACTATAGTACTGTAGTTTTTTTTTTCTTAAATTCTTTTATTGGTACATTTTAGGTATACAACACATTTACATTTCTCATTGGGAATTTGTACCTTTACATCATGCATCTTGCTTCTTATTTTCTCCCCATTCCTAGCCCTCCCTTCACCCCCTCCACCCTTCCCTATTTACAAAGACTTTATTTCCATTCTTTCCATTTCTCATCATTTTTCTTTTCCCTTCTTTCCTTTCCCCTGCCCCTCCCACTATCCCTACCCCTTTGGATCTTGTCTTCCTATTTTACATTATCAATTATTCATTCTAATCATTGGTACATTTTAGGTGTACAATATAATGACATTCATCATTGGAAATTTGCACCTTTCTATAGTCTCTCTTGGTTCTTATTTTTCACCCTTGCCCAGCCCCCCTTCAACCCCTCCATTCCTCCCTATTTACAAAGATTTTGTTCCTATTTTTCCATTTTCTCATATTAATTCCATTTCCTTCTTTCCTTTCCCCTACCCCTCCCACTTCCTTTGCCTTTGCCCCTTTTCTTCCTATTTCACATTACCTATTATACATTTTAGTCCTTATTTACACTTTCAGCTTCTCACACCAGAGAAACTATTCGGTATTTATACATGTGTGTCCTATTTATTTCACTTAAGAGTATTGCCTCAATGTGCATCCACTTAGCTATAAATGTCTCTAATTTCTCATTTTTTATGGCTGAGTAGTACTCCGTTTTATAAAAAAAACACATTTTCTTTATCCAGTCTCCAGTTGATGGGCATTTGGGCTGCTTCCAAGTTTTAGCTATCACAAACTGTGCTGCTATGAACATGGGTGCACATGTATCACTGTGGTATGATTCTTTTAATTCTTTGGAAGTACTGTAGTTTTATGTTCTATTATGCATCGCAGTACTGCATGTAAGAGTTATGCAAATAAAAGCAAAGTCATCAAGTTGGAATTTCCTTTGACTGTTTCTTTGTTCTGAGTATTGTAATGTACATACTAACCACAATTCCTCATCTAGCAACCAATTCATTTAATGACCTTGTCCCAGGAATGGAACTTGTTTGTTAAAGGAGGAGAGGAGTGTCTGTATAGGAGAAGATTTTTGTCACTTTGGGATAGGCAAGGATTTCTTAGTGCTCCTTGGAGTAGTGAGTTCATATCTTGACAGTAAGAGAGATTACACATCTGTATGTGTGTGTGTGATCAAAATCATAGAACTGGGAGACAGATCTTTTGCAGATGGGAGGTGGACTAAGAGAGGGAGGGGGAAGGGAGGGAAGGGAGGGAAAGGGGATGTAAAAAGAGTTAATATGTGCTATGTACATGTACCAATTCCCCCCATAAAAGTAATCAGTATGTGTCACAAACATGTACTAGTAAAGTTAAATATTTAAAAGGGAAAAAATCATAGAAATGGACACTAAAATAGTGAATGTAATGATGTAATGCAATACAATTTATTCAAATGCAAAAGGAAAGGAGGGAAGGAAAGAAATAATGTCATATAAATATAGAGCAGTTTCATGTAAAGCATATAGGAACTGATCATCCCTGAGGTGACAAACAGAACGGCACTCCCCAGGGATTTAGCTCAGTGGCACCAAACCTGCCTCGAATGCGCAGGATCCTGAGTTCCATGCCTGTTACCAGAAAAAAAGGGGTGGTGGTGAGGAAACGAGAATGGCCTTGGCTGCCTTTGAAGCAGACACAGGTAGGAGAGAACAGATACAGATCACCCAGGGCTTAAACCAGTCACTGAGGGAATCTGGGAGGAGACTATCTGGGCAAACGGCTGGATTCCAGAACCAGGGAAGATGGCACAGCGCTGAGATGACAAATTGTGGGGCTACCCCACCTCTGACACTGTGGAGACCAGCACTGCAGTGGGGATAGCTGGGGAGACGAGGAGGAGCTGGGTTCCTTAGGAAGAGAAGCTGTGTGCACTGAGCACAGTGCATCGTCCTCACGTTGGGCTGCACGGGAAGGAAGAAGGACCCAAGAGTTGGAATACCTGGGTTTCAGGCTCAGCCCCGCCACATCTGATGTGAGGGTTTGGCATGATCGGGTCTGAGGTCTCTTCTGGCTCTAACCACAGGTATTTACACCCTAACACGAGTGCCCTGGAATCCACATTTTGTGGTCCATTGTAGGTTAGAGAGCTCTTTCCACATTGACCTCACTGTCTCTGCAGGCACTGAAGATCCATCCGGTCCCGTATCACACCTGAGGAAAGCTGCCCAGGGGAGAGGATAATCAGCCTTGTAAAGTCACCCAAAGTCAGCGCCCCTCCATCCTCCCATAGCAAGGGGCCTGGCAGCTCCTGTCTTTCTTTTTTCTTTTTTCCTGGTACCGGGGATTGAACTCGGGACCTTGCACTTGCGAGGCAAGTTGCAGCACCACTGAGCTAAATCCCCGGACTCCTCTGTCTTTCTTATTTAGACAGGGTCTTTGCTATGCAGGCCTGGCTGGCCTGAAAGTTGCAATCCTTCTGCCTCAGCCTCCTGAAAGCTGTGATTACATTACAGGTTGGTGTTACCACATGCACTATAACGCCTCCCTCCCTCCCTCCCCCTCCCCTTCATACTGGGAATTAAACCCAAGGTCTGCACTGAGCTACGTGCCCAACCCCTTGTTTATATCTTTATTTTGTTACAAAGTCTTTCTAAATTGTCCAGGCTGGGCTGGAACTTGTGATTGCTCTTCCTGCCTCAGCCTCCCAGAGTGCCAGGATTACAAGTGTGTGTGTACCACCCCACCTGGTTCAACACTGGCTTTTTTCTCCCCCAGTACTGGGGAATTAAACCCAGGGCCTTGCACATGGCAGGCAAGCACTCTACCACTGAGCTACATACCTGCATTTTCTGAGAGCGGGCTCAACAGGGCTGACCCACTGGGGAGAAAGGAGGCTCTGGGAGGGGGTTGGGCAGAACATCCACCCCTAGGAAGGGCGGAGGGCACTCTTCCTCCTCACCTCTCAGCACTATGCAGCCAGCCCTGCTGCCAGCTTGGGCTTTAAATCAGTATGGTAGAAACACAGACGGACCCTGACCCACAGACACCTTCATCGTTAGCTCCCATGGGAAAGACGACTTCACAGTAGGAATCAAGTGGAGGATCTTGAGATGGGAGATCACCCCAGATTGGCCAGGTGGCTGGGGAATCACAGGGTCAGGAAGAGTGGAGGTCAGAAGCCAAGAGGAGGTCAGAGCTGAGAGTGCCACCCTGGGACCTGAAGAGGAGGAAGGGGCCACAGTCAGGGTGCAGTGGCTCTCGAATCTGGGAAGGCAGGGAGGCACCTTGGAAACCTCAGCAAGAAGTAAAGTTCATTGACACCTTCATTTAAGGCTTCTGGCTTTCAGCACTGTGTGGAATAAATTTGTGGGATCATCATCATCATCATCATTTTCTACAGGGATTTAACTGAGGGCCTTCATACTAAACACCCTCAGTCCTTTATATTTTGAGAGAGTATATTACTAAAGTGCTAAATTGTCCGGGTTGAGCCAGAACTTTCCATCCTCCTGTCTCAGCCTCCCAGAGTACTGGGATTACAGGCATGCACCACACCTGGCTGTATTTGTGTTTCTTACCCACTAACTTTATGGTAATTTATTATTTTGAGGGGGAGGGAGTGGAGAAGAGCGAATGTAGGGCCTCATGCATGCTAGGCAAGCATCCTACCACGGGCCACATCCCCAGCCCATGTGGCAGTTTATCACAGCAGCAATAAGAAATGGGGTAGGAAAAAAAATAAAATTAAATTAAAATTAAAATTAAAAAATAAAGGTTGATTTTTATGACGTTCAATCCCTGGTACCAAAAGAAAAGAAAGAAATGAGGTAGGGCAGGAAGTCGTGGATATTTGGAACTAGGTAAATTCAGAAAACTTAAAGCCAAATATTTTTTGTTTGTTTTTTGAGACAGGGTCTCACTATACAGTCCAAGACATAAACTTGCTATGTATCCCAGGCTGGCCTCCAACTCCCAACCCTCCTGTCTCAGCCTCCCAAGTGTTTGGATTGGCCTATGTTACTATGCCTGGCTGTATTTTCCCACATTTAAAGTGAAGCAAAATGTATACTCATAGACATGTATCCCTCTGCTGTAGCATAATTATCCTCTAATAATATGATCATAATTTTGCTATTTATGTTTGGTGTTTTTGAGACACTGTATCACCCTGTAGCTCAGGGTTGCCTTGAACTCAGTGTGTAGCTCAGGCTCACCTCAAATGTGCAGCAATCCACCTGCCTCAGCCTCCTGAGTTTTAGGATTATAGGAGTGCACCATTATACCCAGCTTTAGGTGAAGATTTTTTTTATTTAATCCAGGGTCCATTCTTGGTTCTCTGGAAAATAGTACTGAGATAATTTAGGGATTTACAAAAAGACACATGGGAATACAGCTCCTTTTTTTCTACTTTGAAAACTTGGAGGACATTTACTTTTGGGCAGCTCTGGCTCCACGTGTACTCAGCAACTCCGGGGTCTTGATGTGACTTCGGAGGTCACTCCGGCAAGTGTTAACAGATGCGTGGTTGGCAGTGGGCAGGAAATGGCTCTGGCTCAGGTTACCACATAAACCAACCGCGGCTTCGAAGAGGATGACAGGGCAGACCTCTGAGTGTGGAGATGCCGGTACAGCTAAATCAAAGGTAACCGCGGAGTCTGGCAGACACCTGTCAGCAGGTAAGGTAAGGAGAACTGAGTGGGAGCCGGACTCAGGGTCCATTCTCCAAGCTTTATTTTTATTGCAGGTTAAAGGGTCAGACAGCAAAGCTGTCCGCAGAGGGCTTTATTTATGGTCCTCAGACTCCCGGGTGGTGACCGTCAGGAGGAAGAGGGATGGCTCAGGTGGGTCCCCTCTCCTGGTCCTGCTGATGACAGACGGAGGCCGCGGCTTTGTGAAAGCCCAACTTTTGATAAACGTGAGTTGATGTTTGGAGGCCCTCAGGAGAGCTCTGCCTCTCTGTCCCACATGGCCAGAACTTGTCCTTGGCCTTTGGAGGACAGGGGAGGCACTTGTGTCCCTGGAGGACAAGTTGGGCAGGGAGACTCTCAGCCTGACTGTCACCTGATAGCAATGGGTTAGGGATAAAGTGTACCCATTTCCAGAGGTAGTTCTATTTAGTCTGATTATTGTTGCTGTTATTTGCAGGGCTGGGGTCTGAACCCAGGACCTCACGCACGCTAGGCGAGTGCTCTACCTCGGAGCTACAGCCCCAGCCTTAGTCTGATGCCTTGCAAACAAGAGATTTCAGCATCTCAGACAACAGAATATAACAGTCAAATGAGTAGAGTGAGTAGAAGTGATGAACTGGGACAGCAAATGGACCCTAGAAGTCAGTCAAGGACATGTCCATCCCCCTCCAAAAGAAACCTCAACCCATCAGCAGTCATTACCCCTCCTCCTGCATCCCCACTGATCGCCAGATTTGCCACTTCCGGGTGTTACTTAGGAACAGAACCCTTCAGGAGGCGCTGTTTCCTGACAGGCTTTGTAACGTCCCCGTTTCCAGTTCACTTTGAGTGTCAGAACTTCATTCTCTGCATGTGGTAGGCAAGGTCTCCTCTCCTAAGCCGTACCCCTGGCCCACTTATTTTCTTTTAAATGACAACCCCACTTTTACCCACTGATTCATTAGTGGACACTTGGGCCGTCTGCCTACAGTCTTCGGATAGCTCTCTGGATTTTGAAGATATTTCTGTGCTCTCGTCCCAGGATCTGCAGCCCCAAGGCCTATGCATGCTGAGCAGATCCGCTACCACTGAGCTGCAACTGGTCCTTTTTAGATACCAGAGGCTTTGAGATTGGGCAGATTTCTTCTATCATTTCTTTTTTTTTTTTTTTGGTACCAGGGATTGAACTTGGGTCCTTGCACTTGCACAGCAGGTGGTGAAACCACTGAGCTAAATCCCCGACCACTTCTATCATTTCTTTATACGCTCCTCCTTCCACTTTTTTGGGTAGTTTTGGAATTTATATTGTTGGATATTGGCCCCTCTGGCTTGATACTGTAATTTTCTTATCTATTTTGTGCTAGTTTTCACTTCTTTGTATTTTTGTTCTACTTTCTAGGAAATCCTTTAGTTTCTTGTTTTTAAATTTTATTTATTTATTTATTGTGTGGCACTGGGTATTGAACCCAGGGCCTTTGAGCTACATTTCCAGCTCTTGTTATGTTTTTGTTTTTGAGACATAGTCTCAGTAAATTGCCCAGGCTGAACTTGAATTTGGGATCATCCTGCCTCAGCCTCCCAGAGTGCCAGGATTATGAGTGTGTGCCACTATGCCCATCCTACAGATCTCCTTTTGGAAGTTAAATTGTGGACACTTTCATGGGTAGGAGTTCATACTCTGTTTTCTCGTGAGTAGTTCCCAACTTGCTTGTTCCTTCACCCCCATCTGCTCTGCCACTCGGGTGAGCTGGCTCCTTGGCAGGCAGCAGAACATCACCAGGAGGAAGTTGTCTTGTCCAGTCCACCCAGGACATCACTTCTGTCTCCCCTTAGCCAGTATTTTGTGAAAGACGCTGGTCCAGCTATAGAGTAAAGTGTCCCTAGGGGGATGTGAGCCTTGCAGCTCCCTGCTGACCATCGTCACTTCCCGGGGAACTCGCAGACTATGCAGTCTGGTGCACAGTCTGAAGCCAGGGGTCTGGCTCCAAATACTAACTTAGCCCTTACAAGCTGAGGACCATCATCCTTAACTCCTTCTGCGTCAGTTTCCTCATCTGTAAAATGCAGTTAATAGCTGGGCATGGTGGCGCACACCTGTGATCCCAGCACTTGGGAGGCTGAGGCAGGAGGAGCACCAGGAGTTCAAACCCAGCCTGGGCTACATAGTGAGTTCAAGGCAAGCCTGGACTACATAGTGAGACCTTGCCTCAAAAAACCCACCAACCAAACAAACAAACAGAAAAAGTAGGCTTCACCAGGATGTTCAGAAATTGTGATCACTTCTGGGGAACCCTGGCACCGCTTGCCATGATCTTCCACAATAAAATGTCCCCTATGTAGCATTCCTCTCTGCTGAAACTCGATCAGCCGAGAGGCACCAGTGATCTCCTCCCTTGTTATGAGTATTGGCTTTAGGACTGCTGCTTTGATTCATCTTTTGTCATCATTACTCTTATTCTCATAATAAAAGACACGCTCTTCGCCCTTCATCCAGCTTGAGTGTCTCCCCATCTACACACACAGACCACAAAAACATTGAACTCAAAGCTCTGTGCTGGGCGTGGCAGTGAACACCTGTCCTCCCATACTCAGGAGCGCAGCCTGGGACTCGAGCTACTCTCGGAAATGCCCGCAGTGCTCCACACACCTCATCTGCAGATGGTGCTGCTGGCCTTGCTCCTCCTGGTCCCTTCTTTACTTCCAAGATGATTTCTCTTTTAGTCCAGTGTGGTGCCCGCCCGTAATCCCAGTCCCCTGGGAGGCTGAGGCTGGAGGGTTGAAAGTCAGAGACCAGTGGGAGCAACTTAGCGACCCAGTGAGACCCTGCCTCAAAAAATAAAGAAGAGGAGCAGAGGATTTAGCTCAGTGGTTCTGACGCCTGCCTCACAAGCGCAAGGTCCCAAGTTTGATGCCCGGTACCAAAAAATAGAACAAAATAAAATAAAAAAGAAGAGAAAACAACATTCCAAACTAAATGTGTGCAAAAACTCTTCATTGTTCAATACGAGACAGATATAAACAGACATATTAAAAATAATGTGTTTGATCCCTGGTACCAGAAAAAAAAAAGTAATGTAGCTCATATCTGCCCCAAATAAAGTGGAATCTTAGCAGTTTAATGTTCTTTTCTTTTGGTACTGGGAATTTAACTCAGGGCCTTAACTCCAGGCTACATCCCCAGCCCTTTTTCTATTTTTTATTTTGAGACAGGGTCTTGCTAAATTGCCCTGGCTGGGCTAGAACTTGAATGTGGGAGTGGGGGCTGAGGCAAAGGAGCTCAAGTTCAAGGCCAGCCTAGACTTTATTTTGAGATCCTGCCTCAAAAAAGCCAAAATAACTAAATAAATTGTTTAAAAGGGGGTGCTGAGGTACAGTCCAGTGGTATAGCTATTGCTCAGCACACATGAGGCCCTGGATTCAATCCTCAGCACTGGAGAAAAAAATAAAGTCAATTTCAAAACATAAAAGGATATTGTTCACAGACAAGGAATAAATATACACTTTTTCTTTTCCTTTCTTTTTTTTTTTTTTGTGGTACTGGGGATCAAACTCAGGACCTTGCACTTGCCAGGCAGGTGTGGTACCTCGGAGCTAAATCTCCAGCCCCAAGGAGTAAATATAAAAGCATACAAAGTTAGAAGGGACAGTGATTATGGCCATGCCCTGTAGGAGACTCCTTAGATTCAAGATGACCCACAAAGAACTCTTCCCAAAAGGGTTCCACTAAGTAAAACAGACTTCAAAGTTGTGGCTTGAGATGAGTTAATTTTATTTTATATATATTTTTTTGAGACAAGGTTTCACTATGTAACCCACTCTGGCCTTGAACTTGTGGTGATCCTCCTGCCTCAGCCTCCTAAATACTGAGATTATAGGTGTGCACCACCAGACTCACTAGTTCTAAAATGGAAACAACGGGTAGCATTTGTTCAATCTTTGGTACTGGGGATTGAATTTGGGACCATGCACTTGCGAGGCTGGCGCTGGAACCACTGAGCTAAATCCCTGGCCCTGTTCAATCTTTGGAAGTCAAGTACAAGGTCTTAACTGATGCAACTGGCTCAGGGGAGTCTGGAGAAATACAAAAGCTGCAGGAATCTGCCGGCAGGGAAACCACCCATGTTGCGCGAGTAGAGTAGAGCCACCTCGCAACAGGAGGTGAGGGGTGCACTACTCAGGTCAACTCAAGCCCATGCAGCAGCCGGTGCCACTTGACCCAGATTGACAATGGTAGACCCGGCTGTCAACTTTTTTTCCTAAAAATGAGAAGTATGTTGGGCCTGGTGGTGCACACCTGTAATACCAGCACCCAGGAGGCTGAGGCATGAGGATCAACATGAGTTTGAGGCCAAATTGGGCTACACAGGGAGTTCAAGACCAGCCTGAATCACATAGGGAGACCCTGTCTCACAAAACAAAACAAAACAAAACACCAGCAAACTAGAACAAGCCCACAATGAACAAGTGCCTGGAACAAAACTCTCCGTCTGGGCTTCTCCGGCAGTCCCAGTCTCCCCAGGAGAAAGTGACACCATGACAGCCGTGTACTCCTCACACCACAGTTCAGACTCTGGGAGTAATTTTTTAAAAAGCCACATTCTTACCCTGGCCAGCTCGCAATGCTTAGTGGAAATTTCCATGCCGAGGCTTGCGCTTCAGTCTTTTCCTCCTCCTCACAGCTCTGATGCCATCGCACTGTTGTGAAGCAGCCTCCCTCTAGCAGGCGACACTTGAGAGGTGCTCCTGGCTGAAGAAAACAGACACAGGTTGTTAGCCTACAGCACACTGAGTCTTCAGACAGTTTTATGGGGTTGAAAACCTACAGATTTAATTTTATATTTTTTTGTTTTTCTGAGACAGAGTCTCACTATGTAGTCTAGACTGGCCTTGAACTCACAGTGATCCTCCTGCCTCAGCCTCAGGAGAGTTGGGATTATAGGCGTGTACCACCACACCCAGCTTGATAATTTAGATAATATTTCAAAAAGGTATCTGGGTGGCAAAATCACCTTAGTCAAAGTCAAGAGTATCATTGGAGAAAATATCATAGTCCACAAAAGACTCAGTCTTTCAAAATACATATGCAGCTCTTAGAAAATGATTAAGAAGGGCTGGGGATGTAGCTCAGTGGTTCCGGTGCCTGCCTTGCAAGCGGAAGGACCTGAGTTCAATCCCCAGTACCAAAAAAAAAAAGAAAAGAAAAAGAAAATGATTAAGAAAATTATCAATATCTTAAAAGAAAATATTGTTACAACTCCCACAGAACCTACTTCCAACCCAATTAACTAATTGTTCAATGTTCGCTCCATGTTCATCTTCTAGCTCTACTAGGGATTAGCTTTCCTTTCCACCCTAAACATAGATCAGCACCTCACTATGATGGGTGCCTTGGTTATTTCCACATCTGGCTCTTTAGCATGGCTCTCACCTGCCCTGCTCTGTCCCCACACCTCTGAAGGTTGTGGCTTTCCATGACGGTGGCCTCCAAATGAGTCCTACATCTTGGAAAAAAGGCATCGATTGATTCTGACCCCTCTCAGGTCCCCCTACCTTGAGAATCATCACTTTACCATTTATGTGGCTGTGAAGTAACATTTCTCTTCATTTTTAAAGTTTCAGATAGGCAAGTATACTCAGAACTCAGCAGGGTCAGAATCATGGGGTGGGGGACAATGGAAGTTAAAGAGTACACAGGCTGTCACTGACTATGGTGGCACATGCCTGTAATCTCAGTACTCGGGAGGCTGAGGCAGGAGGATCACCGAGTTCAAGGCCAGTCTGGGCTACATAGTGACTTTGAGGCCAGCCTGGAAAATATAGTGAAGCCTTGTCCCTCCAAAAAAACAGGCTGGGGTGCAGCTCAGTGCTGGACCAAGTGCTTAGCATTAGCATGTTCAGAGTTCTGGGCTCAGTCCTCAGCACCCCCACCCCAAAAGTGTACAGCCTGTGGGCACCCCACCCGGAGATTCAGATTCTTAAGCCTTGTAGTCTTAGGTAGGGCCAAGCAATCTCCTTTTCTAAAAAAATTATTACTTTTGGAGACAGGGTCACGATTGTGTAGTTCAAGCAAATCATGCTGACTTTGAACTTGCTAACAGTGCTCATGATGTAACTGCTTCAAACTCTCCAGCCACCTGCCTCAGCCTCCTGCCAGCATCTATATTCTATCTTATACTTTGTTTTGGGGGGGAGAGGGTACCCGGTATCAAACTCAGGACCTTGTGCTTGCGAACCACTGAGCAAAACAGCAGAACCACTGAGCTAAATCCTGACCCCATAGCATTTATGTTTTTTTTTTCTTTTGGTACCAGGAATCGAACTCAGCTCCTTGCACTTGTGAAACAGGCAGCGAAACCACTGAGCTAAATCCCTCGCCCAGCATCTATGGTCTAACAAGCTCCTTGAGTGACTCCACAGTAGGACTGGGAAACATGGTGGTCAGGCCAGCTCTGCAGCCCCAGCTATGCAGCCCCAGCCCTGGTGAGGTGGGGTCCACCAGATGGGTCTGCAGTTGGAAGGGCCACCGTGTCCAGGCCAGCAGCAGCAGCATCACAGCCACCAGCACCAGCAGCCACTGCTGTCTATGCAAGGCAGGCAATCACTGACTTCAAAAAATAGAAGCACAGCAAAGGACTAAGGATGAGAACTGGAGTGAGAAGAAGGAATCTGGCACCAGGCATGGTGGTACATGCTTGTAAGCCCAGCACTCGGGAGGCTGAGGCAGGAGGATTGCTGAGAGAGTTTGAGGCCAGCCTGGGCTACATAGTGAGACTGTCTCAAAACCACCAAAAAACCCCCAAACCAAATCTGGGTTCAATTGGGGTTGGTAAAAAAGAGATGCGCTAAGTTAGCAAATACATCAGAGACACAAAGACTGTCTGACAGAGGCCAGCAGCCTGGAGAGGCCTCTGGTCAAATGAAGACCGTGGTTCTAGCTGACCCACCAGCTCAGCCTTCTGCAGGAGACAAGCGGGGTTCATCCATGGCCCCTGAGACAGGGTGCAGTGCCTCGGTTGGCTCCATAGGAAGTAAGAGCCTTCATCCTGGCTGCGTCTGGAAGCCAAGGGTGCCCGTGATTCAGTGTCCCTAGGCCACAGAAGTAACCCGTGAAAATCCCAGGAAGCTATTCATATTGTCACCTATTTTAAGCATTAATCATAGAATTCTCTACTTTTCAACTACTTCATGTTCAAGTTCCTCATCTGCCTTTTGGAGATAGGAGAAGAATTAAATCTTTGCAGAAGAACACCTGTATCTTCAGAGATCACGTGCATGACAGTGTGAGGATTTTCGCATTAGCATATCTTTAGATAAGTCTGGCTCACAGAGAGCCACACTTACCCTCCAAAGACACACTGACTTCACTTTTCCCAGGGACAGAAAGTAAAGTGACCTTGGGGTTGGAAGGCTGGATTGGGGAAGTCCTGGGATCCTAGTGAAGTTCATGAGCAGGTTCATTGTTTATCTTCTATGACTGGAGCCCTGCTGGGGTGCTCAATAAATAGTTTTCTTTTTTCCTGAGATAGAGTTTTGCTAATTTGCCCCCAGCTAGTCTCAAAGTCAATTGTCCCACCTCAGCCTCCCAAGTGCTTGGATTGCAGAAATATGCTGCCATGCCTGGCTGTAAATTGCTCTCAAATTCATAAATGAGCTTGGCTACAAACTCACCTGAAATAATTGCTGAAAATATTTTTTAAGGCATGAAGAAATACTTGACAGGGGTGATAAACTCTGTCTAGTAACAGTATTCAGGGAACAAGAAAAAAATCCTTTCCTTATTCTATACTGGATGTTATCTTGGATTATATTTTCTTAAATCCACAAGAGATTCTAACAATGACTTCAGAGGATTTCTCTCCCATACTAAAGACTGAACCCAGAGCCTTATGTATGCTACACAAGTGTTCTATCAGTGAGCTACATGCCCAGGCTTTTTAAAACAATTTACTTTGAGACAGGCTCTTACTAAATTGCCCAGGCAAAACTTGAACCCTCTACCCTCCTGCCTCAACCTCCCGAGTGCTGGGATTATAGGCATACCCTGGGTTTCCCATGTAGATGCTTATGAATTGCAGTTCTTCATGCTAGTTTTAAAAAAGTATACAAAACAGAATTTGCTTTGCTTGGGCTGGGGATTTAGCTCAGTGGTTCTGGCAACTGCCTCACAAGCGCAAGGTCCCGAGTTCGATCTCCGGTACCAAAAAAAAAAAAACAACACACACACAGAATATGCTTTACTAATGTGGAATTTAATCTCTATTTGAAAATTTAAAAAAGAAAGTAATCATAAAACTGAATATCCTTTGTTACTAAGCTGATCATATAGTCCTAGCCTCAGTACAAAATTTATTGTCAGATTTGGATCTAAATTACTTGTATTTAAATATTTGTACTTTAATTTAAAAGTATTTAACAATATTGCCTAAGAGAACACACTGTATCAGTAATATTAATGATTCAGTTAATGTTTAAATTGTTTACCTTCTACTTAGGGCAAATTATTTTTTAAAATTTATAATGGTGCTCTACTGTTGTCCTTGCTTTCTTTCGTAGTGAGTGTGTATGTGCACACATGTGTGGGGCTGAGGATGGAACCCAGGGCCCCAAAATGCTAGACAAGCACACTTCCGCTGAGCTATAGCCCCAGCCCTACGGTTTCCTTCTCAAAGAAAGAAATTTAAGTATTAAAGTCGGATCTGAATCATTTAAAAGAAAAACAGGAAATAATGAGTAGCACAAGGCCGGAAGTTCAAGGACCACTTGGCCAACACTGCAAGACCCTGTCTCCATAAAAATATTAGTAATCTAATTACAAGCATCCACGTGGTATAAAGAATCAACAAAAGTCAGGGAGGAGACATCAGAATGATTGGATTTGGGAAACACTGCACTTTGGAAAAGTTGAAAGCTGGTGTGGAGTGGGGACAGGGCTGGCTCACAAGATGGGCTGCCCTGCCTGTGATGGCTGGTATCACACTGCTGAGGTAGGCTCCGTTCAGAGTGTGGGATGCACCCAGGCATGGAAAGCAGCTGTGTGTGTGCGGAACCATCTATGTGTCTTTTCTTGGGCTCCTGTCTGTTGAACTGTTTCTTTCCTACAATAAAAAAAAAATTTTTTTTGAGACAGGTTCTCAGTATGTAGTCCAGTCTGGCCTCAAACTCATAGTGATCCTCCTGACTCAGTCTCCAGAGTACTGGGATTCCAACTTTAATAAACTTTCATTGTATTTTCACTTTAAAAAATACTTGTGAGGGCCGGGGATTTAGCTCAGTGGTCCTGGTGCCTGCCTTGCAAGCGCAAGGTCCCAAGTTCGATCCCCGGTACCAAAAAAAAAAAAATACTTGTGATTCGATTTGGGCTTTGGGGAGATCATTTTGAGGGGTGGAGGGGAGAGGATTGGAAGGCACCCAAGGAGTCAGGGAGGCAGTGGGTAGCTGACCTCAGTGAGCCAGGTGACACGAGGTGGCCTGAACTGCCATGTCGCCACTGGACCACAAGAGCAGAGCGCTATCCTGGCATGACTTGCATGTCGATGTTGAAGAATGTCCAGCTTCTGGCGTAGATGCCTAGGTCAATAAGGTGACTGCAGAGAATGGCTGGGAACACAAGGGGAAGCAGTTTCGAAGAGAATTCTGATCACACGAAGTGGAAATGCCCAGTAGTTGTTGAATTTGGGGCCAAGAGCTCCTGTCTGGATTGGAGTCACCAGCACCAGGTTGGCCTCGAACTCAGAATCCTTCTGCCTCAGCCTCCTAAGTACCAAGATTACCGGAATGTGCCACCACACCTGCCTGGCACTTCCTTTTGAAAGGGAGGGAATCCACACCCACCTGTAATACTCATCCAGGACCTAAATCAAAGTCACAGCCCTGGAAGCAAGGAGTCTGAGATGGAAGTGTCAGCCAGGCTGGTTTCCTCTGCAGGCCTCTCTCCTTCCTAGGCCCCTGTGTGGCCTTTGCTCTGTACATGTGTGCATCTTTGTGATTGTCTCTTCTTGTGAACACAGGAGTCATCCTGGGTTAGGGTCCACCCCGATGAACTCATTTTTTTAAATGCTCTTCAATCCAGCAAATCCCAACTAGGAATTTATCATCCTAAGTAAACTAAACCATATCTTAAACTATACCTTTTTATTCTTTTAAGACAGGGTCCTACCATGCAGTTCAGGTTGGCCTTAAACTATGTAGTCCAGGGTGGCCTTGAACTCATGGTGATCCTCCTGCCTTAGCCTCCCGAGTGCTGGGATCACAGGCATGAGCCACCACACCTGGCTACTCACTTTTTCTGAGAGAAATTTCCCAGCTTCCATTTTGGATTTTTGCTTGTTTCGTGTGTATCCATGCTTACATATCCCTGAATGGGCTTATTTATATTCCGGTGTGGTGCCTGTAAGTAGAGATGTTCATTAATTCAACATAAAATTTTTAAAAGTTGATATATGCTTATCCTATGGTGTTTAAGAGGTTTAAAACAATGAATCACAGATACAGATTCATCCTCAATAGGGTTTGGTTCACTTGAAGAAGTAACTTGGGACCTTGTGGTTGTGAGGCAGGCAGTGGAACCACTGAGCTAAATCCACAGCCCATTGAAGAAGTAAGTGTACTAACTCTAGTGCTAGGCACAAAGCTGGACAGGGACATGGGTAGATTTCCACCTGTGGGTTTTTGTAGACGACACGAGGTAAACCAGCCTAAGTTTGCTGTCATTCAAAGATAACAGCAGGGGGTATCTCCAATTTAAAGACCTTTTTCCTTCCCTGGAAATACATAAAAATGCTAGCAAACACTAATGTGCTAATGTTTCTGCAGATTAATGAGCATAATAAAATTTATATTCCCTTTTACTATTAGCTTTAAATGATTACATTCTGAGGCAGAAGGATCGTAAGTCCCAGCCCAGCCCAGCTTGGGCAACTTAGCAACCTAGCAAGACCCTGTCCACAAAATTTAAAAATACAAAAAGAAATCTACAGATGCAGCTCAGTATGAAGGGCCTAGGTTTAGCCTCCAGTATTGGGAGACACATACACACATGCATACACTCCAAAAAAACCCCCAAACCACATTTCACCATAACTCATGGTTGTTCAGCCGATTCAGAGTCAACAAGAGTATTACCAAGTGGCAGTGGAAAATGAGACCTTTTATCCGAGTTGAATAATTTTCCAAAAGTTTTATTTTTTTGGTGATGACAATACTGTACAGCCTATCTTTGTTTTACATTGGCATAAAACATTTATCAGTTGGGCCAGGGATTTAGCTCAGTGGTTTCTCTGCCTGCTGCGCAAGTGCAAGGACCTGAGTTCGATCCCCAATACCAAAAAAAAAAAAAAATTTATCAATTGCCTTGATTATATGAAAAGGCAACTGAACATTATTCGAGGAAACTTGCATTTTTAATCATAATTTTTAGTCTGTGTAAGTGCTTTTAATATTTATTTTTTTTTAAAAAATGGAACTTTAGCTCAAGACCAGGTTGGACTACATAGCAAGACCTGGTTTCAGAAAGGTGGAGGTAGGTGGGGAGGAGATTTAAAAACTATTATTTTAGTTTTGACATTAAATAAGCCCAGCCATGACCAATAGTAGTTTTCATTTTATATAATCAACATAGGATTGAAAATAGACCCCTGTACCAAAAAAAAGAAAAGAAAATAGAGAAATGTAACTTCCAACTCCCTAGAGGTGCAGTTCACCCATACAGATCCTCAGTACTGGGATGTATGTTGTAATAGATACAAAGAGGCACTAGGTGGCTCTGTTATTTTTAAATAGAACTAAGGTCTGCAAAAATATAGTTAAGGAACAAAACATCCCTAGTAGGTAGCACCTTTAATCAAAATAATGAACCATGATTTGCAATAATGGCCTCTCATTCAGAATAATTTGGAGCAATGGGTTAAGAATCAGATCCTAGCCAGGAGTGGTAGTGCACGCCTGTAATCTCAGCCCTTGAGAGGCTGAGGCAGGAGGATCACTGAGAGGTTAAGGCTAGGCTGAGCTACATAGTGAGACCCTGTCTCAAAAAAAAAAAAAAAAATTAGACTCTAAAAGAGCTGCAAAGCATGTATGAGCCAGCAATCTATTGACAGATAAAGGAAGGTATTACATAGTCTTAAGAACATGTGTCATAGGGCCAGGGATTTAGCTCAGAGGTTTCACTGCCTGCTGCACAAGCGCAAGGACCTGAGTTCAATCCCCAGCACCAAAAAAAGAAAACAAAAAAACCCTCCAAACATGTGTCACTAAAGGACATGGACTTCAAAGTTTTCATAATCTAAGGCCATCTAGGTACTCAACTTTTACACTTTTTCTTTTTAGTTTAGACCTTTACATTTAAGGACAAATATTAAATTTGGGCATTATAACATTAAATATTGCTTTCCAGTTTCCTGGGTCATAGATGTCTCTCTTACAACCTCCAAGGGAAACATCAAAACCAAGTTAAACAATTTCTTTTCAGGACATTTGGGAAGGGAAAGCAGAAAAAAAAAGCATCATGTTTATGTAAATTAAGAACATGTTTAGATCTCTAAACCAGAGTACTATTAAGACAAACGCTGTTCCTTTCTATAGCATCTTCCTGGAGACAGACACAAATAGTGTGCTCCAGAGTTGACAAATAGTTCTTTTCTGCTTTCCAGAGAAAATGACTAAATAGTTAATTTGAAGCAAAATTTACATTTTAGGTTTTCATTTTTGAGAGGTGAGCTGCTGGGGATACAGAACTAAGTTTATCATGAGAATAAATGCCTTAGGGAAAGATTTCCAAACTATTAAATATTCTAAATTACAAGCCTGAGCAGCCACCCCAAATTGATTTACTGACTTTTCAAAAACGACATTCAATTTGCAGTTGGCAAAGTCAAAAAGCTCCCCCCTCTTTTTTTGTTTGTGTGATAGTTTTGCTGTATAAGAAATTACAGAGATTGCACAAGTCAACAGTAGACAGAGAAGAACCAGACAAGTAAGTAAACATGATTATTCTGATCAAATAAAACAGGAAAAATAATCCAGTTCTTAGAAACACCACCAAGTCCCCAAAATGACTCTTTCTGGGAGAAAATTACCTCTTAAACGAGGACCTCAGACTTGTTACTGAGAACACATTTAGTAATATTTCTAAGTGTAAAAGAGACCATTTTTCTTTTTTTCTTTCTTTCTTCTTTTTTTTTTTTCTTTTTTTCGGTACCAGGGATCGAACTCGGAACCTTGCGCTTTCGAGGCAGGCGGCAGAGACCCTTTTCCTTATTGCTGTTGTTATGCCAATAAATAATGATTGCGTGGCTCCTGGGGTCGCCACAGTATTCTAGTAATCTTGTTTGTTTCCAGGCAGGGAGCCCCATCTGAAAACTTACAAAACTGAGGGACGTAGTGTACCGAAATTAGAAGAGACTTAAAAAAAAAACCCCACAGAAATTAGAAGAGACTGTTTGTAAACCAGCGTTTTTGCGCAGCTTAAATCACTTTAATCTCAAACTTTCAATCTTTCGGTTCCAAAATCACTTACCTAACTTTGTCTTTGAATACATCCACTTTTTAAAAAGATAACAAAATCACACCCAAAGCGCGAGAACTTGACGTAAAAGAACAAGTGTTTTCTGAAAGTGAACGAACAGAGTTTGGTTGGAAAAATGAAACCCCAATTTCAGTTGCTCTGATCGCGAAAACTCCGAGAAAAAAGGGCCGCACTTGAAGGGTCCCCGTTGGATCCCATAAAAGGGCGGTCAACCTATTTTTAAAAATTTGTATTAATACATGTGTGCAGTGCTGGTGACCGCATTCGTCATGGGGAGCTGGTACCAGTTCGTGACAGACGTTCATCCTTTTCACTCCCCCATCTCTCGGTCCCCTGTTTGCCAATCTCTGCCGATCTATTCAGCGATTTCCATCGGGACCGCGGTGCAGAGCCTCATGTGAATCCGGTAACCGGATCACAAAAGATTGGACCTCAAGGGACTAGGCAGGTGGCCTGAGCAGCCACCCCAAACTGACTTACGGACTTCACAGAAAACGACTGTGCAGTTTGGGTTGTCTTCTCGTCTGCATATTCGTTAAAACTTGTTATGGGGTTAAGAATCGGTAGGCTCGGAACGGGGTGGGGCTTTTCACCTGAAACCTGGCTGCGAGGTTCTTCCCCGCTCGCCCGGGGCTGACGAGGAGGGGCGTGGCCGGGCCGGGGGGCGTGGCGAGCTCCGCCCAGCCGGTGCTCCTCGGGAGCCTCGGGTATAAAGCCCAGCTCGCGGGCGCCGCGCGCACCTGTCGGACCTCAGCCAGGATCCCAGGCACTGCGCGAGGCCGAGGTGGGGCCGCCGGGTTGGCCTCCCCAAAGGGATGCAATCGCCCGAGCGGCGAGACCAGCCCCGTTCGCCCCTGGCCGCGGCTGCGCCGCACCAGCCCTCGGCCGGCGACATGGCCCTGTACTGCGGCGACAACTTCGGCGTCTACTCGCAGCCGGGCCTGGCCGCGCCCGCCGCCCCCGCCGCCCCGGGTGCGTCCCCCGCCACCCGCTCTTCCTACGCGCTGGCCGACTACGCCGCGCCTCCTCCGGCCGCCGCCAACCCCTACCTGTGGCTCAACGGGCCCGGCGTGGGCGGCTCGCCCGCCGCCGCCTACCTGGGCGCCCCGCCGCCCCCGCCCCCCGGAGCCGCGGCCGGACCCTTCCTGCAGCCGCCGCCCGGCGCGGGCACCTTCGGCTGCGCGCAGCGGCCCTTCGCGCAGCCCGCGCCCGCCTCGCCCATCGCCGCGCCTGGGGCCGCCGGGGCTCCCGGAGAGCTGGGCTGGCTGTCCATGGCCAGCCGCGAGGACCTGATGAAAATGGTGCGGCCGCCCTACTCGTACTCGGCGCTCATCGCCATGGCCATTCAGAGCGCGCCCGAGCGCAAGCTCACGCTCAGCCACATCTACCAGTACGTGGCCGACAGCTTCCCCTTCTACCAGCGAAGCAAGGCAGGCTGGCAGAACTCCATCCGCCACAACCTGTCGCTCAACGACTGCTTCAAGAAGGTGCCCCGCGACGAGGACGATCCAGGTGAGGGCGGCCGGACAGGTGCCACCCGGCTGGGGAGGGCGCGGGGCGCAGGCGGGGTCTGTGCGCCCCCAGCGGGGAGATCGCGGCGCGGGGGGGCGCAGGTGGACAACAAGCACCCCAACCTCTTCGGTTGAGTGGGGGACCAGAGGACAAAGAGAAGTGACAGAGGTGCGCGGAGGGAGGACCCGGCGAGGCAGGAGCTCATCCCCTGTGTCCACAAACCAAAGCCGACCAGTTCGGAGCAAAAGGGAAAAGTTGTCTGTCGTTTTGAGTCGTGTTCGTCTGGCCCTTTGAAGGGAGGAGGTAGACAGGGAAGAAGGTCACGGAATGGCGAGCTCTCGGTGGAGGATGGTTCTGAAGGGAGTGAGGGGAGCAGAGAACCCCATGATCGTTAACTAAGCTTCCCGGCAGGCTGCGCTCGGCTCCCTTCGACCTAGTGCCTCGGGCGTCTTGACCCGCCGCAGGGAGCTTGGAGAACCTCAGTGGGTCCTGCAAGTTGTGGTATTGACACCTTAACTAGTTTGAAATTTTTAAATGAACACCCCAAATGTGCTTTCTTCTTGTTTAGTTTCTTTTTTTTTTTATTAGTACATGCTTGCAGTATACAATGATCGCATTCCTCGTGGGGAGTTGGTACATGTACATTAACAATTTCAGTTTGTAAATCCGGTAACTTCTGGAGCAAGGAGGACTGTGAGTGTCTCTTACCTGGCCTTGTGAGAGGTGGGGGTGGAGAGAAACAATCCTACTTGAGGTTTTCTGAAGGAACCCAGGACAAAGGTATTCAAGGGAGGAAGTTGGAGTAGGAAAAAAAGAAGTAAAAGCATTTTAATCCCACACTTCTATGGTGCTCAGAATGAGCTGACCCCTGAAGTCATTTGTGTGTGTGTGTGTGTGTGTGTGTGTGTGTGTGTGTAGTGTTGAGGATTGAACGCAGGGGCTTTTACAAGTTAATCAAAGCTCTGCCACTGAGCTTATCTTCCCAGCCCCGGAGTCACTACACTCTAGAGCAGCAATTTCTAAAAGAATTACTGTAGAACATAAACCACATGTGAAAACCACATTTTCTGGTAGCCACATTAAAAAAAGAGAGAGAGAGATGCTGGTTGTATTATTTTTAAGTAACCAAAATGTTTCAACATATAATAAATATAAGAATTACTGGCGGGGTTCTTACATTATTTTCTTGGGTCTAAAACTTTAAAAATCATGTGTGTTTTATGCCACATCTTGATTTGAACTAGCCACATTTCAAGTGCCATTAGCCACCTGTAGCTAGTGGTTATTGTGTTGGACAGGGCATGCAGTTGTAGAAGACATCTTGATTTGGCTTTTGAATTACCGAGGATTATTGTGTCACTTGTCATATCAATTCCTATAAAAGTCACACTAAAAGTTCAAAGCTACTGATGGGATCTTGACAAAGCTATTGGTACCTGCAAAAAAAAACCAAAGAAGGGCCGGGGATTTAGCTCAGTGGTTCCGGCGCCTGTCTTGCAAGATAAGGTCCTGAGTTTGATTCTGATACCTAACAAACAAACCAAAAAAAAAGAAGAAGAAAAAATTGGGGGCCAGGGATGTAGCAAGGAAAAAAAAACTATTGTCTTAGTTACTTTTCTTATTGCTGAGACAAAATACCCAACACCCATAAGTTAAGGGAGAAAAGGTTTATTTAGCTCACAGTTTTGTGTTTTGTTTTTTTAGCTCACAGTCTGTAGAGGTTTCAGTCCTAGCCAGCTGGTCAGCTGGTCCAAGGCATGGTGGCAGGCAGATAGGCATGGTAGAGGAGAAACAGTTTATGGTGGGCAGAAGGTAGCAAAGCAACTAGGCACGACCACAGCTCTTTCTATCCCTTTTATCTTATCCACCCTACTTAAGGTGAGTAGCACTCACACCCTGAATCCTGGTGCCTTTAATCCTAGCATTGCACCATGAATCAATTCCAGCATCACTCTAGATCCAGCCACCTCTGAAAAAGACCTACCTATGAATAACTGCATGAGACTTTGGGGGGACATTTAGACACAAGCCATAACACTGTTGGTACCAAGATGGCCTAATATACATATCCAGATATTACTCTAATCATAGTTATATAATTTTTCCCCCTGCAACTATCTGTAGAAAATGCTATGTTGGAGATACGGGAGTGCCTGCTAGCTCATGGAAGCATTTTCATGTGGTGGTTTAAGAACACCAAGTCTGCCTGGCGTGGTAGTGTATGCCTGTAATCCCAGCACTTAGGAGGCTGAGGCAGGAGGAATGTCATGAGTTTGAGACCAGCCTGAGCTACATAGTGAGTTCAATGCCAGCCTGAACTTCATAGCAAGACTATCAAAAAGAAAGAAAAAAAAATGCTGACTGCTGAAATTCCAGCAGTCAATTTGAATACAAAGGACAGGAGGATCATAAGTTTCAGGTGTCCCTGGAGTGATTTAGTGAGACCCTGTCTCCGTTCAAAAGGCTGGACGTATAGCTCACTCAGTACGAAGGCTCTAGGCTCAGTCATCAGTACCTGGAAAGAAAGATGAATCTGGAGCCAGCCTGCTTAAATGTTGGCTTTACCTTGGAAATTATTGTGTAACACTTAGAATATAGCATAGTACTAACCATCTGCCCCTCCATTTCCCCGTCTCAAAAGTGGGGCCAGTAACATAACTATCTCCATGGATCTGTGAAGAGTAACGGAGGTTATCCAGGTAAGGAATTTATTACAAGGTAAATGCTTAATAATACTTTCAAACACCAAAGACTCTTTGTCAGAAGTGGAAAAAACCATTGAGCTGGGTGTGGTGGTACACACCTGTAATGTTATTACTCTGGGGGGCCAAAGCAGGAGGATCAAAAAAGTTCTAGCCCAGCCTGAGAAATTAATTAGCAAGACCCTATGTCAAGTGAAAAAAAAAAAAAGGGACTGGGGATATAGCTTAGTGCAAAGACCCTGGGTTCAATCCCCAGTACTGAAGAAAAAAGAACAAAAACAACTGAGTCATAAAGTCATAAGACTTGATGACAGTCTTTTCTACTTCAGTTGTGATAGTGAGGGACATTTTCTAGGCAGAAGGTGAGCATTGCATGTACTAAATGAGTGCCCAACATTTGCTCCATGGGCAGAAAGCTTGTGGGCATTTGCAGTGGCATGTCCTGCCCAAGATGAGGCATGAATGTTGCTTCCAGAATTTCCTAGTATTGGGCTGGGGATTTATTTAGAACTCAGTGGTTCTGCTGCGTACTTCGCAAGCGCAAAGTACTGAGTTCAAACCTCCGGTACCAAAAAAAAAAAGAAAGGAATCAGAATTTCCTAGTATTCCAAATATGTGCCTGCAGCAGTTGATTGGTCTTACAGATGATTGCCCTTTCCCAGTGGGATATGTTTTTCAGGAGCATGAGCTGTGCATGTTTAGGAAATAATATAAAGACCCTGTTTTCACAGCTTGTGTGCCCACCGCTATATTAAGATAGCATTTAAGTCCCCAGACTACTACATGAGTACCATTCTCATCCCCTTTTGGTTTTAATCCTCGTTTTATAAAAGAAATGGAAGCTACAGGTTTTTTTTTTCATTTTTTTGGTACCAGGGATCAAACTCGGTACCTTGTGCTTTCAAGGCAGGCAGCAGAACCACTGAGCTAAATCCCTGGCCCCAAAGCTTGAGTTTTAAGCAGCTCCAGAATTGATGGCTTTGCCAGGTCACACCATTTGGATCTAGAATAAGAGACCTTCTTGGGTGATTTCATTGTGCATGCCTCAGGAATAGGATTGGGTCTTAGTGCTGAAGTGGTAGACACTTCCAGATTTCTCTTTGAAGCAAGAAATATCACCTCCAAAAAGTGGCTAAAACACTAGCACAGTCTGAAAATTTTGTCAGCATTTAATGAGTCTGCTCTCTGCTCAGATTGAAAGCCGAGTACAATGGTCTTCTCTTTCCCTCAGTTTTACTTTCTGGGTTTCACTTACCTAAAAATCAACTGTGGCCCAAAAATATTAAGTGGAAATTTCTAGAAATAAACAGGGACCACAGTCACATAGCTTTTATTACAGTATATTTTTATAATTGCTCTAGTTTATTATTGTTGTTAATCTTTCACTATGCCTAATTTATAGATTAAACTGTATCATAGATATTTATAGGGAAAAATACAGAGTGTGTAGGATTGCACACACTCCAAGGTTTCAGAGATCCACTGGGGCCTAGGGACTCCCCTGGGGGTTTATTTCATAAATAAGTCCTCCTGTAACTCATCTTTCTTCCTCAGGGAAAGGTAACTATTGGACTTTGGATCCAAACTGTGAGAAAATGTTTGACAATGGGAACTTCCGTCGGAAACGAAAACGCCGCTCAGAAGCCAGCAGTAACTCCGCAGTGGCTGTGGTGACATCAAAATCAGAAGGACTGGGGGCTGGTGCAGGCTCCAAGCCAGAAGGAAACAGCCCCTCCTCCCTGCCCCTGAGGCTCCCACAGTCCCCAGAGCCCCCTGAGGGTACCAAGAGTACTGCATCCTCTCCTGGCTCCTCCCTGCTCAGCTCCACCCCCTGCCTCAGCACCTTCTTCAGCAGCCTCAGCACCCTAAGTAGCAGCAGCAGCAGCAGTGGCACCCAGCGAGCCCTCCCCGGCAGCCGCCACCTAGGCATCCAGGGTGCCCAGCTGCCCTCCAGCAGCCCGTTCCCCTCAACCTCCATCCCCGAGGGCTCCTCTGACACCTTGCAGCTGAGTAGCAGCACCAGCAGCACCCAGCGACCTTCCTATTACAGCCCTTTCCCTGCCAGCAGCAGTTCGGGCCAGAGCAGCCCTTTTGGCAGCCCCTTCTATAACTTCAGCATGGTCAACAGCCTCGTCTACCCCCGAGAGGGCTCGGAGGTGTAGCGTGCCCCTTTCAAACAGATCCTACAGTTGAATCAAGCTTCTGTGTGGTCCTGTGGTCCAGGGAAGCAGAGGACTCTAACTCTCCAAGGAGCTCTCCCAGCTGTCTCTGGATAACAGCTGCTGGATCTATTCCGAGACAGGTAGCCTGTGAGCCCCGTTCAGGCCGGGCCCATCTCTGTTCCGTTTGTCGCTGCGTCTCGGGATGGCAAGCCCAAATGTGTCCCAGCAGCTCCAAAACATGAAAACCACAGCACCTTGCACCTGAAGCAGAAGAGAGAGCTTGGTGGAAGCCTGCTGTGAGCAACCGGTGGTCTTCCACATGGCAGGGTGCTGATTTTTCTAGAAAAGCCAGATAATCTGTATTTTTTAGGAAATGCCACAAATCCTTGGACTTATGTGCAGTTCACAGGTGTCCCCTCTGTCTGGTATAAGTGGTAGACACTTCCAGATTTCTCTTTGAAGCAAGGAATGTCACCTTCAAAAAGTGGCTAAAACACTAGCACAGACTGAGAATTTTGTCAGCATTTAATGAGTCTGCTCTACTCAGCTTGAAAGCTGAGTACAGTGGTCTCAGCTGGGTACCAGTAAAAATAAAACTGTATGAGCAGCACTGTGTTCCAAGTACTAGTGTAGATGGCTGGACACATCTTAACCTGCCATCCTCATAGCAACTGTGGGAGATAGGTTTGACCGGCCTTCGTTTCTGTTTCAAGGGAAGTAGTTTTCTGAGATGTTAAGTAAGTTGCCCTAGGTCACACAGAAAATTGTAGATTCAGGTAGATCTGGTGCTTGTAACTTCTGTGTTCTAGCTCCTAAAATTAACCAGCCTTGTGGGCAAACTTCTGTAAGAATAGAAGAGGGTAGGAATGGAGCTAGATCTCACCTAACCAAAGATTCTAGTTAAAATCTTTCCTTTTTTTTTTTTTTTTTTTAAAGACAGTGTATTAGTTTCTTGTTGCTGGGACAAAATACCTGATACCTGCAACTTAAAGAAGAGCTTTGTTTTGGTGCATGGTTGGCAGACTCCATGACAGAAATGACATGGTAAGAGGGCATGGTGGAAGAAGGCTGCTCGTGCTATCTATGGTGCCCAGGAAGCAGAGAAGTGCAAGGAACAAAAATGCACCCTTCTAATCCTGGTGTGGCACACACCTATAATTCCAGTATTTGAAGGCTGAGGCAGGAGGATCGCCATGAGCTGAGGGCCAGCCTGGGCTACATAGTGAGTTCAAGGCCAGTCTACACTACAAAATGAGACCCTGTCTCCAAAAAAAGACATAGTCTGGGGACATTTTAGATCTAAACCATAAAAGACAAGGTCTAGCTATGTAGGCAGACTTTGAACTCTGTGTAGCCATCTGGCCTCCCACTTGGAATCCTCCTGCCTCAGCCTCCTGAGTGCTGGGATTGCAGGTGTGTGCCACCACACCTGGCTGAAATAAGTCACTTGAAATGGTTTTCCTGAGTAGCAAAAGCAATACCACCTCTCTTATTCCTGCTACCGATGTTCAAGTTCTGAGAGGACCATCGCCCTAGCATATGATGGTTAGCAGCATCCTATCCCTCTTAGCTGTGTCCTGGATATTTCATTTCCTAGTAAAGTATTATTAAAATTTTATTGTTAAACAGTTTTTTTAAATGGGATTTTTGTAGCTTTCAATATGAGAAACCATTTGTGATCAGATTTTTAAAAATAGATGTATAATTTTATTTATTTTGGATTCCCTTTTACTTCTCAGCAGTCTCATCCTTTGAATGACTTTCCTGGTCCTCCTCCCAGTGCTGTCAGAGACCCTGGGATATTATGTGGTAATCACTTGGCCATTATTTGTTGAATGGCAGTGTATTCAAGAAGTATTAATTAAAAATACAAATAGTTGTTGGGTTTACAGGAACAGCTTTGGATGAAGATGAAGATAATGTCCTTAGTTGCCTTCATACCATGTTTTTGAGCCTTTGTGAGGATAGTTGGGTGTTTTAAGATTTTAGAAACTGTCATACATATTATAAAAATTTTGTTTATCTCTGTGTTTTCTTTTTAAGACTCACAGCATTACTTTAAAATTTATTTTGAAATACACATGGGAAATTTTTCAGGGAGGGGGGGAGTGTATTTTTCCCATGGCTTGTGAGGTACAGATTATATCACTATTGCCTTTTTTTTTAAGAAATAAGGAAACCCCATTGCCTTTTGCTGTTGTGCAGAATGACAACCAAAGAGACTACCTACCCCATACTGTATCCAAAATCCTGTTTTTATGGATATTTTTGTATGTGAAAAATCATGGATTTTATATTGTTTCTATCAAGTCTATAATTGTGAATTAATTTATAATGTGAACGGGAGCAGCAAAGAAAACATTTTTCCCTCGAAAATACAGGGCAAGGAGAGAAGAATCATGTGATGTGGACTTTGAGCAGCTTAGCTTCTGAAAGAGCTGGAATAAAAGTTACCCTTTGGGGAGGATCTATATTCTAACAGCAGTGGTTCCTTCCTTTGGGTTTGGGTGTGATCTTGGGGGAAAGGCACACAGGCAGCCCCTCATTCCCAAAGAAATCGCTGGACTCGAACTTGGCCCCAAGTAGAAAGAAGCCAAAACCCAACACAGACCAGGGTTTCTCAGTGGTAGCCCCATTGGTAGGGCTGGGGTGACTCTTTGTGGCCCAGGCTCCCCTGTGTGTCATCAAGGCTCAGGACCCCTGCCCATGAGCTGCCAGAGCACAGCCACCCAGGCAGGACCCAGGAGGGTGGGCTGAGGGGTCAGCCCACAATCTGCCAGTGAGGCAACAGCACCCCACCAGAATCCTAGGTCCTGGGCCAGTAGTTGGGCCCTGACTGGGCCTGTGAAACAGGCCAGTTTCTGTCCTGTGCTGTGGCTTTTCTCCTAGAGAAGGCAGCTATGAGCGGGACTTTGCTCAGAACTGAGCTCTGGTCAGCCCATGTTAGAGGAGAATCTTTGAGTGTTTTGGTCATTTCCTAATTAACACCTGGGGCTGGGAATCATTTTGACTAAAATATTTTTTAGGGGGTAAGGAGAGCTCAGGCATGAAAGTTTCTTGGAAAGATTTCTGCTTCTGGGACGTGAATGACCCAAGAGTAATTTTTCTCCTCAGTCTTCCCCTTCAGTTTCTCTTTCTTACTCTACTCCTCTCTCTTTGTTTTTTTTGTCTTTTGGAGGTTTTTTTGGTACTGGGGATTGAACTCAGGACCTGTGCTTGCCAGGCAGGCGAGGCACTGCTGAGCTATATCCCTGGCTCTTGGGAAGATTTTTTTAAAGTACTAGTATGATTAAAATGTAGCTCAGTGGCACTGTGCCTCCCTCGAAAGCACAAGGTTGTGAGTTCGATCCCCAGTACCAAAAAAAAAAAAATGTAGTCAGTGGACAGGAAATACTAGATGAAAGTCATTAATGAGGGCAGGTGAAAGGAAGAGTCTCTTGACAATGGCAGAGGTCAGCAGGATGGCTCAGACTCCAGCGCTGCGGAGCTGAAGAATTCCTGCAACATGAAGTCCACCAGGCTACTGGCCCCTGCTGGGCATGGGCTTAAAAAGCAAGGGAAGGCACTAGGCGCTCTGATGGATGCTTCCAGGTCAGAACTGTAGCAGCACCCAGTTGGTGCTGTTTCCTGCATATGTGACATTTTTTGCCTGGGAAGCAAGTTGGGAATCCTAGGTTGGAACTACTGTAGATGATGCTTAGTAGTGTGGGACAGTACAGAGGACACGGCATGGCATGCAGCTGGGCCCTTCCCTGGGGTTTCCCTGCAGTGGGAAGAGCTGGGGCTAATGCTGGAATTGCAGACCAGGTCCAGGCCAGCTGGGCCCTTGTCTGATTCCAGGAAGCCACTGCCTTCCTGTGCTCTGGGTCTTGCTGTACTGTTCACAGAGTTAGACAGGGCCGGGGAGCATTTGAACAACTAATAAGCAGGTTTCAGATTTCCTCTTGACACTTTTAGATCCTCCATCCCATTCTTGAATTTACTGGAAAAAGGCAGCTGGGTAGCCCAGGAGCTCTGGAAACAGTGTCCTTTGCAGCCCTCCCCTCTCTGCCCCCAAGGGTGTTCACAAGTCCCTCCCAGGCCGAACTGGACCAAGCACTGGGCACAGAGGTCGCCTTGGAGGCTCCCAAATGCTCCTTACTTAGGTTGTTAATGAAAAAGAAACCCCTGGTGCTTCCTGGGGCAGGAGATCTGGGCTTGGGCTGGAGACCTGGCGCCTGCCTGGCCTTTGTCATGGAAAGCCATCCGCTGGGGCATGGGGTGGCTGGCACGGCTGAAAAAAGAAGGAATTTCCTGTCAGATTCGAAAACAAAAAAGGGCCAGCAAGGACCAGGGACCTGCCAAATTCCTCCCGGGGAGCCATAGAGCACAATCCTTTATCATTTTAAAAAAGATAAGCATTAAAATAATAATAACCCACTTATCAGGTGCTAGGCCTGAAACACCTATATGAAATATAAAGTAGCTCAATTAACCCTCGAAACAACTCGATGAAGCACATATTGCAGTTACCCAACTCCCCAGAGAGAACCTTGGTGGCCTGGGAGTTTGCAAAACTGCAGGTAAGTGGTGGAACAGGATTCAGACTTAGGCCACCTGGCGCCAGTCACCTACTCCACCGCCTCTCCCTTTCAAATAGAAGTTTCAGTGGCTTTCCCATGCAGAGCCCCACAGCGTGGATGCTGCAAAATGGGGCTTAGAAGCCAGGCTCCTGTCAGCAGTGCAGTGATGCTCTCTTCCATGCGTTGCCCGCGCATGTTCTCTGGGGTTGGGATTTGTGGCTGGGGCCTCTTTCTGGGAATGTCAAAAGTGAGCTGTGGGAAGGGGAGTCACTGCCTTGGCATGTCCTCCCCCAGGATCACCAGCAGCCAGGTCAGAGGCCCACATCTTGACTCTGAAGCTGCCCAGGGAAGCCAGACTTTGAGATGATGGTTGGGACCCTCGGACTCATTGGGAATTTATCCACCAACTGCAAATCCTAGTTGGGCTTCACGCTCTGTGCTGGGCTTTAGGATACTAATGCGATACTAAAAACATCTCCTGGCTTCCGTTGTTACAGTCAGCTTCGAAGTGCACATGGCAGGGGTCCCGAGGCTGACTGATCGTCCCCCACCAAGCTGTGAGCCTCCAGATAGAGAGGGAGACTGGTTTCACCTCCAGCAGGAGCATCAGGCAGCTCTGCATCCTGGGGAGAGGGCCAAAGCTCCAGACTCCTTCCCTCCTTTACAGCTCCTGCTAGGAGCAAATGGGCTGGGGACAGTTCCAGGTACACAAAGTGGGTAGAGCTGACTGAGGTCGGGTGGTGCTCACTTCCCACCAAGCCGACTCTGCTCAGACAGGGTCTTGCTATGTAGCCCAGGCTGGCCTCAAACTCTCAGTGACCCTTCTGCTTCAGCCTACAGACAAGTGCCACCATGCCCAGCTCATCTGCACTCTTGACTTTCAGCTTTTGGGCCACAGTGTAGAGGGGGAGGAGGGATGGGGCCAGACGTTGCACTTCAAAGGAGCTTTGCAGCCAAGCCTGCTGGAGTTTTCTCCTCCACAGTTTATCCTTCTGAAGCGCATCAAGCAAAGATAGCAGGATCTCTCTGCTCCAGTTGGGACCCAAGCAGGGCATTCACCTGCACAGGGACTCTTGTCCCCGTTGATGCCTAATGATCCTGTTGTTCCCACCCCCACCTTCAACTCTCCACATCTTTTTTTTTTTTGGTCAGTACTGGGGCACTGAGCTCCATCCCCAGCTCTTCCTATTTTTTATCTTGAGACAGAGTCTGGATAAGTTGCTAACTTGCCAAGGCTAAACTTGACTTTGTGATCTTCGCCTCTGCCTCTCAGTGTGCTGGGATTACAGGCAAATGCCATCACACCCAGCTCCTAGTTCTTTTTAAATTTCTTTCTTTCTTTTTTTTTTTTTGGTACCGGGGATTGAACTAGGGACCTTGTGCTTGCAAGGCAGGCGCCGGAACCACTGAGCTAAATCCCCGGCCCCTTAAATTTCATTTTTGAGACAATGCCTTGCTAAATTGCCCAGGCTGGCTTTGAACTTGAGCTTCTCCTGCCTCAGTCTCCCAAGTAGCTGGGATTACAAGTGTGCACCACTATGCCTGGCCGTCCCATTTTATTTTAAAAATAAAGCCCATGTCCAAGTAAAATAATTATCTTACTGGTCTAAGAAAAAAGATACATTTTCTTCATCTCTGGGGAAGCCAAAGCACAGCACCCACATTACCCTGATTTTTATTTATGATACACCTCACTTGCCAAATTGGCATCATTGGGTACAAGAAGTAGAAAAAGCTATCCTCATTCAATTTTGAATGGGCAAACTCCCAAGTATTTTTGCTATGTTTAGTCAGGATTTAGAACAGCCGAGCCACTTCCCCATTCATTTCTCCCCTGCACTCTCCCGGAGCTGAGATTCTCCACCCAACACCTGCAGCCTTTGATCCTCAGCCCTTCAGTTGCCCGCAGGGCTCTAGAAGACTTTCAAGTCCTCCCCCTTTCCTAGATTTTAGGAGGCAAGAAAGCCCCTGTAGCAGCTGTTACCCATGCCTTTCTTTGCAGACAGGTGAGACTGCAGCAAGGGCTTTAAAAACCTCCTTCTGGCCCCAGCCTCCTCCACAGCCCATGTCCTGGTAGATCTAACTCTGTGTTGCAGGACCTAGCGACCACACAGGTCCCGCCAATGGGGGGCTTTTACCATTCCTAAGATAGCAAGATGGCACTGGTGTGGCAAGAATTCTTTTCAACTTTTGTGCTAGTAAACAGTAGAGATGCGATATATACCAGTACCAACTCTCCTGATGAACGTATTCATTATGTGTCATGAACCAGAGCTAATAAAGAAAGGTGAGGGACCTGGGGCCAGGGAGACAGGAGGGAGGAATGGGGAAAGGGAGGAAGTAAAACTGATAGGGATGGAGTATGTGTATATAGCAATTCCCCCAGGTGAATGTGACTGTCATGTGTTGCAAACATGTACTAAGAAAGAAAGAAAGAAAGAAAGAAAGAAAGAAAGAAAGAAAGAAAGAAAGAAAAAAGGTATCTAATCTCATTTAAGAATGAAGTTTATGTTTCAGGTAGCACTCTCAGGCAATTATAAAAATGATAATTTATGCATACTAGGAATAACAGAAAGACACAAGTGAGAAAGGAACAGAAGAAATATTTGATGTCATTGTAAAATTTTCCAAAGATGAATGAGGTTTTACTGAGACAGGGGTGGTGGATGAAATGGGGAGAGAAGAGGCTGTGGGGGGCTGGGGGGCATTTCCCAGAAGGGAAGCAGAGGACGGAGCTGGCTCTAGGAAGGAGCCAAGGAAGGGAGGAGTGGAGCTGAAAAGGAGGAGGCTGATGAGTCCCAGAGCCAAGGAAAGTGACCTTAAGAAAGGGAAGGATGTCAGGGCTTCGGATGGGACACACGGATTTAACTTTGGAATTTTTTTTTCTGGTACTCGGGGTTGGACTCAGGTCCTTGTACTTGCAAGGCAGGCGTGGTGTCACTGAGCTAAATCCCCTGCTTGGAAATGTTAATTTCTAGTGTTTTCTAAAACATTTTCAACCATCTGTATAAGGGCCATAGTCCCTCACTAATAGTGGGGGACACTCATTTAGGGGGCAGTGCTGGAGATGATGGGACCTGGGGCCTTGCACATGCCAGCCAAGTGCTCTGCTTCTGAGCACCATCCCCAACCACAGCTGGTTAAATCACTAAAGGGTTTGTTTGTTTTACAATCTGGGTACCAAACCCAGGCCCTCCCACATGCAAGGCAAATGCTTAATCACCTAGCCCCAGCCCTGGCTCTTTGTTTTTTGGAGACAGGGTCTCACTATGTTGCCCAGGCTGGCCTTGAATTTGTGATCCTCCTGCCTCAGCCTCTCAGGTGTCCTGAATCGGGGTGGGGGGGGCACCAGGTCCTATGCTGCACTGTGGGCCAGGAGGACAATCTTGAACCCTGTTGTGTTCTATAAATGCCGGGAGACTCTCAAACGGTTTTAGACAAGAGTGGCATTGAGCTCACCATGATAATCATATGGTGACCTTGTAGGGAAATTCAGTAAAGTAACTGGTTATAAAATAAGCATGGAAAACATTTTTATTCCTTTTACATTATTTGTTTGTGTTTTTTTGTTTTTTGTGTTTCTTTTGGTACCAGGGATCGAACTCGGGAACTTGTGTTTTTGAGGCAGGCAGCAGAACCACTGAGCTAAACCCTCAGCCCCCTTTTACATTATTAACAGAAGAGAAAAAAACCAAAAAATCTCCTATGTGCAATACTGTATAATGGGAGAAGGGCTGGAGGTGGAGCTTAGTGGTAGAGCACTTGGCAACCCAAATACGACCAACTTACACAGCAGTAACCAACAGCCACAGCACATCAAGGAGAATGCACCCAGGCATAGTGACACATGCCTGTGATGCCAGCTGCTCAGGAGGCTGAGACAGGAGGACCAAAAGTTCAAGGCTGGCCTGGGAAACTTAGTGAGAACCTGTCTCCAAATAAAATAGAACCAGGGTTGAGGATATAGTTAGTGGTAAAGCCCATGCCTAGCATGTAGGAGGCCCTGGAATGGATCCCTAGAACTGCCCCCAAAAAAGGAAGCTACAGAAGGAATGTTTCCAGGGCTGGGGATTTAGCTCAGTGGTTCCAGCACCTGCCTTGAAAGCGCAAGGTCCCAAGTTTGATCCCTGGTACCAAAAAAAAAAAAAAAAAAAAAAAAGGAATGTTTCCAGAGGTTAAAAATCTTGAGTCATTTTAACTTTGATTATTTCTCATTTTTTTCCACAATAAGTTTATTGAGATTTATAAGCTTCAGAAGGAATAGGCCCACTTGGTGTCAAGCAGGATTTCTGGAAAAAGACCTATACATGAACATTCCAGTAAAAGTCTGGAACTCTAAGAACAATACCTGTGAAGGAAGGAGAATGGGATAGGCAACAGACTTCTCCTCAGCAGGTGGAGGAAATCCTGAAGAGCTGGGTCTTAGAGAGGAGGACATGGTGTTAGCTTTGAGGGTATCAGCAGCAAGTCTCCTCTGATGTCATTGCACCCATTTATCTTAGTGTCACTCTGCATGAGATCCAGACTGAAGCTAGGGAGGTAGAGTGCTTGCCTGGCACACAGGAAGCCCTGGGTTCAGTCTCCATCACTGGAGAGGGGAGGGAAGGGGAGGGGAGAAGTGGGAGAGGGGGAGAGCAAGATGCAACTTTCAAGGGGGAAGCATCCAAGTGAGAGAGGCACAGTAAGCAGGAAGAGAGGATGGTTCAGTGGCAGACAATATATCAGTTCATCTACTTGATGTATGACCCCAAGCCCTTTTATGTGCTCTGTGTGTCAGGCACTCTCTGGGCACTAGATACTGTCAGTGGACAAAAGAAAATGGAGACCCTGTTCTTGTGGAGTGTGCATTCTAATAGGGGGCACAGGAACTAAATATAGCTCCCTAATTCCTTATCTCCAGGAGTGAAATAAAAAAATTCTGGAAACAATAAAGGGTGTGTGTGTGTGTGTGTGTGTGTAGTTGATGTAAAGTGATTTGGCACAAAAACATGATCTAAACTAATGTGCAACAATTTAGGTACTCAGGGCCAGGCATGGTGGTGCACAACTATAATCCCAGCCTTCTCGGAGGCTGAGGCGGGAGGATCACAAGTTCGAGCCCAGCCTGGGTAATTTAGCAGTTTAGTGAGACCCAGTCTGGGAGGCTGCAGGGTAACAGGTACCAGATAGAGTCCAGAGGGTGTAGCTGTGCTCCAGGAGAGAGTGGCTACTGGTTTCTGCCTGGCCTTGTGCTGTTTTCCTGGTGTTGGCCCAGGGTGCAGGGAGGATGATTCCATCCTATATGGGGCAGCCAGGCTGACTTCACTGATGGACTTTTTGCAGAGCCCTGAAGGGAGGGAAGGAGAAATGCATGCTGCTGTCTGGGACAGTAGCATTTCAGGCAGAGGACACCGAAAATGGGAATCCCCCTAGGGGACAGAGCAGTGGACACCAGATAAAAGTTAATTGTTCAGTCAAACTGTCACCATCACTTGCTTGCCTGCCTTGCTACTTAAAACAAACATCTGCACTCAGCACAACTCTGTCTTTGTTGTTCCTCAATATATTTCAGGGTGTGAGTCAGTTTGGGGCTTCATTCCATCCTGGTGAAGTCCCCTGGCCCCCGACAAAGATATCCTGTGTTTCTCATGTCTTCATTCTTCTCTCTAGCAGGAGTTTGCTGGCCAGAACCCAGCATACAGGGATGATGGGGACTCAGAGGACTGAGGTCTGGGGCTGAGGAGCAGCCACAGGATGTTTCCTAATAAGGGGAGAAAGGAGTTGACTAAGTTCTGAAAGAATCAGTCAGGCTTAGGGGGTCAATAGGTGAATCTGTTAGGAGGCGGCTGGGAAATGGTGGTGGTTTCAATCAGGGTGATAGCAATAGTGGTCAGGATTTGGACATGTATTGTTGTTTTTGGTTTGGTTTTTTGAGTCAGGGTCTCACTATGTAGTCGAGGCTGGCCTCAAACTTGCTGCCCTTGATCTTTCTGCCTCAGCGACCAAGTGCTGGTATTATAGGAGTGTGCCACCATGCCTGGTCATAGATGCTAGGTATTTTTTTTTCCTGGCTGGAAAAATTTGATACTGTTGAAATAGCAACATTCCTCAAATTGATCTATAGATTCAACACAATCACTGTCAAAATCCCTGGTGTTTATTTGCAGGAATTAACAAGTTGATTCTAAAATTCATGGGGATGCAAGGGACCCAGAATAGAGAAAATGATCTAGAAGTAAAAGAAAGCTGGAAGATTCACACATCCTAAATTCAAAACTTACTACAAAGCTACAGTAATCAAGACAGTGTGGTATTGGCATAAGGATAGACATATAGAGCAAAATTAAAAGTTCAAAAATACAGTCTTATACTTACGGTCAATTGTTTTTGACAAGTGTGTCAAGACCATTCATGAGTCTAAGGTTTACTTAAGTGTTTATCACTTTCTTTGCTTAGCATCCTCATTTCTTTTGGGGTGTAGGACACTGGGATTGGACCCAGGGCCTTGCACATGCCAGGCAAGGGCTGTACCACTGAACTACATCTTCAACCACTTTCTTTTATTTTGAGACAGGATTTCACTAGGTTCCCCAGACTGGCCTCAAACATGATCCTCCTGCGTCAGCCTTCCAAGTTACTGGGATTACAGGTGTGTGCCACCATGCCTAGTTTTTCTTTCTTTTTTTTTTTTGTTACCAGGGATCGAACTTGGGTCCTTGTGCTTGTGCCCTAGTTTTTCTTTTGAGATATTTTCCTTCTGGCTGAAATAAATCATATAACTATATTTTTTTCAGTGAAGTTCTCTTTTTTCTTTTCAAAAATTTGTATGTTTATTAGTCCAAAATTTGTATGTCTGCTGTACATGAGGATTACATTCATCATGTGGAATTGGTACATGTACATAACACATCTTAATTCTTTTTCACGTACCCTACCCTTCCCTCCCAATTTTTAAAAAATTTGAGACAGAATCTTACTAAGTCCCTAAGTTGCCCAGGCTGGGACAAACACAGGAGCTCCACATTGATCCCCTCCAGCACAGTGCTGCGCTCTTAGGTACGGAGGAGGCAAGGAATTGGAATCAGCAGCTGATGAGTCACGTTGTCCGACTCCAGGTTATGCCACCTGCAGAATCTTCACTAGGCCGAAGCCCTGTAGATTTCTGAAGATTTATTTGCCACTTTCCCTCCTGTGTATGTCTTATAAAGCCATGTTGGATAGCAACTTTTTCCCACTGCTAGAACTGTGTCAATAGAGACGGACAGGAGCACCTGGCCCGCGGGTGGAGTGATGACCACAGATAAAACCCGTGACACCCACGGACACCCCGCACATCTTCCAGGCGGAGCAGTGAAACTCATGGAAGCAAATGTTCTTTGCTTGAAGAAAATAAAACATTATCCTACGAATAGTTCCATAGCCAGTACTAAAAGGTGCACTGATTTTCTCCATGAAGAGACCACATCTGGAATGGAAATAACTATCAGTTGTGACCAGATTAAGTTTATAATATATTATTATTACCTGGGACCTTCACTTTTTACACTTCCCTAACTGGAAAACTAAATGTGGTTATGAAAATAAGGATCAAGTTTGCAGCATATTTCATAAGATTTTCCACATATGCCAAAGCTTCCTAGTAGTTTACTGTTATTTAGTGCAGGTTGGAGCTGGGTCCAGAGCTTCCCGAGTATACTTAGTGACTTCTTGTGGCCTCAGCCTGCTGCCTGGATGACATACTAAGTGAAAGTCCTCTGTGAGCATATCCTTACCAGTAAATTCAGCCAGACATAAAATTATGTCTGCCCTGAAAACCAAATCCTACAATGTTCTCTATTTAAAAAAAAACAGATTAGTAAATTCCTGGCTGTTGAATACTATGTAACAGTAAACAATTAAATTTAAATAAAACAGAACATGTTCTAAGACTATTTTAATAAAACCGACACAAGCTGGGCATGGTGGTGCAAACCTATAATCTCAGCTACAAGAGGCTGAGGCAGGAGGAACACAAGTTAGGGGCCAGCCTGGGCAACTTAGCGAGATCCTGTGTCATTTAAATAAATAAAAACAGGTGGGATGTAGCTTGCGGCAGAGCACTTGCCTCGCGTGTACAAAGATGGATAGAATCCCCAGTACAGGGCCTGACAGAAGGTAGTCTGCTTGAAAAGATCAATGCTCATGAAGGAAAAGGGAGAAATCTGAATAGTGGTCAAAAATCTACACCTAAGGAAGATCGGTGAGTAAGCACTACAGTGTGTCTAAGACTGTTTCATCTCATTGTTTCTTTTAAATAAGTATGCCAACTTACTAATTTTTTCTAGGGAGCCAGAAAAATTCTGATACTTTTCAAACTGGATAGCTCTCCAAAAGAAAACTAGAAAAATTCCCCTAATTGTGGTTGTCATGGCACAGGCCTGTAATCCCAGTAAGCTAGGAAGCTGAAGCAGGAGGACTGCAAATTCTAGTCCTATCTGGGAAACTTAGTAAGACTCTGTCTCAAAATAAAAAATAAAAAGGGCTGGGGACGTAGCTTAGTGGAAAAAGGCCTTAAGTTTAGTCCCCAGAACTGGAAAAAAAAAGAAAGAAAGAAAAGATTTTCCTTACGGATATATGCCAATGTATACAAAAGTCTGTTGTGAGACAGGCTCCATGATCTCTTATGTTTCCTCCAAGAAACACGAGATTTACACGTTTAAAAATTATTAGCACTAATGAGATAGCTCAGTAATATGATCTTATGATCAGATACAAGATTTATACACCAAACTTCATGGTTTTTCTATAGACTCACTCATTAATTAGAAAATAAAAATTTAGCCTGGCATGGTGATGCGTGCCTATAATCCCAGCACAAGTTTGAGGCCAACCTGGGCTACATAGTGAGTTCAAGGCCAGTGTGGAATACATAGCAAGATCCTGTCTCAAAACACACACACAGAGATACTAACTGCCCTTTTGCTCCAGATTATATTTTCAATGATATTGTGAACAGTCTTCAAAGACAGTGATAGACCCTCCAGGTTTGCCTACTGTCTGGTGTACTAAAAATAATCTCCCTCTAGTAGTTTTGCTTATTTCTCTTTGTGAAAGATTCAGGTTTCCCAAGCTTGGAGTTTCTCAGCTGTGGCATAAGGCCACTGTGTGACAGCTACCTCTTGGTCCCTCTATTTTGTCCCTCTGGGACTTGAAAGTCGAGCCAGGCCAAGGGACCATGATGTTTACCTGCATACTGTGCTGTGAGTAATAATGTCCCTGTCTCTGACCCAGGAGTCTTGTGTACCCTGAGCACACCTGATACTATGGCAGGTGACTTCTTAGCTTTCAAGTGGTAAAAATCTCAGATCCTTCCCAGTTCCCACCAGCTGTCTTATCAGGTTGAATTCCATAATGTATTAAGAGATCACAGATCACAGCCTTGCAAGGTTTATTCTTGTTACTCAAGAATAATTCAAGGTAAGAAAATCTATTAATGGAATTGAATATATTAAGAGAACAAGAAAAGGAAGCATGTAATGACAATTCACTTGCTAAAATTTATCACTCATTCATTATTAAAACTAAATAAAACAACCAACATCAGCAAAAGTATTTCTACCATCCTAGGAATACAAGAAACATTTCTTAATTTGGGAAAATGTTTTGTCAGGAGTGGTGGTACATACCTGTAATCCCAGTATCCTGGGAAGCTGAGGCAGGAGGGTCACAAGCTTAAGTCCAGCCTGGATAGCTTAGTGAGACTCTGTCTCAAAATTTAAAAATTATGGTTTTTTTTTTAAAGAGAGAGATCAGAGATGTAGCTCAATGCAAAGGCCCAGAGTTCAACCTCCAGTACTGAAAAAAAGGAAAGTTTTCTGTGGCAATACGTGTGATCTCAACCTACTCAGGAAACTTGGATAGATGGAACAGAAGTTTGAGGCCAGCCTGGGCAACTTGGTGAGGCCTGTTTAAAAGGAAAGAAAGAAAGAAATGAGAGAGAGAGAGAGAGAGAGAGAATAAGAGGGAGGGGCCCAGGGATTTAGCTCAGTGGTTCCGGCGCCTCGTAAGCGCAAGGTCCCGAGCTCGATCCCTGGCACACACACACAAAAAAAGTGAACATTAATTATCAGTTCTTTGGCCGGGGATTTAGCTCAGTGGTTTCGCCGCCTACTGCGCAAGCTCAAGGACCTGAGTTCAATCCCCAGTACCAAAAAAAAAAAGAAATAAGAGGGAGGGATGGAAAGGAAAAGAGAAAAGAAGAACAGAGAAAAGACTTGGGGTAGAATAAGTAGGAGGACAACAAGTTTGAACCCAGTCTGGGAAACTTGGTAACTTAGTGAGACTTTGTCCCAAAATAAAAAAACAAAAAGTAAAAAAGGGTGGGAGGTATAGCTTAGTGCAAAGACCCTGAGTTCAATCTTCAGTACCATACACACAACCAAAAAAAAAAAAGTTTTTGCCAGGAACCAGGAACAATGTTTTAAAAGTATTCCCGTTAAAGTCAAGAGCAAGGCAAAATTTTACACTATTACCTATGCCATATTCCACATTGAACTGGTGCTAACTACTTAGTAAGAATAACAAACATAAAAATATTGCCGGTCGTGGTAGTGCACGCCTGTAATCCTGGTACTCTGGGAGGCTGAGGCAGGAGGATTGCAAGTTTGAACCTAGCTGAGGCAATTTAGTGACTTAGTGAAATCTTGCTTCAAAATAAAAGATTAAAAAGTAGCTGGGGATGTAACTCAGTGCCAAGGCCGTGGTTGAATCCCCAGTACACACACACACACACACACACACACACACACACACACTCCCTCCCAATCTACCTCAGCCTCTGAATCCAGCTTTTTGCCCTGCAAGGGAGAAAGCACCCCCTCCCCCGGGCTCCAGCCTTGCCCCTGCTGCTAATTGGTTTCTGTCAGAACAATGAATTTGGGCCTCTGAGTGCCTGTCAGGCTTCTGCAAAGAAGCCAGAGCTGGGCTTGCCCTTGAGGCTCTGTGCATTTCCCTGTATGGAGACAAGGGGATGCACAGCCATATCCACCTAACCCCACCTATCCCAGCAGAAAGGAGCTGGGGAGACCGCACCCTGGCTGCATCAGGGAGCCCTCCCTTGGATCTCCCTGCATCCCGCTCCTACACGTGGGGCCTGTCCTGGTCCCCACCATCCCAGCTCCGGCCTTGGCCTAGTGGGGAGGGGAAGGTGAGTGCTCACTGGTGGGGCAACCCTGTATTAGTGCGGTCTGGGCCCTGCCTTTTTATCTGTCCAGGGTGATTTAGCTTTGGGTTTTTTATGAATCAGGGTCTCCCCATGTATTTCAGGCTGGCCTCAAAGTCAGCAATTGTCCTGCCCCAGCCTCCTGAGTGCCAGGATTACAGGCATGCATGATTATGCCTGGCTTGTGGTCTTTTTCACTCAGTCCCCATTCAGAGCAGCTGCCTCCTTGACAGTCACCCACCCAGACCAGGCAAACACCCCATCCCTTCCCACTTTACCCTTCAGCTTGGAGGCCATGGGGAAGATTGTTTTCCCCCATAGCCCACAGCACTGGGGAGATTTCTGCTCTAAGACACTGGGCAGAATCCCCAGGGCTTTGTTGGAATTTTACAAGATTTGCAAAGCCTGGCTGCAGGAAACTCCATTCTCTGACATCCAAAGTGTGTTTTCTGGCATCTCCTTCTTTGGGAGATAAAAATCTGTTCCAGAAGCACCCTAAAGCAGTCTCATTCCACCCGTATGAAACCCTGATAGAGGCCTCAGGCCTTTCCTCTCTCAGTGCTGCTGGTTAGGAGAAGGCAACTTTGGAAGCCTGGCCCATTTCCAGACAAATGCATGCTCCAAGGCAGTAATAGGTGGGGAGACCAGCTGTTCACAGCCCTGTCAGCATCTGGGTCTCTCTCCCTCCCTCTGTGGGCTCCTGGGGATTGATCCCAGGGCCCTAAATGCTTGCCACTGAGCTACAGCCCCAGCCCTGTTTGTGTTTGTTTATTTGTTTGTGACAGCATCTTGCTAAGATGCCCAGGCTATCCTCAAACTTGCCATCCTTCTGCCTCAGCCTCCCGAGTGGCTGGGATTACAGATGTGCACCACCTTGCCTGGCTAACATCTGGGACTTAAAGCTTCTTTAGAAGCAACTCGAGTGTGTGCGCTATTAGGGTTTGTGCTTGCTTGGGAACAGGAATCACCACGTAGGAAGAGAGCCCTATCAGGAGGCTTCAGAAGACCCTGGAGGGGGCAGCTGGCTGGGCTGGCGCAGGAGGTCAGCACACCTGGAAGAAAGATCTGTGCCCCTTGAGTGGGGAAAGAGACCCCATCTTCCTCAAACCACTGGGCTCTGCCTGGACAGATGTCAGAGGCAGGGTGGGATGTCTCCATCAGAACTCTGCAAACTACAGCCCTCAGCCAAAGCCCGGCCAGGGCCTGAGAGCCAAGAATGGCTGAATGGGTTCTGTCCGTGACCGGGAAAGCACCGTGTACACCCTGTCTCTCCTGCTCCCAGCCTAAGGTCCACATTGCTTTGCCTCTGCAGACCCTGCGACCCTCGATCTCCAAATGTCAGGTCTGGCACTCAGTAGAGAGGGTGTGGTGAAGCCAGGTCCATTCCCCAGATTCAACACTGGTTTTTTTGGTACCAGGGATCAAACTCGGGACCTTCTGCTTTTGAGGCAGGCAGCGGAACCACTGAGCTAAATCCCCAGCCCTTCAACACTATTTTTAAGGGAGAATAATTTGGGGGGGGGAATAATTAATTTAATTTAATTTGTTTTTATTTATCTTCTTGAGACAAGGTCTCCCGGGCTGCGATTTCAGCCTGGCCTTGAACATGCATGTATTTCTTTACAGTTTACTGAATATTGCTCTAAATTAGTTGTCTTTTTATACTCTACAGTTTCCCTCCTAATCCTTCAAATCTGTCACTTAAATTTACAATACGCTGCGTGGTGTCATTTTGTAAGGGTCTGGATGAAAGTAATCACACATTTTCGGGATATAAATGTATTCAGGATAGAGCACTATTTTCTTTCTTACTGGCCATGCAGATGAACAGGTTTCCCTTTTGGCAGACTTGGGGGCACACAGCACACCTTGCTCATCTTCACCCCGCACCTCCTTGCCTGCTGCCCCCAAAACATAGCCTTGGCTTTGGCACAGTTGAGGTGGCAGAAGCTTCACAGGGAGGCAGACCTTCATTCAGGTCATAATTGATTAAAACATGATTAATTTTTATTTAAGAAAATACACCAATGAGATCATCGGTGCAGCCATGGTCAACCATAGTCTTTGCCTTTGAACTTTTTTCTTTTTTTTTTAACTTTTTCTCTTAGCCATTTTTTTTAAATTTTTATGAAAATGCTCTTAGTTACTTTTAAAGGAAAATGAGCAACGTTTCCAAAATGTATGTGGCCAGGCAACAGCATTCAAAGGCTCCTCTGGGATCCCCTCGAAGGCACCAGGGCCACCTAATTGTTTTCTCCACACAAAAGGCGGATCCAAGAAAACTGCTTCTTTCTTCTTCCCCTTTGCATCATTTCCCGCACCTGGGGAGTCTGGATGCACGAGAGCGAGTTCAACACGCATCTGATGATGGGTTACACCAAAGCACATCAAGACCTAAATCCCTCCCAGACTTACAGAGATTTTCCACAGCTTAACTAGATTTCTAATTGTCCTGCCACCTGTACAGAAATGTACATTGTGTGTTAATCTCAAATTCTTTTCTGTTTCCATAATCTTGGTAAGGTTTCCTGCATTCAAACAGCAAATCCAATTCGGTCCACAGATCCTAGAGAGGGAGCCAAATTCATTTTTCTGATCTCCAGTGTGAAGGTTCCTCTGGTGGTGTTTGGGCAACTGAAAGCCCAGGACAGTTGTTCTCTCCTGTGGTCCTTGAGCCCCGCCTTCCACGCTGAGAGCAGGAGTTTACAGAGAGGCCTCTTGTCTCCTTCTAAGGCTTCCATCCCTCCTGAGGCATTCAGGAGGAAACAGCAAGGGTTTCCATGTATTTACACCTAGGCTTCTGTTCTCCCCTCAAGAGGGGTTCATTTTATTTGATTTCTTTATTTCAAGGTGGCATTGAGATTATAGAAGAAGGGAAAAGATAGACTCTGTTACCTAAGCTTATTTATTTATTTATGGAGACAGGGTCTCACTATGTAGTGAAGCTGTTCGAGGCTGGCTTCGAATGCAAAACAATATTCCTGCCTCAGCCTTCCAAGTAAGTGGTCCACCATGCCCGGCTTTTCTGGACATTTTAAAAGGCAACTGTATTTGAGTCTGCCATGTGGATGCCCCTCCTGCAATACTGGGGATTGGATCCAAGGTCTTCCCACTGAGTTACAAACCCAGCCTTTCCCCATTGATTGAGGGAGTGAGTGATTGAGACAGGGCCTCCCTAAGTCACTAAAATTTGCCCAGGCTGGGCTCAAATTTTCAATCATCCTGCTTCAGCCTCGTAGACTTCTGGGATTACAGGCATGTGTCACCACACCCAACCTGCCATGTGGCTTTAGACAAATTGTTTAAAAAGTCACATCTTTTGTGTCATGTTGGAATAATGCATTTTCTGCCCTCCTATTCATAGGGCTCTATTCAGGAGTTGAGTGTGATAAAATAGGCAGCTATCTCTGAAAAGATGTATCATTTTTGAAAGAGAAGATACTTTTATAAAAGGGGCTTTTTAATTTTTGTTTGTTTGTGCTGAGAATGGAACCCAGGGCCTCGCACAGGGTGAGTGAGAGCCCTGCCACCAAGCCTCACACCTGGGCCTGAAGGAGGCCTCCTAAAGGTGGGAGAAAAGGGGAAGTGTGGCCCAAAAGCTAGAAACTTAGTTGTAACATGAGTGAGTCCTACAGACTCGGTACGAAGCATTGTGACAGTGGCTATGAGAACACTGTGCAGCCTACTGCAGGGAGAGTGTGTTTACCATGGCACAGTGCACAGCAGCCAAGGAGTGGAACCAGCTTAGGTGCCCATCAACAGATGAATGGATAAAGACAATGTGCTGTATCGAGACAACAGAGTGTTACTGAACCATCAAGAAGGATGAATGCTGGGCTGGGATTTAGCTCAGTGGTTCTGCCTCTTGCCTTGCAAGTGCAAGGTCCCGAGTTCGAATGCTGTCATTTGCAGGAAAATGAATCATGCTGAGCAAAATAAGCCAGACTCAGGAAGACAAATGTCACATATTCTACCTAATATGTGGAATCTAAAAAAGATGACAAAAGTCGAAAGGAGACTATTATTAGACAAGAAGAAGGAAATAAGAGAGGGTACAAGTGTGGGTGATACAGGAAGGGGTGGGTGTGATCAAAATGTATTATATGCATTGAAATCCCCAAAACTTGTGAAACTGGGGAGGGGGAGGGGCCAAGTGTGCTCTGGGCAGCGAGGATCTGTGAGACGGAGCCGCTCATCTGTGTTACCCAAAGCACTGGCAAGAAAGATGTGAAACAAACACAGTACTGACAATGAATGTATCCTGCAGTTGCTGTTTTTTCAGACACTAGAGCTTCCATGTTCTCACCTCACAATACAACCACGCAACCAGGTGATGGGCAAGTCACCTTGGAAGTGATCGTTTTAAAATATAAACGTGAGTCATCATACATCTGAATATATTCCATTTTTATTGTCAGTCATTCTTGGACAAAACTAGGGGAGGAAAGAGGCTTCATCCTTCTTCCCTCCTCTTTCTCCTCCTCCTTTTCTTTTTGTTTTTATTTTTTTTTTGGTATTTTGAGATAGGATCTCCCTATGTAGCCCAAGCTGGCCTCAAACTCAGCAGTCCTGCTGCCTCAGCCTCCTAAGTGCTGGGACCACGGGTGTGCGTCACCATGCCCAGCTCTCCCCCTTCTTTTTGATGCTCCTTCCCTGTCTCTGCTGCCCGCATCCCCAAAACGACAACACAACTTTTCTCTTTAGTGGCAGAAACTAAGGTTGCCTATGTTGTCTTGTCAGCCTTAGTTTCCTTACCTGGAAAGTTTCATCTAAACATCTCTATATCATATTTGTCAGAATTTACAGAGAATGGAATACTACTCTGCCATAAATATAAACTTGAGTCATCTGTAGAAGAATGGATGCACCTTGAGACCATAACGTTTTGGGTTTTTTTTTAAGAATCAAGTTGCCTTTTACTATAGCAAACATGAATAATTTGCAGAAGTGTAAAACTCTTCTCAATAAACTTATGCTTATTTTGGAAAATACAATTTTAATGAACATATGTTACTTATGTTAATATGTGATGTATATTATTGTTATTTTTGTGTGCTTATGATGCTAGAAATTGAGCATAGGATGTTGCATATGCTAGGCAAAACACTCTACCTCTGAGCAATACCCCAGCCCAATAGATATCATTCTTATGTTTAAATGAATTAATAAAATTTTTAAAAATCTCTCCATTTTAATTGATGCTATGGTAAACATCAACAGATAGTTTATATAAGTAAAAATTTTTGAGGGATCCTCAATAAATTTTAAAACTTTTTATTTTGAAATTATTATATTTTTTTGAGATAGGATCTTGCTATATAGTACAGCCTGGCCTTGTACTCACTATTTAGCCTATGCTGTCCTCAAAGTATGGGTGATCCTCCTTGCTGAGCCTACCAAGTTCTATGATTACAGGAGTATGCTCTCATACTCTAAAGCAATTTTAGATTTGATTTACAGGAGTGTGGCAGAGACAAAGGCGTTCCTATATAGCCTTTATCAAGTTTCATCTAACGTTAATGTATTATATAATCATAGGACATTTATCAAAGCTAAGATATTAACATTCCTCAATAATGGATGTGATTGTAAAAGTTCTGAGACCAAGAATTTGAGATCTACAGGTCACCAGTTTCTGGTATCAGTTCCATAGCTAGCTACCACCATCAAAGGCCCAGACATTGTCTTTTTTTACTGTTTTTTTTTTTTTTTTTTTTTGCATTCATAATTGTCATCTTAAGGTTATAAGATTTCTCAGAGATCCAAGCTTCTCTTCTTATCTAAGGCTTGTATCTGTGGTGGCAGCTTCCCCTTCCCAAGAGCCAGGGTGAGCTTTCAGATTCCTTCATTCCTTTTTTGTGTGTTGTGGTCCATATCTACAACTTCTCTGTATCTTCTCATTTTTCTATCAGTTCCTACCTTATTCCTAGAGATCTACTTTGTTTTGTTTTGTTTTTTGGTACTGGGGATCAAACTTGGGTCCTTGCACTCATGAGGCAGGCAGTGGAAACACTGAGCTAAATCCCTGGCCCTACTTCTTTTTTTCTCTTCACCAAGTTTTATTTTCCAGATGTCTGGATTCAAAATCTTGCAGATGCTGAATTTTGCAGCTGATCACTACTCCATTATTGTTTCTCCCTCCATCCAATGATCTCAGTGGGAAGACCTCCAAAATGATACAGGGCACCCAGTATCCAAAAATGGTATCCAAATAAGCAAAAATAATCCAAACAAGGGGAATATTGTAACTCCAAATGCAAGTTCATGTTCTCTAAAGTCAAAGAATGAATTCTAGGAACAATGGTGGTTAAAAGTAGAAAAAATTTATTGAGAGGAAGATAGCTGCTGTCTACAAGAGACAGAAGGGGAACCCCGGAAAGTTGGTTGCCTGCCTGCCCCACTTTTCAAAGGTGTTTTGTTTTGTTGGTACCGGGGATCGAACTCGGGTCTTTGTGCTTGTACAGCAGGCATCGAAACCACTGAGCTAAATCCCCGGCCCTTCAAAGGTGTTTTGAGACCATAAAGTGAAATAAATCAGACTCACAGCTTAAATATCGCATGGTTTCTCTTATACAGAATTAGAAAACCAAAGTATAAATAAAGAGCAAAATAAAAGATAGATAATAGGAAACAGGGAGATAGATCTTTTGCAAAAGAAAAGGGGATGGAGGGAGGGGGGAAGGGGAAGAGAAGAGAAGGGGATGAAAAAAGAATGAAGATGTGTGATGTACATGCACCAGCTCATGAGGAATGTAATCGTGTACTGCAAACGTGTACCACTAAAAATAAAAGTTTACTAAAAAAAAAGATTAAAAAATGTATTTGTCAGTATGCAAGATGTTACTGGGGGACTGCTGGAAGGATGCAACATGGCCTCTATTTGCTATTTTGTTTGTTTGATTTTCGAGACAGGGTCTCACTATGCAGTCCAGATTGGCCCCGAACTCACTAGATAGCACTGGCCTCAAACTTGGCGGCAATCCTCCTACCTCAGCCTCCTGAGTGTGGAATCACAAGTGTGAGCCACCACACCTGACTTCTCTTTGCTATTTTTGCAACTTTCTGTAAGTCTATAATTACTTCAAAATAAAAAGGCTTTAAAAATTATGTGCAAAGCACTTAGCACAAGGGCTAAAATGCCTAGCCTATTTTAGAAGCTCATTCAGGTTGAGGACCTGAACTTTATTATTGCCTCCTGTTATTATCTCACACCACAATAACCATAATAACTAATAATATTTGTTGAATTGTCGGTATGTCTTGGGAACTATTTTAGGTACTATGTAGACCCTTAGGTAGTCGTTAACAATTCTGATCCCTGTTTTACAAATAGGAAACTGGAACACAGAGAATTAGGTCATTTTCTCAACCTCCCAAAATTTAGAAACTGGAGGAACCAGGATGCAAACTACTTTGATTTGATAATTCTCTTTCCAAGAGAAGCTCCTCCTAATTTACTCATTTGCAGAATTTGAAGCGAGGTGGTGTGGGCTGCAGGCGGGAAGGCTGCACCACCTTTGCTGTTTCCCTGTCTCTTCAGAGTTGCCAGCTAGTAGGTGGGGATCATGTCCAAGGAGGTGGTTGGCATTCCTTCCTTAGGACTCCTCCAGCTGACCATTCCCAGACTGGAGCTGGCGGAGATCTCACTGATAAGCAGCTCCTTGTCCCAGGCAAGGCTGTTCCTCAAAGCAAGTGTCCCAGGAAGTATGGCCTTGGGTAGATGCAGATTCAGTGCTCCAGGCTGGGACCCTAGAGCTCATATTTTTAATTTGGTCTTCAGATTATTATCATTAGCCAATTTGGGGAAATAACGCCTTAAGATGATGCTTTTCCAAAGGATGTGGGGTGCACACCTGTAAATCCAGCACTCTGGGAGGCTGAGGGAGGAGGGTGGCAAGTTCAAACCCAGCCTGGGCAATTTAGCAAGACCCAGTCTCAAAAGGAAAATTCACAAAAGGGCTGTGGAGGTATTCAATGTGAAGGTCCTGGGTTCAATCTGAAGTACTTCGAGAAAAAGAAAAAGATTATATTTTTCCCAGGGTACCTCAAACTAAGCCAACGGGTGCAGAGTTGGTGGGGTGTGGAGAACGCAGCAAGCTGTAAAACCTTGCTGTGACTCAGACAAATGTGGCCCTGGAAGTAGACTGTTCTGATTCTAATCCCGCATCTCCTGCCTTCTAATTTCATAGTCCCTTCGTTTCAGTTATCTTGTCTTTAAAATAGAGACAACTGAAATTGGCGAAGTGTCAAAAAATAAATAAAACAGAGATAAGTCAGGCTCTCCCCCAGGGGTGCTGTGAGGACTGGCATAATACCAGGGGGGACCATTGCACTGTATAGCCCAGCTGGCCTTGAACTCGCTGCAATCCTCCTGCCTCAGCCTCCTGAGTGCTGGGATTATAGGAGTGCACCATCACGTCCACCATAGTTCTTATCAATTTGCCATCTGCTATGAATGAATGATCAGCCCAGCGGCCCTCACCTTGAAGGGTGGAGAAACAACCCTGAGGAAAGATCAACTGTATGCTCAGTCTCAAGGAAAGGATGGGAGGGAGGTCCAGGAGGGAGACGCGGTGGAGTCTCCACAGGTGACAGTTCAGCCAGTTGGAAAGTTGCTGTCTGGGGACAGCACTCCCAACAAGACCACCTCTGTGAAAGCCCAACAGTGGCCAAAAGAGGAGGTCCTGGTGGAGGACCAGAAATCACTACCACTACTGGAAGGAAGATTTGAGTGAACCAAGTGTCCCACCCTGGAAGGGAAGATAACTTCACACATGAAGAGCCGTCTTTCCACCAACACAGAGTTGTCGGAAAGGAAAAGACCGCCCTGCAGGAAAGGCAGCCTCTTGTGCTGGCTTCTGCAGCACATATACTAAAAAAGAAAGGCAGCCTTTTGCCTCTGGGGAGGTGGCCCCACCCCAAGGAGCCTGGGTGGGCTAAGATATCAGGACCTTAGGATTGTGGGAGGGAGCAATTGTGCACAGGGAATGGGTCTTCTCAGGTGTTCTTCCTCAGCAGGGTTTAATCTTCGTAATATCCTGGATCTGCACATTTTAGCCGAGATCTCTACCCCTGGGCAGAAGTGAGGCTGGAGAAATAAGCAAGCCTGCAGGAGAGCAGGCATCTTAATGACCACAGGAGCAGTTAACTTCTGAGGCCTTAGCCAGAGAAAAAGGAATGGCATTGTGGTGGGAATTATTTCCATTAGGTTTTTTCGATGCAATACTTTCTATTTTATCAATTGAAGTGGCATTCTTGAGGACTGAATCAGGGAACACCCAACGAGTTCTGTTGCTCTCGGTTCACTGTTTATAATCGTGTTTATGGAGTTATACTTTAGGGGATGCCACTCATTTGCGGTATAATATTAATTATCTTGGGCAGGAACAAGGTGGCCATGCGTGACTGTGACCAGGTACCTGCCTTCCAACATAGTGGCTTTGGATATAGTTGTGTAGTCTTGGGTCTGAGTCATCTGAAAATTCTTTTCGTTTTGTTTTTTTGAGACAAGGTCTCGCTATGTAGTTCAGGCTGACCTTGAACTCCTGTGGCCCAGGCTGCCCTCAAACTAGCAGCGATCCTCCTGCCTCAGTGTCCTGAGTGCTGGGATTACAGGTGTGCGCCTCCATCTGAAAATTTAATACAGTAAATTTTAACCTTACCTGAAGGTCTGTAGCCAGCACAGTTTCCACAAACAGCTTACAGTAATGTGAATGGATGCACATGAAAATTTGGGAACCATGGTTTCTGTTCTTTGGTTTGGTTCAGTTTTCTTTTCTTTTTTTTTCTGTCTCAAAAAATTAGAAAAAGAATCTGTTGGTGAAACTCTGTGAGGGGCTCTCTGGATTCTTCTGGACCATTAGTCCTAAGTGTCTTTCACTTGGTCAACACCGCACTGTTACTTCCTGAGTGATATACAGGTTGATTAACCCTAATCCAAAAATCTGAAATATTTTGAATGTTAGCAACATGCTGAATTTTCCTTTTTTGTTTTCTTGAGTCAGAGTCTCTTGATGTAGCCCAGGCTGGCCTCGAACACAACCAATCCTACCTCAGCCTCCTGAGTACTGGGATTACACAAGTGGAAAATTCCAACCTTGACCTCTTGTGAGGCGTCATGGTCATGACACAAGTGCATTAAAAACATTGTATAAGGGCCAGGGATTTAGCTGAGTGGTTCCGGTGCCTGCCTTGCAAGTGCAAGGACCTGAGTTCAATCCCCAGTACCAAAAAAAACGAAACCAAAACAAAAAAACATTGTATAGAAGTACTACTCAGACATAAAGAACGAGAAACTAGAGACATTTATAGCTAAGTGGATGCATATAGAGGCCATACTCTTAAGTGAAATAAATAGGACACACGTGTAAATACCGAATAGTTTCTCTGGTGTGAAAAACTAAAAGTGTAAATAAGTTCGATCCCTGGTACCAAAAAAAATAAATTAATTAAATGAATAAAAGTGTAAATAAGAATCAAAATATATAACTGATATTGTGAAATAGGAAGAAAAGGTCTAAAGGAGTAGGGGAAGTGGGAAAAGTAGGAGAAAGGAGAGAAGGGAAAAGAAAAAATATGAGAAAAGGAAAAAAGTGGAAACAAAGTCTTTGTAAATAGAGAGGGCAGGGGAATGGGGAAAAAATAAGAACCAAGATACATCATGTAAAGGTAAAGGATCCCAATGATGAATGTAACTGTATTGTATACTTAAAATTTACCAATAAATTTAATGAAAAAAAAATGAACAGAAACCAACAATAAAAAACCCCAACATTGTAAAAAACTACGTTCAGGCCATGGGTATGAAACATAAATGAATTTCTTGTTTAGACTTGGGTTCTATCCCAGGGTATCTCATTAGGTATATGAAAATATTCCAAAATATGTTTTTTTCCAAAATATTTTTTGAAAATCAAAATTTGAAGCATTTCTGGTCCCACGCATTTTGGATCAGATACTCACCCAATAAAATACGAGCCTCACGATCAGGTGGTGTGAGGCCTCCCAGTTTACTCTTTCTGAAAATTGCTCTGGCTGCTCTGGTTCCTTTGCCTGCCTACACAAGTTCCAGAATCAGCATGGCTGTATCTACAGACTCTTGCCAGGGCTCTGGTAGCCCGGTTTGGGGAGGACTGACATTTTGCTATGTTGAGTCTTCCAGTTCATGCACACGCTACATCTCTCCATTTACTTAGTTGCTTATTGTTGCTGTTGTTTTACTTTTTTTATTGATGTGTTAATCATCTTTCCTGTTGCTGCTACAAAATACCTGACACAAATTCAAGGAGGAGGGGTTTATTTTGGCTCACAGTTTCAAAGGTTCAGGTCTGTGGTGAGCTGGCTCCCAAGCAGAAACATCATGGCGGAAGGGCGTGGCTGGGGAAAGCTGCCCACCATGGGGCAGCCAGGGAGCAGAGCACAGGAGACAAGACCAGAGAGAAAGGGGTGGACCAGAGTCCCGAAGGCTACACATTTCTCCATGACCCATCCAGACACATTTTATTTGTCCCCTAGTTAGCTCTCAAACCCATTAAATTGACAAGAAAGACTAACTGGGAGTGGTGGCCCATGCCTGTGATCCTGGCACTCAGGAGGCTGAGGCAGGGAGATCACCATGAGTTCAAGGGCTGGGTTATATAGAGAGTTCAAGGCCAGTCTAAACTACATAGGGAGATCCTGTCTCAAAAAACAAAAGCAAAAAACGGGTGTGGTAGCGCACACCTGTGATCCCAGCACTCGGGAGACTGAGGCAGCTGGATCACTGCAAGTTTGAGGCCAGCCTAGGCTACATAGCAAGACCCTGTTTCCAAAAAAAATCCCCCTAAACAAAAAGATTGTCACAATTGGCATTTTGTAGCTTTTGACATACAGATAGATCCCTGTACATGTTTTGCTAGATTTATACCCAGTATTTCTTTTTTGTATTTTGAAGTTATAAACAGTATTGTGCTTTTGGTTTGTTTCCAGTTGTTCACTGCATGCAATCATTTGATTGCTTTTTGTGTAGTGACTTTGAATCCTGACCATCTACTAAACTCACTTATTACAGGCATTTCTTTCTTGGAGGAGTTCTTGGGATTTTTCTTCCTTACAATATGTATGCATTTAATTTCCTTTTAATTTGATGGAATGCACCCTAATTTATTCACTCACCTGTTGATGGGGACTTGATTTTTACTTTATTCCAGATACCTCTTCTGATATTAACATAGGAAGTTAGGGCCTGGCAAAGCTGGCTGGGGAAGTAGGCGTGACCTGTTAATAACAAGATTCCACAAACATGGGCAGAACAGTTCTCAAAGCCCTGCTTGTGGCCTTCTCCAGAGAACTCCAGCAGGTTTTCAATAGGATGCCTAGATGTGACAGCCTGAGAGTGGCATCGCAGCACCATCTCTCAGGACCCCGATGTGGAAGTTCTCTCGGATTTCCTCAAGATTTGGGCAACATATAAGGACGTAGGTGGCCCGTGAAGCCCGCTATCGGCTTTCCTTGCTGGCCTGCTCTGCTTTCTCCAGGGTGTTCTTTTATCTTGCTTTTTCTCCTTTTACTCAAACCAAGCTTGCTCTGCAGAGCCAGTTTGTTCCTTACTCCTCACTTTCATTTTTTCAAATAAACTTTGCTGCTCCTTTTTGCTTGTTTTGGCCATTTTTTTTGTTTGAGATGAGAACTGGGAAACCAGCTCCAGAAGGAGACTCGAGCACCACAAAACCTGGTAACGTTTATTTGGTGAGCCACTTTTAGAAAGAGCCACCTGATAACAATTTCACTGCAAATGCACATTCTTTTCTTTTAAACTCACTATATAGCCCAGGCTGGCCTTGAATTTGCAGTGATCCTCCTGCCTCAGCCTCCCAAGTGCTGGGATTACAAGTGTGTGCCACCACACTCAGCTCAAAACACGTTTATTTTAATTTAAAAAATGTACAAGTCAATGGTTTTTTACTACATATCCATGTACAACCAATAGTACAATCAATTTTAGAATATTCCCAACACTCAGAAGGCTGAAATAGGAAGATTGAGAGTTCCAGGCCAACCTGGGCTACTTAGCCAGGTTAAGACCAGCCTGGACTACATACTGAGACCTTGTTTTTTAAAAAAATTAGACTATATTCATCACCTTAAAAAGAAAGCCCAGGGCCGGGGATTAGCTCAGTGGTTCCGCTGCCTACCTCGAAAGCGCAAGGACCCGAGTTCAATCCCTGGTACAAAAAAAAAGAAAGAAAGCCCAGCCGGGCATGCTGGTACACACTTGTAGTCCCAGCACTCGGGAGGCTGAGGCAGGAGGACTGCCTTGAGTTTGAGGCCAGCCTGGGTTACAGTGAGTTCAAGGACAGCCTGAACTACATAGGGAGACCCCGTCTCAAAAAAAAAAAGCCGTAAGCAATCACTAACCTATATAGTTGCCTATCCTGAGTATTCATATAAACAAAAAATACATGCTTTGTGTGTGACTGACTTAACATGTTTTCAAAGTTTATTCATGTTACTACATGTATCAGTACCTCATTCTTTTTTTTTTTTTTTTGGTACCAGGGATCAAACTCAGGACCTTTTGCTTCCAAGGCAGGCGGTGGAACCACTGAGCTAAATCCCTGGCCCAGTACCTCATTCTTTTCATGGCTGAATAATATTCCATCACATGGAAATAGCACATGTTGTATAAACAATTGGGCTGCTTTCCTTTCCTGGCTATTCTAAATGACGAAGCCAGGAACAAGTTGGGTTTTTGTTTTTTGGTTTATTTATTTTTGAGACAGGGTCTATGTAGTTCAGGCTGGTCTTGAACTTGTGGTGATCCTCCTGCCTCAGCCTCCCAAGTGCTGGGATTACAGGTATGTGCCACCATACCTGGCTGAACAAGTTTTTGTGTTGTCACGTGGTTTATTTCTCAGAAATACCTAAGAGGAGTAGGTATTTCTGGGTCAAATGTTAACTTTATATTTAACCATTTTAGAAACTTCTAGATCCTTTCCAAAGTGGTTGTATTTGTGTAGGTTCAGATCAGTATCATAAATCATCATGTAGACTTCTATGATAAAAAAACAAAACAAAACAAAGCTGTATCTTCTTTTTCTAAAGAAAAGGAATGCCAGATGTGGTGGTGCGTGCCTCAGGAGGCTGAAGCCCGAGGATCACTGTGAGTTTAAGGGCAGCTTGGGCTACACAGTGAGTGCAAGATCAGCCTGAACTATATAGTGAAACCCTGTCTTACAAAAACAACTACCCCCTGCAAAAGAAAGAAAGAAAAGGAACACATTGAGTCACAGTTGTGGGTTCCAATTTTATCTCTTCTACAAAGAAGTCAGGGGCTGGGGATTTAGCTCAGTGGTTTCGCCGTCCGCTGCACAAGCGCAGGTACCCGAGTTCGATCACCGGTACCAAAAAAACAACAACAAAGAGGAACTCAGTTTTTATCAACACAATGGAAGAGCCAAGGGTATGGAGAATTTTCTGCCAGGCACAGCAGTTCCACACCCGCCAAGCCCCAGGCAGAGTGTTCTCTGGAAAGTGCTTTGAACCCGGAGCTCAGTGCCATGTCCAGGGCTCAGGCTGGACCGCCCGGGACCGGGAGACTGGCTCGGAGAACCGGGTCTGCCCCGCCTTCATTAGAGGCGTCTATGCCGAACGCCTTCCTTCCACACCAGGGCCAGGGTCACTGTGGGGCCGAGGTAACATTAATTATTTTTCCGCTTGTCGGATCCCATGAAAAAGACGTGAAAACGGCCTGTTTGTGCAGGACGCAGGCGGGGGCTGTGAGCTGATTATGTCAAACTGAGTCAGGGCCTCCTGGGTGTGGGTGGGGTGATCAGCGGGCCTGGGGCGTCAGGGCCCAGCTCGGGGAGACCCAGCCAGTCGGCTCCGGGCAGACAGGTTGCCGCACCCCGCTGCGCTGAACAATCCCCAGCGAGGGGTGAGAGGTGCGTTCCTGTCCTGTCCCTGGACTGAACGGCAACAGCTTCCAGGTGTGATTTGGGAGCCGAGCCATATAACTGGGTCAAGGTACTGTTACAAAGTTTAACAGATAGAAAAATAAACTTTAAAAAAGTCCAGGCAGGTGTGGTGGTGCACACCTGTAATCACAGCCTTCAAGAGGCTGAGGCAGGAGGATCGCCCTGAGTTCGAGGCCAGCCTGGGCTACATACATAGTGAGACCCTGTCTCAAAAAACCAAAACAGGGGCTGAGGATTTAGCTCTGAGGTTCCTCCGCCTGCCTCGAAAGTGGAAGGTCCCGAGTTCGATCCCTGGTACCAAAAAAAAAAAAAAAAAAAAACAGACAGAAATTAAGCTGTTTAAAACAAAAACAATGATAACAACAAAATATCCAAAACAAATAAAAAACAAAACAAACCCCCAAAACCTTAAAAATAGATTATCATGAATCTCAAGGTGAGACCGGCCCTGCACCCTGGCACGGTGGCACCCACACTCCCTGCCCGCTCCTTGTCAGCGGTGACCCCGGTCCTTTCCAAGCAAAGCTGCCCTCAGCCATTCCGCAGCACCCTGGGGTGGTGAGGTCCAGTGTAACCACCCGGACGACACAGGGCCCTAGGAGGGAAGTGGCTGCCCCAAGATGGGGAGCCCGAGGGGACTCCAGGACCAGCGCTTAGGTGCTCAAGTCCCAGCTCTGTCCTGTGTCACCAGCCCCGAGTGTCCAGGGACTCCACCACACGAGTTTCCCGCCCGGTTCCGTTTTCTGTCCGCAAGTCCTGCTGTCTGTGAGCTCACCGGCAGCCATAAAGAATCCGGGAGCTAAAGTCAGCTTCCGCTCTTCAAAGTCTCGCGAGATCTGGACGTGAACCGTGGCAACTGGAAACTATGCTGGTCAGAGAAATAAATCAGACCTACAGTTTAAATACCGCGAACCCAGAGTATAAAAGAAAAGATAGATAATAGGAAACAGGGAGGTCGATCTTTTGCAAAAGGAAAGGGGACCAGAAGATGGAGGGAGGGGAGTGGAGAGTATCTCAACAGAATTGAGATGTGTGTGCACAAGATGAACACGATCATCATGTACTGCAAACATGGATGAATAAAAAGAAAAAGAAAAAGATTCTGCTGTGGTTCCCCAGGTCATTCTGATTTCAGTGTCTGGATCACCAGTCCCTAAAGTTAGTACTATAAAATCTATGGAGGAAAAAAAAAAATTTCCATCATCAGATATGTTTGGGAGACTGGATTAGCCAAACGCTGTAAGAAGTGAGCATTTGTGTAAATCGCCAAGATGGATGAGGACGCGAGTCACTTCCCAAGTGGGTTTGATGGCGAGTGGCTCCCATCAGAAACAGTGCTGTTATTTAATTCGGTAGTGTGTGTGGATTACTCATGTGCTACTGTCATTTTGTAGATAAAAGCAGAGGAAAATTGTAGGAGGTTTGTGTGTTATTTCACATAGAAAATAAAGATTTTCGGAAACTTTTAATTTTTTAAGCCTCATGAGGCTATTTTCAAGTTTTATTTATTTAGTTATTTATTTTTGGTATCGGGGATGGAACTCCGGACCTTGGGCTTACGAGGCAGTCAGTGGAACCACTGAGCTAAATCCCTGGCCCAAGTTTTATTTATTTTTGTCTGGTTCTTTCCATTGGTCGAGTACAGAGTCTGACCCACAGTTGTTATTCAGATAGTGTTTGTTAAACGAGTTATTTAATAAATTAAGGAATCGATAGGCGTCTACTTGAAAGGTAGTGGGATATCTTCAGTTTTCCTGAGATCTGAGATGTTTCCTTGTATTTCCTTAAAAGCAGACTGATTAGATAGCCCACTCAGACTCTACAGAAAGAACATCATAAGCAAAAGCCTTTTACTCTGCACATATAGCACTAACCATATAAGCAGGCTGGTCAGGGATGGTTGTGTAGATTATGCACTGCATAAATGACAGCAGCTCCGGTTTACTGTTTCCAAGAAGTGTTTACAGTTGACTTGAGCTGACACGACAGACATGTAGGGATAATTAAAGAACAATCAGGGTTGGGCCAGGGATCTAGCTCAGTGGTGCTGCTGCCTGCCCTGCAAGCGCAAGGACCCGAGTTCGATTCCCAGTACCAAAAAAAGCCCAACAATCAGAGAGAGTTTGTAGTTGTTTTAGATGTTATGGTTCAAGCTTTCATGTGTTTCTTTCTATTCTTATTATATTCTTGGTTGGTCTTGGGGGGCACAAGTAGTGATGGACTACAGGAAACAGACTGAGTGCTCTGCAAACTTCCATGTGGAAGCCTTGTTCTTCCCAATCTGCTTCCTTTCCACTCCTCAGCCAGATGCTGATGCCTGGCCTGGGTCAGGCTCTCCCTCTGGCCCAGTCACTTTTCCTGACACTGCAGCTCATCCTTCAGCCTGGTTCTGGGCCGCCTGTCCCCTGGGTGTGCTGAGCCCTGTCCTCTGCATCAACTGCTATGGCCTTGGCTGTGGCGATGCCTGCACCTCCCTGAGTGAAACCTGAGCTCTCACTGAGTGCTGTAGTGCTGGGCAAGGTCCTCACCTTTTCTAGGTTCAGTTTTCTCTCTTTCTTTCTTTCTTTCTTTCTTTCTTTCTTTCTTTCTTTCTCTCTTTCTTTCTTTCACTTTTTTCCTTTTTTGAGATAAGCTCTCGCTATCTAGTCCAGGCTGGCCTTGAACTCACTGTGTAGCCCAGGCTGGCCTCAAACTCGAGCAATCTTCCTGTCTCAGCTTCCCGAGTGCTGGGATGACCTGTGTGGGCCACTGCCCCTGGCTGTTTTCTCTCTTTTCAAATGGGAACAGCAGTCCCTTCTCCTTCGGAGTTGTGCTGGGGCTTCAGGAGATTGTGTACACTTAGCACGGAGGACAGCACTGGGTTAAGGCGATGGTGAGGGTCACTCTTCCAGCCCTTCTCACCCTGTGCTGGTGGCCAGGCCAAGGCCCTCATGTGCCCTGCACTTCCTCCGGGCACCATGGGATGCAGACAGCGAATGTGAGCTCTGTGCCAGCACTGCCATGTGGCACGCACCTCTTGGGGTTCTGCTAGTTCCACTGTCGGTCGAAGACTGGGAGCACCAGCTCTGGGTGTCAAGCTCTTGTTCCTTATGGCCGTGTGCGTGTGTGCGTGTGCACACACTTTGGGAATTTGACCCAGGGCCTTCACACTGAGCTACATCCCTAACTCTTTTGACTTTCTTGTGAGACAGGGTCTCACTAAATTGCCCTTAAGTTGGCAGGTGGAACTTGAACTTGTGACCCTCCCACCTCAGTTTCTCTAAATGCTGAGATTACAGGCCCACACCACATTGCCTTCCCTAGGAGGCTCTGGGGAAGGTTTCATTCTCTCCATGTGACTGATCTTAGCCGGGACAGCAGACATACCCAGGAGGACTTCCTGTCACTGTGGTGTGCTGGCTTAGGTCTTCCCGAGGGTCTCAGAATCGCTCCAGGAGGATCAACTGTTCCATCTAGGTAGCAACAAAAGCAAAATTTGCTTGCCTAACTCTGACCCGGTGAGAGTAGCGCCTGAGGAAAATCACATGACCATAGCTCTCCTAGGAACTTTGTTCAACCTGGGTCTAACTCAGTGTGGTGGCAGAAGCCATTCTGAAGCCTGAGGCAGGAGGGTCCTGAGTTGTGAGCCAGCTGAGATTATAGAGGGAGAACCTGTGTCAAATAAATAATAAAAAAATAATAAAGTTGGGTCATATTACAAATGAGACTTTCCAAGTTCATAATTTCCAATTATAATTTTCCAAATTCAAGTATATTTCTTTGTCAGTTTGGTTCATGCTATAATGTGCTTATTATATAACACTTGGCTTGGCTTTTGATATTTTGTGTAGGGATTTTGCTTTTGTACTAGCGTATCTCTTCTTCCTTTTTTTTTTTTTGGAGATAGGATCTCACTATGTAGCTCAGGCCAGCCTTGTGTAGCCCCCCCAGGCTGTGATCCTCCTGCCTCAGCTTCCCAAGCGCTAGAATTACAGGTGTGCACCACTACACCCAGCTTTTTAAAAAATCTCATTCTCTTTTCATTTTTTTCTCTTTTCTCTTTCTTCCTTTCTTTCTTTCTTTCTTTCAGTATTCATTTATCATACCACATAAGAAACAGTCCAGATGTAGATACCCAGGCCTGTAATCCCCACACTCACAAGGCTCAGGAGGATGATCCCTGTGAGTTCAAGGGCAGCCTGAGCTACATGGCAAGACCCTGTCTCAAAACCAAACAAACAAACAAACCCCAAAACGACACTCCCTGCCCCAATATCCCAAAGCAAATGTAGATGGGCTAGCTTCCCTCTCTCTGAGGTTCTCTGAACCTTTTCACCTGGGGGACACAGAATCTTTTCATGGGAAGCAGGCAGATTCCTGGGCTGAGCCAGCGCAATTGTCCCGGGAGTCTGCGAGCAGAGGGGACGCGGCCCAGAGGAGAGGCGGTGCCACCGATCTCAGCCTTGCTGTGGTCACCGCGGGCTTCCCTGGCTTCTGGGCTGGGGTCCCCGGGGACGCCCTCCTCAGGCTGTGCCCAGGGTGGCGACGGCGGGAAGTGCCAGGGAGCGCGGAATGCGGGGAGCCCAGGTGCCAATTACGCGGGGATAAATAGCCATTACCGAGGGGCCTGACAACTGCTGGCGACCGCAGCCTATTCAGGAGCAGCTGCTTATTTTCCCATTGATTCCTGCGGGCTGGGCCGTGCCTTCTGCAGCCCCAAATAACAGGCTGGCGAGCCCCTCGCGGAGCGGTGCACTCGGCAGGCCGCGGCCTTCCTGTCTCATTCATCTGAAGCGCTGCCAGGAGAGATAATTAGGGCCCTGTGCTCCCTCCGTCCCAGACAACGTGGGGATCAACACCTGCCTCTTGGAAATCAGATTAAAAAAATAAATCATTAGAGGTTTCAGCACCACCATTTCCCATAGGTTTCAGATGGATGAAAAAGAAACAAGAGAGATGGAGAAAGAAGAAAGAAAGGAAGGGAAGAAGGATGGGAAAGAAACGTGAAATTCTTCCAACAGAGTGAGCTTGGGAGGCTCTAAGTAGGGTTTGCTTCCCTAGTTCCCCCCTTCCCTTCCCTAAAATATCTGCCCCTTGGCCTGTCACAACCCAAGAGCCTCCCACTCAGGATTTAATATCTCCCATAAAGCCAAGCCTTCCTGCACATCTGTTTGGTTGTGTGGTTTTTTTGAGACAAGGTCTTGCTACGTGGTCCAGGTTGGCCTTGAACTCACAGAGATCCTCCTGCCTTAGTCTCCCAAGTTGGGAATATAGGTGTGTGCCACCACACCTGGGTATCTTGCACATCTTTGTGTGATTGAGTTTGTCTGTTTGTGGGACCCTTGCAGGACCTGTCCCCATCCTTCAGGGTCACCGTAGACATGGTCAGTGTAGCAGTGGACCCCTTCAGGCCCTTCTCTTTGAGAAGAGGTGCAGGCCAGGGTTAAAGGTACGGGATTTGGAATCAGATCTCTGAGTTGACTCCTTCTCCTCTGTCGTTAGCTTTGACTTGGAGCAGCTATTTAGCCTTGGCTCTCAACTCCCTATGCTCTCGTCTGTCAAATAAGAACGGAGCCTTTCTCCTGGGCTAGTTCTCAGGATTTGATGCAACAAATGTGTGTAAAGGGGCCGAGTTCATAGTAAGCACTGATACACACTGGCTGGGATTTTGAGGGGAGTGAGTTCCAGAACGAGGAAGACAGGGAAGGTTGCTAACTCACCAGGCTTCAGAGTTAGGCAGATAGATGATAGATAGATAGATAGATAGATAGATAGATAGATAGATAGATAGACAGATGATAGATAGATAGACAGACAGATGGTAGGTGATCGAGGGATGATAGACAGGTGACAGATGGATGGGAAGGTCTGGGAGTGTAGCTCAGTGGTAGGGTGCTAGTAGCACGTGCCAGATCTTGAGTTCAGTCCCCAGCTCCATAAAGGAGAAGGAGGATGAGGAGGAGGAGAGAAAGGGAAGAAAGAAGAAAAAGGAGGGAAGGAAGGAAGGAAGAGTAAATTCATCGGTGAAGTCATCTGGACCTGGAGTGTTTCTGTTGTTTTTGGTGTAAGGTTTTACTGTGGAGTGGACACATTTAATACTTCAGAGGCCGCACATCTGCAGCAGCGTCCTCACCAGAAACACACCCCCTCTCTCCCATCCCTTCCCTTCCCTCTCTCCTGTTAGAGGACTGGCACCTATCCTTGGCTCTGTTGTCAATGAGCCTAAAATTTAAACTTGAATTTACAGCAGGTCATTTCCTTAGCAACAAAAACTAATTTGTGACTCACAAACTTTGGAATAAATCTCAGAGGTGCAGTTAATCCTTATCCCTGATCAACCCATTCACAGACAATATTCTGAAAACTGAACAGAACTTTTAACATAGTGAATTAAAATTATTTTACCACAATAGGAAAATGAGGCACTGGTTTCCTGAACCCTTTTCCTACAAACTCCCTGGAGCTAAAACTTGCAAAATATTCAGGAGAACACAATGTATGCAACCCAGCTCCACTGACAAAGCCAGTCCTGCAGGGTGACACTGAGCACTGAAGGGGCTGCCACCCTTGCCAGTTCCTTGGCATTGCTCAGTATCAAAGAGATTTCTTAGCTATGCGTGGTGGCACACACCTATAATCCCAGGACTCGGGAGGCTGAGGCAGGAGGATTGCCATGAGTTCAAGGCCAGCCTGAATTACATAGTGAGATCCTGTCTCAAAACAAACAAACAAAGATTTTTTCCTCCCCTGTGCAGTACAGGGATTTGGGGTCAAATACTTCTCCCTAACTACCTGCCACACCTACTTTCAACACACACACACACACACACACACACACACACCACTCTGTTTTGCACTGTTTCTTCTCCAAATTATCAAATTATCTGGTCAAAAGGTATTTGGTCCTATGCAGGCCCGCCTAGCTTGTGGTAGGACTAATTTGTGAATGGGCTCCAGAGGAAAGTGCCCAGTGCGGCTCCTAATTGGACCGGACTGCTCCGGAATGACTACATAAGCTCTGCCACCACCCAGGTCCTGACCAGGGCCATCTGCGGTAATGAACTTGGAAGGTTCAATGCAGACTGCAAAAAAAGCAGGAGGGAGAGAGCGAAACACAGTCCAGCTCTTCTCAGTGCCTTCAATTACGGCTTCTGTCAGCTGAACAAAAGAGATTCTGAAAGCTGGAGTAGGAAGAGGTGGGAGGAGGGGACAGGGTCAGGGACCGCGCCGCACTGACACCCCTGCGGGACTAAGGGCTTAGGAAGGACAGGCTCAGAGGTCGCGGTGACAGGGGCTGGACGCCCAGTGTCAGACGTGAGGCTCCGCAGCTGCGGCACCCGAGGTCGGGGTTCACTTCGTGTCAGGGATCTGAGGGTCCCCGCTCCCCTGCACCTCTCACTCTGGCGGAGGAGCAGGCCCCTGTGACAGTACACACTGATTACGGTCCCCAGTATGTGAGGATCCAATGCTGAGGCAGCGCAGAGAGCACTGAGCTGGGAGTCAATTGCTAAAGCCCTCCACCCTCCTACCAGACAGACTTTTATTTTTATTTTTTTTAATTTTATTTTATTTTTTGGTACCGGGGATGGAACTCGGGTCCTTTGGGGCAGGCAGCGGAACCACTGAGCTAAATCCCCGACCCAAGACAGACTTTTTAAAAGCCTTTTTATTGTGAAATATGAAGAAATACAGAAAAGTCCATAAAACATAAACAGATCCACAAACATAGAGGTATTATTTAAAAAGGAAGACTAAGAAGCCAGGCATGGTGATGCATGCCTGTGATCCCAGCCCTCGGAGGCTGAGGCAGGAGGATCTCCAGTCTGAGGCCAGATGGGGCTGCATAGTGAGTTCAAGAACAGCCTGGTCTGTACAGGGAGAATTTGTACCAAAAAAAAAAAAAAAAAAACACAAATAAAAATGAAAATGGTGGGGGGCACTTAGAAAAAAGCAATAAAAATAAAATAAAATAAGTGGAATAAGAGAAAAAAGAAAAAAGATGAGGCAGGAGGATGCAAAGTTCAAGCCCTGTCTAGGGCAACTTAGCAATTTAGTAAGACTTTGTCTCAAAATAAAAAACAAAAAAGAGCTGGGGATGTAGCTCAGTCTGAAGGCCTTGGTGTCTTTCCCCAGTAAGCAGACACACACACACACACACACACACACACACACACACACACACAAATAAAAGGGAACACCTGTAAGGGGAGCTTAGGCAGAGACAGAGCTCTGTAAGAACCCACTCTGCCTCTTCCTGATGGTAGCACCTTGTATTACTTGTAAAGTGAATCCTTCTCGACTTTTATTCTAGTTATTTCCTGGCTTTTCTTACATTTCACTGCCTAGAGAAACCTTCAGCTAGCATCACTTAGCTGAACAGTCCTTACGTTCCTCATTCTCAGAAACTGTGGGAAATAATAAATTTTTGTTTATTTATTTATATTCAAGACAGTCTCACTATGTAGCTTAGGTTGGCCTCAAACTCATGTTGATCCTCCTGCCTCAGCCTCCTGAGTGCTGGGATTACAGGTGTGCACCATGACACCTGGCTTAAAT
>NW_004624749.1:16078874-16089361 GCF_000247695.1 Heterocephalus glaber
TTCCTGAGTGCTGACATCACAGGTATGAGCCACCACATCTGGCTCTGAGTTTTCATTCTTTATCATCCTTTTTTCTCTTCTTGATTTTCCTTCCTTCCTCTTTCCTCTCAAGTGCCTTTATTTTTCCTAAATTTTCAAAAATAAGAACTTCCCTCTCTTTTCTTTTCTTCAACAGTTTAGAGGGATAAATTAATCATTAAGATGAAACTCATGTTTAAACCTTTAGGTCATTACATCTCAGGTTGCATTTAGAGGAGTGGAAGAAAAGAGGAAGAAAGAAAGAAAAGGTATTGGTAGTCAATGCTTATAAATGTTACATCCATAACTGTTACTAAAGGTGCTGTTTGGGCTGAGGATATACAGCAGCTTAGTAGTAGAGTATTTTGCTGGCTTGTGTGAGATCCTGAATTCAATCCCCAGGACCACACACAAAAAAGGCCAGATGTGGTGGTACATGCCTGTAAACCCCGCACTCAGGAGGCTGAGACAGGAGGATCACAGCCAGCCAGTTCAAGGCCATTCTGGCCTACACAGTGAGTTCAAGGCTAGCCTGAATTACATAGGAAGACCCTATCTTAAAAAAAACCCCAAAATAAACCAAAATAAAAGTCTTCTAGTACTGGGGATTGAACCCAAGACTTTCACCTTGAGCTACATCCTCAGGCCTGTTTTCATTTATTTTATTTTTTGGATACTTTTTCATTTCATCTGTTGATGGACACCTAGGATGACTCTGTGTCTTAGGGTTTGTGAATACTGCCACAATAAACACAGGTGTGCAGGTGTCTCCTAGTATGCTGATTTCATTTCTTTTGGATGTTCCAGTGTACCCAGAGGTAGGACAGCTGGATCATACTCAGGTCTGTTTTTAGTTTTCTAAGGCACTTCTGTACTGTTTTCCATAATGGGTGTACTAATTTACTTTCCCCAACAATAACATACAAGAGTTCCTTTTTCTCACCATCTGTTATGGTGTTTAGATGTCTGTCCCCCTCTGTCCCCCAAGCCTCATGAGGTGACAGGTGGGGCTTTATCAGAGGTGGCTGGATCTAGAGTGTGGGCTGCTGGGATTGATTCATGGTGCAATGCTAGGATCAAGGGCACTAGGATTAGGGTGTGAGTCCTACTCACCCTAAGAAGCCTGGATAAGGTATAAGGGATAGAAAGAGCGGTGGTCATGCCTAGTTGCTTTGCTACCTTCTGCCCGCCATAAACTGTTTCTCCTCTGGGTTGCCTGTCTGCCAGGAGCCAGCCGAGTATGAACTGAAACCTCTACAAGCTGTGAGCTAAATAAACCTTTCCTCCTTTAACTTTGGGTGTCAGGTATTTTGTCTCAGCAACAAGAGAACAGTAACTAAGACACCATGCTTGCCAGCATTTTTTAAAAATAGCATTCTGAGTTGAGATGAAATCTCATTGTAGTTTTGGTTTGCATTTACATATATATATGTATATATATACATTTACATATATATATGTATATATATTTCTTCTTTTATTTTTTTATTTTTTTGGTACTGGGGATCGAACTTGGATCCTTGTGCTTGAGAGGCAGGCAGCGGAACCACTGAGCTAAATCCCCAGCCCTAATATATTTCTTCTTTTAGATATGTCTATTCAGGTCATTTCTCCATTTTTTTTTTTTTTTTTTTTTTGGTGCCAGGGATCAAACTCGGGACCTTGCACTTTCGAGGCAGGCGGCAGAACCACTGAGCTAAATCCCCAGCCCCATTTTTCCATTTTTAAATTGGATTATTTGCTTGTTTTAAATTTCTTTATGTTCATTATGTACTCTGGATATTAATTTTTTGTCACATGAATAGTTGCCAAATGTTTGGTCCGGTCCTATGGGTTAGCTCTTCACTTCGTTGATTGTTTCCTTTGCGGTGTGGAAGTTTTTATTTATTTTCTTTTTTTGAGACAGGGTCTTGCTTTGTAGTGCAGGCTGGTCTTGACCTCACTATGTAGCCAAGGCTGGCCTTGATTTGTGGTGGTCCTCCTGCCTCAGCCTCCCAAGTGCTGGGATCACAAGCATGTGACACCACTCCTGGTGCAGAATCTTTTTAGTTTGGTATAATACCATAAGCCTATTTTTGCTTTTGTTTCCTGTGATTTTTGAGTCATATCCAAAACATTATTGCTTGTACCAATGTTTCAAAGTGTTTCCCCTGTTTTCTCCCAGTACTTTCAGAGTTTCAGGTCTCACTTTTGGGTATTTGACCCCTTTTGTGTTGATCTTTGTAGAGTGTGAGAGACAGGGGTAGATTAGCTGTCAATATCGTTTTCCAAGAACCACTTGTTGAAGAAGCAATCCTCGCTCCAACATATGTTTCTTTTTTGTTTTTATTTTTTTGGGGGGGGCGGTTTGGTTCCAGGGATCGAACTCAGGACCTCGGGCTTACCAGGCAGGCCCTGTGCCGCTGAGTGACATCCCTGGCACCTAATGTATGTTTCTTACACCTTTGTGGAGAATCAGTTGGTTGTAGATGTGTAGTTTTATTTCTGGGCTGCCCATTCTGTCAGCCTGTGGTCTGTTTTCATGCCAGTCAGTGCCTTGCTGCTTTAGTTACTGTGGCTCTGTAGTATGTCTTATCATCAGATATTGGGATGCCTCCAGCTCTGTTCTTCTGGCTCAGGACTGTTGTCTTAGTCACTGCCCTAGTGGCTGAGACACAGTATTTGGCACCCACAATTTGAAGGAGAGGCTTATTTTGGTTCACAGCTTGTAAAGGTTTTAGTCCATATCTGGTGGCTCCCAGGCAGGATGCTGGTAGACAGACAGAGCAGGGAATAGCTGCTCAAATCACTGTGCTCAGGAAATAGGGGGAATCAAAGGAGGATCTGGGAAGGAGCAGTAATCTTCCAGGCCCCGCCCTCACAAACCGCCCCCTCCATCCAGGCCCTGCCCCACGACCTCCCTTCAGCGAGGCCCTGGCTCCTAACAGCAAGTCAGCTAACACTGCCCCATAACCCATCACTTTCCAAAAGCCCCGCCTATGATCTCATAAAGTTTTAGGGGATCATCAAGATATAAATCATATAGGGAGGAATGGAGGGGTTGAAGGGAGGGCTGGGCAAGGGTGAAAAATAAGAACCAAGAGAGACTATGTAAAGGTGCAAATTTCCAATGATGAATGTCATTATATTGTATACCTAAAATGTACCAATGATTAGAATGAATAATCGATAATGTAAAATAGGAAGAAAAGGTCCAAAGGGGTAGGGGTAGTGGGAGGGGCAGGGGAAAGGAAAGAAGGGAAAGGAAAAATGCTGAGAAATGGAAAAAATGGAAATAAAGTCTTTGTAAATAGGGAAGGGTGGAAGGAGTGAAGGGAGGGCTAGGAATGGGGAAAAAATAAGAACCAAGATGCATTATGTAAAAGTACAATTCCCAATGAGAAATGTAATTGTGTTGATACCTACAATGTACCAATAAAAGAATTTAATAAAAAAAAAACCTACTTTAAAAAAAAAAAAAAAAGATGTAAACCATAGCAATTGCTTTGGCTATTTGGAGTTTTTGGTGCTTCCATATGATTTTTAAGATTGTTTTTTCTCGTTCTGTGAAGAATGTTATTGTTGTTTTGATGAGGAATGCATTGAATGTGTGAATCTCTTTGGGTGGTATGGACATTTTCACAGTATTAATTATATCGAAGATATTTTTTCCCTCAGAATTCACCACATAAGATACAGGTTCAAAAATACTATGTCATTCTCTTTCCAGTGTCCTTAGAATAAATCCAGACCCAGTGATGAGACTCTTAGCAGGCCTGGCCCTGGCTCATTTTCTGCAGCCCACCATGCCCATGCCTACTCTTCTTCCCACCACTAACCCTTTCTGACATCTCCACTGAGCGACACTCTGGGCTCTCAGGGAGCCAACCTAGGTCTCCATTTGGCCGTCCAGGTGTTTGCCAGATGTATTCCCAGGGGCTGTCTCAAAGCTAGGTCTACAGCAACAATCCCTGACACCCCCGTGCCTGCTATGGTTAACTCCTAGACATCCGATTGTGGATTCATCTCTGTGTCTGCCACGTCGTTCTAGAATGGAAGCTCTGGAGAGCATTCCTAACACTCAGGACAGTGCTCGGCATATAGTAGCTGTTTAAAAATTTATTAGTGGGCCGGGGATTTAGCTCAGTGGTTTCGCCACCTGCTGCGCAAGCGCAAGGACCCAAGTTTGATCCCCAGTACCAAAAAAAAAAAAAATTTATTAGTGTATGAATAAATATCTTAACCCTAACAAACCAAAACGGGGAATTTTGATCTCTCCTTCTACTACATCCAACCTCTTTCATTTCCTCTCACAGTAGAAGGCTCCCCATGTGTGTGGTGCCAGGCCACAACCTAGGAGCCTTCCCTCTTCTCTTTCCCTCTGCCCACACCTGACATTTCTGCAACTCTATGGCTCCAGGTTGAACGTATATTTAGATTACTCACAAAGTCAAAGCTGTTTTGATAATAATGCAAAGACTTTCTTTTTTCTTTTCTTCTTCTCCTTTTTTTTTAACTGAGTAGAAATTTCCACATATGGTAATATATATAACATTTGTGCTTTTTGATTGTTTTATTTTTGTTTTATTTTGCTTTTTTGTGTGTGTGGTACTGGGGATCAAACTCAGGACCTTGCACTTGCCAAGCAGGCGTGGCACCACTGAACCTCATATCCCTGACCCTTATTTTGCTTTTTGAGACAGGGTCTCACTATGTAGTTTAGGCTGCTCCTGAACTCATTATGTAAACCCAGGCTGGCCTCGAACTTGTGGGGATCCTCTTGCTTCAACCTCCTGACTGCTGGGATTACCCTCATGGGCCACTGTGTCCAGCTAAGCCAATACATTTTAAAGTATGACAATGAGCCAGGCATGGTAGTGGATGCTTGTAATCCCAGCATTCAGGAAGCTGAAGCAGGTGGTTTGCAAGTTCAAGATCGGCCTGGGCATCTTAGTGAATTAGTAAGAACCAGCCTCAAAACAAAACAAAACAAAACAACTACCATATAACAAAAATGAAAACCAAAAAACAAAATGGCAACAAAAAAGCATGCAAATATGAGAGTATGAAATGTCCATCCATATGATTTCAGATTTCACATTCCAACAAACCTTCAAGAAACTGCAGCTTGCTGAAGATTTAGTTCAGTGGTTTCGCTGCCTATTGTGAAAGGGCAAGGACCAGAGTTCGATGCCCAGTACCAAAAAAAAAAAGAAACTGCAGCTTTTAAATTTTGGTTTTATACCAAGGTGGGGGGGGCAATCCCAGTTATCAGAAAGGGCTATTTAATACTGTATCCTAAAGACATCATATTACAGTGATACATGCACACTCATGTGTACAGAAGCACAATTCACAATATCTAAATCTTGGAACCAGCCTAAATATCCACTGACAGAAGAATGGATAAAGAAAATGGGGCATTTATACTCAATGGAGTACTACTCTGCCATAAAGAAGGATAAACTTGAGTCATTTGTAGGAAAATGGATACACCTTGAGACCATAATGTTAAGTGAGGTAATCATATACACAGGCTTGAATATCACATGGTTTCTCTTACATGAAAAGCCCAATATATAAATAAAATACAAAATAAAAGATTATAGGAAAAAAAGGAGAGAGAGAGAAAAAATGTTATTGTAATCTAGCATGGACAATATCTAAAAATGTACCTTGATTTAGTATAATTGTCTCATGTTTTCTTTTTGTTGTTGTTTTTTGGCCTGTCAATCTGTATTAGTGATAATTAACTTGATAATGACTTCTAAAATAAAAAGATGGGATGCTGGCAAAAGTAATTTTTTTTAAAGGAGGTTGAGGGAAAGGGGAAAAAAGCATTGAGATGTATTGTATATATATACCAAGTCCCTACAGTGAATGGGACCATTTTGTACTGCAAACATGTGCTAATAAGAATTTAAAATTTTAAAAAATAAATGTAAAAGGCCTGTACAATAAAAAATACTTTACCCTTCTTTAGCTACACAACTATGTCAGGCCACATTTAAAAAATATATTTCATGCAAAACAATATACCACAACAGATTGAAAGTAGAAGCAGACATGAGAATCCAGTTGTCTTTCATGAAGTTGACATTAAAGAGAAATTCCAAAAAATGCAAAACGATGCCACTTTCTGGCTAATTTTTTGGTGTTAGCATAGCTATTTTTTCATAAAATATATTATTTTTGTTAACATTTAATGGAGTTTTTTTGTTGTTGTTTTTATTTTGTGGTACTGGGGATTGAAACCAGGGCCTTTATACTGAGCTACATACCCAGCCCCTTTTTATTTTTTTTTGAAACAGGATCTTGATAAGTCCCTAAGTTGCCCAGGCTGGGCTCAGACTTGTTATTTTCCTGCTTCAGCCTCCCAAGGTGCTGAGATTATAAGAATATGGTACTATTTTAAAATAAGTATTTTAAAAATTCCTGGTTTTATTTTTGACACAGTAGATATTGACATAATCCACATAAACAAAAGTTCCTGGGAGGCCTAAATAATTTCCAGGACTGTAAAGGAATGCTGAGACTAAAAGGTCTGAGAATGGATGTTCTAAGGTGTCTTAGTCTGTTTCCTCGAACTGTGACAGAATATCTGAGACCAGACAATTTATAAAGACAGATGTTTATTTGGCTCATGGTCCTGGAGGCTAGAATGTCCCACAGTGTGTCCAAGGCACTGTCATTTTCTGGGCATCTCTCGGGGGTCTTTCCACTGCATCATCCATGGTGAGACAGTTTGGATCTCTCCTGTAATCCCAGCACTTGGGAGGCTGAGGCAGGAGGACCACCACAAATTCAAGTCCAGCCTGAGCTACAAAGTGAGCCCCTCTCTCAAAAAAACAAAAGGGGGAACCCCCCCCCCAAACCATTACTGCCAGCATAGGACCCTAACCTGAGCACCAGACACCTCCCAAAGGTCCTACCTCCAAGTCTACTAACATATGATCTTGTTTCAAAATTTTGAAAAGGCTGGGCCAGACATGGTGTATGCCTCTAATCCCAGCACACAGGAGGCTGAGGCAGAAGGATGGCTATGAGTTTAAAGCCATCAGAACTATATAGGGAGACCCTGTCTTCAAAAAAAGGAGGGGTAGTGCTGGGGATGTAGCCCAGTGCGAAGGCCCTGGGCTCGGTCCTAGTACCGGGGGAAAAGATTTTCTAGTTCCGTCCTCCCCCAAGATGTGGTCCCCGCTTTAAAAGGGGTCTCGGGTTTTATTCCTGGCTTTCAGCTGGGTCTTTGATTCCTTCACTGCTCCTGGTCCAACCTCTAGAGGTCTCAGCTAAAGATCACCTGATTTTATGTCTTCGCATGTTGATTTCCCTTTTCAGTTGTCTTTTGCTTGTCTTTGTCTTTCTTCCTAGGAGTTTACCCAGGCCTCACTGCTGAAGGGTGGAGCCAGTCCTCAGATTGGAGGATTTCGGTGCTTAGCTTCTCTTATTCCTGGAAACCTCAAGCTCGAACTTAATCCTGCAGTTTTATAATTATCTTTTAACTATCCCCTATCTGGAATTGCCAGCAGAAAGAATAGGGTGCTGCTTAGAGATTTCCTCCAGAAAATGATGTTAAACCCAAGCCCTGAAGGAGAAGCAGGAGGGGCCAGGCCCGCAGCAGGAGAAGGCAGCGTTAGGGAACTGGGAGGAGAATTCCAAGCATGGGAGGGGCTCTTGGGGACACAATGCGAACAAAGACAGAGAGGGGGCCCGGACAGCCAGCCCTAGACCTTCTCCATCGGGCCGTAGGGCTGCGCGAGGTCTTTGGGGTGATTCACTCTGCAGCCTCCAGGTGTTTATAGGTCCCAGGAGGCTCAGAGAACGTCTCCTTTCTCTCAGTGGCTGGTGGCTTTTCTCCGGATGCCACCTGGTCTCCACAATTTAGAGTCTCCTCTCTAGGATGAGCCAGGTCTGTAAACTTAGCTGAAGCAGTGATCTTAACTCCCTTTACGTCCCCTTCTCTTTTCACTCCCCTCTCCCTCCCTCTCTTCATCCTTGTTCCTTTCCCATTTGCAAAAGATCCACCTCCCTGTTTTCTACTGTCTTTTAGTTTGTTCTTTAAATTACCTATACTTTGGGTTTCACATGTGAGAGAAAGCATGTGATATTTAAGCTTGAGTCTGATTTGTTTCACTTCACATTGTGCTCTCCCGATGCATCCATTTTCCTACATGTGACTCAACTTTTATCTTTCCTGCTGCCTGGGAGGCGGTTCCTTGGACAGGTTAACTTCAACCCCAAAGTAACAAGGAAGCTTGGGTGGCTTCTCTCTGGGGGAAGTGCAGCATTTCTTCATTGCAGATACCAGTCTGTATGTTTACTATTTATTTATTTATTGTACTGGGGATTGAACCCAGGTCCTTCACACTGAGCTACATCCCCAGCCCTTTTTTGTTTTTGAGACAGGGTCTCACCAAGTAATTTAAGTTGCCCAGGCTGGGTTTGAACTTTCAATACTGCCTCAGCATCGCAGACTGCTGACATTACAGGCATGCACCACCACACACGCCCAGCCTGCATGCTTATTATTACATTTATTTCTGGGTCTCTTTTTTTTAGTTTGTTTCCAGCGACAGAGCTCAGGGCCTTGCATGTGCTAAGCAAGTACTGTACCCGGAGCTGTGCCCCAGCTCTAATTAAAAAAAAAATTATGGAAATAAACTAACCATCAGTTCGTGAACTCAGTGCCTTGATTTAACACATTCCCCCTCTACTTTAGGACTGGCTCAGGCCTTCCCCATCGGGTCTCCAGCAGTGTTTCGGGCTCAGGAGCCCAGCCCCAGGGTGCACGGGCCGCAGGATCTGTGGTGGTCTCCTGGCTGCAGCACCCCACGGCCCTGCAGAGTGTCACATATGGAGAACCAAGGATCGCAACTGTTCTGGTCTTTTGTTCGTTGTTGCTATTGTTACAGAGCGGAAAATATTTTTATTAACTGCTCATTTCGCAGATTAAAAAAAAAACCCTTGATTTTTCTTAGGGCTGTTTTGTAAATTAGCTCTCATAACGTTCCAGATGATTCTTTGGCGTCTGAAGACAGTGACGCTTCCTCTGCGGATCCTCCTTTTCTCTCCCCACCCAGGCCTCCCAGTCCCCATCTCTGCCGGCTCTCAGAAGCCTCCACTTCAGGACACACACTCCGGGAACCTCTTTCAACTTCCCCGGAGGAGTTCATTTCCTTGTCCTGGAACTCCCAGAAAAAGGAGCGCGCGCGCGCGCGCCTCTGCCCTAACGCCCGCCCGGATTGATCAGAGCGAAGAAAATGTTCCTGCAAGGACGCACATAGGAGCGCTCGCTTCTGCTGCAGGCTGGGTAGAGCTGGGAGAGCTGTATTCCGAGGAGGGGGAGCGACGCTCTCGGAACTTATCCGGGTGTCATCTAGAGGGAAGTAGACAGGGAGCAAGGGCAGGGTGCTCCCCGCTCCAGCTCTGGGACCTTTCGTCTCTAGGGCTTTCTGCAGGCAGTCCTGTTCGGTCTTGGAAAAGACCTGGCCCGTTCCTGGCTGTCTTCCCACGCCCCGTGCAGTGCCCACGCCCGGCAGGGGTCTCATCCCCGGGTACCCAAGAGGAATCCCGCCGCCTAGAGGGCGACGGCAGAACTCCGTCCTGTGGCTGCCCCGAGGACAGAATTCCGTGGACGTGGGGACGTTTGCCGTGCCCGGCTCGCGCTGGGGGTGGAGTCCTCGTCATACCCTGAGGGGTACGGGGTCGCCTTCGATGAGGTGGAAGCTGGGTCCGATCCTCCTTTGTTCTGGGCCCCAGCGGTGGGAGGAACTGGGCTCGGCTCAGTGTCATCCAGCCAGGAAGGATCGGAGCGCCCCATCCTTGCCCCTCGGGAAGCGAGCATGGCTGCCGGGAAGCCCGGAGGCTTCGTCTCAGAGACGCCTGGGGACACTGGCCCGGGAGGGCTCCCTCAGGCTGGAATGCGCTCACCTGCGCCCGGCCTGGAATTCCTCCCTCAGCTCCGCGCTCTCTCCGGCTCCGCCCGCGCCTTGCGAGCGCCTGGAGCCGCTGCCGAGGGGAGCCACGCTGGGATCTCCCCGGTGACACCCCACTCCCCACCACCCCGCACCTCGGCTCCCAGCCCTGCTCAGCGAAACAAGGCTTTCTGGAAAAAGAGGTTGCACACCTCGCAGCGCGCATGCTGTCCCATTCCCTGAGCCTGGCGTCCTCTTTCCTCTTGTTCCTGCTTCTTTGTCTGACAGATGAGAAAACCTAAAGCCCAGAGAAGTTAAGTGACTTCTGTGGACCTGAAGACCAGTGGAACTGATTAGAAGATGCAGAAACAACTCCACACACACTCAGCCACCTCATCTTTGACAAAGGAGACAAACACCCTCACTGGAGGAAAGATAGCCTCTTTAATAAATGGTGCTGGAGAAATTGGGTTTGAACTTGCCAAACCCTAAAACTAGACCTATATCTCTCATCATGCACTAAACTAAAATCAAAATGGATTAAAGATCTAAATATAAAAACAGAAATGCTGAACC
>NW_004624749.1:16098349-16112752 GCF_000247695.1 Heterocephalus glaber
CCAATAAACCTAATGAGGGGAAAAAAAATCATGCTGTCATTCCCACAGGGGTCCAGATGAGAAGAGGAGGAGCATGTTTCTTCTTTGTGCACCTGTTCAGCTGCTCATCCAGAGTCCCCTCTCCCACTGCTGGGGACACAGGAAAGACATGACTACTTATTGTCTTCTAAAATTGATGCCCAGGTCACAGAGAGATCAGAGCTGGGAGTAAGGCATGATGCCCAGGTGTGTAGGCCAGAAGAGAGAAAAGGAAATCACAGTGCACGTATTAATTTCTTGTTGCTGCTGGGCATGGTGGTACATGCCTGTAATCCCAGCACTTGGGTGGCTGAGGCAGGATTACTGTGAGTTGGAAACCAGCTTGGGCTACATGTGAGTTCAAGTCCAGCTTGAACTACATAGTGAGATGCTGTCTCAAACCCCCCCCCCAAAAACCAACCTCCCAAATCTCCCAAAAGAACAAAAAGAACTAATTTCTCATTTATTGAGAAAAAATAATTACCCAGAGCTTGCAGGGATTAGAAGACACTGCCTCTGAATCGATGCTACCCAGCTACCAGTGAAAGAGGACCTCACAGTACCCAGGTGGCATTTGGAGTCTTAAGTTGATTTCAAATCATAGATGCCCCAAAGTATCCATGGACCAATGGCATTGTTATTTCCTTAATGCAAATTGGGTAGACATACTTGGTAACTGGAAGAATAGTGAGATTTAAGGACATGAGAGTAATAAAATTTCATTTAACTTTCCCATTTGCCCATGAAGAAGGCACAAGGATATTGGAAATAACTGCAAATTTCCATACATTTTATCAAGTAGTGGGATTTGTTGTTTGAGATACAGTAAATTTACCTGAAAGAAATCAATATTTGACCTTCTAAAATCAGAGATTCAGCATCAGTGGATTCAGCTCACCACAGATCAAAAATGTAGCTAGGCCAACAATGGTTATATCTGTATTGAACATGTATAGCTATTTCCCCTTGTCATTACTTTCTAAAACATATAGGATAATAACTATATCACACTTATAGTGTACTAGGTAATATACACAATTTTATATAAGAGACTGAGCATTGATGGGTTTTGGTATCCACAGGTAGTGCCAGAACCAATACCTCATGGGTACAGAGGGATAAGTATAGTTCCTAATACCTGGGATGTACTACTGACCAAGCAAATGCTTTGTTCTCCATGTCAATTTGTAAGAACCATCAGAAGCAGCTTGCTTTTATCTGGCAGGGTTAAGAGTACACCTTCACACTCTTGTCTCAAGGATCCACTGGTTCTCTTGCTCTCTGCCATCTCATAGGCTGAGATATCTTGGTCATCATGACATAATCACACTCCTCTACTATGTTGATGGTCTTGTGCTGACCCCATAACTGAAAGTAGTAAGTACTTTAGATGAGATAATAAGACACCCAAGTCAGAGTATGGGAAATAAATGTCATGGAAATGCAGGACGTGACACTCCAGGGGAGGTTCTGAGTACCCAATGGCCTGGAGCATGAAGATGAAAGACAAGTTGCTGTTTTGCATACCATCTACTATAATAAAAGAGACATAATGATTTGTGGGATTTTCTGGGTTTTACAGATAACATCTACTACATTTGAATGTGCTATTGAGACCTATTTACCAAATAATAGATAAAGCTGCAAATTTTGAATGATGATCAAAGCAAGAGAAGGTTGTGCAGGAAGTCCAGCTGGCTATGCAAACTACTTCTCCCTTCCAGGCTTTTTGTTCCTAAACTGTTTCCAACATCAATTCTCACTGCATTGCCTTCTCTCTAGCAATGCACTCCAGGGGGCTCATAGTCTCATGACTACTGTCTGAGGAGAAAAAACTGTGGCCTTTTACACATTATAATATATAATATACCAACTGAAAATGGACAGCTACAGCAATATGGCTCCTTTCAGGATGACCCTAAAGGACATTAGTGAAAGACAATCTTCATGGTAGAATTTCAGGTGGTTCATTTGAATGTCCATTTTATCTTGGCATAGTGATGACTACACAGATATCTAGACTGTTCCATAGAAATTTACTAGTAATGGTTTTGCAAAGTGGCCATGGCATTGAGAAGACAAGGATTAAAAGATTAAGTGGATCCAAACCAGGCATGGTGGCAAACACCTGTAATCCCAGCACTCAGGAGGCTGAGGCAGGAGGACTGCTGTGAATTCAAGGCCAGCCTGGACTACATACTGAATTCAAGGCCAGCCTGAAATACACAGTAAGACCCTGTCTCAACAAAACAAAACAAAACAACAACAAAAAGGTTAAGTGGATCCATATGTGGTGGCCCACACCTGTAATCCTAGCACTCTGGGAGGCTGAGTCAGGAGGATCACAGGTTTGAACCCAGCCTGGACAATTTAGGAAATTAGTGAGACCTCTTGCCATAAAATAAGTAACAAAACAAAAGCTGAGGCTGTAGCTCAGTGCAAAGGCCCTGGTTTCAATTTCTAGTACGACAAAAATAAACAAACAAATTTTTTTAAAATGAACATTTTTATTCCTAATATACAAATGCCCTGCCACCCCCAAAAAGAAAAGAAAACCACAAGCCAAGCTCCTTAATGAATATATATGCAAAAATCCTGAACAAGATATCAGTAAATAAAATATAGCACAACATCAGAAAGATCATATATCATGACCAAATAGGTTTCATCACAGATATGCAAAGATGGTTCAACATATGCAAATTAATAAATGTCAAAACCCACATGGTCTGGGCTGGGGATTTAGCTCAGTGGTTCCACTACCTGCCTCGAAAGCGCAAGGTCCCGAGTTCAATCCCTGGTACCAAAAAAAAAAAAAAAATTCAAAAACCACATGGTCATATCAACATATGCTTTCAACAAAATCCAATACTCCTTCATGATAAAAATTCTGAAGAAAACAAATATGAAGGCATATATCTTAATGTAATGCAGACTATTTATAACAAAGCAATAGCCAGCAGCATACTAAATGGGGAAAAACTAAAAGCATTACCCCTTAAATCAGGAACAAGACAAGGATGTCCACCCTTACCTTTTCTATTCAACATAGAACTGGAAACATTAGCCAAAGCAATTTGGCAAGAGAAAGAAATAGAAGGGATATATATAGGGAGGGAAGAATTCAAATTATCATTAATTGCAGATGTCATGATAGTCGACATAGGGAACTCAAAGAATGGCACCAAAAAACCCTTAGAAGTAATAAACAACTTCAGCAAAGTATCAGGATACAAGATCAACACACAAAAATATTAGCATTTATGTACACCAACAAGGAATGGGATGATAAAGATATTATGAAAAGAATACCATTCACAATAGCATCAAGAAACATGAAATATCTAGTAATTAATGTAAATAAAGAAGTGAAATACCTCTACAAAGACAACTACAGTACCCTGAAAAAGGAGATTGAAGAGGACATCAGAAAATGGAAAGATACCCCTTGCTCCTGGATAGGCAGAACAAATATTGTCAAAATTGTCATACTTCCAAAACTCTTATACAGATTCAATGCAGTCCCAATCAAAATACCAACAGCATACATTATAGATCTAGCAAAACCAAATATAAAATTCATATGGAACAATGAGAGACCCAGAATAGCAAAAGTAATTTTGGGCAATAAAAACAAAGCAGGAGGCATAGAAATACTTGACTTCAAGCTACACTACAAAACAATAGTGATAAAAATGACATGGTACTGGAACAAAAATAGACATGTGGATCAAGAAACATAATTGAGGATAGGGAAACCTCACCAGACACATTCACCTATCTGATCTTTGATAAAGAGGCCAAAAATGTGTTGAAGGAAAGATAACCTATTTAACAAGTGGTGTTGGGAAAACTGGTTATCTGTTTGCAGAAGAATGTAACTGGACCCTTATCTCTCACCATATACTAAATTAAAATAAAAATGAATCACAGATCTAAACATTAATACAGACATTAAAGCTTCTGGAAGATAAAATATGTAAAACACTTGAAGACATAGATGAAGGAAAGGATTTTCTAAAAAATACATATTTTTTAAAAAGAAAAGAAACATTAACCAACGAGGAGTTCTGGGTAAGAGGTATGTGGATAACTTTTCAGGATGGGCATGCTACGTGCTATCTGTGTCCTCTATGAGCTCACATCACAAGATACCGACTAAAAGGAAGCTTTCAATATTTAAGTGTAAAAATAACAGAGTTTGTGAATGCCAGCCAACCTCTTTTCCCAGCTACTCCAGTACTTATACAATAGCCCCATAAAAACAGTCCATTGTGGCAGACATGGAGGCTGGGTATAGTCTCAACAACATGACTTCATCTCATCAAACTTGCCTGGCTATCACTGCAACTAAATACCTAACCTGCCATAGGAGAGACCTACAATGAACCCTAACATGTGCCAACTCTGGGGAGTTCATCCAGTCTCTGGTGCAAGATCGATTATATTGGGCCCCTTCCAATGTCATATATGTTATAAATAGATAATAGTTTGCCTCCTTTGGGTTAAACAAAGGTTATGGGAGTCCATTGTTTTGAACTAGCCACCTGTACCACGTTCTAGAACCCCGGTGTCCAGAGTGGAGTCAATTGTGCTAAGTGCCAGGTAATCAAACTGAAGTTTTGAAGTGGGATGGTTTCCTAAAACAACAGGAAATTCCAGTCAACCTGAGTCTTCATAATAAAGATTTTTCCTCCTTTTAGCCCTATAATGAAAGGAACTTTGAACCAATCTTTTGATTTTGTTTTGCTATGTTTTTGCTTCCTTCAGCCCTCCTTTGCCTACCACATCTGCTCAGAATGAGATGTTGTCTGACTCTAAAACTGCAAATAAAAGCCAATTAAGATCTTTAAACTAAATTTGTTGTAATTTTGTCATCTGACGGTTGCCAGCATCACACTCCATAGAAGTAAGGAAGGGCTTTTTACCATCACGCTATTCTGCCCACATTCTTACCAAGGAACTCATTTCGGAGCAAAGGAGGTATGTCAGTGGGCTTGTGTTAGTGAAATGAATTAGCTGGTTTCCCATACACCTCTCCATCCAAAAGCAGCTAACAGAATAAGCCACTAAAGCTTCAATGCCAATGCCAGTTGAGAGACAATACTCAAAGCAGATCGGATGATATGTCACAGAATCAAAGATGATATGCTTTGAATCAGAGATCAGTTTATGGTGCTGCCTCTCTTGCCAGAATGTGTAGGTCTGTAAATCAAGAGGTGCAAAGGAGAGTGGATTCGATTGCTATCATATCGAACGATTCACTTTCAGAATTTTTGTTTCCCATCCCTAAAATTTTTGAGCTCTGTTGATTTTGAAGCCTGATTCCCAAGAAGACAAGCTGCCACCAGGGGAACAGTAGCAGAGCCATTGGACTGGTAAGCAAAACTGCCTCCTGACCATTTTGGGCTTCCTAGGCCCAAAGCCCATCAGAGAAGTAAGACAACAAAACAAAATAAGCTTTGTGTGTGTGTGTGTGCGTGTGTGTGTGTGTGTGTGTGTGTTGCTGGGGACTGAACTCAGGTTTTTGCACATGATAGGCAAACACTCCACCACTGAGCTACTTCTCCAGGCTGAGATGTTACTTTTCTTTGTGAATATAGTCTTATTAGTCTTGATTATCAGGGAGGAATTTAATTGCTAGTACACAACAGGAGCATGAAGGATTATGTTGGAAGATAAAAGATTCCTTGTGGCATCTCTAAGTACTTCTGTGTCTAATAGTAAAAGTTAATGAAATACTTTAGCAACTGAAAAAAACAAGAACTTGGAAGATTCAAACTTTTTGAGAATGAAGGTTTGTGTTATTCTACCAGGTAAAGGTTCTGATCACTTAAGATCCTGGCTGAAGGCAAACAGAATACAGAATGAGTAGTGGAAGAAGGAAGTTTATAAATATCAACCATGGCTTTAGGACCATTGGCAGAAATGAGCCTATAAAAGCTATACGTATGTCCTTCCTCACCTTTGTGCATGTATGTGAATATTAACTATTCTCCTCTTCTCTATCCTCCTTTCCTTTACTATTGTGCATAAGTTTCATTACAGATTAACTTCATATTTTAGTGTTTATGTAACAGAATACAGTGGTACCTTGGTTCACAAACTTAACTGGTTCTATGATTTTGGAAAAGATGGCCATATTTGTGTTTGTGTGGGAAAGACGCCCAAGGTTATGTTTGTCATCTGATTCAGTCTGCAAACAGAAAAACAAAATTTTGCCAAATGCTTCTGTTTTCAAACCAAATTGTTTGCAAACACAAGTGTTTTTGAACTGAATCACCATTGTTTTCAAATAAGATTTTTAATGAATCTAAGAAGTAATTGACATAGGCCAGAGATGAATACAGTGACCACTGGGACTAAGCATCTCATTTTATGCAGTAAGAACATATCTGTGGATACTTTTTGGGAGGAGGGCAATAAAGAATTTCTTTGTTGTTGAGTGAATAGTCATATATTTGCAGAAGAATGTTTGGAACATGCCACTTAGTAAGTGATTGTCTCTCAGCTTCTTTACACAGTTTTGTGATGCTGTGGTTGAGAATTTGCAAACCACCCTTCTCCTTTGCCTGTTGTCTCCCTGTTGGGTTCTGACCAATGAAAAGCACTAGAGTGTCTCTGGGGCTGGAGGTAAGAGACAGGAACTGCTTCTTCCTGTTTGTTTCTGATGCCAGTAAGCAACAACCTTGGGATGTGTCTCTATCTCAGCACAGTAGTTCCTTCTTGTGGCAGAAGCTGAATCTGGTTTGCACTTTGTGCAACATTTGAAGAATAAGTCTCCCTATACTTAACTCAAAGGTAACAGCCTTTACAGGGCAGGAACTTCTTCTTGGAAGCCTGTATAAGCTTTGTGGGGCCTCTTCTCTGAGTTTCTAAGTTTTAAAGATTCCAACCTCTTGTTTTGTTGCCTGAGCTGTAGAAGTTGTATTCGTTTATTACAGTCACTAAGTCTACAGTATGTTTTTTTTGTGTGTGTGTCAATATTGGGGATTGAAACTAAGGGCTTCTCACTGAGCTATATATATGCCTTTTTCATTTTTTACTTTGAAACAGTGTCTTGCTAAGTTGCCCAGGCTGGTTGCAAACCTGTAATCTTTCTGCCTCAGCCTCCCAGAGTGCTGGAATTATAGATTTGTACCACCATTTCTGGCTGTTATGATATCTTAGAATAGTAGGTCTTTGTTTCTTTTCTGTAACTCAATGAACATATTGTATGCAACTAACCATTCTTTATACCAGATTACATTCTACCTATTTAAATAGCATGTGTGGGTTTTGTCTCCCAATTGGACCTTGGCTGATACAGGCCCTTTGGTCAGTCTGACACTTTGGAGTGAACCAGAACTGGATCCCAAGTTTGTACCTCTTCCTTACACTTTCATTGTAGATAATAGAGTCATGACTTTAAAACTTATTTATATGTAATGAATCCCAAATTCATACCTCTTGCCCAGGCCTATCATGAGAACTCTAGATATCTATTTTACTGGCTTCTTAATATCTCCATTTGGCAATTTAAACACCTCAATCTTAATATAACCAAAGCAGGACTCATGATTCCCTACACCTTCAGACAACCCATCCAAGCCTACTCTTCCCTAAGTTTTCTCCATTAGAGTAAATTACACAACCATCAAAATAGTTCCTCAAGTACAAATACATAGAAATCAATTTTGATTTTTTTTTTTCTTTCTACTGTCCATATAGAATCTATTAGCAAGTCTGAATAAAAATATCCCTATAATATACTTTGATCTCCAAAATATTTCCCCATCTCATTGTGTCCTTTGGTATCACTCTAATCCAAGCCACCAGACTCTCTAGCCTGGACATCTACAGTGACAGGTATCCCTTCTCTACTCTTGCATTTCCTTATACTCCTGCCCTATGGAGCAGTCAGAATGATCTTTAAGAAACATAAAGCACAGGCTTAAGTCCCTCTAAAGTTTTCCCAACATATATATTACAAGGTGAACATGCCTGATCTTAGTCTACAAGACTCAACAAATGAGGTCCTTGTCCATTCCATTCCTCTGAACTATCCCATGTGCCACTCTCCTCTCCTTCGACTTTTTTTTGGAGACAGAGTTTCATTACGTAGCTCAGGCTGACCTTGAATTCAAGGTGATCCTCCTGCCTCAGCCTCTTGAGTACTGGGATTGCAGGAGTAAGCCACCACGTCCAGCTCTTTCTAGCTTTTTTCTTGAGGTTGATGCATTTATGAAATTCCTAGAGCTCCATAAAAAGGTACATGAACCTAAATAGAGGGTGGCACATAGATAAAAGTCTAAGGCTCAGCATCTTGTGGTCTGGTACCTGAGTCTCAGCCACAATGAACAGAATTGGTGCTATTCCTTCCCACTGTGACCTGCAGCCCACTCTGTAAGATAACTAGAGATCCACCCATCTCTGACCTAGCTCAATCCACATGTTACAGACTCTCAACTCTACACCAGTCTCCTTCTATCAGTTCCTGGGTATCACCACGCAAAGAAGCTGCTGACTTATGCCCTGTGTCATGCATCTGGCTGTTCCTCTTCCCTGACTTGTGCTATTGAAGCAGTTCTCATAGCAGATAAACTAAACTTCCTGAGTTTGAGAATAGATTGTCTTTCACTTTTATTGTTGCAATTTGAGACCATACCCACATTTCTAGCAAAAGCCCAGAGCTGAGAAGAAAGCCTGTGAGTTTCTTTTTTCTGTCAAGATTTATCCTATTTGGTAATTGTGGTTGTTCAGGTGAATTTAATCACAAGGTAATAACTAGATATATCCATTTCACTTTGTCTTGGAGATACAAGCAAGGAGATCTATGTCAGGAGTCTGTCAATCAATCAGGAATCGTTAGGGAAGTTTAGAACAAAGAAAAGGAAAGGAAAAAGAAAAATCTCCAAGTTCTGTCTCCAAAATCAAGGCATCAGAATTTTCTGGGCTGGAAGAATTTTTTTAATGTGAAATTATGTTTTAAAAATTCATGAGTGATGCTGATCTGTATCCTGGATTAGAATCAATGCTTTAGAAAGTTTTCCAGGTGACGTAAGTTTTAAAATTTTAATTTTTATTAGTACATGTTTGCAGTATATAATGATTACATTCATCTTGGAGTGTTGGTCATTCTTTTTACTTGACCCTTCCCCTTCCCTCCTTCCCTGATCCCTCCATCTCTTGGTCTTCTTCCAATTTGCAAAAGATTTATCTCCCTGTTCCGCGTTATTTGCAGATGATTTAAATGTCCCTGTCCTCAAAGGAGTAAGAATCAGACTTACTAACTCCCCTCACAGCTTTGCATTTAAAAGTTGATGAAAGGAGCCTAGAAACATAAGCTGTGGTCTCCTCCAGCTTCCTAGAAGCAGGGCTGGGCCAGAAGGCAAGTTCTGCATAGGTTTGAAGAAGGGAATGAAGGGGGACAGTTGGAAGCAGACAGGTAGGTCAGTGTGGAGGGAAGGAAGAAGGGCATCCAGACACCTCCTTGGCTGGGATGGGTTTTCCCCAAGAGGGTAAACTCTACCTGGCAGGCTTGCTGGAAGAATGGCAGGGTAACATCTGGTGAGGGCTAAAAATAGAAAGTATTATTGGGCTTTTTGTGGCTGCTTACTTGAAAGAAGAGCATAAATCATTCTTTTGCCCAGAGCCCTTATCTGTTCTTTATGCCTTTGACTGTGGGTGTATAGCAGGTGGGGATCAAGAAGAGGATGGTAAAGAAATTTCTCACCAGTGGAAATCCCCTTTGGGTCCGACATCCATTTGTGGGAGGTGGGGGTTATATCCACAGTATTTGTGTGAGGGAAACATCTCTTGGGATAACAGAGAAACAGCCACAAATAAGACAGAGGGAGGGAGATATCCAGGCAAGGTGGTACACACCTCTGGTCCCAGCTATACAGGAAGCTGATGCAGGAGAACTTTGAGTCTGAGGCCAGGCTTGGCAACACAGAGAGACCTCTATCTTTAGGGGAAAAAAGACATAGTGAGAGGATTAAGACAGGGAGACACAGGATAGTACAATGGTAGAAACAGGAAGTCCTGTGGGGAAGGAGGAGCACAAAAAGAGAGAAAAAAGGGACAGGATATAATGCTTCACGTGTTCTCTAAGACCGTCTTCTGTGCCCACTGACAGTGTTCTGACCCTTCAATTCTCTGGATCCGCTGGTACCTTGTTCCCATGTCTCCTGGGGCTTGGCCCCTCTTGATGGCCAGCACTTACAGTGAGATTTCTCCCAGGATTTCAGTCAAGAGTTTGGGAGGGTTGGGGACTGTGCTAGCCCTTGGGTGCCTACTCCTAACCAGTGGGAACCCCAAAGTCTCCCTATCCCCTGGCTTCTGCCCATCTGGAAACCTGGCATTCCTATGCACCTTTAACTTCCAGCCACCCTGCCCCCTCCTGGGCCCCCAAGGCAGCAAACTGCTGAGATTTCCCTTTAATGTGCTTCGGCTCTTAGTCAGCACAATGGCCTCTATTCTGTTCAACTGATACCCTGCTCTTCTCCCTACAGTCAACCTTTCTTTAGCCTTAATCCCTTAAAACCCCTTAAACAACTCAAAAGCAATAAAGAGATAGTTCTTGGTTACATTTCTCCCCTTTGCTTTGTTCTTCCTAAACCTGTTCTCAGATTGCAGGCCAGAAGGTCTTTGTGTGCCTGTTGACTCATCCCATTCACTCTAATGAGATCACCGGCAGCATACACTGGGCGGCTGGCTGCTCTGGCTGGGTGTTGGGTAACAGAGCTGTCTAGGGAAGGGACTGGGTTTCCTGGAGGAGAGGCACTGGAGGGGGCCTGCCAGGCTTGGGACTTAGCAACATCAATTACTCCCAGGAGCCCAAAAGAATGGTCTTTGGATGCTGTAGGGTGGCTCATCCCCAAGTGACCTGATCCCTTCTGTCTCCCCCACCCCAGGCCCCAAATGCCCACATCTGTAATGGGATCAGCCATCCATCTCCCATCCCATTCCCTGGGGGTTTGGGTTACATCCTCACCAGAAAATTCACCAGAAAATAGATTATTACCTTGAATTCTGCTTCTTAGCACAAAAATATTTGATGGAAATTAGCTAGGACAGATACATTTTGATGAAGAAAATAAAGCTTTGGATTATAGCTGAGGAGGATAAGACTTGGTCGAGTGAAGGAATAGAAAAGACAGTGTGCAGCTCTTGGGAGCATGGGGCAGGGGACCTGGATGCGAATAGAGGATTTGGACAAAGCTGGGTGCCCCTCGGAACCTAGGATCCTCATCTGTAAAATGAGGAAAGTACAATGTTGTTAGGCCAGGTGATACTGGCAGGATAAGCAAACAACAAATAAATTGAATGGATCGATATATTGACTATAAGATAGCAATTGGTGCAATCCGCGAAGGAATGTCACCACATGATATATGTATGTGTGTGTGCATGCACATGTGTACATGTGTGTACAATTAAATCTAATCATGCAACATAGTGATCAGCAGCCCCAGGGACAGGGAAGGAAGCAGGAGTGCTAGCGTTAGAGAAAGTAGGCAAAATTCTACCCAAATCAAGCAATTTGATTTTATACAGAAGTTAATACAAAAAATGTATGTATATTTACACACACAAACACATATATATATTCATGTTTGTGTATATACAGTATATATATATTTATATTTACATAAGGAAAGGGATAAATTAATAAAAGGATTGGGTGAGCATGAAAAATGTGGGTTTGAAAAAAATCTTCAAAGTAAGAATGGGCTCTGTGTGAGAAAGAAAGGAAAGAAGAGGCTGTGTGTCATGACCTGCGTCTCTGGTTGCATTGTCCTGGGTCTGGTGCCTCTCTCCGGACTGTGATCTTGTGCCTTTAACCAATCACCCATACTTGATCACGTCGTGGATCTGAATCCTCACCCCAAGAATCTCTGGGGTGTTAAATGTACCCTCTTTTAAGAGTAAGGGATTTTGCAAAACTGGGGAGGTAACAAAATATTTTTTGTGTGTGTGTGTTGCTGGGTATTAAACTCGGACACGTGCTGGCCTAGCGGTCTGCTGCTAAACTATACTCCCAAGGCCACAGAAAAACCATTCAGATGAGTAAATCAAGCTCACAGTATTAATAGCTTTGTATTAAGTTAATAAATATGTTTAAAAGAATCTAGCTTTATGCTTTTGGTTGTAATTAAAATTTGATGTTTAAATATAAAATGTTAGAATTTAATTCATATTTTAAATGTGTTTGAAGTAAGTTTAGTGAAGCAACTGCTCGCAAAATTAAATAGATTTTAAGGGCCGGGGATTTAGCTCAGTGGTGCCACTGCCTGCCTTGCAAGCACAAGGTCCTGAGTTCAATCCTGGTACCAAAAAAAAAAAAAAGAAAAAAAAGGTAAACAAAATTAATAGATTTTATTAGATTTGCAACAGTTATTTAAAATCTTAGAGATAACTCTTAGAATCAACTTGTCAGATTTCTTAAAATATCTTTTAAGGATCTTTCTTTTCTTTTTTGTACTGTGGATTGAACTCAGGACCTTGCATTTTTGAAGTAGGCCGTGGCACAGTGAGCTAAATCCCCAGCCCAGGATCTTTCTGATATTGCCTTCACTATATAGATCAAGATGGGGAGCAGGCTTATCTTAAACATGCTGGTCTTCTAGTCCAGAGGTCTAGTATACCACTCCCTTACTAAGGGGCTTTTTTCATTTCCTTTTATAAGGTTTTATAGTCTTCAGTGTGTAGAGCTTGCATTTTTCATTACATTTATTCCTAAATATTTTGGGTTTTTAAATTATAGTTTAAAGAATGTCACTTATTAATTTTATTTTCTAAATGTTCATTGCTACAATACATACATGCAGGTGATTTTTATGGGTTTATACTGTACAATCTTGCTAAATTCAGAATTCAGTTATTAGTTTTCCTAGACTATTGGTAGATCCTTGAGGATTTTTAAGTATGTGTAAACATTTCTTCCAAAACAAAAGAAAGTTTTATTCATTTCTTTCTAATCTTTATAACTTTATTTCTCATTTCATTATAGTAGCTAAGGCCTTCAGTACAGTTGAAAATAGAAGCATTTGGGGTGAATATCTTTGCCTTGTTCTTTTTTTTTTGGTACCAGGGATTGAACTCAGGACCTGGTGCTTGCAAGGCAAGTGTGGTGCCACTGAGCTAAATCCCCAGTCCAGCCTTATTCTTAATGTTAGGTAAAAGGTGTTGAGAGTTCACCAAAAAGTGTGATGTTAGATGTAGATTTTCACAAAATGTTCTTAATCTGGTTTGGAAATGTTCTCTTTATTTTTAGTGTGGTGAGGGTATTTTTTATCATGAATTTTTTTCCAAACACTTTCCTAAACCTTTTGGAAAAATTAAAGGGTTTTTCTCTTTTATTTTTCTAATACTGTATGTCAAATTACATGTTTTGGAGTTTTAAGTGTTAAAACAACCTTTCATTCCCAGGAAAAATTATACTTGATCATGATGTGTTACCCTTTTTGCATTTGATTTGCTAAAATTTTGTTAAAGATTTTTTTGTTTTGTTTTAGTATGGTTGTGCTTTTGAGATAGTCTCTCTATGTTGCCCAGATTTAAGTGATCCTCCTGCCTCAGCCTCCTGAGTATTTGGGACTATAGGTATGCCGCCATGAAACAGTTTGTATTTATGTTCATGGGATATATTTACTTACAGTTTTCTCTATGTAAGATATCAGTATTTGGCTTAACTATCCTTACAATGCTGGCCATATAAAATAAATAAGGATCAAAATGTATAATAGATAATGTGAAATAGGAAGAAAAGGCACAAAGGGGAAGGGAAAGTGGGAAGGGTAGGAGAAAGGAAAGAAGGGGATGAAATTAATATGAGAAAATGAAAAAATGGAAATAATGTCTTTGTAAAGGGCCAGGGATTTAGCCCAGTGGTTCCGATGCCTTCCTTGCAAGCGCAAGATACAAAAAAAAAAAAAGTCTTTGTAAATACAGAGAGGTGGAGGAGTTGAAGGGAAGGCAGAGGAAGGGGGAAAAATAAGAATCAAGATATGAGAGGAGGTGAACCCTCCAGGGCTTCCGAGGAGGTAAGCCCCATGGGCGCCAGAAGCACACATCCCCCACCTCCCCCCAAAATGATAAGACACTTAAACAAGTCTCAAAACCAGACTCCCAGATCACTTAAACCAACCCCAAAGGGAAATAAGATGGAACAATCTCATACTCAACCACCTGGACTCCCTGAACTGGCAACAAAAGAGAATCTGGAAAAAATGAAATCAGAAATAATTTCTCACATAACAGCAGAGATTATGCCCATAGTGCAAGACATGATTAATAAATCTAGAGAGGACATAGATTAAAAAAAATAGAGGAGCTGAGGAACATGATGGAATCCCAACATAGGAAACAAATGGAATCCATAAAACAGATGCAAGCAGA
>NW_004624749.1:16117305-16128039 GCF_000247695.1 Heterocephalus glaber
AGTGATATATGTGCACCCATGTTCATAGCAGCACAATTTGTAATAGCTAAAACTTGGAAGCAGCCCAATTGCCCATCAACTGGAGACTGGATGAAGAAAATGCGTGTGTGTGTGTGGTTTTTTAATAAAATGGAGTAGTACTCAGCCATAAAAATGAGAAATTAGAGACATTTATAGCTAAATGGATGCACATTGAGGTGATACTCTTAAGTGTAATAAATAGGACACACATGTGTAAATACCAAATAGTTTCTCTAGTGTCAGAAGATGAAAGTGTAAATAAGGATTAAAAGCTATAATTCATAATGTGAAATAGAAAGAAAAGAGGAAAAGGGGAAGGGGAATTTGGAAAGGCAAAGAAAGAAGGGAATGGAATTAATATGAGAAAATGAAAAAATAGAAACAAAATCTTTGCAAATAGGGAGGGATGGAGGGGTTGAAGGGAGGGCAGGGAAATGGGGAAAAAAGAAGAATCAAGAGAGATTATGTAGAGATACAAATTTCCAATGATGAATGTCATTATGTTGTATACCTAAAAGGCACCAATAAAATTAATAAAAATAAAAATAAAATAAAATAAATTAGTACCTGGGCTGGAGATTTAGCTCATTGGCACTCTGCCTGCCTCCCAAATGCAAGGTCCTGAGTTGGATCCCTGGTACCAAAATAAAAAAAGAGTAAAATAAATTAGTAACTTTTCTCTTCTTTATTATCTGATAGAGTCATGTAAAATTCTTTTCTAATAGTTGAGAGCTTATAAATAAAACCATCGAGGCCTGGAATTTTCACTGTGGGAAGATTCTCAGTTATAAAATCAAAAGTTTTACATGTTATGCTATTCAAGTTTTCCATTTCTTCGGGCTTGAGTTAATTTTGATAAATTTGTGTCTTTCAAGAAACTGGCCTATTTTCTCAGTTTGTAATTGTATTTGTATAGAGTTTTAGAATATTTTAAATTATTATTTAGATGCCTGTGGAATATCCAGTGGTGTCTCCTCTTTCATTCCTGATTTTGGCAATTTGTGTCTTGTCTCTATTTTTCTTAATTAGTCTAGCTAAAGTTTTATTGATTTTATTGATCCTGTCCAAGAAAAAACTTATTTTTTATCGATTTTCTTTTTTTTGGTACCGGGGATCAAACTCAGGACTTTGCATGTGCGAGGCAGGTGGCAGCACCACTGAGCTAAATCCCCAGCCCCTCATTTGGTTTTTTATTGATTTCTGCTCTTATTTTTTATATTTCTTCCTTTTATTTGTTTTGGCTTTAATTTGAACTTTTTTTTCTGTTTTTTTTTTAGCTTGGGAGATTGAAGTCATTCTTCTTCCCTACAATAAGTATTTAATTTAACATCATGTATTTCCCTTTAAGCACAATTTTTAGCTACTTTCCATACTTTAGCTACTTTGAAACGCAATGCTAGATTTTTAATGTGTGGTTCAAAATATCTCTAATTTCCGAAGTCTTATTTTTCAATTCATGTGTTACTTAAAACAGTGGTCCAGAGCCAGGGTGATTTGGCCCTTGGGATCCAGAAATGTCTAGAAATGATTTGGAAGTGTTAAAATAGTATCTAGAGGAAAGGCCAGGGATACTGCCAAGCTTCCTATTGTGCAGAGGATAGCTATTCACAACAAAACGATGTCCAGTGAGTGAGGAGCTCAGATACAAAGTTACATTGTGTGATTTTCAGGTATTTGGAATTTTCCTCTTTTGTTGTTAATTGGTTTGGTTTGGGTTTTTTGTTTTGTTTTTTGAGACAGAGTCTTACAATGTACTTGAGGATAGCCTTGAACTCATTATGTGGTCCAGGATGGCCTTGAACTTGCAGCAATCTTTCTACCTCAGCCTCTCATGTGTTGGGACTTATAAGCATGTGCCACCATGCCTGGCTTCTAGTTATTTTTTATGATTATTTATTTCCAATTTAATTCCTTTGTAGTCAAAGAAAATAGTCGATATTGTTTTAATGTTTTAAAAGTTATTTACATTTGTTTTATGTCCCAGAGTGTGATCCATCATGGTGAGCTTGCCGTGTACACTGGAAAAGCATATGTGTTCTGAAGGTGATGGATGTGATATTCTATACACCTCTGTCTGTGTGGCTGCTGATTATTTTGGTCTGATTTTTCTTTTAGTTACCGAAAGGAGGTGTTAATATATAAATGTGAAATTGTCACTTTATCCTTTCAATTCTGGAAAATTTTTACTTCATGATTTTGGAACTCTTATTCAGTGAGTGTTTATCTATCTAAGTCTTCCTGACGAATTGATCTTTTTGTTATTGTGAAAGATTCCTCTTGGTCTCTAGTAGTAATTTTTGTCTTGAAATCTATTTCATCTGCTATAGCATGTTGACTTTATTCTGCTTACTGTTTGAATGGTAAGTATTTTCTCACCCATTTACTTTCAGCCTCTAAGTGTCTTAGTTAGCTCAGGGTGCCATGACACAATACTATCAATTGGCAGCTCAAGCAGTGTAAATTTTTTAGCAGTTCTAGAGGACATAAACCTCAAGATCCACGTGCTGACCAATTAGCTCCTGGAGAGAGCTTTCTTTTGGTTGTCTGCTCAGTGTCTTCACATAGTGGAGGTGGACAGATGGATGGACAGGAGGATGGATGGATAGACAGACAGATAGCTCTGTGGTATCTCCACTCATAAGGACACAACTTCTATGAGATTAGGGTTTTATATGTGTGTCCTCACTTAACCTTGATCATTTTCTTACCCTAAATACACCCATATAGGGCATTAAGATTTCAACATGAATTTGGGGGGATGAAACTCAGTCCATAGCAGTTGAGTCTTGGTTTCTCAACTCATTTTGACAATGTCTGCCCTCAGTGATTGTACTGGGGATTATGATAGACATTTTTTTTACATCCTTTTATAGCCCACTTAGAGTTACTATTCTGTTTCATGGAAAAATACTGGAACCTTGTGCCTACTGGGTGCTGTGAGTCAGGACAGAGCGGGGGCTGCACAGTTTCTTTAGTTAATTATTACAGAAGTTACTACCAGACTTAGGACTCCTTTAAAGATGCATTTTAGAACAAACAGCCGAAGAAAAGTAAGTATCTAAGTTCTCCCTTTAACTAACTAGAATAATTATCCTATTAAAACTTGAATTTAAGTATTTCTTTGCAATTACATTAGCCATATATCCTCCCTCATCTTCTAGCATTTTACTTTTGGAATTATTTTCTTTATTATTTTCCTTTATTCTATTTTGGTTCTAGGGATTGAACCTGGGCCTTGCACATGGTAGGCACATCTCTATCATTGACCTACATCTCCAGCCTATTTGTTTCCTTTTCTTTCTCTCTTTTCCTTCTTCTTCTTTTTTTTTTTTTTTTTGGTACCAGGAACTGAACTCGAGACCTTGTGCTTGGAAGGCAGGTGCTGGAACCATTGAGCTAAATCGTGGCCCTCTCTTTCTCTTCTTATTTTTCCAACTCCTCTGTCATTTTTTCTCATCTAATCTGAATAAATACTTTAACTTATTTCTCCAAAGATGCAGGAAAGGAGAGAAAGCACCATGACATTCACTACACTATTACACATGTGAAAATTTCCCCATGTCCCAATGTGCCTGACAAGTAAGCCTTGTGGAAGAGGAGCTACCCATTTAGCTTTTTGCTTTTTTTTTTAAGCAAGAGTTAGTGAATGCTGAAATTTATATATGAAACTAAAAATTTCATAAGCTAATAATTTATCTGGAAATTCTCTTAGAAAATTTCAGCTCACCAGGTTATTTCTGCTTTTGGTGAAAATACGATAGAACACCAACAGGTGGGGGTGGTGGGAGCGTGTTCCACTCACTTGAATAGAAAACTTAAGTTTTGCAGAAAGAGACTTTGAGTGACACAGTCTCTCAGGGCAGGCACTTCTGCCCAGGGCACCCGATCAGTGATCAGTGACTGTCAGAAGCAGAACCCCAGGGCTGGGGGTGTGGCTCCATGGTAGAGTGCTTGCCTGGTTCATCCTCCACACCAAAAAGGAAAAACAGGAAAAAAAAATGCAGGGAGTCATGCTGGCCAGTCCACACAACACTGGACAATTATTCTCTGAATTATTTCCACCAGATTCTTCAGGGTCATTTAGAGACGCTCTTCCGCTCTTCCGTCAGACTTGTTCCAGTTCTTTCCCTGGCCTGGGGCGTGAATCTCTGTGTACCTTGTGGAAGAGAGAGGGAGGAGAGGGATTTTCTTCTCAGATGCACAGGAGAGGGAGGGGAAGTGTGGCCGCTTGTCACAAACCACCTTTTCCTCTTACTGTAAAGTAATAAAAACAAACAGCACCCTAACCTCTCTGCCGGGGAGTGGGGCTGTTGTTTACAGATAAACAGAGACCTGCTGCCTGTTAGGATCCTGGTAATAAAATTCATTCAGAAGATTGAAAACACAATTGTGTTTACAGATCAGCAGAGACCTGCCAATGTCATGTTGGCTGCTGAAGGCAAAGGTGATGTTTACTGCAAGCAGAGGTGCTGGGGGAGCCGCTGGCGAGGGATTTGGAGGAAGAGGCTGCAGCAGCAGCGGATCTGTAGCCACCTGATGTAGGAAGCCTCAAAACCACATAATGTGGGACCACAAAAGCAAAGCCCAGAGACCACTGTGCAGGGCAGCGTTGCTGCAGCACCACAGGGTCTGGGATGGGCCACCTTCGCTCAGGGGGCTGGCTCTGATTTCTCCAAGTCCCAGAAACTTTGCTTCTGGCTATGGAAGAAGACTCCTCTAAAATACAGACCATGCAGGTCACTAGTCCCATACAAAAGAGCACCCACCATACATACCTAGTATCCTGTGACTGGTGCAAGACAAAACCCCCACCCAGGGACAATCACCACCCCACTGCTGGTCAGTCCCTATGGAAGAGAGGGCAGAATGAGGAAGAGGTTAGAAGAGCCCACTGTGGCTGAGGCAGGAGGATCTCCAGGAGTTGGAGGGCAGCTTGGGTTATATAGTGAATTCAAGGCCAGCCTGAACTACATAGTGAGACCTTGTCTCAAACAAAACAAAAAAGTGCCCACTGCAGTCAGGACCCCGAGACCATCCTTTCTTTGCCATGTATTTTCAGTGTGACCTTGAGTTTCAATCGCCTACAACATAAGAATAAAATTGTTCATCTCTTAGGATTAGTAAGAGAATTAATAGAAAAGGTGGATAGTGTTTTCCACACTTCCTGGTGGTAAGTATTCAGTAATGGTAGCTGATGTTACTATAGGGAAATTTGAGGAAAAAAGGCCTCATCCAAGAGAATTAGGTATAAATTGGTAACTCATGGGAGTTAGAGCAGCTCAGGGTAAGAGGACAGCTGCTCTTGGCATTGGCTTCTCAGTTGGAGGGTTAGACAAAATGCCAGTGCTGAGGCAGAGAGGGAGGGTGACCATCTATTCCTGCTTTGCCGGGGACACTTCCAGTTTTCAAACTATAAGTCCCACAGCCCTGGTGCCAGGGTGACCCAGATGGCTGGTCACTCGAGAAGCCGAACAGGATTTAGTGAGGGGTGAGGGGTTACAATAAAGTGCCTTGCTTCCAGGGTGACCCACTGTGCCTTAAAGCCCAGACTTCGGGTAGAAGGGGCCTACAGTCTTTGGCTTCATCCTTGTTAATGGCTTTAATTAACACTGGGGTCCTCTGGCAGGCCAACTTCCACCCAGCATGCTGGGCAAATCCCTTTCCCACTGGGCCCAGTCATCAGGCAGATTTGTGTGGGGTGGCAGGACATGGCTTTCCCCAGCTTTTCTCCAGGCAGAATCTAAGGGACTCTGGGATGCAGCCAACCATCTGGGAATGCCCAGCAGCCCCCTTGGGCAGACCCACTAGGGTAGAGCTGAGTCTTTCCCTGCCTGGGCCACTCGAATAGTTACTGGCTATCAAAGCCTGCTGTGGAGCTCACCTCTGTGTCCCCTCCAGAACCTCATCCTCAGCGTCAGCCCAATGAACCAGCTTGATGCATCCAGCCCCAGCACTGCTGCCTGTGATTTTGGACTTGGAAAACATTTGGGGGACACACATAGGATATACACAGCTTGTCCTGACTTGTGAGTACCGATCAGTACACCCAGGATCCTTCCAGTTCTTCCAACCGAACTCCAGGGAAGAGTTAATAATACTGAGTATTAGCAGTATTTGAGGGGACATTCAGTACACATGTGTTAACTGAAAGACATGGTTTGAAAGTTATAACACTGAATTCAGCTTATTGATTTTCATGCATGTGCTATTTCTTCAGTATGATCATTGCCCCAAGTGCCATGAATAAATGAATGAATGAACATTGTGATGGTTTGCACAATCTCTTCTGTTTCCAAGTAGGCAAACTTTACTGGATGTAGTTCAGTGGTAGAGCATTTGCCTAACATATGGGGGGCCCTGGGTTTGATCCCCAGCACCACACACACACACACACACACACACACACACACACACACACACACGAATCCAGCGTCTTTCATTATGCCAAAGATTTACAAAAGTGTATAACAATTCCACTCTTCTGTCTCACGGTTTTTCATTTTAGAGGAGAAAATAGTTATATATGTTATTTTAAAAAGTGAAAGTGAATTTATTATTTATAAAAATTATTCAATACTCACTTAAAATTTCTCAGTGCTACCCTCTGAACATGTTGGCATTACCTACCTGCAACACTGGTTGGTAGGTACAATACCCATAAAAGTGCTTTGAGCATGAAAGCATAAAAGGGGTCCTCAAACCAAAAGATTTCAGATTTACTATTCCAGAGAAACTTTCACATCTATGTACAGGAAGATGTGGACAAGGATGTCCATTTTAGCACTGCTTTTGACAGAAAAAAATTGGTAGCAGCCTGGATGACCATTCTTAGGGGACTTGCACAATTGCCTTATGATATTTTCATACAATAGCACATCATACAGCAATGAAAATAAATGGACTAGGTGTATATGAATCAATGCTAAAAATCTAAAATTCAACATTGAAATCAAGTTATCAAGAGAATTTATTCAGTATTATTCCATGTATATAAAACATAAAGACATGCAAAGCCATTCTATTCATAATTCGTGGAAAACTACAGGAATAATGAAATGATAAAATATAAGTACTAACACAAAATAATATGGACACTAGCAAGTGCTGGTGAGACTGTGGGGCAACCAGAGCTCTCAGACACTGAAGTTGTGAATACCTTGGATAGAATTTCATCTCATAAAATTAAATGTATACTTATCACATGACCTACTATTTTGTTCTTGGTGTTCACACAAAGACTTGTACATGGATGTTTATAGCAACTCATTCATGATCACACAAACTGGAAACAATCCAAATCTTCTTCAGTAGATGAATGCATAAACTGTGGTATGTCCACACAATGAAATAGTACTCAGCAACGAAAAAGGAACAAACTACTAATATAAGCAATAGTGTACATGACTCAAAAAGCATAATGGAAAGTGAAGGAAGCCAGTCTTAAAATAGTACATATTACATGCTTCCATTTATATGGTATGTTTAAGAGACAAGGCCCTGGTTTCTCCATTACTGGAAAGAAAAGACAAAACAGTATAATAATGACAAAGAACAGAACAGTGATCTCCAGGGACTGGGGTGGCAGGCAGTGGTGACTACAGAAGGATAACAGGAGAGACCTGTTGCATGATAGAGCTATTCCATGTTCTGATTGTGGTGCTCATTCCACATTTTACATGTGTTAAAATTCATAGAGCTGTATACAAAAGAGGAGAAAAAGTATTTTGTATAATTTTTTAAATTTTTGTATAATTTAAACTATTATTATAAATTTTATTGCTAAGGGCTGGGGATTTAGCTCAGTGGCACTGTGCCTGCCTCTGCTGGTGCAAGGTCCTGAGTTTGATCACTGGTACGAAAAAAGAAAACTTTTTTAAAATTTCTAAATGAACTTTTAATTTTAGAGTAGTTCTAAATCTACAGAAATTTGCAAAGATGATGCAGAGAATTTGTGTATACCTAACACCCAGATCTCCCTAGTCACATGGTGCATTAATATGGTACATTTGTCACAATTAATGAACCAATATTAACTAAAGTCCATATTTTATTCAGACGTCCTTAGTTTTCACTTATATCCCTCACTATTTCTATGTCCCATCCAGCTCATTGCATTTTATTCTTGTGTCTTCTAAGGCTCCTGTAGACTATGACAGTTCCTCAGACTTCCCTTGTTTTAGATGACCTCAATGGGCTGAAAAGTACAGGTCAGCTATCTTGTAAACCATCTTTCAATTGAGGTTTGCTATTTTGCTCTGCTAGGTATTCCACCAAGACACCATCGCTGCTTGTACCAAACCATGCTTCTGCCTGCTTGTAACTCTGGCTCCACACCCTCACTTTCATTATTTCTTGCCGTCACTTCATTTTTTAAAAACTACTTTATTTTTAAAAAACTTTATTCAAATTGATATGTAATCCACGTACCATAAAATTTACCCCTTCAGAGTACACAGATGCTTTTTGTCTGTTTCCAAGGTTGTACAACTTCACTATCTAATTGGAGAACACTTCCATCACCCCCAAATACACCCTCTATTCTTCAGCACTTGCCTTTCCCCTCCCAACTTCCTGCTAACTAATCCACTTCCTGCCCTGTGGACTGGCCTATTCTGGACATTTCGTGTAAACAGATGTGTAAATATGTGCAGGTTGCCTTTATCAAATGGCTTCTTTCATCTAGCATAATGTTTTCAGTTTCACCCCTGTTGGGGTGTGTGTCAGGACTTCATTTTTTAAAATCACCAGATAATATTCTACTTTGTGGAGATCTTACATTTCATTTATCACTTAAAAGTTAATGGGCCTCTGAGTTGCTTCCTGTTTTGGTTGTTATGAATAATGATGCTATGAACATTTTCATACAAATTTTTGTGGACATATAATTTCAATTTTCTTGGGTATATATGGAGGGGTGGGATTGTTGACCATAAAATACTCTGTTTTTAACTTTTTTTCCCCTGGTAATGGTGATTGAATCCAGGATCTTCATACTGAGCTACATCCCCAGCCCTTTTTATTTTTTATTTTGAGACAAGGTCTTGCTAAGTCACTAAGTTGCCCAGGTTGGGCTCAAACTTGTGATCCTGACTCAGCCTCCCAGAGTGCTGAAATTACAGGTGTGTGCCACCCTGCCCAGCTTGTATTTAATATTTTGAGGAAATGCCAAATGTTTTTCAAAGTGGCAACATCTTTTTGTATTCCCACCTGTTATGCCTTGAATCTAGATGTCCTCCCAAAGCCTCATGAGCTCATAAGTAGGGCTTTTTGAAAATGGCTAGATCTAGGATATGTGAATTTGGATTAAGGGCATGATAATTAGAATACTCTACTGATTGGTTTACCATAGTTCTGGGTGTGTATAATGGGAAGACCCACTCTGGGTGTGGGTGGCACCAACCAACAGGTTTGTAGTCTGGATGGAATATAAAGGGAAAGATGGTAGGTAGGCTGCTTGCTGCTTCCTGTCTGCACTGCCATGGACTGTTTTTCTTCTGCTATGTTGCCCTACCTTGGAACCAGCTGACTATGGACTGAAAATTCTACTAATGGGTTAAAAATAAACCTTTCCTCCTTTACCTTCTGGGTGTTGGATATTTTGTCTCAGGGATGAGAAAGGTAACTAAGACGTCACTCACAAAGAAAGGGAATTCTTATTTCTATGCATGTTTTTCATGAGTCAACATTTTCAGATCTATGGATTTTAGCCTACAGATATAGGGTAATATCTCATTGTTGTAATTGTCATTTTCCTAATGACAAATGGTGTAGAACAGCTTTTTTAAAAAATTAATTTTATTGGAACACTTTTTTTTGAGACAGGGTCTCACTATGTAGTTCAGGCTGGCCTTGAACTCACAGTGATCCTCCTGCCTCAGCCTTCTGAGTGCTGGGATTATAGGCGTGTGCCATCATGCCTGGCTTGGTACACTTTTGATACACATAATGATCTCATTATCATAGGGAATTTGTGCCTGTACATGATATATCTTGATTCTTCTTTTTTCCCCCAAGAACAGCTTTTATTTACTTATTTTTTACGTTTACCTCTTCTTAATGAAGTGTCTGTTCAGATCTATTGCTCATTTCTGACTGAGGTATTTGTTCTCTTACTGTTAAGTTTTAAGAGTTCTGTGTATAGCTTGTCTATAAGAATTTACTCAGATCTGTTCTTTTTTCTTATCTTTCTTTCTATCTTTTTTTTTTTTTTTTTGAGACAGGGTCTTGCTGGTCTTAAATTCACTATGTAGCCCAGGCTGGCCTCAAACTTACAGTCATCTTCCTGCCTCAGCCTCCTGAGTGTTGGGATTACAGGTATACACTAACATGCCCAGCTTTAGTCAGATATGTTACATATAAAATATATGATAATTTAAAAAATAGAATTAAGTACCAACTCTCCATGATGAACGTAATCATTATGTACTGCAAACATAGACTAATAGAAGAATAAAAGAAAAAAATAAAAATGGAACCATGAAAATGAAAATAAAAATAAAAAAAAAGAACACATCTAGGTTGTGAGGAAGCAAGCAGGGGGAGTGGGGAAGGCCTGGCTCGGGCTGGTGACCCTGAATTCTGCTTCAGCTTTGCTCCTTTTTAGCAGTGTGACTTGCTTGAGTCTCAGTCTCTTCCTCAGAAAAATAGAGATTAAATAATTCATATATATATATATATATATATATATATATATTTTTTTTTGGTACCAGGGAT
>NW_004624749.1:16128139-16236746 GCF_000247695.1 Heterocephalus glaber
AGGCTGGCCCTGAACTCACTGTGTAGCCCATGCTGGCCTCGAACTTGCAGCAATCCTCCTGCCTCAGCCTCCTGAGTGCTGGGATTACAGGTGTGAGCCACTACGCCCTGCTAATAATACCTATTTTTGAGAGTGACTAGGGACTAAATGTGATAATGTATAAAGATCACTGGTACTTAGTAAAGGCTTAACAAATGGTAGTTTTAGCAGGATGCACCTTGCCCAGGTTTTTTTTTTTTGGTACTGGGGATCATACTCGGGACCTTATGCTTGCGAGGCAGGTACCAGAAACACTGAGCTAAATCCCCAGCCCTCATTTTACCCAGTTTTATCTGGGCAGCAATAGAGAAACCAGAATGCAAATCTAGGTTCTGCTTTTAAAAATTTTTGTATTTCTCATACTCTCCCCACTAGAGGGCAGCATTAGAAGTCAGGCAGCCCTGGGTGCCAATTTTACTTCTGCTAACTGCTTGGGGGGCAACCTTGGGAAGGTGACTTCATCTCTGTGAGATAAGCCAACACATTTTTTTCACTTTGATACCTTTAGTCTATGTATTTTTCTGTTTATTTGTTTGGTGCCGGGGATTGATCTAGGGCCTTATGCATGCCAGGCAAGCACTCTGCCAGTGAGCTATGTCCTTAGCCTAGTCCATGTATTTTTAACACGAGTCTAGGGCTGTCTTTGGGATCCAATACATAGTACATATTTTATTTGTATACATTTTTAAAAATATGCACCATGGTATATTGGAAAGACACTGAACTAAGAGTCAAGAGTCCTGGGGTCTTGTCCTATTTTAGCCTGGCCTTCTTACATGACCTTGGGTGAATCTCTCTGGACTCTGGAGTCTCAAAGCATTAGAATCAGTGGGGTTTAAAATCCCAATAAAAATCAAGAAATAGATGTGTGAATGGCTTATATCAAAATCAAGATAGCAGATACCTCTAGAGACGAAGAGGAGAGAATGAGACAGAGGAAGGACATCCAAAGAGGTTAACTCTATTTATAATGCCTTATTTCTTAGTGAATATTTGAAGTACCTATGGCAAATGTTTCATTTGGATAAATCTATGTCATAGAATACAAAGGGCATTGTTCTCTGTACTTCAAAAGGGAAAAAAGAGTTTGGTGAAAGGTGAGGGTGAAGTATTTGGTAAAGACATTCCACAGACAAGGAAGAGAGCATAGATAAAGAACATGGGATTTTCCAAGATATTTTGATACCAAAAAATTCAAGAGAGGGTGTGGCTGAGATAAGCAAGAAGTAGTAGTCAGGTCAAGGGGTCCCTGCTTGTTCCTGGAGGGAGTATGGACTTCATCTTGTCTGAAGTGCAGGTGGGAAGATGGTCACCAAAGAGCTGTAAGTGATGTCATTTTGCATTCTGAAATCATTTGTTTGTTCTTAGTTGTTCTTTTGTAAACAAACTACTTTTCCAATGTCACACCAGTCATTGTCCTAGGCAGTACAGGTAGTGCTGATGCAGCCTGGAAAAGGCTGGCCATGATCCTTTCTTTGATGGAATCATGGTGGTGCATGACTGTAATCCCAGTACTCGGGAGGCTGAGGTAAGAGGAATGCTGTGAGTTCAAGACCAGCCTGAACTGCATAGCAAGACTCTGTTTCAACCCCTCCCTCCAATTATTTTTAAAGGACATAGCACATACTTATTTTTAAAGGACATAGCACTTGCTAAATTACTCTCTAATGAAGGATGTAGGAAAATTATCTGAATCATGGAGAAATATTACATGTTCTCAAGTGAGTTGCTTTAATATTATAACATATTAATTTCCTCCCAATTAATCTACATATTCATGCAATTCCAGCCCAAATACAAGTTATAAAAATACTGGTCCATGAGCAGGTATGTTAACTTTGAAAAAGAATACCAAAATGGGCATGATTTGTGCTTCCAAATACTAAAATACTCTTTAAAACCTTAGCAATGAAACACTACTTTACTGACACAAAAGTAGAGTGATCAGAGGATCAGTAAAGACATTTCTAGATATACCTAGATATAAATGGGAACTTAGTAAATGAGAAAAATAACACCACCAATCAGTAGGAAGTAGAATTGTTTAGGGAACAGGATTAAGATCTGGCTTAATTTATGGAAAGAATAAACCAGCATCTAGGATACCTACATAAAACAGGGACTTCAAATAGATTAAAAACTGGACTGTGGAAGGTAAAAATCTTTGTGATATAAAATTGATAGAAGATTTTTTTTGGAGAGCAAAACCTTCGAAGTACAAACCACTAGCCAAAAAAACAAAACAAAACAAAATATTCCAAACCTGATTAATTTCATTATACAAAATGATTTCTACTCAACAAAGAAAACTCAGGAAAAAATAACAGCAAGTGATAGATTGGACAAATATATTTTTAAATATCCAACAAGTGAGAAACTGTTATCTTAAGTATATGAGGGATTCTGAAATGAGTAAGAAAAACACAGGAATTCTAACAGAAAGATGTTCAAAGGCTATAAGCTGGTTGTTTATAGAGAAGGAATTGCAAAGAACTAATGGGCATATGAATAAATGGTCAAACTAGTGATCAGAGAAATTCAAGTTAAAAGAATAATTGCCAGAAGTACCTCTTTTCATCGGACTGGTAAAAATTAAACATCTGGATAATGCCAGGTATGGTTGGGGGTGTGGGATTTAGGAATTGTCATGTGCCACTAGTGGGAATGTAGACTAATGCGGCCATTCTGAAGACCTTGCAGTTCTGTACCTGGGTATGTGTACCGGAAAAACTGTCACATATATATGGGTTTACTTGTGTGGTAGCTGAGAGTTAGGAAGTGATCCAGATATCCATCACTGGAGCAGTTGGAAATCCATCCATCCATCTATTCATCCATCCATACATCCATCCATCCATACATACATACATCTCTCCCTCCCTCCCTCTCTTCACCAACCTACCTACCCAACTCACCCTTTGATATGGAGAAGTTAGAAGCAGCAGTCTAGTCATATATAGAGCAAGATGGCTAGATCTTACAAATGCAACCCTGAAAACAAAAATAGAATGAATATATATAATTTTCAAACATATGTCCAAATTAGACCTAATATAAAGTTAATTCTTTTTTTAAAAAATTAATTCTTTTAGTGGTAGTGTGATACCTCACATTGTACATACAGAAATAAATTCAATTATATCTGCACTGATAGGTGTTCACTTCAGTCCCACTATTTTTACTTCTGAAAACAATGCTAAAGTAAAAAAAATTCATGTATGTGTATTATTATATACTACTGTTTTACAAAGATGGGATAGGAATGGGATTGATGGGTTCAACAACACTATACTATGGAAAAATTCAAACATGCAGAGTGGAGATAATGTAACAAAATAAGCATCCATGTACCCATCCATCTGCTTTAGCAGTTAACATATCAGGAGTGATCCCAAGGCTGTAGGAGGAAAAGGAACAATGCTGTTGTTGGGAATGTCAATGAGTACAACTACTATGGAAATCAGTACGGCGAGGCCTCAAAAAACTAAAACTAGAAATTCCATTCGACCAATCTATTTCCCTTCTAGGTATATTCTCAAGAGTTAAAGATATCATATTACAGTGATACATGCATACCCATGTTTTAGAAACAGCCTATATGTCCATCAACAGATGAATGGATAAAGAAAATGTGATATTTTCACACAACAGAGTACTGCTCTGCCATAAAGAGAAACATAAACTTGGGTCATGTGTAGAAAATTGGATATGCACCTTGAGATAATAATGTTAAGTGAAATAAATCAGACATACAAGCTTAAATATCATATGGTTTCTCTTATATGAGAAACACAAATTTTAAATAAAGAGCAAAAAAGATAAAACAGATAAAAGATAGAAAATAGGAAGCAGGGAGATAGAGCTTTCTCAAATGGAAAAAGAATCAAGAGATGGATGGAGAAAAGGAATTAAAGTGTGTTATGTACATGTACCAACTATACACTAGGAATGTAAACACTATATGCTGCAAACATGTACTAATTAACAAAAACCAATATGACCTTAAAAAATAAATAAATGCCTTCTCTGCTGTCCTCTCCACCACAATACATACTGGGTTACTTTGAAACAATCTGGGTATATTTTAAAGATAGAGACAAGATTTCCTGATATATGAGATGAAGTATATGAGACAGAAAACAGGGAATCACAGACAGTCCCTAGACCATGTGTTCTGAAATGGAAAGACTGGAGTGGCCATCAGTTATGTAGAAGACTGAGAGTGGGGAGGACTGGAGGGCAGAACTGGAGTTTGGTTTTGGACAGATTGAGACTGAAACTTCTTAGGTAGATAATTGGAGGTATCTTGTAGTCAGTTGAATAAAGACATTTGGAGTTTTGGAGACAGGAAGTGCTTGGAGATATAAACTGAGGAGTAACCAAAAGTCTCCTCTATGGGCCTGGATGATATCAGTAGGCAGTGAGTGGAGAGAGAAGACCAATCCCTTTGGTCCTCTGTGGTGGGCAGAATGGTGGCCTCCAGAGATAGCTAAACCCCAGAACCTGAACTATGTTCCTTATGTAACAAAAGGGACTTTCCATACAGATGTGATGAAGGTAGAGGGCTCTGAAATCTGGAGACTACCCTGGATTACCCAGGTGGGCCCATCTAATCATGCTGGCCCTTAAAAGTGGAGCACCCTTCCCTGATATGGTTGGAGCAAGGAGCAATGAAGAATCCATCATAGAGATGCAACATTGCTGGCTTAGAAGAAGAAGAAACCCAAGAGCCAAGGAATGCAGGTGGCCCGCAGGGGCCTCCAGGAAGGAACACAGCCCTGCCACCATCTTGATTTGAGCCCAGAGACTCATTTGGACTTTGATCTCCAGAACTGTAGATTTGTCTAAGCCACCAACTTTGTGGCAATTTAGGACATCATCAATAGGAAATGAATGTGCCCTTCTAGATGAAGGCATGGAGAAAAGGGTACAGCCAAGGGACTAGGAAACACTCAGTGAGATCAAAGGAAAAATGAAGATCATGTCATGGATAAAGAGGATAAAGAGAAGTACTCAGACATTGGACTTTGAAAAGTGGTGGGTTATCTTTTTTTTTTTGGTACCGGAGATCGAACTCATGACCTTGTGCTTGCAAGGCAGGCGCAGTGCCACTGAGCTAAATACCCGGCCCCTAGTGGGTTATCTTTTGAGAATTTTTTTTACAAAGAGGGACGAAGAAATGTGATGATATCTGGGCATGGTTGTTCATGCCTGTAATCCCTTCACTCTGGAGACTGAGACAGCAGGATCACATTGAGCTTGAGGCAGCCTGGGCGACATAGTGAATTTGAGGCCAGCCTGAACCACAAAGTGAGACCCTGTCTGAAAAACAAACAAGTAAACAAAATATGATGATAGTTAAGAGATGTTTGTAGTTATTGTTGTTTAAAATGCTTATGTTTGTTGGCTAATAAGAATGATATAGAAAAAGTGTATGTTGTAGAAGAAGAGACCAGCTGGCAAGGACTATTCTTGAAGAACAGGACAGTCTAGTGCACTGTTAGATCTGGGGATACAGCTCAATGACAGAGCACTTGCCTAGCATGCACAAGGTCCTGGTTCCATCCCAAGCACTGAAAAACGACCTGATTTTGACAGGAGAGAGCACAGGCAGAGGGGGAAGCAGAGGATGTGGGTGATTGTGCTGGCAGCAGGGTGGCTGTGGTGAGCGTCTGTGGACTCTCACTCCTGTCTGCCTGGCTCCTGAGTGGGAAATAGAGGAATAGGAGTTTTGCCAAGGAAGAAGATGCAGAATGGTCTTCAGGAAAAGCTAATGTAGGGGGAAGAACAAAAGGATTGTCAGGCAGCATTCAAGACCCACTGAACATTCAGTTGTTTCCAGAGAGAAGTTCGTGAAACAGAAAGCATCACCAAAAATAGCTTTGCAAAGTGCAGGAGTTCCCCAGTGTGAGTGTCTGATTCCCACCCCACATTTGCCTGAGAGGCTGAGAGCCCCAGCTTTTGGACTCTCTCTTAGCAGCTTTGTGGCCTCCGGGCTAGGGGTTGTTACCTGCCTCCCAGAGATAGTCTGATGAATATCCTGTTCTGTTCAAGGACAGATGAGATGAATTTTTCTGTTTCCAGCTGCACCACACCCCTTGGCGACCTCCCACTGAGTTCTGGTTTCTGGTCTAGACAAGATCCTTCTTTTTTTTGCTCATTTGCATGGCAGAGATGATTGACATCAGTCGGATCCCAGTGAGTGCTCACACCTGCCTCAGCCCAGGTTCTAAGGGCCAGCCCAGGTCCGATCTTCCCTCCCAGGTGCATCTTCCTTTCCCACAGGGAAGTGCAGGTGGCCAAAGGCCCACTTATGAATGGCGAAGTGAATTTCCCATCTTCCTTTGGTATGAAGGAGTCTGTCTAGCAAAAGTCCTCATGTGAGTAGCCATGATCCACATTCTACAGAGAAGGCACAATGATCACCAAGAGCTATTCTTTCACAGACCCTGGGCAGCTGGGAAAAATGAAAACAACCACAGACCGAGGGAGTGCAGGAGCGAGGGGATCCAAAGGCCAGGTTGGGCCCTCATGTTTCCAGTTCAACAGTCACATTCTGGCTACATACAGGATGTCTGTGGAGCTAAAGATGTGAAAGATCTAGAAAAATCTAATTGGGAAGATGCTCATATGCATGTGAAACAGTCTACACTTCCTATGGAAGCTTCCAGGACTTTGCTCCACTAGGAGTCAACTATTTGCTGTAGTAGTCCAAAGATAGCTCCTTCCTTTCTTCTTTCCTTTCTCCTTCCTTTCCTCCCTCCCTTCCTTTCTCTCTTTTGCTTTGTCTTTCTTTTTTTAGAGACAGAGTATCACTTTGTAGTTCAGGCTGCCTTTGAACTCACTATGTAGCCCAGGCTGGCCTCACACTTGATGGCAACCCTCCTGCCTCAGCCTTCCAGGTTCTAGGATTACAGGTGGCCACTGGCTTGCTAACTCTTCTCTTACCTCTCCTGTTACAGTCTTTAACAACCAAAATCCTTTTCAAGTTTAAAGGCCCTCTTCAAATTTTACTTCCTTTTCCAAGGCATCTACCAGTTCTCTTAAACTTTATGATCTCTTAAAGCAGCATATCTCAATGTTTCTATTCATTATCACCTTGCTAGGGAGGCTTTTAAGACATTTTCTTCCCTAGTCATAGCCATGATAAGGGTGTTCTGGTGTCCAGGACGTTAAAGCCACAGAAACAGGAGTAAGCAATGCCAGTCACATGGCTGAAGACTTTGTATACCTGATTTCCTGGCACTGCCTTGAGCAAGATTCTGCCCACAGTGTTCCAAGTCCTTTGATCTCTTCTTTGGAAACCATGCACTGACACAGACATCAAGAACCTGGCTCAGGCACCACATGGAAAGCACTGGAACAAATGTAACACACAAGGGCCCCATGGTAGATGATCAGTAAGGAAATGTTCACTTTTGAATCAGATACACTATAGATAGATTACAAAAGATTATTCACATGGCAAAAAGACCTCAGAATATATCTTATGGCAGCAGTGTATGATGGGACAATCATAATAGAATTTGACTAATGAAAAATAAACAAGAATTTGGGGGCTATGTTGGAGGTGTGATCAAAAATACAGTGCATAAAATTTAAAATATTTATTAGAGAAAATACACATCCATTAATCCTTCTTTTTTTCATTAATCCCTCTTAAACCATTCACCCTCTTTTCAAACACACTTGTCCCATCCTTCTTGCCACTTTCTGAAACAGTTCTGGAAGTCCTCTTTCAGGAGTATTAAATTACTTGCACTGTCATAGCCACTTTAGTGTTCTAAATCCATTGAAAATTTTGACCTTCCTGATCTTTCTGACTTTAGGGAAGAGCCGGGAAGCACACAGTACCAGATCTGGTGAATAAAGTGGAATGAAGATACAGCAAAATATTATGAGCCTGCCTTTCCATTGGATGGCACCCAGCAGCAGCATTCACTGTAGTTTTGATCACATCTTGTAAAGACACAAAACAGGACTTCTAGAACTTCAGCTTTAGAAGTTAGGGCTCACACACATGGTCATTTCCTTAAGATTAATTTGTTAAAATTATAATGACAGGTTGAAAAGGTGTGGAAAATTAAAGACCTAAAAGACAGGGTTGGGAAGCATTAGAGATCCAAGACATGGAGGACAGGGGAGGATATTTACAATAACATTGTAACGGAATCTTTCTTTATTCTGCATGAAACTAGGTGAGTTAATGGCTCCCATTGGACCTGGTCTGATAGTTTGGGTCTTGCATCCACCACAGGCCCAAAGCCACAGGACCAAGTGACAGCGAACTGAAACCTCTGAAGTCATGAGCCAAAAAGCCTCTTTTTCCTTTAAGTTGATTTTCTCAGGTATTTTGTCACAGTGATGGAAAACCCAGCAACACAGTGGAGATAAATATATATGTTATTGTATATTATAGACAATTTATACTTATTGGATTGTTTTAGTATCTTCTTAGGGGATATAACAGTGTCTACTGACAATATTGTAATATTTCATGGAAAATGTTAAAATTTTGTAACAGTAAAATTTTTTTTGGTACTGGGGATTGAACTCAGGATCTTGCTTTCGAGGCAGGCATGGTACCACTGAGCTAAATCCCTGGACCAACAGTAAAATTTTTATCCATCTCTCTTTAGCCATGGTGCAATTGCTGCCATATATCTTACATTTCCATGCTGTAAATATTGCAATACAATGATATAATGATTGTATAAAATATTTATTTTAAAGAAAGCAGAGCTGGGCATGGTGGTGCATGCCTGTAATCCCAGCACTCAGGAAGTTGAGGGAGGAGGATTGTAACTTCAAGGGCAGCCTGGAGACTTAGTGAGACCCTGTCTCAAAATTTAAAATAGGACGGAGAAGACAAATGTGGCAGCACATGCCTACAATGCCAACACTCTGAGAGGCTGAGGAAGAAGTATCACAAGTTTGCATTCAGTCTGGGAAACTTAGTGAAACCCTGTGTCAAATTAAAAATTAAAAGGTCTAGGGATGTAGCTCAGTGCAAAGGCCCTGGATTCAATCCCCAGTTACACACACACACACACACACACACACACAAAGGGCTGGGGATGTAGCTCAGTGGTAGAGCACTTGCCTAGCATGTATGAGGCCCTGGCTGCAATCTCCAGGACCGAGGGTGTGGGGTAGTACTATGATGTACACTGATTAATTATTTTGTTTTTTAAAATTCTGCTTTAATTTTGATGATCCTCTTGGATCTGCAAGTTAATTATTTTCTTAACCAACTTTTGGAGGGGGGTTCTGCTATTATTTATTCATGTCCTTTTTCTTTCTCCTTTTCTTTTTTTCATTCTGAGACTGTAACCATACATTTGCTGGGCTGCTTGGTATTCTTTCAAGGTCACTGAAATTCTGATAATTAAAAAAATTTTTTTTACTTCTGTTTGTCAGATAATTTTTATTGATTTATCTTTAAATTCTGCTTATCCTTTTATCTGTCATCATCAGTTTGCTCTTAAATCTAACAAACTAGTGAATTTTGCAATTTCAGAGATTGTAATTTTCAGTTCTAGAATCTCCATTTGGTTCTTGTTTATAGTTTCCATTTCTCTTCTGGGCTCCTCTATCTGTTCACTCACCTTGGTTATCTCTTCCTTTAAATCCTTGAACATGTAGATAAAGAAAAAATTTTAAGGTCCCTGTCTGTTAGTTCTGATTCCCCTGTCATCTCATGGTCTGTTCCTACTGGCTGATTTTTATATATGGGTCACATATTCCTATTTCTTCCCACGTGTAGTCACTCTTTCACTGTGTCCTGGGCATTGTGGTGATAGATTGTAAAGCCTCCGGATTCTGGTATCGTCCTCTGAAGTCTGTTGATATTTGCTGTAACAGGCAGTTAAGCTACTAGATAATCAACTTGAATTGTGGAAGCTTGGATTTATATTTATTTAGATCTATGGAAAGCCGAGGTACTTGCCGAACCTCTCTAATTTTATAGGATCCAGCTCCAAACTCTCTCCTCTGTGGTGGGCAGCAGTTGAACTCTGCTCAGATTGTCCAGGCTTTTGACTTTTGTTTTCTTCTGGGCTCCTTGGAGTCTCCCCTATATATACGTTTTTCTGTTTTTGTTTTTGTTTTTCCTGGTACCAGGTATTGAACTCAGGACCTTCAGCTTACAAGGCAGGTTCAGTGCCACTGAGCTAAATCCCTGGCCCTTCCCCTATATATATGTGATTCTAGGGGCAACCAAGGATTGGAAAGGATTTATTTGCAAATTGAGGGCTCCTTTCTGCTCTGGCTCCCTTCTTGAGAAGGGTTCCCCTTTCAGTTTCCACATGTGCACCATCCTCTGATACCCCACGCCAACAAGACCAAGGCCTTCTCCCTCAATACTAGTTGTTCTGAGCCACAGAGAAAAAGGCATATAACACAAATCTAATTCGTTAAATCCTTTCCAGTTTTTGCTTGCTTTTGGGGATGTTTCCCATACCTTCAAATTATGTATGTAATTTTTCCAGAGTTTATAATTGTAATCCCTGGAACATTAGGCCCATATAAGTTAGGCTCTACCATAATAGGAGCTGGAGCTACTCCTTCTTTTTTATAAGAGAAAAATGGATTATGAAATGAGTGCTTAATTGTTGAAGAAAAGCTGGAGGATACTGAAAAACATAAGGAACAAAATAAAGTAATCTTACTCACTTGGAGCTCACCACTGCCAACATTTTGCTGAACATTCTTCCAGTCTCCTCACCATCCATCATATACCTGCCTACCTGTCTTCTCCATTTCCCTTATCTTGGGGCACCCATGCTATCTTACAATGCTGCTTATAATGTATTTCAGTAACTCCAATCCCTGGCAAACTGTAAGGAGTCAAAGAATGTGGGCAGAATGACTGACTTTCCCAGGAGGGTTAGTGATTTTCTTTATCCTACAACTCTGTTTTCTGCAGGAACCATCGCAGAGGTTCGTTTCTCTTTTAACACATGGTAGGTGGTACTTCCTAGTCATCCTCTGTGTACGAGCCGGGGCCAGGAGACCCGCTTTGGGCAGTGAGAAGTGAGCAGACTAGACATGTGCCCATCTGGATAGATGCTCTTGGGTCCAATGCACACTTCTCCAGTTCCTTTTCCTCTGCTGGGGTGATCAGCCAGGTTCCCTGTGCTCTTCCAGCCAGCCAGGTCCTGGGTTAAGGGTGACAATAACAAGGGGCCAAGCAGGACAGTCACCCAGCCCTTGGAGGACATGGAGACCAGCATTCAATAAACCCTGGTTATTTTAAGTCACAGGTTGGTGAACTATTTGAGAATTGGCTGAGTTCACAAATTTATATAATGTCTGTTTTCATACTACAAGGGTGAAGTTGAATACAGCAATCTTACAACTTGTAAAACTTAGAGGATTTAGAAACTGACCCTTTCAAAAAAGATTGGCTGATTCTTCTTTCACAATGTTGAAATGTGGGACTTATTGATACTAAGTATAATCTAGGCTATTGTAACTGATACACACATTCTAAGTTTCCACATATCAGACTGGAGGGAGGAGAAGGTCACAGCAAAGCCAGGTGCAGTGCCCCTAAGGGACCCAAGGAACTGATTCTGTGTTTTTAGAACTTTTAAAATGCATTATTATTATTATTTTTAAAACTCACATCATTCTTAGTTTCTTCTCCTTCTCCTTCTCCTTTTTCTTCTTCTTTCCTGATGATTGAACCTAGGGGCTTGCATATGACAGAATTTTGCCACCGAGGTACATCCCCAGCCCTTTATTTTTTATTTTGAGATAAAATTTTGCTAAATTGCAAAGGCTGGGCTGCAACTTGAGATCCTCCTGCCTCAGCCTCCTGAGTAGCTGGGATTACTAGTGTGAGCCACCAAGCCTGCCTTACTGTTTAAAATGTGAATCCGTTTTTGTTTTTTTTTTAAATCAAGAACTTTGAAGTCACCAGGTGTGGTGGCCCATACCAAGATTCCAACACTCAGAAAGCTGAGCCAGGAGATCAGGCCATACTGAACTGCACAGCGAGATGCTGTCTGAAAAAGCCAAAGAAACAAAAAAGAACAATGAAGCAGCATGGTATGCCCCAGTAATTCCAGCTACTCAGGAAGCTGAGAGAGGAACATTGCAAGCTTGAGGATGACCTAGGCAGTTTATCAACATCCTGTCTCAAAATAAAGTAAAAAGGGCTGGGGGTTGAATTCAGTGGCACAGCGTCGCTTAGCATGTGTAAGGCCCTGGGTTTAATCCCTAGGACTGAAAGAAAAGAACATTAAATATAATTTCTGAAGAAAGTTTTATTTCTTAAGGAGCCACTGTTTCTGGTTTTGTCTTGGCTCTCTGGTGTGTCGGGGTGAGATGCTCCTTGAAACTCTTCGTACTCAATGCCCTTCTTCTTTTTGGATGCTGCTGAGCCCCCGCAGCCCGGTGAAGACCACAGCTCCCCAGGGAAGACTGGAGGGCAGAGCCACAGACCATGTCCAGGGCTCTCACAGAAATGCGGTTCTCTCGGGCTGTGCCCTCACACAGCTGGAAGATGGAGCAGGAGGAGAAACTGGGGCACATAACCCTGGGTGAGCATTTTGAGAAGGGAAAGATGCTCAGATACAGGGACGGCAGGGAGAAGTCTGGAGAGCCACTTGTCTCTGAAGGAAAAGATCTAGCTTTGAAAGTCTCACTTTGAGATGCCGGTTACACAGAGACCCTGGGACTGAGCAGGCCAGGCCTGATCCCAACAGCAGGCCCTAGCTGCACCTTGCCAACACCTGTGCAGCTGTGGGCAGTCTCTCTGTCCCCTGGCTCACTGTCTATACCAGAAAAATGAGGAGGTGGCTGATAGAGTCTGTAAGGGCCTTTCAACAGTTCTGGAGAAATACAGTCCACCAAAACTAATCAATGAAGCAGCACTACTGGCTTTCAGGAAACCTTAGTATATCCTCATAAATTTTTTCTCTGCAATAAAGCAATGTGAAAATGAGACCAGTCCTTTCTCTAACTCCTTCTGTTGGAAGGAGTGTCCTCACAGCAAGGTGGGCTGGCAGATCAGTCTGTCCAAGATATTTTAATAAACACACTAAGACCAAATTTTTGGAAATCAAGATAGGACTGAAAATTTGGGGCCATTTGGACATGAAATACGTTCTTATTCTACTCCATAAAAGAAAAAAAGGGGGAGAGGGGTGGGATCTCATTATTTTATTCGGGGTCAGTGAATGTCATCTGACCACTCCTGCCTGGTGACCCTGTCCCTTCAGCCTGGGCCACTTTTTGCAAGGCCAGATTTTAAAAAGGGTTCAAAGGCAGACTCTAGTGTCAGCCAGCTTGAGTTCAAATTTCTTTCCATCAGTGGAGATGGCTGGGCAGTAACCCTTTCTAAGCCTTAGTTTCTCCATCTGTACAATGGGTACCTCTCACAGGGCTGTTAGAATGAAATGAGAGAAAGCAAGTCATGCCCTTAGCTCAGGGTCTTGCCTGGGAAAGGGGGAACAATTAGCAAATCCTAGAGACTGTTATTATGCCAAATGGAGTGGTTAGGTAAATTCTGACTCAGGAGACGCCCCCCCCCCCCCGACCCCACCTGGTCTGTTACCTGGCCTTCTCTTGCTGCCTCTTTTTTTCTCTTTTTTTCTTTTGGTACCAGGGATCAAACTCAGGACCTTGCACATTTGAGGCAGGTGCCAGAACCATTGAGCTAAATCCCGGGCCCATTGCTGCCTCTTTTTGTGAGGTTCATTCACCCTGACACCCTGCAGCTGCATGTGCCTTTGAACTTGTGTGCTGAGCAGTGGGTGCAGTGCAGAAATGGTGACAACCACAGTCTTGGTCCTTCTGACCCTGGCATCCCTTCTCCTTTGGGTGGCAGGAGAGGGACACAGCAAAGACCTAAAATGCAAGAGGACCACCCCCCCCCCCCCGCCCTGATTCTGAGGCGGGGGAGAATGGACAGCATTCAAGGCCTGGCTTGCACAAGGACTCGAGCCAGTGACCTACTGCCTGAGTGCACCTGGGACCCAAGACACATTCCCGTCCCCTTCCATTGCCGATGGTCCCCGAAGCCAAGTGAGAAGGCACCAAGACTCCAGTAACAGCACCGTCTCCCCCCATTCTCTGCCTTCTCTTCTCCCTTTTTCCAAGGAAGTTCTTGCCAAGAGTCCTCCAGGTCTTCCCTCTGACCGGACACCCGCCCTTCTCGCACCACCTGGGGACCGACCGAGTCTCCCAGAGTCTGGGCCCCTGCCAGGTGCAGAACCAGTCTTCAGCGGGCCTGGGGGCAGCGGCAGCTGCAGGTCGGCGGGGAGCGCACAGAGCAGCCTGGTCGGGCAAACTCTGGGGCGGGGCGACATCAAAGGCCGGGAGCCCGAGCGAAGCGCTCCGTCCAGGGGTCCGGGGAGGGGTGCGGGGGTCGGGGCGGCAGCCCGGCAGACCCATGGGAGCCGGTCAGGTTCTATCCGGGGTAACAGAAAGTCCTCCGCGGCGGACCGCGATCGCTTTCCTCTTCCCTCGTCCTGGCTGGGGGAGGCTGCCGGGCATCTGGGCGGCCCCAAGGCGCCGGCACAGAGAGGGCGCTCCTTAGAAACGCTGTGCTCCTCAAGGCCGCCTTTCCCGCGCTCATGTGAGAGCCATCGAGGAAGGCAGGGTCACTGGCCCCGGGGCTGAGAAGCTGGGTCCTTCAGTTTTCCCACCGGGAGAGGTGGGGAATGGTGGGACTGGATGGGACACCCAGGCAGACCACACAGGGGGAGGTGGGCCAGGCGGGAATGCCACATCCCCCAGGGCCTGCGCCTCCTGCCAGCCAGCGGCTCCCTGGCCTGAATTCAGGCTGCTTTTCCTGTGTTGTCTGATTCTGCAAGAGCAACTGGAAGCCTAGATGTTAAAAATGCGAACTCTCTTGTTCTCGGAATGTTGGCAGCGCATTACATCTTAGAAGCATTGTTTGGGTCCTTGCTGCAGATAGAAAAAACCACATTCACCTGGATTATGTATTTCTAGATTCCAGGATCCAGGCTTTCTCTGAATACTCTGTGATCCAAACACACAGGGTAGCGGCTGCCCTGTCACAGAAGAGAAGAGTTTCCCTGAAAATATGATTAGTCACACAAAACTATTATTGTTCCTTTCCCTCCCTCTGTGCTGCTCTCTCGAGACCTCTTCATAAGGCAGCCTCATTGTTCTCATCGTAATTTAGACCTAAAAAATGCTGACCCACAGGAACATTAAGCAACCTGCTCAAAGCCTCTGCCAGAGCCAGCCTATGCACCGCCACCTCCCAACCACAACTTCCTCCTTGAGGCCCACTCTAGGACGCAGCTAGTGTTTATCAGGTGTCTTTTCCTCTGTGCCAGACTTTGTTCTAATTCCTCTACATCTGTTAACCCTTTTGATCCTATAACAAGCCTACAGAGTGGGACCGGTCATTGTCTCTCATTTTGAAGACGATGAAACTGAGGCCCAGAGAGGTTAAGTAACTTGCTCAAGGTCACCCAGCTTATATGCTGTCAGCTGAAGAGTTGAGATTTTCAACCCTGACAGCCTTGCTGTCCCCCTGAACGATCACACTTTACCTCCTCCCCTGCTCTCAGCGATAACCCTCATCAGATGGGATCCTCAGGAATGTGGCGGCTCAGAAGGACATAAAGGGCCCAGCTGAAGGAGCTGAGCAGGTCCAGTGCACATGGAACTCTGACCCAGGCCGGTCAGCCCCCCTGCAACAAGCCCGCTAATGTAGCCAGTCGGGCTTAAGGTGTCACAGAGTTTGACAGCTTTAACAAAGGAGGTGTCATCCGGAGAAGATGAAAGAGCAGAGCTGTTTATCTGAGGATTAGGGCTTTAAGAAATGTCTGTAACTCTGCAGGCTGCATTTTGGCTTCTTATCCTCCTTGTCCCTGACAGAGCGTTCTCGGGGCTTTCGGGGTAAGAATGCCCGTAAACTGGTTTAATGTTACCCAGCTTTCTAGGTGAGGAGTTGCCTCCCTCCCACACAGCACTTGTTCTTAACCTTCTTCTGGATGGTCAGAGCCCTGAACCAAGAGTCAGCCTCACAGAGCATCCTCCAAAGCCAGAGAAACTCCTTTCACCTTTCCAGATTCCAGAGCTTTTCTCTTATTGGCCAACAAGGTAGCCACTTGCCACCTTGGTTGTTTTTTTTTTGCCACCTTGTTAATCCAGGGTCTCTTTTGCTCCAGAGACACTTCCTGTCTGGTGGCCACAGTGGCTGTCATACTGGATGGTGGGGATGTGGAACAGCTCTGTCAATGGTTTATGCCTGTGATGGAATTAGATCATCGTAAAGCCTTTGACCACTTGAATTCTGCCACCTTTTTCTAATGCCCAAGCACTCACTACTCACTACCGAGGGGCAGTTGTGTGTGGGGGGGGCAGGTGATCTCCACCAGCAGCTTGGGCTGCAGTGAGCCAGCCACACCCCAGGCAGGTCAGTTCTCCTTGTGGGCAGCCACAGAGACCGCTTGTCAGATTAGTGGTGTAGCTTTGAGCAGGAATGTTCCCACCCTGAGTCCCACCGGCTCATAAAGGAAGTGGCACTGGATCATATTATTTGGGGGTAAAGGTAATAATATGGTTGCAATTTCAAGACCTCTAACACACTGCACCAGCCTAGTGTTGTGATGAACGCATCAGAGGGATAGGGATGGCATTGGCTAACAGCACAATCACACATCTCTTAGCCTGTCCCAGGCCCTGTCCTGAGCACGGAGCATGCTCTAACTCCTGTGCCCTCAGAGCTACTTGGTAAGCCTGTCATGACAATTATCCCCTCTTTACAGATGAGGAAGCTGATGGGAAGGTTCAGCTGGGTGCCATAGTTCATGGTGAGTAAGTGCTCGAGCTGGAGTCAGGGTTGCCAGATAAAATCCAGCTCTGAAATTCTCCTGGGCCCCCTGTCTGCAATGAGACACAAGTTTAGGCATTCTGGCTCCAAGCTCATACCTGGAGGCCTCCATTTTGCTGCCTTAAAAGAGGAAGGTAAGCTGGGTGTGGTGGTGCACAGCTGTACTCCCAGCACTTGGGGGAGTTTAAGACAAAAAGATCCCATGAGTTTGAGGCCAACCTGGGCTACATAATGAGTTCAATTCCAGCCTGGAATATATGTGAAACCCTGTCTCAAACAAATCAATAAATGAATAAATGGCTGAATGAAAGAGGAGGGTAATTTCAGGTGTTGTCTCCTGACACAGGGGGTGTTTCCCTGGGTCTAACCAGCTTGCTCAAGCCTACCTCCAAGTCTTCACTCTCGGGTACCTGATCCTCACCCAGAGCATGAAAACTCTGAAGTACACATGGTTCAGCTCATGCAAACTGACAAATGACGATGCACCAAGGATACAGGTTTGTGCTAAAGCATAAGCCCTGCTCCACACCTAGAAAAGTGGGCTCCACTGTTCCAAAGCCCCACCAACCCCCAGGTGAAGCCCCTCAATTCTAGCTTTAAAACTGGCCCCTGAAGGCCAGCTGGTGTAGGAGAAGATGTGGGCTTGCTTATGCTTTAGCACAGTTTCAGGAGCCCACTCCAGACCTGCTGGATCCATCTCCAGGGGAAGTTACCATATCCACATGTATGATAAGTTCCGAGGGAGTTCTGTTGGGGATCTAGGTATGACAGTCATTGTGCACAGGTGCGGCCGGGTCTCAGGCAGTTTTCCTTCCTCTTTAAGGGGCTCAGCCTACATCTCATTCCACACACACCACTCCACCGCCTACTGCCTACCTTGTTATCCTGAATTTCTTCTACTTTCCCCTACCCATGGCTACTTCCTCCATTCATCTGGTTTATTCTTCCTACCCCAGAGCTAGTCCTCCTTTATAGCCTACCATTGTTCTGGGTCCTACGCAGTCCAGCTTCTGGCCTGTCACTCTATTAACATCCTCACAACTCATACTTGTGCCACCTCCATGATCACAGAATCTTATCAGCTTAGATTTGGATGAGAGCTCAGAGAACGCCTTCATTCTATTGATGGAGGGAAAAGAAAGGCTTCAGGAGACAAAGTAACCCTCCTAAGTTATAGAGACAGCTCAGAGGAAGGTCATCTGCAACATGTGGCCTCCTGAGGCCCAGGCACACACACATCAGATACCTTATATTTACAGGTACAGAGGCTGCAGCCCCAGGGAAGGTTTGATCTCAAACTAAAGCCATTTTATGAGTTTTCACTTCTGCTCCTGGCATGGTTTTGTACAATCAATTGATGAGCGGTTGGCTCAAATCCATTGGCTACAGCCTAGGAATTCTTGGACTTCTCTAAAATGTGAGTCAAATAGGTCTGTCAGCCACTCAGTTGGCTGTGTGTCCTCTGAAGCTTCACTCTGCATGGACAGATGGGGCTGATTGGAGACAGTGGGTAGGGGTGGCTGTGTGTCTTTGTATGGCCTTAGATCAGAGACGACAGGCATCCTTATTTCTCTTTCAAAACCTGCCCTACAGCTGCTATTTATGAGTAGTTCAGCCTAATTTGGAAGACTCTTCAGGTATCCTCAGTATCCCCAGAACTTAGGGTGCCCTGGGAGATGAGAGAAAGAATGCATGTCATCTTCTGTTAAGGCAGAGGCTCCTCACTGGTGTCCAAATCAACAGGACCAACCTGGAGGCTTGGGGCTCTAGGGACCCTGCATGCATGCACAAATCAAAGACCTACTACGTACTGAATATAGTCTGAGTGCTGAAGATGTGAATGGAAGCCTGTAGGATGGAGTCCCTGCTGGAAGTGAAAAATACAAGGGCTCCCTAGCATTTGGCCCCAGATACTCAGGGAGCTTCTGCTGTAGCTGACAGTGCCTGAGGAGACTTGTAGGCTTGGGGGGAGCAGCCTGGATCCCCAGGATTGGCTTTGGATGGAAAAGGGGATGTTGGACAATTCAGCTTTCTTCACTGGTGAAACAGAAATGGCTTTATCTATATTGTGCGATTGTCTAATTTATTTAAATTAGATATACCAAATTAAATGGCCTTAGTAAAGGCCAGATGTGGTATAGAGGGTCACCATGTCACCCAGCCAACTGAATTAAAAAAAAAATTTACTCCTACTGTGCACTTGGTTTGGAATCACACAGAGCAAACACAATGTTGATTCCTGAATCAAAGTGTGGCACTTCTGCATAGCATGGGAAAGAAGGAAGGAGAGACAGGAGCAGACAATGGACTGAAAAAGGGAGAAGCTGGGCATGGTGGTGAATGCCTATAATCCCAGCACTCTGGGAGGCTGAGGCAGGAGGATTGCAATTTTGAGTGCAGCCTGGGTAATTTAGTGACTTAGTGAGACCCTATCTCAAAATAAAAAATAAAGAAAAGGGCTGGGGGTGTTGCTCAGTATGAGGCCCTGGACTCAATCCCCAGTACCATGAAAAGAGAGAGAGAGAGAGGGAGAGAGAGAGAGAAGCAGTAAAAGAGGAAGAGAAAGAATTTCTTCGACATGAGAGAGTCAGGAGGGAATACTTTATGTTCACATTTGACAAGCCATTTATGGCCCACACAAAGGAAAATGATGCTGTAATAGATAATTATTTAGATAGCATCTGCGTAATCAGTCCCAAATGGTACTCAATTACTAGAGAATTAGAAATCCTTAATTATTGGTGTGCAATTTCAAAAGGCAAGCCTAGGAAATATGCAAATGCTCCTGCCGGGTGCCCAGGTTGGACCCAGGCATGCCAGGCAGCTGCCATTCATTCACCTGGGAGAGGAGCTGGGCCGATGTTTGCAGAAAGCAGCTGGGACAATTACAGGTTTGTGGAGAACAGCTGGAGACCCAGGAGACACCAGTGGAAGCTAAGCTGTGCCAGAACCAAATTTAAATAGTTATGGCTTTTGTTTTACTTTAAGAAATAAGAGAAAGAAAGAAAAGAAAAAGCACAACCATGGTGCATGCTGAATGAATGAATGAGGTGGGGAGCTTTTATTAATTTATTTCCTATTCTCTCTCTCCCGTTGGCTCCATTTCAAAAAATGGAGAAAATAAGAATTAGAACTAGAAAAGGGAAATATGGATGATACTAAACAGTCTGCTCCGCATTGTTTTGGGTACTGGGTACAGTTTATGTAACCTCAATAGCTACCCATGAGAAAGCACTATTATTATTTCCATTTCTGGGGTGAGGAGACTGAGGCCTTCATGCTATGCAGTGTGCTCAGGGTCACAGGGCTGGTTCTAGAGCTTGTGTTCCAACCAGTGGGCAACACTTCCTCTCACTCAGTGTCTGACACTGGAGCAGTGAGGTGCGAGAGGGATGTGGCATTTTCTTGGAGCAGCTCAGACATGGGGGAGGCGCCCGCCTAGGCCACCTTTGGTGTCGGTCCCTGGCTGTTGTGGTGTGGGTGTTGACCCTGTCCTCCTCTCCCCAGCCCAACCTGACCTTGGTCTTCTCCCCTGGACTGTGCTCCCCACTGATGGCCCCCAGCTCCTGCAAGGGAGTAATGCCCCACGCATAACTTTTTTTTTTTTTTGGTACCGGGGATCGAACTCGGGTCCTTGTGCTTGCGAGGCAGGCAGCGGAACCACTGAGCTAAATCCCCGGCCCTCACACATAACTTCTTTAGAGGGTCACAAAGTGACAGCACACATCCCTTTGGGATGATCTCTACCAGTGAGCACAAGCCCCCTCCTCCCCAAACTGCAGGGCCACGGGGTCCTCCAGACAGCAGCGATGTGCCAGAGATCTCTATGTGGTCACACTAGAGCTATGGCGATGGGTGGCCTTGCTCATGACCCAGTGAAACCTTAATTGAAAACCAGAAGCTCATCTGTGACATAGATTTAGGACCTGTTCCTAGAAACAGGCGCCTTCCCACTGATAGGTTGTGCAACACGGCGACAGTAGATGTGGAGGAGGTCTCTTGGGCATTCCCTGGGGCTGTGTGCCCACTCTGCAGAAGTGTCCCCCAGTTAAATGTGGGCTGTGTACATATGTATGGGGGGCATGTGTATTTTTCCCTGATAGGCATTATGATGGAGGTGGCTTGGACCATCAGCCAGGAGAACCAAATGGTTCCAACTCTGCCCCCATCTGTGTGACTTTGGATCTGTCAGCTTCCTCTCTGGGTCTCATTAGGCTACACTGCAAGATACAGGAGGTAAAGGGAAATAATAATGTTTCAATTTGGGAAATAATTGAGGATCTCCAGAGGTGATACGGGGACCACCCCCTTAGCAGCCCCTGGAAAGCAGCTCCTCCCAGACTTCAGGTCCAAGTCCTCCTTTCTACCCCAGTTGCCACCCTGATGCAGCCACCCATGAGAACCAGCTCTGCCTCCTATTGATGTCTCAACACCTCCCTCCTCCTGCCCGCCTTGCTGTGGGGCCAAAGCCACAAGTAAGTAGACATGTCCAAACCTCGGTTCTCACAGCAGCACGAGGCAGGCTGTTCTCAGAGGTGAGCCTATCCTGACCCAGACTCCAGCCTGGCTCACTTATCCACAGACAGCTTTGTTCCTCCAGGCCCAGCACGAGACTCAGACTGGGTTTCAACACAGCCCAGCAGATCTCAATCTCGGCCCACCCGGTCCCCGGGGCGCAGCCTGCAGCACCTTGATCACCCTGTCAGAGACTCAGCTCTTTGTCTCCAGGGACGGAGGCAGCCACCCCCTCCTGGGTTGCCCTGGTCCCAGGTAGAAGTGGCAACAGCGGCATGGGGAGGGGATTGCACAAGCCTCCTTTGGAGGGGCAGTGAGAGCATCTATTTATTATTTTCCTGCTGCTTTATTGGGCTTGCACAGTGCTGCATGGTGAGAAAGCTTCAGAGCTCCTGACACTGTGGTTCTCCACACCTGGAAGGGGCTGGCAGTGGCACAAGCGTGGCTCGAGGGTTTGGAGTCTCAGCATTGTGTAGGACAATGCCATCTCCAAGCGCTCAGGTCCTTCTTAGAGCACACTCGATTTTCAGTCTTCAGAGACAGGTTGCCATTGAGGGTGTATTAGCAAAGCTGCCCCAAGCAAACTGCACATTGTCTGAGTTGAAGGACTGTACTAAGGAATCTCCTTCTAAACTGGGAAAGGTGTAAGTTAGTCCACATACAGCATGCTGTTCAGAGTTCACTTTTTTTTCCTTTTGAGACAAGCTCTCTTCATGTAGTTCAGGCTGGTCTTGAACTACATGGTCTTGAACTATGTAGCCCAGGCTGGCCTGGAACTCATAGGGATCCTCCTGCCTCAGCCTTCTGAGTGCTGGGATTACAGGTGTGCACAACCATGCCTGGCCTAGAGTTCACATCTTGCCAACAGTCAACCTTCACTGACAGTTAACCATGGGCCTTAAGAGAAAGTAAAATAAACTTAGAGTACCAAATGAACCACTACTCAGGGCTTCCCAGATATTGGCATCTGCAGCCCTGGACCTCTGGGGATCGGCAGCCAACTCTTCCTATACCTTCTCACTAAGCTGCTTTGTTGCCCAGACCACCTTCGAGTCCTAGTCCATCTCCCATGTCCCCACCCCACCCTTCCCTGACCACCCTGGGCTCTAGATCACATCTGAACAGCTCTGGCTTGCCCTGCCGCCCTGGCATTTGGCCCTCCACCCTGCCATATTGTCTATTGTTGGATCTCTCCCTCATCTCAGTGTTATCTCTCTAGGGAATCTCCATGACTAGGAAGCCTATCTTTTATTTCTTTTGGAGCCCGTCTTCCACTAATTCCTGGCAGAAGGTTGATCACAAACTTAGGCTTAATAAGTGTGCACTTGATTGAGAAAGATAGCACATTGTCAAAAGATAAAAAGAAGCCAGAGATAAGGCACTGCTGTTCCAATCCCACAGAAGAGACAGCTGTGCTTGCAGTTGCTGCCTGAGTGCCTTTGTATTCCCTGGCTTCCTCCTTGGGCCTCTTGCAACTAGCTACAGCCAGGGGTTTTAAGAGCGATGCCATGCATCACCTTCCCATCCACGGGACTTTGAGCCATGTGAGTTTTCCACACTTTTCTCTGGCCTTGCCACGAGTCCCATTGATACAGCAGGGTAACACAATGTGGTGTTCTCATCAGCTGGGACTCCAAGGCCAGATGGAGCAGAACCCCCATGTAGACGTCATCTGGTGTCACCAGAAATCAGCTGTGCTGTGTGTTTTAGTTCCCAGGGCTGCAACAGCAGAAACCACAGGGCACATGGCTTGAGCAATAGGCATTTATTTTCCACAGCTCAGAGGAGTAGAAGTTCAAGATCAAGGTGCCTGCAGGTTTGATATCTTCTAAGTCCTTTGTCCTTGGCCGGCCTCCTCATGTGCCCTTGTGTGATCTTTTCTCATGTGTACGTCTCTGGTCTCTCTCAGTGTCCTGATCTTCTCTTGTTATGAGGACACCATACTTAGGGTGTCCCTAACCCTAACACCTCAGTTAGGCCCACCCTAACAGCCTCAGTTTAACTTCATTACCAAATTCAGTCACATTCTGAGGTGCTGTAGGCTAGGAATTCAGTCTATGAATTTGGGAAGACATGAGCAAATCCATGACAACGTGTGAAGGCCCTGAGATGCAGGGGGCTGATGTTACTGCAGTGGAGTCTGACTTGACTAATTCGATCCTATTCTACCTGTGTTTCAGAAATGAGGATGATCTCTAGCTTGGAAACAAAAAAGACAGAGAGACATAGCACAGAAGGCAAAAATAAATTACTTAGTTCAATATAGGTTCCAAAAGAACAACTCCCTGGCTCAAGCATATGCACTGCAATCTCCTGAAATACTCATTTAAAAGATCCCAGGCCTGCAGGTGCAAGGTCCCGAGTTCCATCCCCAGTACCAAAAAAAAAAAAAAAAAATCCCAGGCCCCTGGACCTCCTTCACCAGACTCTGCTGGGCAGGACCTGAGCACCTGCATTCTTGACATGCTCCCAGGTCATTGTGAAGCAGATAGGTTTGAGAAGCTCTGTCACAAATCTGGTTGTATATTAGAATTGCAGGAGAAGGTTTTGATACATGATGATTATCTGCCTTATGCCTGGAGAACTGTTTTTTTAAAAATTAATTTTATTGGTACATTTTAGGTATATAATACAATGACATTCATCATTGGAAATTTCCACCTTTACATAATCTGTCTTGGTTCTTATTTTTCCCCATTCCCCTGCCCTCCCTTCAACCCCTCCACCACTCCCTATTTACAAAGACTTTGTTTCCATTTTTTCATTTTTTCATTTAATTCCATTCCCTTCTTTCTTTTCCCTACCCCTCCCAATTCCCCTTCCCCTTTGCACCTTTTCTTCCTAGTTCACATTAGCTAAATGGATGCACATTGGGGCAATACTCTTAAGTGAAATAAATAGGACACACATGTGTAAATACCAAATAGTTTCTCTAGGGTGAGAAACTAAAAATGTAAATAAGGACTAAAAGGTATAATAGACAATGTGAAACTGGAGAATTGTTTTTAATTGATCTGCAGAAGGGCCTAGATATCATTGTGTTGTTTTTGCTTAAAGTTCCCTCTGTTGGTTCTAACATGAACAATTGACTTGGATTAATTGTTTAAAAGCATTTTCAGTCTTATTTCAGAGGGTTCAATAGGAAGAAATAGCTGGATGTGGTGGTGCATGCCTGTAATCCCAGCACCTGAGAGGCTGAGGCAGGAGGATTGTTGTGAGTTCAAGACCAGCCTGAACTACATAGCGAGACTTTGTCTCACACCAAAAGCAAAACTACGAAGGAATAGTTGCAGGATGGAGACATGAGCTGACGTGGATGTCACTGGGATGGGGTCAGGAATTAGGGATAGGGAACATGCCACAATGACAATGCCTGATTCTCAAGCATCTCTCGCTCCTCTCTATTCAGACGGTGCCACCTGAACATGGCATAGGATGCCGTGCGTGGGTGCTTTATCCAGATGAAGGGACAGTCTCCAGAATAAGAACTTCATCCACACAAAAGAGGGACTTCCTTTAAAATGGCGAGCTTCCAAGAAATGATGTTTCTGGTCACTTAGTTTCGCATCCACCTCCTCTTTTGAAAAGTGGGCTTGAAGGCAGTTCCTGTGTCACACAGTTGTGAGGATTAATTCCACAAAAGCGAGTTAGTCACCCAAGGATTCACTGTACACAAAACCTTTGACTTTTCTATTTTACCTCGTGATTCTCATGTAGTAAATTCATGAGAATTGACATGATTTTCATGTAAATTGAATTGTGCACCCACAACCCCTGTGTCTACGGTACCTGGAACTGTAAATGTGTGTGTTCCTATTTGGAAAGGTGAGTACAGTTGAGTGAGATCATCCTGCATTTACAGTGGGTCCTACTCTGGGGACCCAGAGTTCCTACAAAACCTGGGGAAGGTGAATGTGAAGATAGAGGCAGCTGCAAGCCACAGAAATCCAATGATTGCTGGAGCTGCGAGAACACAGAAGAAACAAGTGATCTGTCCAGGGTCTTTGGAGGGAGCTAGGCCCTGCCAACACCTTAATCTTGGATTTTTGGCCTCTATACCTGAGAGAGAGGATAAATGCCTGTTGTATTTTGTTTCGTTTTGCTTTTTTGAGACAGGGTTTCCGTCTGTAGCCTAGGCTGATCTTGAACTCCTGATCCTCTTGCCTTGGCCTACTGAGTGCCAGGACTGCCTGTTGTTGTAAGGCACCAAACTCGTGGCAGCTTACAGTGGCAGCCCACAGTGGCAGCCCCAGGAAACTCACACACTTCCAGTCATATTTGAGTAGAGGTGTTTCTAAATCAATGGGCACTGCCAGGGTGGTGACCAGAGGCATGGCCCCAGTGAAGGAAATAGAATTGAGGTCTTTACATATTTCAGGGGCTCTGAGAGGAGAGGGAGAAAATGACCTTGAGTTCCATTCCTTGGAGTTAGCCTCCTATTTTTCCACCTGCTGCTTCCTTCACCCCTTCGGCAGGTGATTCTTTCTGAGCGTGGGCTCCTTCCCCCTGCCTTCATGGAATTCACATTCTTGGGGAAGAGTTCATCCAGAGCAGGTAACCAAGGAGCAGAGCAAAGGCCAGAATTCTGTTTGTCTTTGTTTAATGCCCAGCTCAGGTGGAGATTTAAGTTATCTACAGCAGCCCCAGGACAAGCTTCTGCTTTGAGGAAGTACTAACATCAAGGGTGAGTTAGAATACTCTTATTTCATCCTACGGAAAGCAAATGTCAGAATTACCTTAAGTGTAGATTAATACTAAAAAGAACTTGGGGAAAAGTTCCAAATTTTTTGCTTAGGTTTGTTTATTTATTTATTTATTTATTTATTATTGTGTTCTTCTTTGGGACTGTGGCTAAGTGATCACAACAAATTATAATTTTTACCTGTGTGTGTGTGAATCAACCCAGGGAATGCTGAGCTACATCCCCAGCACTGAGCTAAATCCCCAGCCCAGCACTTTTTGTTTTGAGACAAAGTCTTGCTAAACTGCCCAGACAGACCTTGAACTTTCAATCCTCTTGCCTCAGCCTCCTGAGCAGTTGAGATTACAGGCATGCGTGACCACACCCAGCATAGTTTTTACTTTTAAAGATACACTGAAAGGAGTTTGTGACTTTTTCTCTGCCACAAGGACCCCATGAGAAGCTTGGGTGGTTGAATCACCAAGCATTACTATTTAACTGGGGGCAATTTTCTTTAATTGAAGACAAAATACCTCTGAGGAACTGAAATGTCTTTTGATTGCTACTTTGTAAACCCAGATCTTTAAAAGACCGTGAGAAGCAGAGAAAGCATTTTCAATCTTATAAAAGGAATTAAGAGGAAAACAATAGGCTTCCCTTGTAAACAAAACCTATTATGAGTTAGCTTTGGTAGAATACAGCTTTTCCGAAAGGTAAAAGACACCACCAATTATGAATGTACCTAAATTTGTAATGAAGCCAGAAGATTCCAACAACACATGCATTTATCAGAAACAGGTTCTTTGGTTACATAGTTGCAGATGTAGACTGCTCTATAGGCCTTGGTTATGAAAATGTTATTTTTTCTTGTTGACTTTCATTTAGCCCAATGGACTTTGTTAGAAAGCTCCATTCCCAAGAAATTTGTTCTGTAAAGTAGTGTGTAGCAAGGGAGAAACCAAGGTACAGAAAAGCAACCCCCCCTTTTCTCCTGGGAGAATATCTATGTAGGAACAATGTAAATTGGCAGCAACAGAAATATAAAAGCAGGGAAAGCCAAAAGACTTCTTTCTCTTCTCATAATGGTTGGCATAGAGGAACCATCTAGAAGCTGCTGGCGAAAACCTCCATGCCTTCTTTAATGGCCTGTGAGCTTGCACAGAACCACATCCAGGGCCCTGGATTTACCTGAACAAATAGACGGAGACTTTCCAAAGCTGCAGTCTAAATGCTGTTTACACTGTAAATAAGAAAGACACAAACAGCTCTCTGATGAGCTACTGTCACATCTGGGCTGCTGCGTGGGAACAGAGGCGGGGTAGGGAGGCTGGGTTGCCCGGGAGAGCTGAGATCTGCACCACCACCCCACCCCACCCCCAAGAACCTGGGAGATGCAACAGATAAGAGATCTGGAGATGAGCATTCTCTGCACCCGATGAAAACAATGCAGGGCTGGTGTCCTCACCTACTATTTCTCTAAAAACTAGCCACGTGGGAGTGTGAAGCGGGAAGCCAGCAGCTCACCCAGTAGCCGGTCTCAGGGCAGAAATCTCTGCCCTTTGATTGAGCCACTGGTGTGCAGAGGCCTGGATAGGAGCCTTCTGTAAGGGCTGGTGTGACCCATGGTCAGTACCTGTTGGAAGGTCACCCTGCACAGTGCTCTGTGCTCTCCTATCTGGAAGATACGAGATGCACAGACAGTCCCTGCCCCCAGAACGTCAGTCTAGTTGAGTTGATAACCTGGTAGGAGCTGTGAAGTGGAGGGAGACTGACAATGGTGCCCAGGGAGCTGAGCCAGGCCCAGCCCAAAGGCTGATGGCTATGACTCTCACTGGTGGGCTGCAGCCCCTGGCCCAGTGCTCTCGCTTTTTCTGGATACCAGGTCTATCTGATGTGTTCTCTTCCCGTCCTCTTCATCTGGCCGAGCCAGCAAGCCCAGCTCCAACTTCTCCCACACAAAATCTTCTGTGAGCCGTTTTAGGAGGAAGTGTTTTGTTCCTCCTTTGAGCATCCACTGCATTGAACTGATTTCAGATTGCGTGCTAAGGTGCTCAGAACATGTGTTGAGTTTCTAGGGTGCTTCAGAAAAGTTAGATTTGCTCCGAGAAACATCTGTTAGACAGCTTGCACACTCTTGGCTCAAGAAAGTGCACAGTTTCAGCCTCAGAATGTGCCATGTGCCCTATCTTTCCTTCCTTCCTTCCTTCCTTCCTTCCTTCCTCTCTCCTCTCTCCTCTCTCTCTCTTCCCTTTTTCCTTTTTTTAAAAATTTGCATTTTCGTACTTTTATTCCCCTACATATCTAACATAGAAGAACCAATTCACACAGAGACAGGCATTCTAGCACAAGAGTTGGTTAAGAACTAGGGCCAAGCTGGGTGTGGTAGCACATATCTATCATTCCAGCACTCTAGAGGCTGAGGCAGGAGGATAACTGCAAGTTCCAGGCCAGCCTGGGCCACAGAGTGAGTTCAAGGTCAGCCTGAACTACATAGCAAGAGCTTGTCTGAAAACAAAACAAAAGAACTAGGGCTATTTCACAGACTTGCCGTTGAGAAGGCAGGACTCCAGCCCTCCTCTCACTTGGAAATTTCTCAAATGCCACAATCCTACAATCCTTTTAATGACTGGTTTCCTTTGTTTGTTTTTTATTTTTTTGCATGTCGTGACTTTTAAAAAATATTAGTAAGTTCCATGTGAAAGGCAAAATGAAACAGGAAATGAGGGTGGTTATGTCCAATCTGATTCCATAGTGTGAAAAGTTGTACAGTGACCAGAAATGATTCATTGTAATTAATTAATAACGAAATACAAATATTTTTCTCTTCATCTTTTGTGTGTCAGTTTTTCAAATGGCTACTAAGTTTTAAAGCCATAACTACTTATTAAGTCATTTGATCTAATTACATAATTACTTAATAAATGAACGTGTTGGTGTTTCTTTTGCCTGGAGCACTGGGGAAAAATTGCTGAGACACTCAGGGTTCCATGAACAGAGAAAGTTTGGGAACCTGTGTTCTAGAGCATTCCTTTGACTCTGAGCTTTGACAACGTGAATTCCTGCTCCTTCTCTTCCTGTGTGCACTTGCACAGCTGGCCAGGTTCTTTTGCTTGTTTATCTAGTTTGCCCTTGGGCTAGATTTGAGAAAAATAAGGGAAACTTTTCTGCAGAAGACCCAGAGGAGCTGCAAGAAAGGAAAAAACATGACCAGCAGGTGGATCTGAGAACTGGAGGAGCTTAAATGGGAAGGGAACCAGAGCAAAGGGAAAGGCCAGGCAAGATCCATAAATAAAATTAAGTTTAATTAGCAAAGTGTTTAGAGGCTGGTGTTCTTTTTTTTGTAAGGCACGCCACCGCTTCTCTGCAAGGCAGCTTTTGAACAGCACGTGTTTTCCTTATTTCATACTGAGAGGCATATTTTAAGTAAACTTGTTTTACTACTATTAATAGGTGTCTTAAAGTTAATACTAATGAGGGAATGAAAAGTTATTTCCATGTTTGTTTGTTTGTTATGTTTTGTTTTGTTTCCAGTGCTTTATATCTAGAGTTTTCCATGCCTAAAACACCTCACTCTTCTATTCAAACAAAGCGCTGTTGGTCCGTGTTGATAGCTAGATGTACAGATGAACTCGCAAGGAATCTTCCCGCAGGGAACTTGCCAGCTGCTGGTGGGCAGGGGCGGCGCTGTGTGCTTTGCTGCTTTGCCTCTCTGAAAAGGGTTTTGAGTGCTCAGTGACCATCAGGTTTTGGTAGATTGAACAGAGAGAACCATGGGAACTTGAAACAATGGTTTAAAATTTAGATTGTCTTACATTAACAGCTCAGAAGTTTTTCCTAACACTTTAGTCGGATTAGAGTGTGGTAACTCAGCCTTTCAGAGCTCAGATTCTTCAGAGTGTTGATGTGAGGATGGAATCAGGTTGTAGGACGGAAAGTGCACAACATAAACACTCAGTAAACACCATCAGGAATGAACACAACAATGGAAGGCAGGCTTCCTTGAGCTGGTCCCTTGCATTAGTCTTGTCTTCTTTCTGAATTTCCGGTGGCTGACTGACCAGGTAAGTTTTGAATGCCCTTCGTTGTTTTGCCCTCCAGCTCTGAATTCTTTTGATTTCTATTTGTCAGCCTACCTTCTGCACTGGCTTTCTATCCATGTGTGTGTACATGCGCGTGTGCGTGCATGCACTACATTTTGGTCTGGGATCCCTGGCCTGCCCCCCCGCCCCCCGAGCCTTCAAACTGCTCTCAGCCACATGTGACAGCTGCCTACGTGAGGGTTTGATGTAATGGAGAATAATGCAGCTGTGATTAGATCTTCAAAGTTCAAACATGAGGACCATACTCTGCCCCCATGGGTGGGTTTTCTTCTGAGCTAAGAAATTTAGAATTGAGTTGTGGTTATATAGCTGACTTGTCTTCCACCATCAGTGGCTTTATGGTCTTAAGCAAGTTACTAAATATATCTGAGCTTCAGTTTTCTCAGCTATAACAATGGGAATAAAATCAGCATCTACTTGTCCAGTCACTGTGAGGATTTGATGCTGATCCATGAAAGTGCTCAGAAGTGTGCCAGGAGCAGCGTAGGCAGCATCAGTCAGTCTGGGCACCACGTATGGCCCTGATCAAGCCCCTGGACCTCTCTTAGCCCCAGATTCCTCCTCTGTAGAGTGTGGGTGGCAAGCTGCCCACCTGCTTCACTGTGCTGCTATGACTACACTGTGAGGAGACCTTGTAAATTGGAAGGTCTGTGCACATGGAAGACTTCAGTTTGTTATTAGGGCCTCTTCTATTGGGGTCCATGGGGAACACAGTCTAGGCCTCTGATCTACAGGAAGGATGCTGAGTGCTTGCTGTGCACAGTCAGGCCTGGCCCAGGCCTTCTCAGCCCCTGTGATGGAGTTTCCCGGAAGCCACTTCCCTAGAGTACTATGAAGTCATGTTCCTTGCATCCTCCTGGGCTCATGAACAAGTCCAGAGCCAGGTTTTCCATCTCTCCTTTCTCCAATTAGGGAAACAGTCAGACACTGTCAGTTGATTTGCAGGTCCCAACAAGCCCTGCACTGCCCTGGAGGAAGGAGGAGGACAAGCAAGGAGACGGAAACTCTCCCTGTAAAACTTGGCTTTGACTGAATAGCTTCCAGTTGCCTTGAAATCTAATCTTCTTTTGAACTCAAATTTGCCATCAGTCACATTCTTGGAAGGCAATGAGCTCCAGTCCCTTCCCAGTCCCATCCCGATGGGTGGAGGTGATGAGACCTTTCCAAGAGCCCCACTCTGGGGTGGTAGGAGCTGTGTGACCCCTGACACTTCCTTCTCACCTGTTCATGGAGACTTTGGTATCTGGGCCTTTGGTCTCTTTCTTTCTTTCTTTTTTTTTTTGTACCGGAGATTGAACTCGGGTCCTTGCGCTTGCTCAGCAGGCGGCAAAACCACTGAGCTAAATCCCCGGCCCTATCTGAGCCTTTGGTCTGAGGGACCCTGTGGACATGTTGTTGTCTGGGTTTAAAGGAGACATTGGTCCTCTTTCTCCCTTTCCACTTGGAAAGAGACATTTTCATACTCCTTTCCAAACCCTTACCTAATTCCCTAAAGGCTGATTTTTCCACTACAACCAAAAACACTTGACCTCATGTTAACAATTGCTAACTCATGAGTTGATTAATTCAACATCTATGTATTGAGTACTTTCCATGGGTTGCAGGCACCAGGAAAAAGAAGTGAACAGTATAAGCAAAACACCTGTTCTCCTTGAAGTACACTTAGCCAATAGAAAGGACAGGTCTGAAATCTGCCAGAGACAGGTTTGCATTGAGCATCAGAAGATTCAGGTTGGAGTGAGAGAGGTCTGACCTATAAAAGATGTTGGGTAAAGCACTTCATTTCTGTAAACTCAATTTTCTCATCTGCAAAGTGGGCATGGTCTTTGGGGTGTCCGAAACAAATTACCATAGTCCTGGTGACTTAAACATTTATTGAAACAGGAGACTGGTGCCAGCATGGTCAGGTTCTAGTGAAGTCTCTTGGTTGCATACAGCAACTTCTCACTGTGTCTCACATAGTAGAGATGGTGACAGAGCTCTCTGGGATCTGTTTTATAAGGGCACTAATCCCATTCATGGGGCTCCATCCCCATGGCCTAATCACTTCCCAAAGATCTCCCCTTCCATTATCACATTAGGGTTTGAACACATGAATTTTAGAAGGACTCAATCAGTCCATAGCAGACATGGTATGACCTGCTAATCTGCTATCATTACAATGGTAAAATAAGGGAAAATAAATTGTCTTGTATGCTGCAGTATCCCATGGCAGATTTGCTTAGCATAGATCAACTATGCAACATTCAGATTTTTTATTCAAATGTTACAAAGGAACATTTTTTGGATGCCTACAATATACCATGCACTTGGAAACACAAATGAGTAAGATATAGCCCCCCCCCCCTGCCCCGCATTGTAGAGGAGATGCACACAGAAGCAGCTGATTGTAAACCTGTGTGATGAGAGCAATAATAGAACCACATACACAAACTATGGGAGAATGGAGGAAGGTAAAAAGGTATGGTGAACAAGGAATGGAAACCACCTACAACGTAGTTCCATGGTTCAAACCATTCAGTACTGACCAAGGAGTAATGAGACAATAGATATCTGCTCAGGGAAGGCCCAGTTACTATGGTAATAGTGTTTGAGTCTAGTGTCTAGACAGCAGGGTGACACTGGAAGGGTTTGAGCAAGGCTGTCACAATAGCATCCGACCTGTGTTTTCATTAACAGGAATTGTGTGGAGGATCAAGTGAATGGCAAACACAGAGGCTGTGTGACAAGACTTCCACCGTACACTGAGCAAGATGAGACCCGCAGTAGGGAGGTAGAGAGAGGTTAGGATGGCCTTGTGAAATAGTAAGGATTGGAGTTGCAGGGCTGAGAGATGGATTAGATATAAAAGGAGTGGGATCAGGAGGTGGAGGCATTGCCAAGTCCTTATGCGGAGGGTGCAGGGGGGAATCAGAAAGCGGAGGTTCACAGGGAGAGATGAGAAGTTGGAGGCTCTTGTTGGATTCCCAGCTGGAGATGGTTAGCAGCTAGCTGAATGCAGGCAGCCCTCGCTTTGAATGGTGCCTATATACATGAGTTTTAGAGCTAGGTGTAGTTATTCACAACAGACCCCCCCACAATGGTTTGACTTTGAATAACCAAGCACATTAACTGAGAGTAATGGTGTCCAGCACCTACTTTGCTGCTGGCTTTGTCTCCCCAAACCTACTGCTTAAACAACACGTGTCCCTCATTACCCATGACCACTCAGCATGAAATACAAAGCAGGCCAAGAGTGACACAATACAGAAATCAAGAAACCAGCCCCAAATCTCACGAATACCTGTTTTTGGCCCCTGCTTGCGTCTCCACCTCCTTTACCTGGAAGGGCTTCCTGGAAGAAATGGGACTTTAAGCCAACTCCTCAAACCCGATGCTACAGAACTTTTACAACCACCAATGTTAAAAGTGAAAGCTAGAGATTCACCAGGCTGGCTTGGCAGAGATTCTCCTGTTTTGTGCAAACAATGTGATGTCTTTTATACCAAACCTGAAAACTACACCTAGCGGCCTAGAGTCACCAAAGAGAACAGAAATGACCAAAGATAAATATCATTGTTCCTCTTCTCTGCACCCTAGCAAGTGTCTGGTGACTCTGCCTGCACTAATGAAAGGGGGGAGGAGAAAGAAAGTGAGGCTGGGATGAATGGTAGAAAAAGCACTGGCCCAGGAGCCTCAGTTTCTTCATCTGAAAAATGGGGCTATTGAGCCACTTTATTGGCTTGTTGCAAAGCCTGAAAGAGACAATGAATGTGAGAGAACTTTTTCAACTGTGAAGATTGCTCAGTGTAGGGTCACAATGAAAATAATGGAAAAGGAAGAAATCGCTGGACAGGAAAAGTATGGGATCCTGGTTTCCCAGTGCAGAAACAATAACAACAATACCAATAGCAAACAATGACTGGGCTCTTCCTATACACCAGGCCCTGGTGCTACAGTGATTAACTTCTGTTTAGTGCTTGGAGCAGGAGACCTGAGCTTTGTAGATGTTTTCTCACTCAGTTCCCTAAGGATTAACCACTCAGCCACCACCAGCCACTAGCACCTTTTCGGGGATGAGTTTGTCAGGATCCGGAGGACCGAGCTGTTCAGGATTTGGAAGGAAAGAGGCTGAGGTCTGGAGCCTGGGCACCTGCAGGGCTGGGTATGGGAGGAAGAAGGAAGCCTTGGGGTCCATCTGATCCGGGTCAGGGCTCAGATTCTCAGGGAGCCTCTGTGGTGCTGGGCAGGTGAGTCCCCTGACCTCTCTTGGCATTAGTTTTCTGGAACTCCAGGGTATTAATAGACCCACCTCATAGTGATCTGTTCGACTCTGTTTTTCCTGGAGGCAATGACCAGCCTCTCATTTGAGCCCATGAGGTGGGTCTGTCAGGCGGCACTGAGAAGAGCCCACACCCAGGTACCGCTAGGTACAGCCAGGGGACTCCTGGTCTGCAGAAGCCCAGCCCAAAGAGAGTGACAGGACCGAGTGTTTCCTGCCTCTGTTGGAGGGGGTCATCTGAGCTGCTCTCAATGTCAAATCCTGAGCTGGGAATCACAAAAGCTATCCAGGGGCTAATCAGGCGGCTTTGGGTTCAGTCCAGATTCATTACTTCTTTGAGTTTCTCTTTCCTTCCCCCTTTCACCCTACTTTCCCTCCTCCTTCCCTCTTGTCATTCCTTCTTTTAAAAAATATTTATTGATCACCTACTATAATCCAGATATCTCTAGAGCTGGGGTATAGCAGTGAACAAAACAATGTCCCTTAATCTTTAAGAGGCTTAAATTCTACTACAAGAATACCAGCATACCTATCTATTGCAGCACAATTCACAACAGCTAAGAGGTAGAACCAGCCTAGATACCAATCAACAGATGAATAGATAAAGAAAAGGTGGCTGTGTAGACAATGGAGTATTATTCAGCCATGAGGAAGAATGAAATTCTGTCATTTGCAAGAAAATAGATGGATCTGGAGATCATGATGTTGAGCAAAATAAGCCAGACTCAGACAAATATCGAATGTTCTCCTTCATATGTGGAATCTAAAAGAGATGACAAGCAAGTAGAAGAGAGACTATCAACAGACAAGAGGACATGTGTAGGGGGGAGAGGGAGGGGTACAAGGGCAAGTAATGGGGGGTGGATATGAACAACATACATTATGCACATTGACAACCCCGCATCACCAAAATGTGAAACTAGGGAAGAGAGTGGGCAGGGAGGAATGACGAGGTGAACATGATCAAAATATGTTATGCACATGTCCAAATCTGCAAAAACAAAACCCATTAATCTGTATAACCAAGGAAAAGGAATAGAAAAAAATAGGTTTACATTTTAATCTGGGAGAAAGACAAAGAAAAAAAATAGAGTCCTGTGTAGCTTAGCCACGAGAATATGTTCTGAGCAACGCGCTGTGTGGCAGTCTTGACACTGTGGGGACATCACAGAGTTTACACGCACACACCCAGATGGCACAGGTCAGCTGCCCCGCGTGGCCTCTTGCTGCAGATGGGAGATGTGGTAAACATGAAGTGTGAGGCTGCTGTTGATGTAACTGCACATCTTGCTTTACAGGAAACATTATTCTTGTAAGTAGAAGGGGTACACTCTAAAACAACAATAAAGATAGTACAGTGCACACATAAACCAGTAACATGGTCGTTTACTATTTTCAAATGTTATGAGCTGTGCATAATTGAAGATGCTATACTTCAACTGACTGTCAGGGCCGTAGGTTTGTTTACACCTGTCTTGCCACCTGCGTGAGTAGAGTGCTGCTCTACAAAGTCATGAGGTGAGAGGAATTTTTCAGCTCCATCATAATCTTATGGAAACACCACGATATTTGAAGGATCATTAGGGAAGGAAACATCCTTATGTGACACGTGTTGTTATATACTGATAAGGTCAGTGGGAAAACAGGAAGGGAAGATGGACAGGGAGTTGGAAGGTGGGGCAGGGGGACATCCAGGTTTGCTGGGAAAGACTTGTTGATAAGGTGATGTTTCAGCAGAAGCTTGATGTGGAATGGGTTTTCTTGGTGCCAGCAGCAACCTGGCAGCTGCCAACATCTAAACATACCATCCACAGTGCTGTGTGCAGTGTACACATCCCCCATGTGTACACTGGCAACACCAGTGTTGGCCTGGCAACACCAGGCCTGGCAACACCACCCACCATTGCCACCAATGGCAGTTTGGACATTTGTCTGGCTTCCTTTCATAGTTGTAGACTGAAGTGTGTAGGGTCAACTTCCTCTCTCTCCCTCCCAGGCTGTGATCGGCCCTGGGCTGGTCTGGGGATGTGAGGCTCTGTCTGTCAAGGTGACCAGAGGTAGAGACAAGGGGAAGGTTATCTTGGGGGTCATTTCTCCTGCCTTCCTCTAGCACTTCACTACCAAGGGGGCTCCATGGACATGCTCCTTGACCCCCACCCCATTTGGAGAGACCCTTTTCATGTTCCCAACTCCCCTTCTCAGCTCCTGGGAAAAAGGAAGAGAGGAGGGAGAGAGATACCATGGAAGACCCAGGGCTTCTGGTCACAGAAGTATCATCTTTGTTACTGGCTACAGCATGCCTTGGATGGCCTCAGAGCCCTGGGTATCACTCTGGAACTGTCCTTTAAAGTCCCCCTGCCATCTGCTGTGTAGTAACCAGGAGGAGAGAAACCTGACAGCTGGCAGGAGGGGAAGGAGAGGTTGGGGCGAGGCCTGGAGCTGGTTGGGGAGGTCAAATGAGCAGAGAGAGGTGGCCAGGGGCTCAGAGGGAGGAGGGCCGTGGTCTCTGCTAGGACAGGTCCCGAACCCCCAGGTGCTGGAATCACCTGAGGTCACATTGCCCTTCAGCAGTGCACGGTGGGGAACTGGGCTGCAGGGTTAGTGGTGGAAGCCAAGGCAGGGCCCTGGTCTGCCCACTGCAGCCAGAGAGAGCAGGGAGAATCCTGCGCCCAGACGGCCTCAAGCACCCAGGGGCTGCTATGTCTACCAGGAGGAGTGGGAAGAACTGCCAAACTCCTTTCTGCTCTGAAGTCAAAGAAAACTGAGTATAAACACAGTGGGCTCTTTGAATTATCCACATGAAATGTTCAACGTGTTTAGCCTGGAGCAGATGAGACTTAACAAGGGAATGTTCCCATGGTGATTTTATTAGAAACTTTAATAATCAGCTAGCACTTATCGAGCGCCTGTATCGGATCAGCCACTGGGCTCCAGGCAGCTTGCCACCAACTCTCCTCCTGGAATCCTGGCAGGACCCCCCACCCTGACACGCACATGCACACGCCACCCAGGTTAGGGCCAGGAAAGTTCTCCTCTGAGGCTCAGCAACCTAAAGTAACTGACCCAAAGTCATGCAAAGAGTAGGTGTTAGAGTCAGAATTGGAAGCCAGCACTGGCTGACTCCGAAACCTGTAGCCTCCACCCCTGCATGTCTGGCTTTCACTTTAAGAATTTTCCAAGCCTGGTGGCACATGTTTGTAATCCCAGCACTCTGGAAAGCGGAGGCAAGAGGATTGCAAGTTTGAGGCCAGCGTGGGGCAATTCAGAGACTCAGTAAGACTTTGTCTCAAAATGAACAACTGTACAAAAAGCTGAGGGTATAGCTCAGTGTGGAGGTCCTGGGTTCAATTTCAGTACCAGAAAAAAAGGAAAAAAAAAAAATTTTCCAGGCATGAAAATGCAGCCCTTTCAACACCGGTTTGCACAGTATAAAGCAAACTTGATAGCTTGAGTCCTCTCTGGTTCCATGATTTCTCCTAAAATCTAAATAGTTTTGTAGGATTTAGAAGCTCCTGGATATAAGGCAGATATTTATGATCCCATTTATGGGTAAGCACTCTTGCCATAAAAGGACTTTAAAATCAAAAGTATCTTTTTAGACATTTTATATGTTTTACTTTAAAATCCTAATTTGCTCTATAAACACGGCAAAACTGATATAAGTCAAACCATAAGGAAGAATTCACCTTTGATTTCATTTTTCAATTTGTTCACCCACACATTCATCTGGATAACCCTTGAAGATATTTCCATAGTTTGCCAGAAACAAAATAAGACAAATTATTGGAGAGCTTCTAAACCAAACTTTTCAAAAGCCAAAGATTAGAGGACATATATGTTTCTACCCAACTCACAATCTTTCAGGAAAGAAAAAGCAGAAACTGAACTGTTTAACAAGATGAAGAACATTTTTCTAGATAGTTCCCAGCTCTTCTCTCTGCCCCTAACTAGCTGTTTGACCTCCCACCTCAGGTCCTTGCCTTCAACGATTACCAGCTCTGGACAAGCCAGCATCTGTTGTCACTTCCCTGGGCACAGAAGCCACTTCTGCCCCTTGTTCTGTTCATTCACTGCTGACCTGCTCCAATCTATTCTCTAAACAATCTATTCTCTAGTGAGAACAAGCTTCTAAAACCACAGATCTGATTCTTCTTAGAAGACTCAAATTCTTCACATGGCTTTTTTTTGAGGCACTGGGAATCAAACCCAGGACCTTTGCACTGAGCTACATCCCCAGCCCTCCACCCCCTTTTAATTTTGATTCAGGCTCTCAGTAGTTGGTAAATTGCCTGGGCTAGGACTGAATTTGCAATCCTGTCTCAGCCTCTCAGAGTGCCGGGATTACAGTTGTGCACCACCACATCTTTTCTTAACATGGCTTCTAAAAGATATCCTGGTTTGTCTAACAGCAATCATTACCTTCTTCCTCTTTTCTGGGACAAATATCATCAGTGAGCATCTGCTCAGATGCAACAGCAGAGTACCCAGCTCACAGTGGTTTAAGCAATAAAAGCTTTTCATCTCTGTTCCCTTTTTAGTGTAGGTGTTGAACGATTGTTGTCAAAGACCCAGGCCCTCTCCTCACCCTCATCTTCAGCATGTTGGCATTCCTGTTTCCACCTCCTGGACACACAATGGCTGCTGCAACACCAGGTGTCATAACCACGCTTACATGCAGGAACCCTGGGAAAGACAGTAAGTGGTTAAGGGGCATTGCCTAAAGTAGTAGTATCTTTTTATAAACAAAGGAAATATCCCTCGGAAACCTTCCAGCAAACTTCTTACACTCGTTGGCAGAACAGTGTCATCTGGCCCCATCTAGCTACAAAAGAGCCTGAGAAGTAAAAACATGGCAAAGGGAAAATGTGTTAGCATTACTGATTTAACCCAGTCACAATTCATTCCCTGGAACAGAGGTCAGGGCCCAGATTCTCTGTCCTCTGCCCCAGCAGAATGCATGTTCTGTTACCAGGAAGCGAAGGTGGGGTGGGTGGGACCTAGCATGTGAGATAGCAGCAAAATACACCCACAGCCATGTTTTCTGGGAAGCTGGTCATGGTGGGCCCAGGTGGCTTCATGGGTATGGAGTCCCTCATGCCAGCAATTGATCCACAATGGGCCATTGAGACAGGAGGGAAGCTGGGGAGACTTCTGGGAAAGTTCTTCCATAATTTTTCAGGGAGAGCATTTACAAGTATCTTGTCCTCTTCTTCAGCATATGTTTTTGTATTGGGTAATGCTCTGAATTCTTATAGCCATTGTGTTTGCAGCCTGATATACGCATAGAGGAGGAGCTGAGCCACGAGAAATCAGAGGAGCGTGGATGGAGCCTGTGCTAGGCAGCCTCTGAGGTGTCTGGGTTCCTGCCCTTGTGTAATCTCCTTCCCTTGAATGTGGGTGGGGATTACAGTTGCTAGTGCACACAATAGAGCAGAAGTGGTGACATATCATATCTTAGGTTATTAAAAAACTGTTCACTTGCACTGGAGAGAGTGAGCTTTCATGTTGTGTTTAATGAGAGACTCACATGATGGGGAGCTTTGGGAACTGAAGCCAGCCAGCAATCACATACTGATCTCAGAAGCAGACTGCTCAGCTCCAGTGGAGTTTGGGGATGACCATAACCCTGGTCCACGGCTGGGATGAACCAGGAAATAGCTTGAGCCAGAAGGATCCAGCTAAGCCATTCCTAGATTCTTGACCCTGAGAATTTATGAGATAATAAAAGTTTTCTGTTTACAGCTACTAAATTTTGAGATAATTTGTTACACAGCAATAGCTAATGAATACAGTCATTAGATTATGTCAGACCTCAAGCCTTCTTGTCCCTAGGACTTCCAGTCATGTAAGACAAGAAATTTTCCTGCTTCTTAACCCAAACTAAGTTGAATTTCTTTTACTTGCAGCCAAAGCATACCAACTAATAAAAACTGTCTCTCCAGCAGCATTGGAACGTTTTCCCCTTCCTCAGAACAGTTTCCTAACACCTTCTGAATTATATCCTGGCCCCTTGTGAGATACTTTCACGGAACTATGTACTCTTCCCTTGGGCATTTATCACAGTGGGTTATCAGCTGTGTGCAATCATTTGATTATCTCTGTCTCCCCCATCCCCAGGGACAGGGATCATATGGGTCTGGGCACCATTGTTCCTCAGTGCTCAGGCCAGTGCTGGAGCAAGGAAGATCTCAGTGAACAATTAATGAAGAACACATACACTGGAAACATACATAGGTAGCTCTAAGAAGGGTCAGGGCTCAAGATATCGACATAGAAGGGATATTTTAATTTCTGAGAGTACAAAGTCTCCCAGGAAAAATAGGGGAGAGTGAAGATGAAACTGGAGGATCACCAACCTATGGAAGTTGAGGAGAAAATGGATCCAGGAGACAAGGTTCACAGGGGATGCACGAGACACCCTAAAACACCAAGGTCATTTGACCATCAGAAGGAATACAAATCTTTAAGAGGCAGAAGTGTGTGTGCAAAGATGGGGCTCCTTGGGTGTCAACCCAGCCAAAGAGGAGATGGGTGTGGGGCCTGAAGTTGCATGAGCCACTCTTCTTTCTGAAGCGGATGCACCAGGAGGGGTGGCCACCCTCCTTACACATTGCCCTGTGCCCCTGCCCCTCAGCATAGCAAGGAGATAGCACATGTGTAGCATTTTGAAGGCAGTGCCAATCACAGGACTTTGCTGCATGGAAAAGGTTTGCTTCCAGTGCAGTTCCATCGCTGTTGCACAGAGAAGGTTGTGCCAACCCCAAAATGGCCTGGGATGCTGTTGCAACCACCCAGCAGATGCCATCTGTGAGGATAATGAAAGTCCCACCTCTTCTTCTCTATAAAGAGCCAAGGAAGGGGCTCAAATGATCCCAAAATAATCATTTTATCTCTACACTTTGTCTAGCCTCCCAGCTCACATGCCTAGCTGAACCCAAAATCCTATGTGTTTGTTAGAACTTCATCTGTCTGGCATTCGAGAAGCAGAGGTGAATGCAGACCTGGCTTACATGGTGCCTAAGTAAGTAAGTGGTTGAGTCAGAAGATAAAATTTTCAGATGACAGAAATTTGCTTTTTGAGCAAGAAAAAGTTAAAAAAGAAATAGAGTGTTATCAAACTGAACACACACACCCCTCACTCAATTTGAAGGCAACTCTCAACTCCGCACAACCACCTTCCCTCTTTCCTCCCTTGATGGTAAAGGGGATGGTGGCAAAGCAGAAAGAGGAACAAAAAGCAGAGAGAAGGATGAAGGAGCATGGTTAGGAGTGAGAATTATCTAAAGCAGGGTCTGCAAGCTTTTGCCTCAGTGGACCAGAGATAGTAAATATTTTAAGCTGTATGGGCAGCATAGTCTCTATTGCAACTACTCACCCTGCCATTAGAGCATAAAGGCAGGCATGCATGATATGTACATGAATGACTGTGGTTGTGTTCCAATAAAACTTTATTTATAAGCATTGAATTTCATGGTGGTACAAAATATTAATTTTCTTTTGACTTTTTCAACTATTAAAAATACAGAAAACATTTTTAGGCCCTACCCTGTATAAAAACATGATTTGACCATGGGCTGAAGTTTGCTAACCTCTAATCTGAAGTAAGAAGATGAGGTAAAACTCCAAAGGTAATCTCTACGCTTCCCTCCCTGGTTTCTCCTTGTCTCCCCCACCCCTGCCAATGATGGTCAGACTTTATCCTGTGACAAACATGCTTTCCCTCTTAGCTCCTGGCTTGCCCATCCATTAATGAACACTTGCATTTGTGCTAGCGTTCGAGCAATTGGTCTTTAATGTGTTCATATTTCTGTATGAGATTAAGAGAAAGCTAGAAATTTCTATAAAGCATGGTTCTTAAGAAATAGGGTCGATGAGAGTGGCAAAACTTGTGAGGGAGAAAATGACTTAAATTTCCACTCTATGATGCATTTCGACACAACTTTTTTTTTTTTTAATTGGGAAAAATTCAGCTCTAAAGGGTAAGCCTACCCAAATGTTCTCTCTATTTCTCCTACTTTATTTTTCTTACCTACTCAAAATGTTAAGCGATTCTCTTTAAGGCCTAAAGGTTTTCAGTTGCCCCAACCTCAGAATGCAACAATTAAGTACAGTGATGTATAGGAAGGAACCGAATTACTGCACATAATTTTTATGGGCTGGAACTTATATTAGCAGAAACTTCACCCTGAGTGAACAAAGGCAATGGGTATCCTGGGGGAATGTGGTATTTGGAGTCAGACAGATCTGAGTCTAAATCCAGCACTGACATTTGCTGTAGAAATTAACTTCATGGTCTCCTCCTCTTGAAATGGAAATGATAACGGTCAATTGTTCTGATGTTTGAAACAGTTAACAAATATGAGGTGCCTAGTTAGTATTTCTTGAATTTTTCTTTCTTTAGTAACTCCCAACTTCTCTCAGTTGATCAAAGCTTATTTAGAAGCCAGGCATGGTAGCACTGGCCTGTAATCTCAGCTACATAGGAGGCTGAGGCAGGAAGATTTTAAGTTCCAGGCCAGCCTGGGCCACTTAGCAAGACCCTTTTTCAAAAATAAAACATTTTTAAGGGCTGGGGATGTAGCTAAGTGGTAGAGTGCTTGCCTAGCATGTGCAAGGCCCTAAGTTCAACCCTAATTACCACAAACAAACTAAAAATCTTACTTAGAGCACCACTGTTCTCATCAGCAACAACTTCCCTGCACAACTTTAATGTGGAGCAAATAATAAAAAAAGCCTTCAAAGTCAAGCCTCCAGGAATGGAGGTAATTTTTTTTTTTTTAGCTGTTTTAGGATGTTCAACTTAGACTCAATTCTTAGCTGCAATAATTAATAACAGATGAATAAATGAGGCTGGGTTTCTAGAAGAAATAAAGCTGGAGCAGAACATGAGCTCATGGCTGCTCTTGGCTCTTAAATCTTTGCTTAGGAGGGGCAGGGGGAGTCTGCCAAAGAACGTTGTGGGGGAATTATCTGGCATGTGAGTTTGCCAAAGCAGAATTAGCCAGGCTCTGAGTCTCTTGGGGGAGCCAGGCAGACGGGGAGAAGTGAGGAGCAAGGCAGGAGGCTGGGAGGGGATGGGAGGCTGCTGGGGGTGGGGGTTCAGAGGACAGCAGCAAACACGGGCTGGGGTCTTGGTGTGGATGGGGGACACCGAGGCTGGGAATCATGTGCTGGATGACACGTGGGCCCCCCGCAAACCCTAACTCAGAGAAGGGCTCAACGTCAGTGGCCCTCAGGCTACCTTCTCATTGTCCAGGTGACAAACAGGTGCACCTGTGCCCTGACCTGCCCGAGGTAATGCCTGTCCTGGGGAAAGAGCCTTGCTTTCCATGGCTGGCTTCCTAGGGGTCACCTCAGGAGAAGGGAATCCTGCCTCCTGTTTTGGCTCAGGTAGAAGTAGGTGTCCACAGCACAAGGAGCCCATCTTGTGAGAGTCTCAGCTACACGTCTGTCACCGTTCCACAGAGGGTCCCGAGTCTACACAGTCATATTCTGCCACTGCAGACTCTGGGAACTTGGGGATTGTGAGAATTGAACCCAATTGCTACAACTTTTTTAAAAATGTTGCTACAGCAACAAGTATTTACAGTATTTATTATAATGAAATATTAACACTTATAGGAACCAGATACCAGTTTGTGGAAATGACCCAGCTTCCTGGTTCCCTGACCTGAGAAAGAGGTATGGAATCAAATGCCAGGGACCAGCTGGAGGTGTTCTCAAAACCATGCTTCCTGGTGGCCCCCGTGGCCGGTCTCCCAGGAAGAAGTGCCCACTCCCCTACTGACCTTTGGTTGGGGGGACACTGGATGCCCACGGACAGTCGCCAAGGTTGGCCCCTCAGCAGGACTGGCTCCTCCCAGGGCAGAGCTTCCCCCACCCCCACCCCAAGGAGAAGGCCTAGCGCTGGGGAGAAGGTGGTCTTGGGGCTGCTGGAAGAGAGGTGCCAATTACAGCCTTTATTAGGCTCACACCCGCCGTCTCACTGCCTTGCAACTGCCGCAGACCACACACGTACTCTGCTCTCCTGCGCTGGGACGGGAGACCTGTGTGGTCCTGCCGACTCACTTATAATAAATCTGCGAGCTTAATAAAAGGCATCACTTCTATCTTTTGATCTCTCTTGAGTTACTCATTAGCTCTGGGTAGCACACTTCTTGACTGACAGGACCTTCCCAGGGAAAACCCTGATTTGGGTATTCTTCAAACAAAAAGTGGTACAGAAAAGTGGAGTGTGTGTGTGTGCGTGTGTGTGTGCATGTGTGTGTGCATGTGTGTGTGTGTGTGTGTGTGTGTGTGTGTTGGGATGGGGCATGGTGTGATTTTCAGGAAAGGAAGGAGGGAAGGGGAGCTTGGCCATCTCAGGAGGGGTTCAGATCATGGCCCCCAGGAAAGAGTGAGCATTGCCCAGGGCCTCTGTCTTGGATGGAAGGTGCCCATGCCCATGGGCTGTGGGGCCCTACGGGACATCCCTGTCCAAGCTCTGCTCCACCCTCTCTCCAGCCCCTCTCAGGATGCCATTTCTTCATGAAGCCTGTGCTGAGTCCCTGTCCGCTCCAGGTCTCAGCCTTAATTCTGCCTGCATTTGCTTTAAACACACTAAGGCCACTTTCTTGTGGAACTTCTTGCCTCACATTTCTGGAAGGGATCAATAGTCCGTGTTCTTTCCTACTTCCTGGCACACCCCACATCAGTCGTCCCGGCACCCTCACGGGCACTCACTGAAAGGCCCTGTGCCAGGCCCAGACTAAGGTCTGTACATGTATTTTCCCTGTGTGTCTTCCCAACAGCTCCATGGAGTAGGGACGGCTGGGAAGACTTGGGCTCAGAGAGCAGAAGCAACTTGCCCAAGGTCACACAGCTGTGCCTATCCCCCCTGCCCCTCACCACCCCTGGTGGGCTTCCCGAAGGTTCTCAGGCATGTAAAGTGGGCTGGTCCCTGTATCTCGAACTTTCTCTAGCACCCAAGCCTGATGTCGAGGTCAAGTTCCCAGTGTTTCTGCCTCCCTGGGGCTTACATCATGCCCACTCCCTGCTAGTTACTTCACTCTGGGCCACAGGCTGCTCTGGGAAACCACAGCCACTCAGGGAGCCGAGGAGAGGACGCTAGACTCAATATCAACTCAGTGTGTGTTGGCGTTCCAGCTGAGAAAACAAAATTACCAGACCAGCCACATTTGCTACTCCTCACCACACAGACACAGCCACCTCCGCCTGAAACCAGAGGCACAGGGACCACAGGGCCACACGCAAGAGAGGTGGCCTTGCCCCTGGCAAAGGGTGCAGCCTCACAGTCAGGTGAGGTGGGGTCAGGTCCCAGCTGAGCATCTGTTGACCTTGAGCAAGCCACTCAGCATCTCTGGTCCATCCCCTCTCCATGAAAAGGAGATAATCATAATGCCTACTTCATGTGCCTCTAAAATAACACAGTCCATGCAATTGAGCCTGCTCTCAAGGAAGGTCTTTTTAGGTATTATTACTTCTTGGCTGAATCGTGTCCCTCAAAAAGACCTGCTGAAGTCCTAATGGCCAGTACTTATGAATGTTACTTTACTTGGAAATAGGGTCTTTGCAGAGGTAATTAAGCTAGGCTGAGGTCATTAGGGTGGGCCCTGCTCCTAAGAAAAGGATCTCATAGGAAGAGGACATTTGGGCACAGATGAACAGAGAAGAGAGCAACATATGGAGTCACAGACAGAGGGGAGCCAGACATGCGGAGATGGACACAGACTGAAGCTGCGCTGCCCCAAACCAAGAACTCTGGGGCCACCAGACACTGGAGAAACCAAGGAGAGTTCTCCTCCAGAGGCCTCGGGAAAAGCATGGCCCCACTGACATCATGATTTCAGACTTTCAGTCTCCAGAATAATAAGAGAATTAAGTTCTTTTGTTTTAAGGTGCTGATTTTGTGGTACATTGTTATAGCTGCCCTTGGAAAGTAGGAAGAATTTTGTCCTGGTTTGGACTTTGTATCTGCCTAGTTATGTGACCTTAGGCCAATTGAAGACGCATAGACTATTAGAACTGGAAAACACTTGATTGTCCAGGTGAGGAAATCGGGGCCCACAGAGGGGACTGACTGCTACAGAAACCCAGTGGACCTCAGTTACTTCATCTGTAAACAAGAGATAATTATCCCTGCCCTGCCCACTTCAGCACCCCATGCTTGGGGCGTCAATAAAATTGCCAAGGTAGACAGTTTGCCAGCACAGTGGCAACACACTCCACTGCCTGCCTTCGGTGGGAGCATCCCCGTCTGCTGCTTTCCCAGGGTTCTGGATGATTCTGAAGGAGTCAGGCCAAGGACAAGCTGTTGGAAGCAGATCAGATCAATAGGGGATCACTGGTTGAACAAATAGTCAGGGAACTGCCACCCAAAGGACAGTGGGACAGCATATAGTGGCATCCACAGATGAAGGCTTGATGTGGTAGGGAAGAATCTGAGGAATCAGGACACCTCTGTGCCTGCAGCTGGTGCTGCTGCCCAACTTGTTGTCCATTCATACACAAGTGCCTTACCCTTCCTTTGCCTATCAATAAAACAGGTGCAATGGGACCTGCACCCAATTCAGTGTGACTCCAGAGTCTCTGAGACCATCATTTCATACTGCCAAAGGAGATGAAAAAAGCTGCTGTTCCAGGGTTACAGGACATACATAGAGCACAGATGTATGTCTTGAAATCATAGAGCTAACAACAGTTACAGGAGGCCACCTGGTTCAAGTCACCAGATGATAACTCTCATAGCAGGTGTTTATGTGACTTCTGGACATTCTAGTGATGTTTTCCTCACTCCTCTGGAGGGGAACCATTGTGCTGACACAGAAACATCCTTCCTTCTATGGAGAAGTGATAAATATAAAGATTAAAAATGTACAAAACTAGAAATGCCTCCATTCTGGTTCTGCCTTTGTTTGTTTATTATCTCTCCTGACTCTGTGAAAATCACTTTACTTTGCTTAGACTACTTTGGAGACCGTGGAGTCACTGCAGGCAGGGAAGCAAGGGAAGGTCCTGGAAGCTTTCAGTAGCCCGGCCATGGCCAGTGCTCAAGAAACACAGCTTTGCCCTCCTTTCTGGAGAGCTAGAGCTGGAGAGGTCACAACCACTCTGTGTGCCTCTATTAGACCTTAACATCATTATCTTTTGTCATTATTCTCTTTGTTACCATCATTACACATTTGAATTAACACCAGAAATTGTTATGTATCCTCACAAGTGCACCAGTTGATATCCTCATAAGTGCAACAGCTCAATAAACCAGTATTATTTCAATTTTACAGATAATGAGGGTGAATCTCAGAAAATCAAAGTGACTTTCTCAGGTTCATGCTGCTATAAGCACTAACAACAGGAGCCTAACTGAGGTATTGGGGGCCAAGTATTCAGAATGTCTCCTTCGGTGGCATTAGCTGGTTTTAGCAGCTGGTTTTTCTCAGCCTGCTCAGGTTAGGTGGGAACCTCTGAGTGCTGTTCTCTAGTGAGGTTTGATGTTCTCCATCACGTTCAAGTGCAACTGACTTTTCAGACCTCAAGACAAAATTTTACATGAGAGAGAGAGAGAGAGAGAAAGAGAGAGAGAGAGAATGAATTGTGTATCCTGGAAACCCTTGGGGCTCTCTTCCTCCTGCCAAGCAGACTTGGGATTCAGCCCACACCTGCAAGATTTGGATGTCTTTTGTCCCTGAGAGTCTCCCTGTGCCTGGCTAATCCAGGCAGAGCTTCCTGCTGCCTCTGTACAGGACGCAGCTCAGACCAGAATACTAATGGAGATTACAGCAAGAAGAGTAGATTTGGGGGAGGGAGGGAGCTGCTTGGCAAGGAAGCCAGGCACTCAGGTGGGGCCTTCCATGGAAGACTCCAAGGCACTCACTCGAAGCAGAATGAAATGCAGTGTGTCCTCCTACAGGTGCCTAGAGCCAACCTGCACCCTGAGCTCCAGCCCTTGGACTGTCCTGACCACACCTATGTTTTCCTACATACCTTATATGTGTGCCTCTTTCTTTTCCCTCTGCACATCAACCTCTGCCACTGCAAATAGAGTAACCATCCAGCCCCGTTGACTGAGACAGCCAGGTTTGCATCTTTTGTGCTGACGCCCCATTCAGTTTAGCATTTGTCACAATCAAGTGTCCCAGTTTAGGCATTAACTGTGGAATGTCTTCTCCAGTTCTCCAGGGTGAACATCAAAGCAGGCAGGTGACAAGGGCCATGAGAAGAGGTCTTTGTGATGTGGCTCAGTGGAAAGAACACTAGACTTGGAAGCAGAGGACTCACACCTCAGCTGGGCCACTTCCTTTCTATGTAGTACTTTATTATCTCATCTGTAAAATGGACATAATTATACTACCTCAGAGTTGTTCAATGAGAACAGCCTTAGCAAGCTCAGTTCCCTGCAGCCATCACCTTTAATGATCTGCTTGATTGGCATTTTTCAGTTTCAACAGAACCAGTTTTTCTCCAAAGTTGTTAAGTGTTTGGTCACATGGGATCATTGAGGACCTCGGGCCAGGACCTGGACACCTGTGGGGTTTCCAATCTAGCCCAGCTCCCAGGGCTGGGAGAGCTGGAAAAGCCACACTCCAGGAACTAACTGCTAATTGGGCAGATGGCTTTGGGAGATCTGGAAGATTATAAAAAGCATTTACTTGTTGGAGGTTTGGGAAATTGCAGCCAAAAAAGCACAAAGGTGTTGGAGGTTGGGTTAACTATAACAAAGGGTCGAATCTGGGCTTGGAGTCACCCCTGCAATGCCACATCCCCGGGGGACTCGCCCAGATACTGAGCACAGTTCTGTTCACCAAGTCCTATGTTGGCGAGCACCAAGGGACTTCTGGGGCCACTCCACTGCCTTCCTGTTGCCTGTGGTCAACAAGGGTACCTATCAGTCACAACCTGGCCCTGCTGATTATGCGGGCCCCTTTCCAGACACTCACCAACTGCCTGGCTGAGGCCCTCCCTGCTCTGAGCCATGTGGTGGTCTACCCACTGGCAGCCTCCATTTAGGCTGTTTCCTCCTCTCCAGGAGCCCTGGTTCTCCCTGCCATGTGAAAGCAGCCACCTCTCAACACCTAACAGAGGGCTATTGATTTTTCAAATCTTTACTCAGCTCCACCTATTCCAGACAGTAGGAATTGTTCTCTCTCCATGGCTTGATTACGAGCTTAACTCTCTTTACAAATGTAGCTGTGCTTCCTAAGAGACAGGGTCTGAGAGACAGGGTCTGTCTGTATCTGCCTTGCTCCATCCACTGTGAGCTCTAAGAAGACAGGCACTGTCCCCACCCATCTCTGCACCACAATGCTCCCAACAGTGACATTGTTGACCTCTCTAAGACTCTGTCTGGACATGAGATGTCTTGGCCTCCCTGTGCTGGATCCTGTTTAAAGGTGACCAGGATATATTCCCAGCCCCCTTCCATGTTCTGCAGTATATTGCAGAGGTAGAAACCTAAGAACTACATTTTTTAGACTACTTTGCCGGCAAGCACATGGTCAAGGTTCTGCTGCTTATTGAACTTGCAGAGGACCTGGAAGCAAGGGAGAGGCATTCTCTCTCTCCCTCTCTCCACCCCCCGCCCCCCTCAGGACTGGGCCAAAAGCTTCTGTGGAAAGGAGCGATGCAATGCTCAGCTAGGCTTCCTGTCCTCTGCTTGTCACCTGTGCTAGCAGCAGCAGATTCCTGTAGCTGTTGGACCTCTGGGTTGTAACTTGCAGGGCAGCCTGACCAAAAATCTAGTGGTGGCCCCTGACTTTACTCCTTTCTTCCACACACCTCACTCTCTGCAGTACACCCTGATCTTGAAATAACTACAGCATTTTTTCTTTTTATGCACTGAATTCCAAATATTGACTGGAAAGTGTTTGAAGTCTGGATGTGTAAGTAGAAAGTTTTAAAAACTTAAAATTATGCCAATTTTAATATATTTTCACCAAAAGAAAAATTTTGGAAGCAAATCTCATTAAGCTAATATAATTTCTAGATCAGCTTTCTATACAACACAATAATACAGTTCCTTTCCCTTATTTCCATTTATATTTTATGGAAAAATTTTAATCCAGATCATTTTCCCATTTTTGTTGTAACATTAAACACTGAAAATTCACTTGCCAATTAGGACCTTATTTTTGTCAAATTTGACAGTATAGATCATATCTTCTAATATTGCTTTTATTGGTTTTTTTCTAACATTGATATTTCTTTTGAAGTTGTTCTTCTACCAAATCTATTTTTTTCAGTGAGATTTTATAATTTTCTATTTTTCCATTATAGTTTTTTTTACATAGTCAAGTTTTTCTTGGATCAAATTTTTCTTACATAAAAATTTTTGCATATTTGATGTCACTTGAAAGATGTGCCTTTACAGTTTTTCTCTGCCAGATTCCACTGTGCATCATTTTCATTTTTCATTTTCATTTCTTTTTAAGTTTTCATCATTTTCAGCAATTGTCACCATAAACTAATTGTTCAAAGACTGGTTCTTTGCATTTTGGGGGAGGTGTGTTTCTGGGGCTCAAATTGCTACTCTACACCCTTAGTCCCTGCATTGCTTTTCTTTTTGCTTTTGTTTTTTGATACTGGGGATCAAACTCAGGATCTTGCATTTTCTTCTTTTTTTTATTGTAAATAAACATCCTACATTTATTAATTTTTGGAGTAATTGCACAAATTTAGCATTCTCCTTGGAAGACCTTGTATTTTCGAGGCAGGCGGGAGCACCACTGAGCTAAATCCCCAGCCCTCCCTGCATTGCTTTTAAATTGAATCAAAGATTATCAGAAGGATAAAAGCAGAGGAGGTATATGCATAATGAGCTCGTGGAATTCTTATTTTCAATACAATAGAGTAAAAATTCCTGCTTCTCTGGTTTCCTTAACTGCAAAAGCTATGTTTTGAGGATTAAATTAAGGTTTAGCACAATATCTACAGCATAAATTCTATGACTCGTAATTATTATATTATTGTAAAGTTGAGTTTAATTGAACTTTGAACCTCGTGAAATAGGTATTATCATTATTATTCCTATCTTACACTCAAGGAACCAGAGTGAATTGGTGGCTAGTCCATGTCAATTCAGGACATGGGCCAGACTTGCTGACACTGGGTGCCGGGTTCTTTCTCCTACTCTATACAGCTATGCAGGGAAGAGGATAGTTCTGTCCCAGAAGGAGATAGTCAGCACTGGGACATGTCAAGTGGATACAAGTGTGATATACATACCAGGTCATTACAGTAATTTCACCAGAACACTGATAGGCTGGACAAGGAGAGATCTACCTTCAGGGAAACAGAGTAAAGGGGAATAAAACACCAAGCCAGGCCTAGAAAGTTAGGGCTCCTGGCAGGATTCACCATGCGAGGGCACCACTGACCTGTATGGGGACAGTGGCACCTCACAACCCTAAGTACTTTGGGCAGGAGGGGCCAGAAAAGGGCCTGATGATGTCAGAAACACTTAGATCCCTGCAGCTCCTGACCCAGTGTCCATCTGGCCTATCCTATTTGACACAAGGCAACATAGAAAAGAGAAACAGCAGCATATTCTGAACATTGATTTAACCATCAAATATATCTTAGAAAACTTCAGACAAAGAAAGTGTTTCCCTAAGTATGTAGACGAAATATCTAAGACAATTATAGAGATTGAAACAGCCTCAATAGAGGTAATATTTATATTTTTCAAATATCAGGACCTTGCACTTTTGAGGCAGGTGGTGGAACCACTGAGCTAAATCCCCTACCCTCAAATGAAGGTTTAAAATGCTTACACCAGTAGACAGTGATGTAGTACCTAGAGCAATCATTATTTGCTTACAAATTATGCAAAAATATGCATTCAAAACATTCTGATAAATCAAAACAAAATTCTAAAGACTGTTCAAGTAATTCACTGAAAGCCAGGAAAAGAGAAACAGACACATGGAAAATAGAGGAATAAAGAAAAAAAAAACCCAAATAATAAAATGGCCTATTTAAGCCCTAATCTATCACTAACTACAATAGTGACAGATTAGGGCTTAAATGGCCTAAGTACATGAATTAAAGACAGAGATTGTACATGCCTGTAATCCCAGCTTTCAGGAGGCTGAGGCAGGAGGATTGCCACAAGTTTGAGGCCAGCCTGAGCTACATAGTGAGTTCAAGGCCAGCTTGAACTACGTAATGAGACCCTGTCTCAAACAAAACCCCAGAAATTTAAAAAATAAAGACAGAGATTGACACAGGGCATAACAATATGACCCAACTATACACTGTCTAAAAGAAACTCACTTCAAATGAAATGATATAAATAAGTTGAAAGTAAAATAATATATAAAAATATCACATAAACATTAATCAAAAGAAGTTAGAAATGACAATATTACTATTAGTTAAAGTAGACTAGAGCAAATCAAATTACCAGAGATAAAATGTAACATAAAATAACAAAGGGTCAATACTAAATATGTATGTACCAAACAACATTGCTTTAAAGCATATAAAACAAAAACATATAGACCTGAAAGGAGAAATAAACAAAATCATAATTATGGTTGGGACCTCAGCACCTTGCTCTCAGCAATTGATAGAACCACTAGACAGAAAATTAGCAAGGATATAACTGCCAACTAAAAAGATCTGAGATTTAAAGAAGACTTCACTAAAGTGAAATCTGTGGTCCTAGATTTTGGTGAACGACATTCTCTCTGATCCAGGTACCATGAATATAAAGTTAATAAATAAAGAGAGGAAAATAGGTTTTGGTAAATGCCAATTTTAAAAAATAAAGTATTTGCTTGTTCTCTATGGGTATAAGAAAACTGGAGAAGGCTGTCCCTAACCAATAGGCTGAAAACCTTGGTACTGAATAGTGGAATCTCTTAGTGGGATGGATAACTTACTTAAGAAAAGAATAGAGTTCAGAAATCACTCTGGCTACTCACAACTAGTGCTAAGTATATTGAAATGGAATTAATGTAAGCCTAAGGCCAAGCTCCTGCTAGAGCTACCTGCAAAGTTCACATGATTGCATCAGAAACATATTTGGCCACAGTGGACCAGATAGTGAATCTGACAATATCAATACCAGCACCAAACTTGTTTCCAACACATTGTTTGAACAAATTTGTTCAATAAAAATTTGTAGAACAAATGAATGAGTTGTTCAAGTGCCATTGTTTTAACCAGGCAAGTCACTTTTCTGAGCTTTCTCACATGTAAATGGGGTGAGAACTTGGGTTTATCATCTCCCCAGTCTCTTTGAATTCTTGTGTAGCAATGTTTCCTATTACAAAGCAAGTTACCCAAACTAAAACATAAAAAGAAAAAATAATGCCTGGGAAAGGAAAAAAAAAGAAACGGAAATTTTATTCCAAAGCTTTTACTAAATTGAATGCTCCATCTTTTTTTTTTTTTTTTTTTTTTTTTGGTACCAGGGATTGAACTAAGGACCTTGTGCTTGTGAGGCAGGTGGAAGAACCACTGAGTTAAATCCCTGGGCCTGTTCCATCTTTATTTTGGCCTTCTATATTAGTTAGCTTTCCTGTTGCCCAGATACAATACATTACACTTATGACTTAAAGGAGAAAAGGTTTAATTTGACTCATGGTTTGAGGTCATTCAGTTCATAGGCAGGAACGTCATGGCAGAAGGTAGTGGTGGCACAAAGTTACTTAGTTCACAGTGGCCAGGGAAACAAAGCAGAGGAACAGTGCCTGAGAGGAAGAAGCAAGGGACATATATGGTACCCAATGTCCATGCCTCTATGACCCAAACACACCCAGGAGAATACTTTACTAATTTATTAGGCATTTCTTAATCAAATGAGGTTGACAAATCAGGATCACACCTTCACATACTCCTTCCTTAATAAGTGCAATACTTCATGTGGTTTTAAGGCCCATCAGAGAAGAATGTCTCATGTTAGCATTAGGGTCCTTTCTTTTGCTGAAGTTTCACCATTGGCCATGAAGTCTTTGTGCCCATTGTGTGTGGGAAGGGGATCCATTGGGGCTTGGATGATGTCACTTGTCTTGTTCTTATTTTTCACCTGAGGTAGAGAAAGAGTAGACAGAAAGACGTCAGATAGGAAGAGCTCGGTTCACCCGTCACTTATGATCATGTAAGGTTACAATTGAGACCACCCAATTCAGGACTCGTGAAAGTTACTTAGGATGAAACATGTGGCCCATGTTCCCCTAGAATCTTCCCTGTGGCTCCTATTTCCTTTCTTCCATTTTCTATTTTGTCTTGTGGGTAGGGTGAAAGGTGGGGGCAAGTGGCCCCTGCCAGGAAGTGGCTGCAGGCAGTTGCCTGGGTGGACCCCAGGAAGAGCTAATCCACCACCTCCGGAGGCAAAGTAAGAGCCTTCTGATCCTGGCACCCATGACTGAGGCCAGGGTGCATATTCCTGCTCCCTGGGACACCAGCCCAGCTGTGTGTCCTCATCAAAAACTGACAGGGAAGTTGTAGGGAAGAGGGAAAGGGGGCGTTACTACAACCGCTGCAGTAAGTCCTAGTCTCCTGCAAGCCACAACAGCACAAGGCAAATTACAGGAAAGGTAGAAAAATGAGACTAAGAAGAAACTGAGCTTTGGGTCTGATCAGTGCTGCTCTGGTCGGCAAAGACGAAAGCCCCCAGTTTACTGGACCTTTTATTCAGGACATTGGGAGAAACAAATGTAACAAATAACTTGCAGAGAGTTCAGTACATTGTGCACAAATAAAATGTAACAATCCAAGAACAAGGAGGAACTGAGTAGATGTTTGTTCCTCCCAGGATGTTTTCAGCTCCCAGGATGTTTTTTGTCCTGGAGAATCACAGCATCACTGGATCATTGAGGTCTCAGTTGTGACCAGAGGCCAAAATGGAGTTATGTCTTGGAATTCCATAGCTGGGCTGTAGGCAGGAGAACTAGGCTAACCAAATTATTTTACCCTAAAATTATGTAGCATTGCTCCCGACAGGAAGTGGACAAAGAAAAAGCAGGAAAGGAGCATTCATTAGGGAGGCAGCTTAGGGTAGAAAGCAGAGGCTGCCTGACAGGCAATCTCCTAAATGTATTTCATGCATTTCTCATTTAAAACCACAACAAACCTGGCGTGGTAGCACACATTCGTAATCTCAGTACTCAGGAGGCTGAGGCAGGAGGATCATTGAGAGTTTGAGGTCAGCCTGGGCTACATAGTGAGTTCAAGAACAGCCTGAACTACATACCGAGACCCTGTCTCAAAACAAACAAACAAAACCATAACAAGGTCACAAAATCATACCATCCATCCTTCATGTTTTATCACTCACAGTAACACCCTAACATGTAACAAAAGCTTACTGAGTGTCAGGCACTACACCAAATGCTTTATGCACAGTAGCTCATGTAACTTCAAAATATCCTATCAGGGAGCTGCTATTATTATCCCCACTTTATAGACTGGGAAAATAAGGTACAGAAAAATCTATGGAATTTCCCAGTCCCACAGCTGTGAGCAGAGGAATCCAGATCTGAATCTAGTTCCTCTAGATTAACCAGCTTTCTACAACTGCTCCCTACACTGGGAAACTAAGGAACAGAAAGCAGCCACACAGCCTTTCACTGCCCACGGAGCTCGAATTAAACGCTACAGAAACCGGGGCTGGAGTGGTTCAAAGAGGTATAAGGGGAGGGGCCAGTGCTTATTGTTTCTACTGTGTGGCCCTGGACCTAGCACTGTTGTGTAATTAATTTAATCCTTAAAGAAGAAAAGAAGTTATATTTCCTGTGTTCACACAACACGGAAATAAGCAATAGGACCCATGTTTTTAGCTAACGATACTGAAGTCCTGAATCATTCAGGCACCATAACACATTGATGCTGAATCTTCATCCTCAGGCAAGCGCAAGCCAAGGACAGAATGCTGCTGTGATTCTGCTTGGCTGAGAACAGGCTCCCTGCCTTCCAGGCACTCAGTGCTCCGAAAGGTTTCTCAAATCTGCTTCCCTAGTGGGCCCACTGCGCTGGTTGTGATGTGAGCCCATGGCAGGCATGGAGAAAAGGGTTTGGGGTTTACAAGACCTTGTCGCATCCCTTGGCTGGACTCTTGGCTGGGCCAGCATGGGGAAGTGGTTTGTGGAATCCCCACTTTGGGTCAGAGATGAAACTTCCCAGAAATTCAGCAGCACAGGACCCAAAAGCAGAAGCGAGAGGTGAGATTCTAGTAAAGTGGCCATTACCTTCTCCAAGGGCAGGGTTTCTCAGTCCAGCTTTGTGACATTGGCAGGCTGAGACTTGTAGATCTGGCCTCACATATGTGTATGTGGGACCTCAGAAAGGGTAAAAAAAAAAAAAAAAAACACCTCACCATGCCTCAGTTTCCTCATTGTGAATCAAAACAACCACACCCACTTCACCTGCCTCCCAGGCCCCATCCTTTGTCCTTTAGTTATGGTGAATCCCATCATTTCTGTCATGGGTTTCTGCAGTGGCTTCCCCATGGGTCTCCCTGCCTGATTCTCACACTGCCACTGCCATGCTACTTTGTGCTGCCACATCACTGTGTGTGCCACTGCCTGGCACTGGCCCAAAATATTGGGAGTAGGTCACTTCTGTCCCCTCCATTAATGTGGGCAGAGACTTCCATAGGAGAAACAGCAGAGGTTCTGTGAATGCAGGAAATATAACTTCCTTGCTTCTTCCACTTATTCATTGAAAAACTAGGTTTTGAGCACCTTGTTTTCCACCCATCTCGTTCTAGACCCAGAGGATATCAGTGAACTAGACAAACAATATCTCTACCTTCAGAGAGCTTGTGTTATTGGGGGGGGTGGGGAGATAAAAATTTCTGAACACATCAACAGATAAATGATTTCTGATAGTGACAAGGGCCATGGAGAAATGTAATGGGAGAGGGGAGAATGGGCCCTGGAGTAGAAGGAAGAGAAGGGAAAGGGTGTTCCGTGTACATTGTGTACCTCTGCAAAGTTGTGAGGGAGACCAAGAGCTGAATGAAAGATAGAATCAGCCAGGCTCTGGCGCCTGTGTGTCTTCCTCATTAAAGGACAATCAGATGTCATTTAATGATGGGCTACAATCCGAGAAATCCATCCTTAAGCGATTTCACCCCTGTGTGAACATCGTAGAGTGTACTTACACAAACCTAGATGGTACAGCCTCCTACGCACCTAGGCTATATGGATTTAATATGGGATCATGAGTGCTCCTAGGCCACAGCGAACAAAACAGATCAGATTAAGCCAAAGAAAATTATGCAATCAAGAGATGCAATAAACAGAAGATGAATGAGGCTGCTATCAGCATAACGTGACATTGTTTTGTAAACTTCTTTTCTATAAGCAGAATAAATGCACTCTAAAACAACAATATATAATTTAGAAAATACACAATCCACTAATGTGGTCATTATTATCATTATCAAGTATTATATACCATATGTAATTGTACACGCATTCTGGCATCTAGGTGTGTTTACACCAATCAGCATCACCAGAAACATGTGGGCAATGTATTACATTACCGTGTCACCATGGTTATGATGTCACTACAGTGTAGGGATTTTTCAGCTCCATTACGGTCATATGGAGCCACCATCATGGATGCAGTCTATCACTGACCAGAATGTCTTTACATGGCATAAGACTGTACACACTACATGGGTTTGGGATGGTGTCCGTGGGGCTTGTCGCCTTATTACAAGTGTCTATGATTTATTTGAACTGGCCCTGATCCCCACCAATAGAAGGTACTCAGCAAAACAACGTTTGGTTGAAGGAATGGCCAATGGGAGATTTTATAAAACAATAGTTAGAAACTGCAGAAAGGGCCTGGTCCACGGTAGGTGTTGCATAAATGCTCTTCCTGCTCCTTTCTTTACACTGTTAGCAGCACAGGTACACTTCGAGCCCATGTGCCCCACATAATATGTCCTCACCAAAGAACCCCCCTCCCTGGAGGTGGCCAACCCACTGGGCTCCCCCCTGTGACAACCTATACCAAGTGGAGCTTTCATTCCTTACGATGGCAAGTGTTACATGTGGATGGTCAACAGTCACGGTGACAAGCAAAAGAATAAAAGTTTACAAACGACTTTCACATACATCATATCCAATAACCCTTTTTTTCCCAACAATCTTTTCAGGCAGAAAGTACAATGCCCCCAATTTTAGCAGACAAAAGTCCTGGCTCAAGAAGAGATAGGACATCCAAATATTCCCTACAGCAAGTGGTGGAGCCTAGGCTCTAAATTTCACTTCTCCTACCACAGGGAGGAAATAGTGTTCCTAGAGTCCCTGGGCTGAGGGAGGCCTGAGGAGAGGATGTCTGTTAGCCTGCAGCTATGTAGCTAGAGGCTATCAGGGCCTGACACTCAGATCTTGTTGTCATTAATGGTGAAAGTTCTGCAAACAGTGAAGTGCATCTCTGGCTGGAAAAGTATCAGCAAATTAGAGGCCAGAGCCCCTGAGGCCAAGATTCTCCAACATCCAAACCTAGGTGGCTCGAGGCCCAGTGAACCTGTTGTTTGATTACTCTTTTGTTTACAAAACATAGAAACAAACAAATTAAAATGAAACAGAACAAAGGAAATACGGAGATGAGGGGAAAGAGAGATCCCTCTTCCTGATAACCCTGGGATAAAAACCAAAAGTTGGGCTGGTTCTCAAACCCAGGAGCAAAGCAAAGGCAGTGTCCTCTGGGACATGATATGCACTCTAAATCAGGGCCCAGTATGTGCTGCTGTCCCCCTCCACCCCCACCCGTACCCCACCAGCCAGGATCTCAGGTCAGGGATCAGGAAGAGCAACGGAAGGGTCTCCTCTTGCTATTGTCCTCGGTCCCCCACATTTTGCTCCACAACTATGGGCCCTGCTGGCCTAGTGGTCTGTCTTTGTCACTTTTCTTGTTGCTGAGACAAAATACCCAACACCCAAAGTTAAAGGAGGAAAGGTTTATTTAGTTCACAGTTTACAGAGGTCTCAGTTCATTGTCATCTGGATACGAGGCAGGGTGGCACAGTAGAGGGGCATCGTAGAGGAGAAACAGTTTATGGTGTGTAAGGGAGAAGTCAGACTTCTTGAATCAGAAACTCTAGGGATGGGACTCAGAATTCCTGGAATGAGCAACTTGTCCAGGTGATTCTCATATGTGCCTAGGATGCATTGGTCTGAAAGGCTGTGTCCCAGGCCTGGCCTCAAGGTGCCTTGGCTGGAGACATGGAGTCTTCCAGGGATGGAAGAGCTGAACATACACAGTAGGACACCAACCAGGGTTGCACGACCCCTCTCATTCTCTCTGGCCCCCGCCCACCAAACCCCCAGCCCAGCCAAAGGAGGACGGATGTGTGTCATTGTGTCATCATTGCTAATGATGTTTTCTGGCAACCACTGGGTTCAAATCCTGACTTTACCACTTCCTACGTAGCTGTGGGACCTTGGCCAGGTCACATACTTTCCAAGCCCTTTGCTTCTTGTCTGTAAAGTGAAGTAATCCCAGTCTCCACCTCCAGGGGCTGAGGGCCAGATTATAGAACCAGATGGTCTGTGCCAGGAGCTCAGGGCTGCCTGACACGTACTGAGGGCCTGGACACAGTTGGCAGATGTCATTGCTGTGCCCGATCAGTTCTTGATGGGCAGATTGAAGCGGATCTGAAGTCTAACCCAGGCCACTCATTGCCTGAGGTCTGATCCCTCCGGAACCTCAGAGGGGTTGATGTTCCCAGGCCCCACTCTCAGTCCACACCCTCAGGAATCCTAGGGAGCACAGGGCTCTAAGGCTTCTGCTCATGCCCACTCCAGCTCACAACTCTAGGCTCATCCTCTACTCTCTTGGGGCCTCAGTTTCCCACAAGGAGAAGGGCTGGATGTGCTCCAGGTCCGTTCCCTTGCCCCTGGTGGCTCCCTGGGCTCTGTGTGAAGCGGGACTTCAAGGGCAGGATGATGGACTCTGATGCAAACAGATCCATGTCAGGGACTGTACACCATGCTAGAGAGACCATGCCAAAGGTGTTCACTGATTGTAGCATTTCAATGGGATTCAGTGTGAGCTTCCGGGCTGGGAGTGTGACTCAGTGGTCGAGTGCCTGCTTAGCATGCCTGAAGTCCTGAGTCCAATGTCTAGCAAGGCAAATCAAATCAAATCAAATCAAATCAAATCAAAACAAAACAAAAAGATGAATTTCCAAACCAAGGAAACATAGTACCCGTCCCTGGATCACCTGGCTATCCCCACAAGACCAGTTTTGCTCCTGCAGCTCCTCTAAGGTAGAGGTGGAAGTTCCAAGTGCCACATCTCTAGTCACTTCCTCCTGGACAGAGCAGGCTCCAGGGCCAGGACCTGATCTCCCACCCCTCAGTCACCCTCACAGGCAGCAGGTCCAGCTCCAGGATCAGGCAGTCATGCCATCACTGGAGGTGTGCACTGCTTTCTACCCTGGACTCGCCGGTTCCTTCCTCATCCGATCACAACCTGAAAGTTTCTGCTTTAAGTAACAACAATGCTTCCCATCACCAACGCCTGCATATCTGTGGTCTCATTTGCAACTTGAGCTGCTCTCAGAGTGCAGTGTCGTGGTTCCCATTTCCCAGAAGCCCAGCTGGAAAGGAATAAGGTTGGGATTTGAATCCTTGTCTTTTAACTACAAGAGCAGTGCACCATACTTGGAGTTTCTAAACTCCAAGGAATCTAGGAAGCCAGATTCATCAGAGGGCCCTCAGGATGGGTTTCTGCCTCAGCAGGGGGAGTATAGGTTCAGGTGACCTGGCTTCTAGTCCCAACTCAGCCACTTTCCAGCTGTGTGACCAGTGACGAGTCAATCAGCTCCGCTAAAGTGAGTGTCATGGCTTGAGGTTGCAACCACATAAATTGAGGTGCAAACTTGGTTGTTTTATGGGAAAAGCTTGGTTGGCTCTGATTTGAGAAATAAATGGAGCTTCATTATTTTATAATAAGGGGTGCTTATTTGGTATGGAAAATCTTTGATGAATAGATTTCAGAATGGGAGATAAATAACCTACATATTCCAAGTGATAAGGAGATTGGAGGCCCTGCCAGTGCACGGGTGCCAGCCAGGGCCCCGCCCACCTTGGAACTGAGAATGACTCTCAAAGGAGAAGGGTTGATCCAAGAACTCCCTGTGGCAAATGTTCCTGGCAGAATCTTTCTGTTATTCTCACAAGGGCTCATCTGTCTCTCCTCACATACCCCCATACTCTCCTCATGGGGCAAACTCTTGTGGGCTGGCTGGTGCTGACTGTTGGACAACTTCTGCAGAGTGAGTCAGAACCAGCTTCCTGGGGACCTCATACCTTTTGTCCCTCTCTAGACGGCCTTGAGGGCCACATGGTAACTCTTGGCCAATGACTCTCTGAGAATCTGCAGACAAGCATGGAATCTGCAAGCAAAGCTCGGGTTTGTTTTTTTAATTTTTAAATCCACAGCCCTGGAACCCATAACTACCCCCACCCTCCCTCAGAATATTCTGGCAGAGTTTAAAAACTAAAGTTGATTAAATTCACATAGGGAATTTCATAACCCCATACCATGCTTAAAAACCTAAAGTAGGGGATTTAGCTCAGTGGTTTCGCTGCCTGCTGCTCAAGCACAAGGACCCAAGTTCCATTCCTGGTACCAAAAAACCCTAAGGTATACACCACCACCCGTCCTCCTTTCATTTCCTTCCATGTCATTCCTCTCAGAACCCTCTCACCTTCTTTGCTTGTTCTCTCCAGCACTCTGATGAGAGGTAGCCCCATGGGGAACTATTATGTCCAGGTCACAAATGAGGAAACAGGTCAGCAATGTCAAGTGACTTGTCCATGGTCATCTTCTGGGAGCTGAGACTCCATGATTAATGCATTTACTAGTACATCTCATTAGAGGACTAATGTCAAGATTTTAAAAAATCCATTTCTAAGACTTTACCCTATAGGAATATTTAAAAAGGATGTACAGATTTTGTACAAGGGTGATCGCCACACCATGGCTTGGATATGATTGCTCGACAATGACTGCAATCTGATTGTCCATCATTGGAGAATTGGAACAGCCATTAATGACATTCTGTACAGCTTTCAAAACAGAGGAGGTGGCTCCATGCACATACACAGGAGAAACGTGCATGCTGTTTGAGCCTTGCAGAAGAGTGGAAGAATCCACTTCTGAGCTCTTGCAGCTGTTGCCAGGATTCAGGTCCTTGCAGGGCTTTGGTTTCTTGCTATGTGGGCCTCTCCATAGGCCAGCACAGGGCAACGCTGCAGGGAGAGTCTACTGGCAAGCAGGGGGTTCAGTCTTACATAATCTCAACAGAGATACCCTTGGCTGTGTTCTGTGGGTTGGAAACAAATCACAGGTCTTCCTTCACTCAAAGAGAGGGACGCTGCAAGCACACAAGCACCAGATAGCAAGGGTCAGGAGGGCTTCAGATTCTGTCTCCACATGGATCAGCCAGCTTGCAGGCCATACAAAGACAAGCAGTGAGCCAGATTTGGCCTATGGGCCATACTTTGCCAACCCTTCCCCTAATTTATCAGTTGGAAAATTCAAATCTTGCAGATCAAACTTTCTTAACAAGAGTTACTCCAAAATCAGAGGACTCAAGCCAGGCCAGGCAATATTACTGCATGTGTTCAACTTCTGCTACTTGGATTTGTCATGAGTGCACTATGTCATTAAAATAGAGCAGACGTGTTTATGTCTTTCCACAATGTCAGAATGTATTGAACAACAATAAACTCACGAACTACGCAAATGTTGTCAGCTCTAACTCACCAAGTGTTGTCAATTTTGCTTGCTGTGAAGACCTAGACAATTTCTTTTATTCCATCCCAATCTGAATTGCTAATATCTGTAACATGCAAGTCACACATAGCTCTGTATACAGTAATAGATAAGTTACAGAAGGCTGGGAAAGCAGTAAAGTGGCTACAGTGTTTGAAGAGACTGACAGAGAGTAGAGGGAGTGGGCTGGCAAGTGCCGAAGTCTCTGTGGGACAGAGGAAGCAGTTTCCACACCAGACCCCAGGGGCAGAGCTTGGAAACTGAGGTTCAAAGACGACCAGGGAAAGGAGAAGTTGCAAGCAGCTTCAAAAATGTTAGCCTGAGATGGACCGTGTGCACATCTCAAACAGGAGAAACTGAGCTTGGTTGAAACCCTGGGGACAGAGAGGGTTCTTCACTTGTTGATCCTCCTGGGCAGGGCTCATGGACAGGAAAGGTGACCAAGGTGACAAGGTCAGTGATGGCTTTGGGGTGCTCCTCTTTTTCTGAGTCGTAGGTGAAGGAGTCACATCAGTGTGTTTGATAATCTCATGTATCTGGGTTTTTTTGACATGGATTGACAGGCCCATGTCCAGGTGCTCTGGATTAAATTTGGCAAGTTAATTTTTTATAGGCACGAATAAGTTATTTATCATTTTCTGTCTTGTGTTTATGCTGAGCAGATGGTGGTTGTTTACTTGTAGTCATTCTACCTGGACATTTGTCCTCAAAATGGAGTAACTCAGGTCAAACTGTTGCTTTATAAAATGAGTAACTCAGGGTGAGGCACTGCCTAGAAGCTGCCTTCCTACACACCAGAGTAAACGAAAAGAATGCAGCCTGCCTTTTCCAAGATTCTTTAGCTGAGAGGCCCCGTGACCACCCTGAAGGAGCTGGGAGTCCCTGCATTTGCTAAGCCTCCTCACCTTCACCATGCCAGGTTGGGCATGGAGAAGGTTTGTCCTGAACTGAGCTGTCCTGGGGCTGGAAAGTGCCCTGGGACCGGAGCACACAGGCCCAGATGAGGACACCCTAGTCCAAGGGGCAAGGTGACTGCCCTGTACTCCCCAGGGAGGAGTTGGACCCAACAGCCCATCATCCTCCTGTTTCACTTGCTTGTGTGTGTATGCATCTGTGCGTGTGTGCACATGTGTGTGTGCATGCAGGTGTGTCCAAAGCCCATCTCTAGTCTCTCAGGCTGACCCGCTGCTCCCTGAGACCTGGCAGAGCAGCTCCTCTCTCTTCTGTCTACTCTTCCCTCACACCGCTCACCCCTGCCATGAAAATGGTTTTAATATTAAATCTATTCCTGTAGATGTTATTGCTATTGTGATAGAAGGTGGGGCTGGTAGGAAAGCAGCAAGTTCTTCTGGAGTCCATGTGAAACCCAACGAGGTGGCTATGAGAAAAACATTTTGCAAACTCCTCTTCCGCAGGAATTGGTGCTTGCTGAGGAGCCAAAGAGCATGACTGTGACCAGGTCTCTCCTCCAGGGGCTCCCAGTAGCCAGAGAGGGTGAGCAGTTCCCATATGGCCAGTGGTGACAGAGGGTGTTTGCATTTGAGTTTTGTTCAAGGATTTGTGAATAATAAAATAACCAGTTATTTAATGAACTTATTCGCCTGGGTTTAAAAGAGTTTATCTCTAGACTCTTGAGTCAAGAGGGAGCTTTTAAAAATATGACTGACATCATGCATGCTCTGCTTAGAATAATCCAAGCTCCTCCCTGCAGACCTCACCCCTGTCCCCCTCTCGCCTGGAGTTGGCTGCACCTTCCTGGCCTCCTGTCTGCTCCTCCAACAACCAGGCTCATGCAAGGGTGTTTGCACTTGCTGCCCCTCTTCCTGAGGCTTTTCGAAGGGTAGATTCCTCTTCCATGAGGTCTCGATTTTAATGTCACCCCCTCAGAGATCCAGGGGATCCATAAGTTAGGACTGGCCTGACATACGAACAACTTGGGTTAAGACTGGAATTTTGGTTTTTAACTTACAACCAAAGTCTTGAGTTACAACCTGAATGCTGGCCCCTTGTGCTTCCAGATGGTCTCGGATACAGATTTAATCCTTAAAGAGTTCTGGAAGGAACATTACATCCTTTTCTATATGGGGTTCATTGAGAAATCCTGGGCCGATATTTCTCTTAGGACACTGAGATCTGCCTGTATACAGGAGAGAGACTTTTTTTTTAGATGGGGTCGCACTATGTAGCCCAGGCTGGCCTTGAACTTGCAGTGATCCTCTTGCTTTAGCCTCCCGAGTGCTGGGATTACAGGTGTGCACCACCACGCCCGGCAGGAGAGACTTTGAAGGTGGTATAGAGGAGCCTAAGGCTTCAATTGACCAATTTAAATTGCAACCAGCCCTTGAGAACAAATTCAGTTTGTAAGTCAAGAGTCCACTGTGACTCCATCTGCTTCTCATCTAGAGAAGAAGTTGTGTCCATTCCACCAATTATCCTCTATTATTCTCTTTGTTTACAGTTTTGTTGGTCTCTTCACCTATACAGCCATGGAGTCTGACACATAAGGACACTTTCTCAGTACTGACTGGATGTGTGAATGATTCCTCTCTTCTATTAGGAATAATGGCTATCCCAGTGTTCTTCAGGGACCAAGTGGTTAAATTGTGGTCTCTCTGTCCCATCAATATTACTCTGCAACAAAAAGGTACAGTGTTGATACAGCTTTCACAGGATCTCAAGAAAGCTCAGGGGGACAATGCCAAATCCAAAAAGGTTATATTCCATATAATTTTGTTGATATAATATTCTTGTTCCCAAGGTTCTAGGACTAGGGGGCAGGGAAGGGTAGCATGAGGGATTCTAGTGGTCATGGAATAATTCTGTATCTTGACTGTGACACAGCCACACATGTGATTAAATTGCACAAAACTACATACACATGCACACAAATTGGTGCTTGTAAACCAGCGAGGTCCATACAAGTCCTATGCACTGTGGGAAAGTCAATGGCCTGGCTTTGATCCTGGACTGTGGTTATGTGACATGTTAACACCGTGGGGAATCTGCGTAGGGGTGTAGCCCTCTCTGCAGTTTTTTTTTTCTGGAACTTCTTGTGAATCTATATTTCAAAATTCGTACATTCAAAAGAAAGGACAAAAATGCTTTTGATATCACATCCATCTCCATGGGCAATATTATATTGCTGCTATGATATAAAGTATACCTGACTCATTTTAAGGCCTTTTTCAAACGTAATTGAGTAATGCATTTTACTTCTAATATCAATGAATGATTCTTTTGTCTCATTTGGAATTGGTCTTCATCCATCCCTACTCCTATGTTACATGGATAGTGCTTTACATATTATAATGGGGTATTAGTTCTGAGGCAGTGCTTGTATTCACATTCCCATTTTATGGCTGAAGAAAACTTGCTTAGATATAAAATTCATACAGCTTAGCTCAGAGGTAGAGCATGAATGGTCCCCAGATTCCAAACTCTCCATCTTCTGCTTTTGCACCAATGACCTATGCTTGGGTAACTGCTTGGAAACTGTAAATTAACCTAAATTTATCCCAGCATCCGACTCTGAATCCTGTCCCCATCCCATCCCCTGGAGGAGCTGTCGCCTCCCAAACACAGTCAACTCCAAGAGGCTAATTAGCACTGCTTTAAAAAACTCAAGGTGGACTCCGAGAGAAAAGAGATCCTGTTGGTTGTTGCTCACTTGCGGATGTTTTCCCTGCAAAACCACATCAAAGCAGGGAAGCCCACCATGGACTTGGCCAGAAACCAAAGCTTGCTGGCCAATCTGAGAAGCAGCAAGTTCCATCAGGTAGGAAACTATTTTATCTTCTGGGCCCAGATTCCTCCCTTAGAGCTGGTGGAGGTGGAGCAACCCCCATAGAGCAAAGCTCTTCCTGAGCCCCCAGAGGACTTAGGGAGCCCCCACTGGGAAGTCCTGTCCTGCATGGGCCTGCTGGGGACCACAGTGGAGCCTCAGTGGTCACTGAATCCCTACCAGGGTCAGGGAGGGGTAAATGTGAGCTTGGGGAGTAGCCTCATCCCATCCAAGTACTGGAAAAATTACAGTGCGTTTTAATCTTTCTAAAAGGGATCACCAACCATATATTGATTTTTTAAAAAGAGAAATCAAAGAAGTCATCCTGTTAGATGCTACAAAGTATTCTCAGCAGTGCACACAGGAGAAACACCATGGCACCCTCTCCCCTTCCCTCTCACTCAGCTCTCCAGGAGCTTCCAGCTTTCAGAACTCACAGAGAAACACCCCAGGTCTCCAAGCCAGCAGTCTAGATCTGGAGGAAGCACGGGATACAGGGCTTGCAGTACTGGGGAGGGCGTCTCAGCAAGGGAGACACTTGCACGGTGCTGCACATGGCGTTCTCTGTCCAGGTAGAGTGGTGGTCATAGCTATCTCCTTAGTTAGACACAAGCTCTTGAGGACAGCGTCCATGGTTTTCCCTTTGTGTCCCAAGTGTTGACACTTTCCTAGCACACAATAGACACCAATGCACTTTAAGTAAACAAATGAATGAAGAATGGTTTATTTTCCTGGTAAAGGAGACTTGATGATTTTCAAGCTTCGAAGGTGGTCCACTTTTACATGTTTTGGAAACATTAACTTGACAGCCCTCTGCAAACCCCTGCAGCAGGTCAAGAGTTTGAGGGTTTTAGCCAGGCCTTCTCAATGTCAGAGGATGAGGCAAGTCACTTCAATCCTCCCCCGTCTCAAAGTCTACCCTTGGTCCTCTACACAGTGCCCACTTGAGGCTTGGTGTGTACGGGAACGGAAAACCCTCAAGTTTTTGGAGTTCTGAGTGTTAGACTAAATGTGATGATGACATGACCATCACTGTATGTTACAGAGACTGTAGGCTTGTTTACTGTAGGCTTGGTAAATATCTCTTGATTCATTAAATGAAGCTACCTGGAGACCCTCATGACTTTGCGAATGTGGACATATGTTAGTACTTAGCTTTGATCTCCCTTTCATGTTGGAGGGATTCCCACCTGGTGAACCTTGGTGAAAAGAGAGGTAGCCTAGGAAATTTCATACCCAGCCTTCCTTACAGCAGGAGTGCCACCAGCACAGGGCCAAAGCCAGACAACCACACACCTCCACCTCCCTGGATCTCCTAAAGGGCCAGTGCCAGCCAGGTAAGGGCAGGGGACAGGGTCACTGCAGACAACAGTGACATCCAGAGAGCACTGGGCAGATCTAAGGATCTCGTTCCCTTACTATAGGTCATAGGAGTCACAGTCCTTCCCCATCCTGAGAGATCCTTCCTTGATGGAGACACACAGTGGACCTGTGTGTGTGTGTGTGTGTGTGTGTGTGTGTGTGTGTGTGTTACTGAGGATTAAAACCCAGGGTTGCTGTATCATTAGGCTACACACTGGTGTATTTTTAAATACTTTAAATTTTGAGACAGGGTCTTACTAAGTTACCCAGGCTGGCCTTGAACTTGTGATCCTTCAGTCTCAAGCCTCCAGAGTAACTGATTATAGACGTGTTCCACCATGCCCAGCCATGTACACTCCTTCGTTCAGTAGTTCAGGCTCTGGATAATACTCCATTGTCAAAGGCTGGAGGGTACTTAAGTTTTGCCCATACCAATTTTTCCTGAATGTCCCAAGCACTTTGACACTGTTTTATATTAGATGGGAGGTTAAAATCATGATGCAGAGGCTAGAAATCCAACCCTTAGAATCAGAAAAGCTAGGGTTTAGATCTAAAATCCACCAGTTGTATCACTTTGGCATCTTTGCCTAAGCTCAGTTCACTGTGGCAACTAATATTGTCACAAACTGGGGAGACCATTGGAGGAGTCAGAGTAGGAGAGGAGAGAGGAGACAGACTTACCCCAAGAACTGCCAAGAGCCTGACTGAGCAGGGGCAGCCATGGTCAAGAGATTAAATGTACTCACTAGAGCCCTGAAGGGAGAGGAAGAACTGATGGTGGCAGCTCAAAGGTGACACATTTGGCCTCAAATAAGACTTTGTAATAATCAGGAGGTGTGCCAGGGGAGCTCAGGAGAAAGCAAATCCCAGGTAGGGCAGGGTTTAAGCCAAGGGTGGAGAAATTCATGGTGAGCTTTTAGGGAGAGGATTTAAATAGACGTTAGTTTAAGCAATGAAACTTCCTTTTAAAATGAAACATTCTGAAACCACAGTCAACGATGTGATTACCCAAAAGGTTTACTAAGCACATGCTCAGAACACCAGCAAAGCAGAAAGAGGGAGAGACAGAAGTGCCATTTTCATAAATGCAGCTAAAATTCTTCAATCCATAAACCTTTAACTATGCACATGTCCTCCTGATTTTATTTAAAACAAATCCCAGCTATCATATAATTTTATACGCAAATTTTAGTGTACATTTTTAAAGGTTTGGATCTCTCTCTCTCTCTCTCTCTTTCTGTAACATAACCATATACCATTACCACGCCCTCCCCAATTAAGTATACATCTTTAACATCAAATATCTTTCAGTGCTCATATTTCCAATTTGGTAAATGTTCAAATTTTTTCCATTAAAAAATCACAGTGCTAGTAAGGACCCCACTTGCAATTTGTTGATAAGTTACAAAATAGTCTTTTAATCTATAGTTTCTCTTTCTCACCTAGCAATTTATTTACTGAAGATATTCAAACATTTGTCCTATGAAACTCCCCTTGTTTGGGTTTCACCCCTCTGGTGTGATTTAATGTGTTCACTGCTTCTCTCTCCTTTGTATTTTCCATAAGCCAGTATTTGATTCTAGAGCTTGATCAGGTTTAGAGCACATCACCATTTAAGGAAGACAGAAAACTGTCTCATTTAGCTGGAGTCCATGCTGTCGGGGCCATGCATGACTGCCATCCCTGCTATGGGCTTAACACTGTTCATGAGCCACTGTGAAGACACTAGGAGGACAGAACAGGCTGACATCTATTGGTGAAGTGATTCTAGCTGCTCAGCTGTTTAGGCACCTCTTCTGCAGTGACTACTTCCTGATGGGCATTAATGGGTCAAAAAAAGAATCTCACAATTTTGGACTCCACTCCTACGAGTCCATCCTCAAGCCTGTTTTCCAGATTTCTTTGTTCTGCTCTTCCAATCATGCTCCTTCCAGGTCTCTGGCAAACCAGCAAGCCATTCAACACAATCTAGGAGTCTGTTTGCTCTTTCTTCAAGCAACTTCTCTGTCCTCAAAAAGGAGATTGATCAGGCATAGGAGATACAGGAAATGAAGTAGTTTTCTTCTCTTTTCAGTCAACATGGAGCATTTCACCTGTGTTGGGAGATCCCAAAATGTGTATAGAGGTTTTTCCCATCACCAACCAAGCATTCTGCAATGGACTCCAAATGGGTGTCTTATAATTCAAATCAATGCAATTCTGACACTATTTACCTGGAGCTGAAGTCCCATCCCATAGCATGAGGGCTCAGTCCCACAAGACTACCCCTGCCTTCAGGTGCAAGCCCCAGAGGGTTTTACCTGTGTTTCTTACTGACACGCTATTAATTGGGGTTTCCACTGCCTCCTCCTTGGGTTAAATTAATTTTCTAGAGCAGCTAGCAGAACTCAGGGAAATACTTACGTTTACTGGTTTACTTTGAAGGACATTACAAATGGTGCAGATGAACAGTCAAATAGATGCACAGCACCAGCTGTCGGGGAGGAGCTTCTGTGTCCTCTCTGAGAAAACACCATCCTGGACCTCCAGGTCTTCAGCCATCTGAAAACTCTTCATACCCTATTCTCTGGGTTTTGATGAATGCGTCACTACTTAGGTGTATGCTATAGTTTGGATCTTGAGTGTTCCCCCAAAGATCCCTGTGTTGAAAGATTGGCCTCCAGCCTGTGGCACTATTAGGAGGTGCTGGAATATTTAGGAAGTGGCTCTTAGTGGAAGGAAGCTAGGTCACTGGGACAGAGCCTTGAAGGGGATATTGGCACCCAGTCTCTGCTCTTCCTCTGTCTTTGCTTCCTGGTTATCATGAATGAGGTAAGCGGTCTGCTTCACCTCACACCCCTTGCCATGATATGCTCACCACAGGCCCAGAGGCAGTGGGGTCAGCCTTGGTCTAAAACCCCTGAAACCACAAGCCAAAATAAACCTTTTTTGTTATAGGTTGATTACCTCAGGTATTTGTTACAATAACACAAAGCAGACTAATACAGCACGGTTAATTACATCATTGGCCTTGCTGATCGACTCAACCTTCAGCCCTTCTTCCATCCCCAGAATTTGTGGGTTGTGGTGCTTGGACTGAAAGGCTTAGGATCCATTCTGAAGCTATGGGAGCGAGGGGACTAGCCAGCAGCCATCTCATTGATGTCCAAAAACCACTCCTGTCACTCTGGTGATTACAAGAGTTTTAGGAGCTGTGTGCCAGGAACCAGGGCAGAGACCAAATTACCACAATGTTACCCAGGAGTTCACTAGGAGGTGTCCTCACTGCTGCCTTACAGGGATATCTGAGAGGGCACACAGTGCATCCACATTTCGTCTGGGGCTTGCAGGTACCCGCTGACCTATCCATGAACAGAAATCGCATTTTCCTTCCTGTATCAGCAGGTCACAGGGAGCACCTCCTACCTGCACTGGCCGTGTGCGCTGAGAATGGTGCACTGGATGGCAGTGCTCTGGCCCATGCAATTGTACAGCTACTTGTCCCACCCAGCCTGCCTCAGCCTGATCCCCAGTGTCCCGTTTCATTTTATGATTGATTTCTGCTATTTCCCCTCCCCAAACTTACGACTTAGTAGCTCTAATAGTATCTCCAGCTCATGGCCTTACTTGTCTTTGCATGGTCAGAGATTCAGTTTCTGCTGAAGCCCAGCAGCATGCCAGGAGCTGTTTCTGAACTGATGTTGTGTGGCCCTCGTCAGGAAATGTCTTCACCTAGAACCCTAAGTGTTACTCTGTGTCTCTGTCATGGGGGAGACACAGTTGGCAACTTTCTGCACAAATATATCTGATACTGTCTCCTAGGCTGTATGAGCCACACAGGTTGTCCATAGTCTGATTGTGTTGTAGGGCCTGGTTTTGCTCTGGACCTTGCTCAAAATTAGCAGCCTTCTGTAGCCCCTGATAAATAGATCATAATAGTACCCTGAAAAAGGAATTCAAAGCTTACAAAACCCAAAGATGTCAACCAAGTGCTGCATTTCTTTCTCAGTGGGGGGAGTTTTAAGGTACAATTATTTGTCCTGAATTTTGGAGGGGATATCTGATCACACTCCCAGATTACTAGACCTTAAAAAACTTCATCAATATAAGAAGGTCCCTGAATCTTTTATGGTTTTTTTCCTACATTGCAGAACACGTCTTTTACCAAAATATTTGCTACTTTTTTTGCACATTTGGGTCAAATGAGCATTATTTTACCAATTTCTCATGAAAGCTAAGATGGTCTTATGAAATGAATAGATATGTCACCTTTTTCCTAAATCCCTCAAAGCTACATAAGCCAAACTTTTGCTCTTAAAAATATTTAAATATCTACTTAAGACAATATTGATTTAGGGTCCTTTGCTATTATTATGTGATAATCTGCCCTTTTTTTTTTTTTTGAGACAGGATCTCACTATATACTTTAGGTTGGTCTTGAACTCACTATGTATCCCAGACTGGCCTTGAACTCATGGTGATCCTGCTTCCTCAGCCTCCCGAGAGCTGGGATTACAGGTGTACACCACCATACCTAGCTCAATAATCTGCCTTTTTGAGATGATGTACCTTACCGAAGAGTATTGGGCAACAATCATTATCTGATCACAAACATATGACATCCAATGGAGCCACCATCTATGTGTGACCTGTAGTAATTGACTCTTCTGATGTCTGATTTTCAACAGTTATCCTTAGCCTATATTGTATGTTCAGACTTACAAGGTTCAAATATATTTGAACACTGATACAATTCAGTGTTTCTTGTATACTAAACATTTCTCCTACACCATATCAGTTTTCATGGATCCAGAGGATGGTACTTTTTTAAATGTTCTTTTTCATTGGCAGATAATGATTGTATATATTTATGGGGTACAACGTGATGTTGTACATGATGATGAAGTCAGGCAGCCTCCAAATGAAGAGAGACTCTGGCTTCTAACAACTTAGAACAGCTAGAACTGTTCAAAATGAAATAATTGCTAATCATAATAACAATAAAGCATTACATAAATACTGCAAAAAGGCAGTTGATCTTTTTTCCTTTGCTACATTGTATTCGTGGCAGAAATACAATATAAAGGTAAACTCGATGTTGACCCTGATAACAAAGATCAAACCAGCTACCTTACTCCTAACATTAAGTGGAGTGATAGTCTTTTTAAATGACAAAAGAGTTATTTCAATTTAAGACATTTGTATGGATCCTATTTTATGTGAAAAATATAAAATATATTCATAAAGATCTTGATCTATTTCATTATTAACAAAATAGAACTTTATTTCCAGAATTTTACCGTTTTATTCTAAAGTAAAAGTCTTAAGTCTCTCTTTGATAATTTCTTGCTATAATTAGTTACTCTAGGAGACCATGCTCTGCTATCTGCTGTGGTCCAACACCACGCTTTTGAGTCATCTTGCTGTTCCTTTGGTGCCTTACACATTTTAGAAGCTACTCACAGTGAGCCCAGGCACAGAAGCTGGGAGAGGGGAAATCTGTTGGTGCTGAAGTCCCAGAAACCAGGACCGTGAGCCTCCTTTCTGCCGCTTAATGACTGTGAGCCTTGAGGCCAGTCCCTCAAGCTCCCCAAGTCTCTACTCATTGGATTTAGTACAAAAGCAGAAGCCCATTTTCTTAGAGAAGAAGACGGACATGCATGGTCATGGTTGCCACTGAAAACTGCCACCTGTCTAGCATCTGTGAGAAGAACCATTCCCCCTGGATGTTGAAGGCAGATGCTGGCCCACAGCTTTCAAATTCATCTGGAAAGCCATGCTTTGTAACTGCTCTGGATTTGGCCTTCCTTTCTCCTGAAAGTGCCTATCTTGTTTTCCCAGACTATAAGCACGTCATGTGAGCTGCTGTTGTCTCCTTCTTACATTTGTCTTCCCAGGTGTCTCTCAAAACCACCTGGCCACTGGCAAAGTTTCTTCAGGAGCCTCTGGCTTAGTCTGGTTTTAGAGTTTTGCCTCAGTGCACTCCAACAATAATCCCCCCTCCCCCCACCCCATGTCTCTGTCTCTCTCTGTCTCTCTCTGTCTCTCTCTGTCTCTCTCTCTCTCTCTCTCTCACACACACACACACACACACACACACACACACACACACACACACACCCTTAGGATTGATGGCAAGTTCCCCAGCTCTTGGGGTTTCTGCCATAGGCAGCCCTCCGCCCTCCAGCCTCTGTGGAAACTCCCTCAGCAGGGACAGTCACCTCACTTCAAGACCCTTCTGGGGCCTGCAGGATCCCCTGGCTGGCTGATATGGGCCCTAAACACTATCCAGTCCTGGTCCTCCCCTCCCTTCCACAGGAAAGGCCACCTGGTGCCACCCTCTGGGTTGTCACCCTGCCCGCCCCCCCAGGACTGCCAGCTCTGTGCCCCTTCCTGGGGCTGCTCTTCCAGCATCATTTGTGGAAAGCATCTCAGGCCCAAATCTCTCTTCCAAACTTCCTAGATCCGAGCTGACGTTTTGTTTTGATTTTCTTTTCCTCTTTGGGCAAAGAAAGAGAGACTTTCAGAAAAGATGAGGCAAAGGAAAATCCAGGGGGGAGTGGGGGCAATAAAACTGCATTTGTGAAGCTCAATCAACTGGCAAAGAGATTTTATCCACATTATCCTAAGAAAGAGAAAAAGATACTCCTACTTCTAGGCTGGAAAACAATAGGTGATCTTTGCCTTTTGTTCTTTTGATTTTCTATACAGTATCTTCAGAATCTTAAAATTGTATTTATTGATTTATCTTTTGCAAAGAGCCAGTAATCGGGAAAAAACCCAATGAAGTTATTTTTAAGAAGGGAGGCTGCAGGACTGGGGCAGGCTCCTCCCTCCCCCGGCCCTCCCCACAGCCTTCCCGGGGTGGCTGTGGGCACAGGAAGTACGGCTGGAGCTCAGAGGCTGCTCAAAGCTGGGATTTCTGGCCGAACAGATCCTCCCATTCTTTGCTTCCAGCCCCAAATCCCACGCTTACTCACTTCACAGCACCTACTTTTAACCTGCCAAATGCCACTAAATCTGCAAATTAAACCTCTGATTACAGAATTCCTTTTGATGTAAAAAAAAATGTGGGGATTTTTAAAATGTAATTATTCATACACTAAGATTTTAATTGTGCTTCTTTTCTCCCTCTCCTACCTTTTTTTTTTTCTAGGGCAGGGTGATTCCCCGTGCTGGGCCTGCCTGGGCAGCGCCAGGGGCTGGGCGCAGGAAGGGGCCTGGAGGAGCGGGCTGAGGCTCTGTTCCAGGAGGCGGGAAGGGGGTCTGGGAGCAGCAGGTGGTCCCGGGCCTCCACCCCCACCCTTGCACCTCAGCCACAAATGACAACCAAGTGCAGGACGAGGCAATTTCCCACGTGCCAGCAGCACTGGGAAAGGTCTCTGGGTAGACATTGGCGCCAGCCTGCTGTGGCCAGGAGCAAGGGAAATACGGCCTGGCTGCTGTGTGTCCGGTCCAGTCCTCCCTGCCCCAAAGAACAACCAGACTGACCTTTATGTTTTTGGTTTTAAAATTGTGGTAAAATGCACATAATATAAAATTGACCATCTTAACCATTTTCAAGTATAAGTTCATTCTCACTGCTGTGTAGCCATCACCACCAACCATCTCCAAAACATGTTCATCTTCCCAAACTGGAACTCTACCCACTGAACAACACTCCTGCTCTTTCTCCTGTTCCACCTGCTGGTAGCTGCCTGACTCTGTGCAGCACTAGGGACCTCGAGGAGGTAGACTCACAATATTTGTTCTTTTGTGCTTGGCTGCTTCTTCCCCCCCCCCCCACCTCTGCAGATCGATTCTTGCTCTGTGGTCCAAGCTGGCCTTGAACTCACATTCCTCCTGCCTCAGTCTGAGTGCTGGGATCGTAGGCCTGTGTCACCATGCAATGTGTGTCTCCACCTTTGTCAATAATGCTGGCATGAATATGGATGCACAAGTTTCTATTTGATAATTAAAAATTTTTTTTCAGTACTGGGGATCGAATCCAGAGCCTTCACACTGAGCTACATCCTCAGCCTTGTCTTTATTTTTTATTTTGAGGCAGGATCTCACTAAGTTGCTAAGTTCCCCAGGCTGGGCTTGAATTTGTGATCCTCCTGCCTCAGCCTCCTAGAGTGCTGGGATTAGAGGCATGCACCGTCATACCCAGCTCAACTCTTTTGGGTATATATATTTGGAAGTGGGACTGCTGGATCATGTGGTACAGACTGATCTTTCAAACACGCAAGTTAAACTGTTTTGTTGCACTGTTTAGAATAAAACCCATCCCCGTCATGGAGCTCCCTGGGCCTGATGATGGGGTCCCTTGGGGAGCGCACCACATTCTGTGTCCTTCATTCTCAGAGCCCTGGTCACCCCACGGGAAGCTGGCCCGCCTTTCCCGTCCCCATCATACCGCCCCTCTGTTTAGGTTCCTTCACAGCCTCACTGAAGTCTGAACTTTCTTGCTTATTAATGGACTCCTCTAGCGCCTGTTCCTCACCCTCCCCACTGTGAAGGCTCCAGAGCGATAGGTACTTTGCTGTATCCATGTGCCTGGAACTGGGGCTGGCTTGCAGCTGGTGCTCCTTGAACATGAGTTGAATGAATGAATGAATGAATGAATGGAAGCTCAAGCCTTTCCAAGTGTGGAGTGGGGCCACAGTGATACTCTGGTCCCTGGACTAAGCATGGATATATTCTAGGAACATAAATTTTATCTGAAGGCTTAAGGGGGAAAATTATTTGTATATTTATATGTACTAAGACAAAAACTTATTTAAAGGAGTATATTACTTTCCTGGGACTAGGTAACTAAGTATTGTGAACTGGATGATTTCAACAACAAAAATTTATTGTCTCCGAGGTCTGGAAGCCAGAAGTCTGAAATGAAGGTGTCAGCAGGCTTGGCTGTGAGGGAGAATCAGTTCTGGGCCTCTCTCCTAGCTTCTGGTAGCCTCAGGTGTTCCTGGGTTGTAGATGTCATTCTCCCTGTATCTTCACGTCATCTCCTCGCCGCCCCAGGCAGGTTTGTCTGTGTCCTATTTCCCTTTTTTTATAAGAACACAATCATACTGGGTTAGGACTCCCCCCTAATGACCTCACATTGACTTGATCATTTGCAAAGACTGTTAGTTTCAAGTAGGCTCACATCCACCGGTTCCAGGGGTTAGAACTCCAAAATCTTTTGTGCGAGACAATGCAACCCACAAAAAGAAATCAAACGTAAACACACATCGATGGCTTAGGTATAACAAGTGCCTTATTTCGCTCTTAAAAGCAGTTGCACCACCAAGGCAGGCAGAATATATTGTTCCCTTTCCTTTAGGGGACTTCAGAGGAAAAGATGGAAAGCCCCTGCCCTTTTACAGATCAGGCAGCTGGGCCGAGGGAGGGGGCGCCTTGCCTCTGGTCTAACTGTAAACAGAGTGCCAGCAACAATCAGATTCGCACTCCCATCCAGGGCTCAATCTAGATCCAGGCCTTCTTCGATGGAAGAAAGCTCCCCCAGACACAGAGGCAGAGAATTCCACACAGTGGCCTTGTGAGCTGTCCCCTCAGGAGACCTGCAGGGAATCGACGAAGGCAGGACCTGAGGGGAGAAGCTGACCCCTTAAGCAGTGGCAACAGAAGCCTCAGACATCCCACAGGGAGCATGGGAGCTGGCGCAGATCTTCAGAGTTGTCCTTTGCACCCAGCCTGGACCCCAGGGGGTGGGAAGACATGGAACCTCTGGAGAGGAGATGCCAAGCCAGAAGGCAGCCGCAGAGAGCAGCAGCTGGAGGAGAGACAGCCTCGGTCACACAGCTCAAGGAATGATCTGCAACAAGTCAACGCTCTTGGCTGTGGATACCAGAGCTTAGAGGGACTTTGTCCAAAGTGAGCCACACCAGCCGGGCCAAGGGGCAGTGACACTGATGACATTGGGGGGAGGGTGGACAGCAGGCAGAGGAGGCCGTGCTCTCCACTTGGGCACCTCTTGTACTCTTCAAAGCCTCCACATCTTGTCTGAAAGTGGCATTTGAGGAGCTGAAGTGGGGCCATGTGTCCTGCATGTGTCTGGCACACAGGAGCACTCTGAAAACTTCAGTCCCCCCTCCTCAAGGCAGGCTGGGCTCTGCTGCATCCTGACTTCTCTGAGTTATTTTGTGAATGTTCTGCCTCTTGGCTGATGTATTAATTTACTAGGGCCGTAACACTGTTTTCCATCTCTACATGTCTTTGTCCAAGTTTATTATAAAGACATTGGTCCTATTGGATCAGTGCCCACTCTAAGAACCTCATTTTATTTTATTTGCCTTTTGAAGACCATATCTCCAAAGACAGTCATATTCTGATTGTGGGGTTTAGGACTTCAGCATATAGATTGAGGGATATATAATTCATTCCATGATGCTGGTAAGACCTGTTATCCCAAACCCACCTCTCTTTAGAGATCTACTTCACCCATTCCCTCTAGGAAATTTTCACTAACCACCCAACACTGTTCCAGTGATTTCATCCCTTCTCAGAAATACCACAGGAATTACCTAGTGCCTGTGTGTGTGTGTGTGTGTACAGGTGTTATAGAAATCGCTGGAGAGCAAGGGGTTCCTTGTTCATTAGGATGCTTCCTCGGGTTTAGTATGAGACCAAGCTCATAATAGGGCTTTATAAATGCTGGGAGTTTAAGTGGCCATCGACACCAAACCTAAGACAGCAAGCAAAGTCGTTCCCTCCCTCTGATGGACTGGAGCCATAAAGGAGGCTTCCCCGTGGAGGGCCAGCAAAGCCCCAGTGAGGTACAGACTAGGAAGGAGTGCAGAGAACCTGGGGTCCAACTTCATTGCTTCACAGGTGAGTGGGGATGAGAGGGCCCAGCCAGATGGTGGGAAGAGCAGGAGCGGGAATGGGACTTCCTGACTTCCAGACCACTCCTCCACCCACTCGGGCACTGTCTCTACCCTTGGGTGTGGGTCTCTGCCTAGAACCTTCTGCCAACCCTTGAGCTGATGACAACACAGACGCATGAGCCAAATACAGCACACTTTCTTCTGTATAGGAATAATTCAGGGCTTCCATTAGAAAGGAGGAATAAGTTCAAGAGATCTATCTGTAGTACCACATGGTGACAGTCATTAACAACCACCCAGGGGGTACTTGAACGCTGCTCTGAGTGACCACTTAACTGATCAATTTCCAAAGGTTGTATAGGTGAAGGAGGAAGGTTCCTGGGACTAGAATGGCACCGAGGAGTCGATGATCGTTTTCTTTTGATGACAGTGACCACCCTGAGCTGCATCATCCATGGCTCCCTATCTTCTGTGGGATCTGTGGAACTGGACCTATTCAAGGAGGCCCCTGGAAGCTGACTTTTACAATAAATCTCCAGTTTTAACAGGGAGACTGCTGTAATATCTATGAAGATATCCGTGATTTCTATTGCTGACAAAGTCCAAGGTGTTGCTGGGATTAACTGGTTTTTGCCGGCACAGATATTTGAAGGAGATGCTAACCTTCCATTTCAGGTTAGGGTAAATCAACTTGCAGTTCTTCCCTTTTCAATTCTTAGATTCTCGGAATTGTAGCTTTGGTCCTCTTGGCAATTAAAGGAACTCAAGTTAAAAATCTGCCCTTAGGGTTGAGGCAAAATGGCTCTTTTTTCCTCAAGCTCCTAATAGTAGCATCCAGTAAAGCCTCAATACTCGAGAGACTTAATAAGCTAAAGCAATCGGAAAGTGAGGTGACCCAGGGTGGTGCGGGTTATGTCTGCTTGCCAGACTGGAGTCGGAAGCTTCAGGCTTCTTGAGGATCCTGAGACAAGGTCTTCCTATCCATGGCAGGACTGTATATATCCGATTTCTTTCATTTTCCAGGCTTTGGAAGGTGGCTGCTTGGAACCTGCAGGCAAGTGCCCAGGTGGGGACAGCCGACCCTTCAGAGAACCCACACTCAGGCACCTCTCCCGGGCCATTCTGAAGGCAGTTAACTGGAGGAAGCACAGTGCGTTTCCCAAGGCAGAACACGGGAAGCACGGAAGAGCGAGGCTACAGCACCACAGCGGGAGGGAGACAAGCTGCACACAGCCACACATGCTACACACAGCCCGGGCCTGCTGGGGTGAAGGGCCAGAGTCACACTGAGCTTGGACCTTGAGGGTAGGAGCACGCTCACTTCGACTTTATTGATTCTGTTCATAGATTTGTTCACATTCACTCTGAATATTTATTTCTGCTGATCCTATGAGCTGTCTATGGATGGAGTTGATGTTTTATGTTTCATGTTTCTATGAACTGGAGTAGCTTTACTACAAAATTAAAAACTAAGGCAACATTGGAGGCCTTTGTAACTTTTTTTTTTTTGGTACTGGGGATCGAACTCAGGACTTTGAGCTTACGAGGCAGGCGGCACCACTAAGCTAAATCCCAGGTCCGGTAACTTTTTTTTTTAAAGAAGGAAGATTTCCATATTAAATTTGAGAATTAATGAGTTAAACATATCTTTAGGGGCCAGGGAAGTAGTTCATTGGCACAGTGCTCGCTTAGCATGCAGTACAGGCCGGGTTTAGTGGGAAAAGAAATACAAAAATGAAACAAAACAAAAAACGCACCAAACTTTGAGGGGGTCCGATGCCCCCTCTGACCATCAGGGCCCCTTACTTACAAAGAACAAAGTTAGATTTGCAAGCCTGTGGGAACTGTGAGAGAGAGTGTGTGTGTGTGTGTGTGTGTGTGCGTGTGTGTGTGTGTGTGCGTGTGTGTGAGTGTTTGGGGGGGTTCAATTTTGGAGGGAAGACTTTGGGTGTGCTCTCCTGCCCTCTACTGGCCACAGGAAGCAGTGCCTAGGCTCCTCCTGGGCTTTCAGGACTCAGAATGGATGTTTGCCCAGAACCAGTGGGAGGCAGTGCACAGTGACCTTTGTTTGCAGGGACATTGAACAGAGCTCGGCTCCAACTTTTCTGAACCCTCATGACCTAAACTGAGTCAGTTTTACAGGCAAGCTCAGTGAGCCTTGGATGAGGGATCGTGGGAGGGAGACATTATCCAGGAGAGACAGGAGAGTGAGGAGGGGGGTGAGACATGGCCAAGCCAAGGGGAGGCTCCATGTGGTTTCATCCTGGCCAGAGAGACTAATGCCACTTCTCACCTGTCCCAGAAGGGATGAGGGCCCTGCATGCAGATATCTCTATCAGCAACAGAAGTCCTGCGTCTGCTCTGAGATGCTGGTTTATAACAATGACCAAACCACAGAGGAGGAGACGAAAACAGTCCTGAATCCACAGGGGTCCCCTTCCATCCAGCTGGCCCCACTCCCCCCAGCGCCCTGCCCAGCATCTTTCTGGGACCTCAGCACCTCCTGCTGTTCTGCTCCAGCCTAATCCCCTCAGGGACGACTAGGTTCTGGGGCCAGGCCTGGGCTTATGGTTTATTCAACAGTGGCTCTTGGAGAATGCTTAGGTAGCAGGGTATGAGCTCCTAAACTGACACTTCAACACCCACTCAGTGCTGGAGGGGGAGGCGAAGGGGCCGAAGGAGGGCAGCCCAGGCCTCTGAGTAGAGAACCAGGCACTGGCAGCCCCAGGCAGCTCCGGATGTGACTGCAGCTCTGGTGCTTCTGCACATGCCAGGCCGGGCCATGTCTTCTGCTTTCCTCTTTCCTACCTGCTCATCACTGCCTGACACAACAGCAAGTCTCCGCTTTGGCCTTCAGCATTTACCCAGGTCATGGCACCTGCAAGACCCTGGGTGCAGAATAGAGGACTGGAGAGTGGGGACTGAAAGGGTGGCTCTGGGAAGGATGATGCTTTCTTGGGCTGAGGCATAAAGGAGTCCTCCCTGTCCTCTTTCCAGGAGTTGAGTGGCCCAGTCCTCCCCATACTGCTTACTCTATGTTAATTTAGCACACAGCTGAGAAACTCAAAAAAGGTTCCCACATCCTTCTTTCTCCTTCTCCTTCTTCTATTTCCATTTTTTGAGATAGCATCTTGCTATGTAGTTCAGGCCAGCCTTGAACTTACGGCGATTCTCCTGCCTCAACTTCCTGAGTGCTGGGGTTACAGGTGTGCACCATCATACTTGGCACGCAGATGCCCAATTTTGAGTCTATCCATTGGGGCCTACCAGGTGTGTGGGGGGTCCCTGCCAGCAGCTGAAAATCCCCCAGAACCATTGTCACTCTCTTCCCACAGAAATATCCACTCCCTGAGCAGACACCTGCTCCTGGCTGGCCCATGGTGAGCAGCCCAGCTCCACAAGGGAGCCCAGCCCAGAGGGAAGGGCTCCCTCCCCAGAGCAACCATCTGTCACCCCTAGACATCCCCATCTCGAATCTGGCCCCTAGATCACCATATGCTCTAATTGGAGCCTCTCCTGGTGGTTTACCACTGTGGTTAAGCCACTATCCTCTGCCTTACATCCTTCCTCTACCACTCACTGGCTGTGTGGCTTTGGATGAGTGACCTACCCTTTCTGAACTTCATATCCTCATCTCTAAAATGAGGATTCTGATCACACTTGCTCAGACACTTCTCTTGAGTGTCTGAATAATTAGTGTATAGAAAGGGCTTTACAAAGGGCTCTTCCCAGTTCTAGTGCACAAGAGGAAGTCACTGCATCAGCATCATGACTGCAAATTAACAAGGCTCACTAACTGGCTAGCAGAACCACTACCAATGAATCTATGGCACTCGGCCCCCAAACAGCCCTAGCAGGTCCTGTTGCTGCCACATTGGGTGGACCAGGTCAGCTTCCAACCCTGTGCCCAGAGCTGCATCAGCACTGCGGGAACCATAAAAGAACTTTCTTCTCAAGGGAGAGGCAACCTCCCAGGCAAGATAAGACTAATTCCTGGGGCAATTAGTAGAAAACACAAGGTAGCTTAAAAGTACTAAATTGTTCAGTGCAGACTATAATTGTGTTAATAGGAAGAACCATTTGTACGGCATTTGAGAGTTTACCTAGCACTTCGAAATACATTGTGTCAGGTAATCCTCAAAGTAAACCTGCAAAGTAAGTGTTCTGATTAGCAGAAGAGGAAACTGAGGCTCTCAGACAGGAGAGCTGGTTTGTGATCATAGTATCAGAAAGTGGACTCCCCACAGAAGACTTCAAGTTGATCTAGCTTCTGTTGGTGGCAAGATCTGTGTGTGTGTGTGTGTGTGTGTGTGTGTGTGTTGGCATAGGCTGATGCAAGGGCAGACCACAGACTGTGTGGTTTTAGCAGACAGAAATTTATTTCCTTCCAGTGCTGAAGGATGGACGCCTGAGATCCAGGTGCCAGTGGCTAAAGCTTCTCTTTAGATTGCAGGTGGCGCCTTCCCATGCTGTTTTCTGGGCCCACGTCTGGGTCCTCGTTTCCTCTTCCTGTAAGGACACCAGTTACATTCTGAGGACTGAGAGCTATAACGGCTGCATATAGATGGCACACACAAACACACAAACACACACACACACACACACCCTGCAGCCCATGATGGCATGTGTGTATGTTTACAGGCGTGCATGCATCTTCAAACTGCTCATTCCTGCCCCCCCCCCCGCCATGCCTTTCCTCCTTTCTTTCTGAGACAGGTGCGAAGTGGCATCGGTCCTTCCCCCTGAGGCTAGTATGCCCTATGGTCCATGCTTTCTGTCTGCATGTGCTGTGGCAGTGGCTTCATTCCGGCTCCTCTTGCACACCTGGCCTCTCAGAGGTGGGCAGGTCCCAGGACCAGCAGAGGACACTCAGGGTTTCCCTGCACCCCTAGGCCTGCCTGGAGGTCATCAGAAAGGTCAAAGGGTGAGGAGCCACTGGCCAGGAGAGAAGCAGGGCTGCAGCGCCTCCTGGAGGCCTCTAGGTGAAGCACAGCTATGCTCCCAAATCCACCTAAGAAAGGAGGGTGGGGACCCAGGAGCAGGGCCACCCAGAGAAGGATGGAGGCAGGTGAACAGCAGAGTGGGCCTCACAGAAATGCCTGGCTGTAGAGGAGACACTGCACACCAGACCCAAAGTCTCAAGTCCCAGCCTTTGTGTCACTCACGGTGCCACTCTGGCTGGTTATCTCATCCCTCAGACGCTCAGTTTCCTAATCTGTAAAATGGGGAAAACAGCAGCACCTACTTCATAGGTTGTCATCAAGGTCAAATGAGCTAAGTTTTGTAAAGTACCAACTGGCACACAGTAGGTGCATTATAACTTTCGTGGGCCTCTCGAAAACTATTTGTAGAACTGAGCTGGTAGAAAGATGAATATAATCCAAGCTGGATGGTATTCCTTACTTTCTTTGCATTTAAAAAAATTAAATCATTTTCTAGGGCCTCAAACAACATGGGGACCCCTAAGTAACAGGTCTACTGTTCCTAGTGGGTAGGTGCCCCCAGGGTCTCCACCAGGGTCTGCCTGCTGCTGTGGGTTTCAGAGTGTCTGAGAAACCATCAAGCACTGCAGCCCACATGAAGCCACTGTTGTTCCTTTAGGAACTCTCCTTCCCCTTCCTAGGGATTCCCTCTTGGTATGAGTGTCAGGCTTCCAGTAGCAAGTCAAGTCCTCCAGTAGCTGGTGCCTCCCAGCCCCTCCCGAAGTCCCTGGGCATCATGGAGATGTGGGGCTGGCATGTCCTGACGGCAACACCAGGCAGACTCGTCATGGGTGACCAGCACCTCAGCCTCCAGAGCCAGGGAAGGGCTCCTGAGGTCAGATGCCCACTGGGTCTGGTCACAGCAGCCCTAAGGGTGGGGTAACAGCTTAATGGCAAAAAAATCCTTCTACTCTGTGCCTCTAACCCATTCCAAGAGAGGATCCCAGATCCATGGTGTGAAGCTGACACTGACAGTCACATGCCTGGATTTGTCTAAAACTCCTCTGATGCCCACAGGATCTGAACCTAGTAACATAAATAAGTAGCTCTGCCATGGACTCGATATGTGAAGAACAGGACAACATACCCTGTTCACACATCGGTGCTATCTGTGCTTCCCCACAGCCTGGATCTGTGATCCCCCACCGAACCCCCCTCTGCAGCCCTGGCATGAGGGCTCACGCCCCTGGCCTGTTCTGCTGACTGGCAAGCCTGGGCCAACTCAGAGCAGCAGGTGGATACCGGGCACCTCGGCCTCACACTCTGCAGCCACCAGGGGTGCACACATGGCCTGGCTGTGCTGGGAAGGGGTCCCCATCAGACTGAACAGCATGTTTATCCCAGGGATTCCCAACACTGCAACAGGCTGGAAACCTCTGACAAGCTGAGGTGTTCAACACCAGCCACAGCTCTCACCCAGGCCCTCTCCAGTGATGAGGAGCACTGGCAGGAATAGGGCATACAGCAGCCAGGGACACAGCAAAAGCAGCCGGCCCTGGATCCAGCCTAGCAGCTGCCCCAGAATCTCCTCCACCCACTCTTCACGGCAGGTCATGGGCACACCTCCCCACGATCAGAGGCCAGCTCCAGCAGGGCTACTCTGAGACATTCAAGGATCGATCCCTCCATTGCCTGCTTAGGTCCTCAATTGTGGCCCGAAGCATCCGAGTCCAGTCATCTCCTCTCTTCATCAGAGTGCAGCGTGTCTCCTTGCGCTCCAGAGCTAGGATTTCTTCCGGTATCTTGGGGGTCAGCCCGGCAGCCAGGACTACTTCTGGGAACTTGACTGCAGAGGCTGAGGCCAGGCAACACTGAGGAGCACTATCAGGGAGGGGAGGTGGGGCCAGGGGCCAGGTGAGGGAACAGCGACAGGGCCGGGAAAGATGAAGGCACAGGAGGAAGGAAAAGGGGAAGGTCAGGTGGGCACGGAGGACAGAGAGATGGATGGATGATTGGTACTTTGAACTCACCTCTACCCTGACTCTGCCCAGCTCCCAGCTGGGGGCCCAGCTCAACAATCCCCTCCACCCTGGCTGCCCTGGGCATCTGCCACACTTCCTCTTCTGAGACCACCAGTGCACACAACACACCCATCACACACCCATTAAAGCCATGTGTCCACATCCTGGGGACTTGGGGAGGAGGATGGGCCCTGAAAGCCAAAGGCCCCCGGGACCCAGACCCCACACCCATACCTGGGCTGTCGCCCGTCCATCTGCTGATAATGGTAGCTCACGGCCACAGCTGAGTGAGGGCACAGCAAGTACTGGTTCTCTTCCCAGCAGCGACCCATGGCCTGGGTGATGGCCTCATCCGACACTGACACAGATGTCATGGCCTCTGAAAGCTGAAGGATCCCAGAGCTGGGAGTGGGTGTCAGCACTGAGGGAGTGGGAAAAGGGGATTAAAACCCCACTGTGTATCACACAGCTACACATTAGGAGCTCAAATGAAATATCCACACTGGATGTGGATTCAGCTCAAAGTCACTCTCCCAGTGCTGAGCTGCTTCACTCAACTTGGAGGAAGGACTCATTTGTGTTTTAGGGTCAAAACCTTTAGCTAGGAGGTGGCTCATGAATCAGTAAAGTAATTGGATTCTTGTTCCACAACCTGACATGGCATAGGTCAAAGGCATTCAGATGTTTCTAGTGCTTTGTTGTTGCTGTTCCAGCTTCCTGGGCGAGAGCTCTGAAACTCCAGTTCCCACCTAGTCTGAGCATCGACTGGAGGAACCCTCCTGCCTCTGCAGACAGAGGGAGACTCCTGCCTCAGCACTACCCCCACTCCTGTGTCACTGACCATTCTCTGACAATGTCCTGCGTGCTTGCAGCTTACCAAACACCCTGCACGGACTCGGCAGCAACAGAGACCAGCGTGTTAAAATAATTTATATAGCGACCTAACCTTCCCTGTTAGGGTTCACAGAAGGCATTGAATGTGATTCTTTCTTTCTTCCCCCACCACACCATTTTTTTCTCTTGTTTTTGTGGTCCTGGGGATCCAACCAACCCAGGGCCTCATGAATGCCAGGCAAGGACTCTGCCATTGAGCTGCTACATTCCCAGCCCAAAAGATGTATTTTACCTTTGCATCTCCAGCACCTAGCACAGTTCCTGGATATCGAATATGAATAAGTAAGTGAATGCTCCTCTGGCGAGTGGAGTGTCTCCCGGGTGCAGAGCCAGGGAGGGAATGCAGAATGGGGACAAGGTGTCTGTCTCCATGGAGCATCTCAGTTATAGGAGAAAGAAGGTGGATGTCAAATCCAACCATTAACCCAAAAAACAAATGTTTGACTTCATCCAGACAAGCACAGATTCCAGAAGACAGAAATTCCACTCCAGTCTGTGTGGGTTTCGCTCAGCCTGGAGAACCACCTCGGTTTTGAGAACAGCTCATTAAGAAGGTTGTTGACCATGGAGGATTATGTTAAGGAAAGGTCAGCTGAAGGAACTGGGAAGACCAACAGGCAGACATAGGCAAGAGGTAAAACTAGATTGCATAAGCCTGAAGGAGCAGGGTGCAGCTCTACAGAGAAACGTGCTACGATTAGACCTGAGGTAAGGGAGTGAGGTCCTGTTCACTGCGGGTACAGAGTCCACTTGGCCACTTAGTGGGAATGTGGAAAATTAAAGGCAGCTTCAACAATCCTGTATCTGATACATAAAATAAGGAACATCACCAGGCTGCATTAAAATAAATGCAATCCTTTCCAATTTCTAAATAAAATGTCTGAGAGAGAGAGTTGGGGGGGATATTCAATAGGAACAATGGTCTCTGCTCATACTGCAAGGAAAACATGGCTTTATCCTTGTTTGCCAGTTGTTGCTATTATTAGAAATTAACAACTATAATAAATAAAAACAATAACATTTGATTAATGTTTTTTTTTTTTTTCCGGGGATTGAACTCAGGACCTTGCACTTGCGATGCAGGCATGGTGCCACTGAGCTAAATCCCCAGCCCAACAATCAACATTTGAAGCCTTATATTACCAGGCAGTTTGTGAAGCGCCTCACATATATTATTTGACTTGAATTTCACAACAACTTTATAAGGTAGACATTCTTATTATTCCCATTTTATTTATTTATTGGTGTGGTTTTTTTTTTTTTTTTTTTGAGACAGGGTCTCGCTATGTAGCCCAGGCTGGTCTCAAACTCATGGTGATCCTCCTGCATCAGCCTCCCGAGTGCTGGGATTACAGGTGTGTGCCACCAAGCCTGGCTTTTATCCTCATCTTAAAGATGAGGAAATTGAGGCACAGACTTTCAGAAGCTGGCCCAGCACTTCACAGCTGGTTTGGGGTTCAGCCCACCTGAATCTAAAGCACATTCTGCTGGTCCTCCTCTAATACCGTGACCTACCATAAAGCGACCACAAACACGCCTGGCTCACACTAGATGCTCAAAAAACAGGTGTCCCCTTCCTCTGCCCACACCCCAAGACTGTAGTGTGGCCATACCCCTACCCTTCCCCTGGGGTGTCGGTAGGGACTGACCTTGCTGTGCAGGTCCTTGGGTAGATGCAGGCTTTGGGTCCTTTCAAACTGCTCCATGAGGGCCCTTGTCACCTGGCTGTTGGAGCCAGAGAACAGCCAGAAGATCCTCTCCATGTTGTAGGGCACCTGGCGGAAAGGCGGAGTCCCAAGCACTCTGATTTCAGTCCTTGTCCAGCTCTGCCTGACCAACACCTGGGCCACCCTACTCACCTCCCCACAGCCCCACCTGAATGTCCATGGCTGATGCCAAGCTTGGTCTGACAGCCGCAGACAGAGAGAAGTCCCCCCGCTGGATGGCCCTGTGGATGATGTCATTGTGGTTCACTGCCGCCACCAGGCGGACTGGCAGTCCCATCTTCTGAGCCAGGCACCCAGCTTGAGCCAAGACAGGAAAAGAACAGTGTGTTTAGAAACAAAACCGAAACCAATTTTTCTTTTAAAAAGTGGGCTTTATCAAAATTAAGAAACTTTCATGCTATTTGAGCTTTCTGTGGTTCATAGGACACTGTCTGTTTTGATTTAAGTATGACAACTTATGTATCGAGGGCTTGATTCCCATTGCAGCAGTATTCAGAGGTGGAGTGGATCCCAAGGGCACTGACTTCATTAATGGGTTGATCCTGTCCCCATGTCTTTGAAGGACATAGGTGTTCCTAGTCCCTTTCTCTTCCCTACTCTCATTTTCTGGCTGCCACAAGGGGAGCAGGACTGTACCATGATGCTTCTGACTTGCCACAGCCTAAGGCAATACAGCTGGCAGACCATGGACTGGAACCTCTGAAACCATGAGCCGAAATAAACCTTCCCTCTTTGAAGTTATTTATCTCAGGTATTTGTCATAGTAATAGAAAGCTGACTAACACACTGTCAAAAAGATGGAACAATAACTCATAGAATGGGAAAAATATTTTCCAGTCATGTATCTGACTGGGACTTGTACCCACAATATATAAAGAACTATTTCAGCTAAAAAATAAAAACACCAATAACTGAATTTAAAAATAGGCAAAAGGGGTCTGGGGATTTAGCTCAGTGGTTCTACCACCTGCCTTGCAAGTGCAAGGTCCAGAGTTTGATCCCTGATACCAAAAAAAAGGAAAAAAAAAAGGCAAAAGGTCTGAATAGACACTTCTACAATGAAGACACATAAATGATCAATGAATAGACATTCAACATCATTAATCATCAGGGAAATACAAACCAAAAACACATTGAGATGCCACTTTACAATCACTAGGATGGGTATATTTAAAAAGGCAGATGATATGAAGTGTTGCTGAGGATGTGGAGAAATTGAAAAATTTCCACATTCCTGGTGGGGATGTGAAATGATGCATCTACTCTGAAAAACAGAGGAAAAGTCCCTAAAATGTTTAACATAGAGTTACCAAATGACCAAGAAATTGCACTTCTAGTTAAATGCCTGAAAGAAATGAGACTACAGGCCTGTATAAAAACTTATGCACAAATGTTCATTCAGCATTACTCAAAATAGCCAAAATGTTTTAAAAAACTAAATGTACATCCATTAATAAATTGGTGAACTAAATGTGATACCTCCATGCAACAGAATAAATACTGACATGTGCTACAACATGGGTAAACCTGGAAAACATTATGCCACATGTAAGAAGCCAAACACAAAAGGTCACATAATTCATGAGTCCACGTCCAGAACAGGAAAGTCTAGAGAGACAAAACAAATGAGTGGTGCCTCGGGCTGGGAAGGGAAGGGAAGTTCTGGGGAAAATGGGAAGTGCTTGTGAATGGGTATAAGGCTGTAGTTTTTTGTTTATTTATTTGCTTTTTGGTGGTGCTTGGGATTGAACCCAGGGCTTTACACATGCCAGGCAAGCACTCTACCACCAAGCCACATTCCTGAGCCCAGGTTTCCTTTTCAGATGAGTTAAGTGATCTAAAATTGATTACAGAGATGGCTACACAAATCTGTGAATACACTAAAAACCTTTCAACTGTACACACTTCAAGTGGTGGATGATTTGTGAACCATACAGTAATAAAACTGGAACACAACAGAGAGAGGAGAGCATCGCCATGCTCTTTTCTATCTGAGGCTATTCTGTCTGCCAGCCACTTACCGGGTACCAATACACAGGCTCAACACTGTGCGGCAAACCCGGGAACAGGAAATGAAGGTTGCAGTGGCCTGTCCAAGCCCTACTAAGTGGCAGAATCCAGATTCAAAACTGTGTCTGAGTCCAGAGCATGCACTCTGGCCTGGACCCAGCCTGCTGCAGTCAGCAGCCTTGGACAGCACTTCCTGGGGACTCCACAAAGGACAGAGCAGCACCCTCGGCCACTCAACAGCAGGTCTTGTTTGCACAACACTGAGTGACGAAAGCCCAGACCCAGAGTAGTTTAGGAAGGTTTTGCATACTTTCCCGAGTGCCCTTCCTGTGGCGAGCAGCTCAGGGAGTTTGGGGTAGCCGCCCCAACCCAACATCACTGGGGTTGGCAACACACATTCACATTCTTGTTGCACTTGATGCTTAGGAAATGTCACGAGGTCCTGGATGACAGAGAAGAGATGGAAATTCAGGAGGATAAGGGGGCTTAAAGTTGAAGGTTCCCGATAGAGCAAGGGCAGATGGGAGCACCCTTGGCAAATGCCCACAGGCTGTGCAGCCGAGGGGACATCATGGACTGGGGTGATGTGGACAGGAGGCCTGGTGGGCTTCACCCCTGGGTGGCACAGAAGGGGATCCTTCTTACCTAACTGCTGGCCCCTGTTCTTTCCATCCGTTAGAGGAAGAGGTTCCAACTGCTAAGATGCCTCCACCCTCGGAGCCCTCAGAAGCAATGGCCCCGAAAGAGCTACCAGAAGGCAGCACCACCAGCTACAAGAGCTGGCAAGGAGCCCGGCTCTGGCTGGTCCTGTGTGTCATCCTGGCTCTGCTACTGACCAGCCCTGTTATCCAGGGGCAAGCTGGGCTCTCTTTGCCTGTTTCCTCATTATAAAAGGGAAATAACACCTGCAACTCCAGCACTCTGAAAGGCTGTGGCAGGAGGCTCTCAAGTTCGACCCCAGCATGGGTAACTTAGTGAAAGAGCAAGCCTCTGTCTCAAAAAACAAAAAATGGGTTGAAAAAATACAGCTCCACATGAAGACCCTGGGTTCAATACCCAGCTCTGGAAATAAACAAATAACAATGGATATAAAATTACAGTCAGCCCTTGGTATTTGTAAGTTTCACATCTGCAGATTCAACCAACCAGGGATTGAAAAAAAATGTTTGTAATTGTCTGCACTGAACCTGTTCACGCTTTTTTCTTGTTATTATTTCCTAAATTATACAACTATTCAGATAGGAGTCACATATTGTGTTAGGTATTAGAGGTGATCTAGAGGTGAAGCATGGGTGTCCAACCTTTTGGCTCTTCACAGAGTGAAGAGGAATTGTCTTAATAACAATAAGCACCTGTACACACACACACACACACACACACACACACACACACACACATCCCCATGGGAAGGCTGAAGGGCTGTCTGGCAATCACTGCATGTGGGTTGTGGGTTGAACGAGAATGATTTAAACACACAGGGGGACATGTGTGGGCCACAGGCAAATGTTATGTCATCTTCTATAGGGGACTCGAGCATTTGTGGATTTTGGTGTTCACGTAGCCTCAGGTACATGGTGGAACAACTGCATTGTCCTTCTCTTAGGCCCATGTGAGGATTAAATAAGTTAAAACATGGGAAACATTTGGCACAGTGCCTGATGCACAGTAAGTGCTTGAAAAAGTTGATTGTTCCTGAGAAAATGATTTTAGCGCCATGCAGCTGTGCCACTCTTTGCTCTTACAGAGGTCGTATGCACAGGAGAATCTCACTTGCTCCTCCCAGCAGCGGTCCTCGGAAATATGATAAGTGACCAATCTCTTTACAGTGGTGCCAAAGGACCACCCCACAGCCACTCAGCTAGGAAAGAACAGAACTGGGGCCAGAGGCCTAAGTCCAGGACCCACTGCGCCTCGAGTGCTGCCTGGGGAGTGTGCCCACAGTGGGAACACACGTGCTACCAAGCCACTTGCCCCTGCAGCAGGTGGCTGGCCAAGCTGGGAGTAAAATCTGTGTTCTGGGAGAGGGCACTGCCAGCTGGGCTCCAGAACTGACCCCTGACCTCCTCTCCCCACATGTGCAAGGAGCACAGCAGGACAGGCTGCTGGGGTACCTGGGGCTGAGCAGGAAGAGCCCTAGACGTCCCTCCAGGTAGCCAGGGAGGAAATCTTCTGGGTTGCTCTTCTGTGCAGTTTCCTGTCACCTTCAGAAGGAGGCTCGACCTTCTTTCTCTTCACAGCTGCAGTCAAAGGGCAGCTGGAAAGGCTGGGGTTGCAGGTAGATTTCCAGAAAGCCCATTCGCATCCAGGATCCCCTTACCTGCAAGGTTGCCGCCAGCTCCTGTTGGGACAACCATTTCCACGAAGGGCAGGGGGTGCATGTCCAAGGATGGCGAGCACTGGAAGTAAGCGAAGAAGTGGTGGGCTATTTGCACGAGGACTCGACACCAGTTGATTGAATTCAGGCTCATTAGGTTGTGCTTCTTGACAAAAGCCACATCCGTGAACATGGCCTTGATGGGCTCATCCAGCTCGTCACTGTTTCCCTCCACTGTTGGGAAAGAGGAGAGTGCAACTCTCAGGAGCAGAACAGGCCCCTGAGTGCTTAGCACTGGCCTGAGTCAGGATCCTCCCAAGCTGTGCTGTATCCCCAGGACCTGCACTCAGCTTCTTGCGGCTGGGCCTAGCTCTCCAGACTCACTATGAAGCTCATCGGGATAGAAACCAGGCCTCCTCTACTTGTGGACCTGAATATCTGTCCTTGTTGCAGAGAACAGAAAATGTAGCTGGAGCCATTTCCAGTGTTTCTACCTTTATGTAAAATAAGATACAAAAGGTCAACGTTCTGGGATATTGGGGAAAGAATTCCCCTTTGTAAGCCATATCCACCTTCCTGACTCTTCTGCAAAGAAGGAGGCACTGTTTACCTGAGCATGAGTGGGAGAGAGGTTCCTGTACTCTACAGCCCCATCAGGACTGAAGTGATGTGGTCACTATGCCCTGTGGCCTGCCTTCATCCACAATCCAAGGGTGACTGCTTCACTCTCTGCTCTTATGTGCTAGGTAAGCTTGCTTGGGTAGAAGCTCTCTTTCCTGGGCACATCAGCTTAATTTATGGGTGAATTATTGGCTAAATTTCTAAGTGAATTTCCCAAGAGTACAACACGTATTCCTCATCTAGTAATCACATCAATATTGATCTCATCTGATTCCTAGGTCCATTTCTCCATCCTTGGAAGGAAAGGGATTGAAATTTGTTGGGGGTATCAGAGCATGAATTAAGGTTGTTAACTGTTCTTCCCTAGTCATTATGTAGAAGCACTGAAGCTGGGGGTTTGCCTCCAGAGCCACATGTGAACCCCAAATGGCCTGAGCCAGTTGTGGTGGTCATTCCCATGGGGTCATGGGTTGGCTCCAAGATGGGCATATGATGAATTCAGGCCAACGAGACACAAGGGGATGTTGGCTGGAGATCTAAAAGACAACTCACTGCTTTTAAGAAAGAGCCACAGGAAAAGAGAGCTGTTACCTCACATGGTCACCATCACATGACAAGAGAATGAGCCTTAGGATTAGAGAAGGCAGAGAGAGGATGGGAAGGACTGGGTGTCTGAAGGTACTGTTGAATCACTGAATCGCCCAAGTGAGAATCACCCTGCCTCTGGATGTCCAGTTACAGAAGATGGAAATTGTTCCTGTTTAATTTGGTCTGAGTTAGATTTTCCATTACTTCCGGCCAAAAGCATACTAAATAACATAACCACTAGCCATCTAGTGCTTATGATTATCCTGTGTTTAACAAGCACACAATGTACAAGGCAGTTAATGACTTTACAAACCCAGGGTCCATACAGAATAATCCGGGGGGTCCATTACTATTTCATGAGCTCACCAGTCTAAGGGAAAATGCAAACTCACTGTTAATTCCTGAACTAGAATAATACTTACTGTAGCCAAACCAGAAGGCTCCAGAAAGAAAAGAAAGAATGTTTAGTATATGTACTGCTGAAGTGAGCACAGGAAAGAAAGAATTTGAACAATGCTGTTTATGAACAAAATTCTTTTCTTTAGTCTGATGCCTTCTTTTGTTGAAGCTCAGAACATATAAAAGAGAAATATATCTTCAGCTCTAGCAATCTTACACACAACTCACCACCATCCACATATCTGCCACTATTTAAAAAATGAGCACTGTTCTCCCACTCACTTCATTCATGCTGTCAGGTAAAAACCATCCAATATCCATGTACAAGGCAAGAAAGGAGTTAGTGGCCAGATAGAAGTACATAAAGCTATTCTCTGCTTTGATGCTAGGAAGAGATAGTCCTAGATCCATAACTATCAGTTTTGGTACCTGAATCTTGTGCAGTAAAGTCTTGCAATGACTGTAATAAAACACACCAAATATGGGCAGTTACCAAGGCTAATGCATAAGATTCTGCAGCATAGCATTAGCTAAACCATGGACTTTACACTGGAATGTGTGTGCACTTGCTAAAGACAAGAGCGGAGGAGGATTTTTGATTGCTCTTAAAAACCCAGACATAAGATACTCATGGAACTCCCAGGAGTAAGGTTTGTTTCCATGGTGCTTTTGCTCCTTGAAAAAGTTGGTGTTCCATGAAAACATCCTTTATGGGATTACACCAGGAGGCCAGGCCAATTGCAGAAGAAATATTTTCTGCCATCACATTTGCTGACCTGCCAGGTGAATAAGAAATCCAAGAGAGGCCATGTGGAGAGGCCCACTGTGCAGAACCTTAGCTAAGCCCCCACATTTCATATTCCTGCCCCCATGCTGGGGCTCCCTGAGGTCTAGTGGGGTTTGAGAGGTGAAAAGCTCCACCCACACTCACCCCATCCTTCTCTATTCTCAGTCTCCATATTGACTAGATCCATTCAGTATAGATGAAAAGAGATGGTTTTCTCCTTTCTCCAAGCAAAAAAAGCATCAGTTCTGGTGATTTGGATGAGAATTTCATTATATGACTAGTTATCCATCAGTAGTGATGGGTACACTGAGCTACTTCCTATTTTTAAATACTTAGACCTGCTAACCACATGCATGGATTAGTAATTTCTAGACTGTAAGGGAGAGAGAGAACTGCCAAGACTTACTGACATGATCTCTTAATTATTTACTGAATGTGTGCTCTTTAAACTTAAGTGCCTGGAACAAAACCCTAGTTGCTTGGCTCAGTTTACAGCTCTGTATGGCTCCATGGTTCATACATGACAGGGGCAAGTGGAACCTATATGAGGTGGTTTCAAACCTGCACTTCCTATGTTGCACTGTTACTACTGGCTTATATGTCTGTCACCTCTGACAGTTTAGGGGACTGAATAGCCAGGAGTCCACTCAGAGCTAAGCCAAGCCATATATTCCATCCTCGAAATATGGCTGATGAAGGAAGGGAGGAAGAAAGAAGAGAAGGAAGGATGGCCAGCTAGCCAACTGGTTGTTTTGTCCCAAAGCAGACCCCATGGAGGCAGCACCACGCTGTCCCTGGAGCTCTGCTTCAGTGCCCACCTCCAAACACGTGGACATTCTCCTTCAGCACCGTTGTCATCTGCAGCTCCTGAATCTTTGTGCAGTGACCTTTGGGCAGCAGAACGATGATGTCCACATTTTTTGCCCCCTGAACACTCTCAATGGCAGCACTTCCTGTATCCCCGGAAGTTCCTGGATAGAAAGAAAGGAGAACCCTCTGCTTTAGAACAAGGAGAGAAAAAAGGAGAGAAAGGAAAGAAATGGCCTTTGAAGCATTGTTCCCAAATGAAGCAACAACATGGGGGATAAGGAACTTAGTACTTAGCCTGGGCACATCGATCCATGGGTAAAATTCAGGACACTGTTGAACTTGGTAATCTTAAGTAGTCTGAGTATATAGAAATATTATTCTGAGAAGGATTTATAGCTGTTTTTCAAGCTCACAAAGAAGAGGTTGAGAACCCTGCTCTAGAGATCCCTGACTTACATCTTACAGGTGGGACTCTAAAGTTAGGGCACTAAGAGGCTCTGTGCTTGCGCCCACAATACGCACCTACGACTATAGTGACATGCTTCCCCTTTTTCTCCAGGAAGTACTGCAGGAACTGAGCGGCGCAGGACAGGGACAAGTCCTTAAAGGCATATGTGACCCCGTACCACAGCTCCAACACATTCAGCTCATTCTTCAGCTTACGCAGATGGACCACATCTCCGGATCGAAATCTGCTGAAGGCTCGGTCAATCAGATCTGTGAGGGCAGGAGGGTTGGCTGGCAGATGAACACTCCAAATTTAACATTTTTATCTCCTGCTACCACACAAAAGACCAGGAAATTTTATCTTAAATGATACCATTTTATGAATATGATTGGATAAGCCTAGAAAAAAAAGTCTGAAACTAACACTAAACTAACACTAAACACTAAACTAATTATAGATCACTCCTAGGGATTCCCCCAGACCAGAACTGATATGAAAAAACTCACTTTTCAATTTATACACTTTTTCATAGTCTTAGTTTCTCATAAGCATGTATTCCAATAGAGGGGCAACCAAATAGTTACATAACAGAAAAATCGATGTCTTATCTTCCTAATTTTCCTTTTTTTCTCTTTGTGGTACTGGGGATCAAACACAGGACCTTGTGTTTGCGAGGCAGGCAGTGGAACCACTGAGCTAAATCCCCAGCCCCCTAATTTTCCTTCTTAAACACAGAAAGATTTTGCTTATTGGTTCTTTTCCATTACTATATCTCATATCTATGGCACCAGAACCAGAGTACATAAGCAATTTTACCTACAGCAGTGCAGTCTAGAACATGGCTTCTCAATTCTTACTGGCAGACCAAGGACATAGGGTTTTTGTTAAAATGCAGGGTCTGGACTAGTAGGCCTAAAAGAGCCTGAGATGTCTAACAAGTGTCCAAACACTGTCATCATTGCTATTAGAACACATTTTGAGTGGTACCTTACCCTCTCCAACCCCAAATGCCAACCATTACATCATGGGCTTTCTTCGTGCTACTTCAAGTGTGGGCCACAGATCAGCAGCACTAGTCCTATCTGGACACTTGACAGGCATTCAGGATTCTCAAGGCCACCCTAGACTTGCTGAATCAGAATCTGCTTTTAACTGAGATCCCAGGGGAATCCATAGGCCTACTGCAGTATGAGACAAGCTGGTCCAGGACTCTGTTCAAGTCCCTTTGAAATTACCATCAAAGAAGGTAAAATAGAGACCTGGGGTCCTGGTACTTTACATGCACAAAGGAAACACCTCATTCAAGCCACTCAGGATGATTGTAAAATCCCTAATCTCAGAGTGGATTTAAAATAATAAACTAAAAGAAACAAATTCTCTGCAGATCACTTCATCTTCCTGAAAGTGGAATAGATGAAAAATCTCAGATTTCTAATTCTGAGATTCTATTTTTAAAAATTTATTTATTTATTTAGAGACATTATATAATCCAGGCTGGCCTTGAACTCAAGGCAGTCCTCCTACCTCAGCCTCTCAAGTGCTGGAATTATAGGCGTGAGCCACCACACCTGGTTCTGAGATTATAGAGTAAGGAGGAAAAAGTCAGTTTATGAAGTGTGACTGGAGACTTTCGCTGTTGGATGATGGATTTACGCCTGGTGTGGAGCTGGCAACAGGGCACTCACCATTCAAGTCCTCCCTCGGAATGAGCTCAGGCCTGATGAAGAGGCTACAGAGCTCCTTCACCAGGCTGGGGTAAGACAGCGAGCTCCAGTGCCGCAGGGTCTCTCTGTCCAGCTGGGGCAGCTCCTCTGGCATGTAGAGGCCCCCATCCGGTGCATAGCCAGAGCACAGGGCCCCCTCAAAGTCGACCCGGGGGGCCGTCCCCCGGGTGCTGATGTACCACATGATCCTGGAGACCTGCAGAGAACAGTCCAGAAGCACCAGGTCTTCAAGCTCCCGGGACCCCAGAGAGCGAGGCAGAAGCACTCACAGCCCTTCCTCCAGCCTCTGGGCCACACCAGGTATGTGGGTAGCCTCATGCCAGTTTCATCTGGTCCTGTGCAAGTCACCGCCGCTCCAGCCGGAAGGAGGCAATGCTACTGCCCACTCCCTTGGAGAAGTGGTACTGGAGCATGCTGGGAAAGGGGAAGCCCAGTCCTCACCAGTGAGAAGAAGGCCTTGGAATGGGGAAAGAAATAGCAATAGTGGGCAACTGTATTCTGATAGCCTTTGAAAAGGAGACCGACATACCTGGCCAAGCACCCCTCTGAGAGATGAACGGCTCTACCTCTGCTCAAAACAACCCACCTTCAGAGGTTATTTAGGGATATCAAATATAATTTAATAGATCTCAACTCTGGCAGCTTGCTGGAATCAATTTGGGAGCTTTAAAACAATTCACATGCCACATGTGGTGGTTGCATACCTGTAATCTCAGCACTCTGGGAAGCTGAGGCAAGAGGAAGGAAAGTTCAAGCCCAGCCTGGGCCACTTAGGAAGACCTTGTCTCAAAAAATAAAAAATAAAAAATAGGCTGGGGATGTAGCTCAATGTAAAACCCCTGGGTTCAATTTCCAGGTCCAAAAAATAAAATAAAATAAATAAATAAGGTGATTCACATTTCTGGGATCCTGCCTGGATCAATTAAGTTATACTGTCTTTTATTAATAAGAGTCCTGGAATGAGCCTTATGTGACAGTTCATCCCAGTTTGCCTGGGACCTTCCTGGTTTTCAAACTGAAAGTCCCACTGGGTATGGTGGTGCACATCTATAGTCCTAACACTCGGGAGGCTGAGGCAAGAAGATCACTGTGAGTTCAAGGACAGCCTGGGGTACTAATGAAACCCTACCTCAAAAACCAAAACAAGGGACCGGGGCTTTAGCTCAGTGGTTCTGCCGTCTGCCTTCAAAACACAAGGACCCGAGTTCCATCCCCGGTACCAAAACAAACAAACAAACAAACAATAACAACAAAACAAAACAAAAACAAAAACAAAACCCCTGAAAGTCCCATGTCCCAGGAAACTGTCAATCCTAGACAAAATAGGATAGGTAGCTATCCTATTTGATAACCAGTACCCTACCTCTGAGCCTACTCTTAGAGATCTAGTCAGTAGTGCTGACCTGATGTCCTTAGAGCTCTCCAGCCATGGCTAATCAGTCCTGCCTAACTGTCATAGACTCAGAGCTCCCTGTTTTGTTTTGTTTTATTTTGTTTTGGGGGGGTGGGAGGATGACAGGGATCACAGAAGGAAACTTAAGAGTCTCTGATGTTAAAGGTCCCCCGGAACTCTGGGGATGAATTGAGTAGACATAATTCTCAGGACCACAGAGATTTTTCTGTGCCAGGCCTGGAGGGGATGGAAGCCTGGGCCCCGGGAACAAAGCTCTCTGCTTCTAAGAAGGGGATGGGCTGCCATTGACCTTCTGGTCAATTCCTATTCTGTGCCTCTCGTGTCTTTGTGCACAGTGAGACCTACATGGGCTGTTGTGGGCCCCTCCCCTGCCTACAACCACAAGGGCATCTAATTTAGTCAGAGGTGAGCTCTGTCATCCAAACCATGAGTCTTTTGAAAAGTGAAAGGGAGTCGGTACTGTGATGCTAGAACAGTGGGTATAAACCAGGGGTCTCTCTGGCAAACTGGGGCTTATGGTGAGCCCCTGTAGGAGTTCATGCTAGAGAAACAAAAGCAAGGTAATTCTAAAAGCCAACCGCAGCCGGTGAGCAATGCAGACGCAGTGTCTCATAGGACAGAAGCAGCGTCAGGAGCCAAGGCTGGCGGTGCCCCAGTAGAAAGAACACTGGCTAATTCTGTGGCCAGGATCAGCACCAGTGCAAACAGCCAGAGACGCTGGGGTGGCAAGAAGGAAACCTTGGGGTTCATGCTATAGGACCAGACTAAAGAGAATGCTGCAACCAGGGGCCAGAGAAACTGCTGACAGGAGAGGGGCTGGGGCAGGTAGGTTATAAGCAAACCAAAAGAAAATATTTTCGGAATCTGGGTGAAATGGACCTCATGGACTCAGAACACTGGGGTCTGTTCTGGGTTCCCCACTTTAAAGAGGCTGAGAACACACTGTGGCAGAGGCGAGAGTCTGCTTGGGCGGGGCACCCATGGGTGTTAGGGGTGGCCCGACTAGCACAGGCGCATGTTCCAAGGGTCAAGGCCTGGGCCTGCTGTGTTCAAGCACAAGGGGCAGCGTCTCCACGCCACGTGGGCAAAGTACAGACGACACACAAACCCTGGGCTCAGTGCAGTAGAGAAGCCTGGAAATAGAATCAGCTGCCCCCCAGGGGGGGCACAAACATTTTACTGGACTGTTGTATGGGGGCTCTAGGGATCAGATTTTATGGGGGACCTGACTAAGTGACCTCGGTGTATATTACTGGAATAATGTTTCCTAGGGATTCGTCTGGATCTTATTATTCCAGAGTGGAGACAGGGCTGAAATACTCTGCAATAACCAGGATAAATAATAAGAGAAGGAGGAGCCACCCTAAGGGTGAGTTTGGGGTGAGGGCGGCGTTTCAGGAAGGCATGAGGCTGGGCAGGACTTTTCCCTGGTGGCTGATGCCATCTCGTCCCCCGGGTGGAGGTTGAAGCAGGGCAATCTAAACACTCAGGCGGTTCGTAGGGGCCTAAGGCACCGCTCTCAGACTGGAACACAGCGTGTCTTCCAGTTTCGGGGTTCCCCGGAACTCCCGAGCCAGGCAGAAGGCACCAAGCACAGGAACCCTCCCACCACCTGAGGGTACAGCCCAGGGCGCGGAGCCAGCGCTGGGCTGAGCTGCCGGAATGGTGCCCCCAAAGCCCTGGACGCAGGGCGGGGGCTGCGCAGTTACCAGGTGCGGGGCACGGGGCGCTGGCGGCCGGTCCCAGTGCTCGGAGGACGCGGGCCCGGCTTCCGGTAGGGGCCGGAGGCTGTGGATCCGCTGTGCGCAGCCGAAGGAAGGGGCGTGGGGAGCTCGGGGAGACGCAGGAGGGGACAATCCCGGCCCAGCCGCTCCCTACGCTCTGGGCGCGGTGCCAAGCGCTCTGTGCGCCTTCAGGTTCTTGATCTTCGCTGCGAGGCCCTGAGTACCCCAAAGAGCTCATTTTTCAGGCGAGAAAACAGCAGAGGGGAAGAAGAAAGCCCTTTCTTTCTCTGGACTGCATGCTTCTGGCTAGCAAAATCGGGAAGCTGGGCACTCTTCTCAGAGGGGCTGGAATCCACCAAGTGAGTAACATCGGTTTAGCAGGGGGATAAAATCTTTGTAGGAAAACACTTTTTGTTAAGCGTAGATCTATTCTTGCGCTAAAGCTACTTTGCAATTCATTTTTTAGAAATAAAGCAATAATTTGAAGAAGAAGAAGAAAAAAGACCCCCAGATATGCTCAGATGTCACTGGATTCACATCCGTGCTCCTGTGTCCCACTCAAGTGGCAAAGTCTGAGGGGCTCATGCCTGTGAAAGGAAAATGGCACAGTGTATTGCTTTTCATACCTTTAATAATGTAAAACTTCACTTCCTTTTGTGCTTGCCTTGACCAATTCTTTCTTCAGGACAGAAAGAACCTAGAAACCTCCTCTAGAAGGAGATGCCTGCACCGCAAACCGGGTAACAGGACAGCTCTGCAGGCTGGCCCGGTCTGTTCCCGCCTAGGGCCTTTGTCCTTGCTGCCACCCTCCTGTCCAGAGAGCCACAGAGCCCTTGTTTGACAGTCCTTAAGCCAGGGCTTAAAGGGCACCTTCTCCTTGAGGTCCTCCCCAGCCTCCCAGTGGAAAGCTGAGCCCCATCACACTACTTTCTGACCCTTTCTGTTTTGTTTTTCACTTTGGCATTTCTCACCTTCTCAAGTAGTATATGATTTACTTTTTATTACATTTATTGTTCTTCCCTCCTTCCACCCCCTAGACAACACAAGGAGGGCACGTTTTCCACTGTTTTGTTCCAGTCTGGCACTGGGCCTGGTAGGGACATAACTGATACTTGTTAAATGAATTCAGTGGAATCCCCTCATCCCAACTTGCTTCTTCTCCACTTCTCTCTCCAGACTCAAAGGTTACGGGGCACTCAGGTTTTTTGTTCCAAACCCTGCAGCTAATTTTTCACATGCAGGTATTCTCTGAAGCCCCCTTCGAAATGGCTTTGGGTGAACATTTTCCCATGAAAAGTCTTGTTTGTATTTATCTGTGGCTTTCTGGGTAGCTCAGAAGCAAAGGGAGCAAACCTGCTACCCTCAAAGCCTCCTTCTGAGAAAAACGGGTTCTTTCTGCCTACTTTTCCTGTGGATCAAAACTTGTGTTTATTCATTTACTCCTTGGCAGATCCAGGTTTCATGAACAATATACACTTTGGGGAAGTCATATTTAGAGAAAAAATGCAAAACTACAAGTGTAAAACTAGAAACCCAAGTAGTATTTATTTAGAATGTGAAAATAAATCACTACAAAGTACAAATTAAAATAAAAAATCCTGACCAACACCAGATCACAAAATCTAGGAAGATATGACTTTTATTAATTAATGATTCTCTTTCTCCCTCTCTGTGTTTGGGATGGAATCCAGAACCTCTCACAAGCTAGGAAAGCACTCTATCACTGAGCAATAGTCCCAGTACAACATTTAAAAAAATAAACAAACAAACCCATTTCTCATGTTTTTTTTTTTTTTTAAATTGTAAAGCCTTCAGTTATTTCTTCATATGGCAATGATTTTATGTTTGAGAAGGACAGGAAAAGAATTCAGTTTTTTAACACAATAATTGAAGTCAGGTGTGGGGTTTCACACCTGTAATCCCAGCACTTTGGGAGGCTGAGGCAGAAGGATAACAAGTTGAAGCCCAGCCTGGGCAACTTAGAGACTTAGCAAGACCCTGTCTCAAACAAAACAAAACAAACTAAAAATGGGCTGAAGATGTAGCTCAGCGCAAAGGTCCTCTGTTCAATCCCCAGTACTACCAAATAGAATTTAAAAGTTTAAAAGAATAGTTGAAAATAAGTATTATAATTAGCATCCTAGAAAAGCTTTTATTATTATTTTATTTATTTTTTATTAAGGAGTAACTTTTTGTTATTTTATATGCATTCAAAAACTTAAATGTTTTTATGTTAAAAAATGAAAAAAGTTTTAGATCATCCAATTCAGGAAAATCCCTAAAACTTTTTTTCATATGTAAGCAAAATAATTTCAGCGTTTTCTCAAGCAGAGACTAATCTTTGAATTGGCAACACTCATTAACCAGTTGGACATTAAGATCCTTGTACTGAAGGCACGGAGAGCAGAGAGGCCACCTGGACAGGCTTTGTGTGAGCAATGAGGCTATTTATTTCACCCAAGTGCAAATGGGCTGAGTCCGAAAAGAGAGTCAGCTCTCAGCAAAGGGAGATCAAAAGCTTTAAAGTGTAGGTGGTTGCTGGGGCTTGGTCCAGGTAGAAGTTGCTGCCTTGGGAATTCAGGGGGCAGAGAGAGTGTGGTCACACTTTTTGGAACAGGTGATACAGTTGTTACAGAATTTCCTGGAGCCAAGGAGTTGGGAGATGGTGTCTCATCATTGTTCTTCTTAGAGACTTCCTGCTGTGTTTGTCAGGAATGGTTGTTGTCGGCATGATAGTCCTGTTACTGTGGATGATGGGGTCCTGGTCAGGTTCCTAGACTCTTATGCAGGATGAGCAAAGAGCACTGAATTGGATATGGCATGGGACAGTAAGACAAAAGCAGCAAAGTTTATTAAGGCGATAATATGCTCAGAGTGAGCAGGCTTATGCATGTGAAAGGAAAATGACATAGTGTATAAGGTGCAGAAGTTTAAAATGTTGAGCCAGTTCAGAGGCACCTCCCATTGGGGCTTCCAGAGCATGATTGACAACATGATTGACAGTGTGCTGAGTCATGTCAGCTGCGCCTAGCACACATCCTCTTTTCCATAATTCATCCTGGTATAATTAGATGTATGAGACACAGCCCATGTGCATGAACCTTCTTCTCCAGGTGAAGAAAGTTTACTGTGGGTCATGCAGGTAGGTTTGGTGTGCCTGCGTCCTGGTTTGGAATTTAGGAATTTTCCAGGGTAGGTTTGGGGGGTCTTTGTTTTCTGCCTCCCTGTAAGTAAGTAACCCTTAGGACAAGTGTGGGAGGGGGCACTGCCCATGTTCAGGTGAGTGGAGAGAAGTGGTCCGGCAGTGAGTGGAGGGGAGCACCCCAGAGCCCCAGCTGTACTATCGCTATTAGTCCTGGGTCTCGATTAGGTGCTGTGAGATTTTACTTAGGCTCTCTTGCAGTTCCTGTGGTAGCTTTGGTAGAAGGTGAGAGAAGTGGTCAGTCTCCTCCTGCTGTGGTTTTTTTTTTATAATTATCTCTAATAGTGTGAGAAAGAGCATTAGAGTTACTGCCCTCTTTTTGGCAGATGTGGTTAGAGATGGGGACAGGGAGAGACTGGCTGTTGGAGGCCACCCACATTGATATTGGGGGACACATAAGCTAAGATATATGTCCCTATCTAATTAGTGGGCAAGTATAAGTAGGATTATTGGCCACAAAGGAAAAAGATTTTTGATGGGAAAAGGCAAAGTTGTGAGATGTGGTGAGAAAAGGTGTTGTATAGTATAGGTCCCCAGAACTGAAGGGGTTAGCTCATTTTTCCAGATCAAGATAGAATCAGTCAAGGAGGCCCCTGGTTTAGGTTGAATTGATACAGAGTTGTTGGGAGGTGAGATATCAATGAGATCCCATGGGAAGAATTTAGAGGGTTTGGGAGTAATTAGGCCGAGGGAAGAGATTGAGATTGTGAGTGGTCCAGAGCAGAGGAGGAGCTGGGTGGACTTTTTCTTTGTCTTGGGTAAGATGCCATAAGTGACCTGATGAGACTGATAGTCTTGGGGGTTCTTGATAGTGATGCTTTGGTTACATTGAGAGGGGTCTGAAGTACAGGTTTCAGCCTGCCCCGGAGAGAAGGGCAGCAGCTTTTAAGCCTGGGATAGAGGGCAGAGCTTAGATTGGGGAATGAAATAAGGTACAAAAATGAAGAGGTGAGCTGGCTTTAAACCTAAAACCAAATGGCCAATAAGCACACAAAAAGGTTCAAAATCATTAGTCATTAAAGAAGTGCAAATCAAAACCACAATGAGATACCTTAACTCCTCACCCAATAGGATGCCTACACTTAAAGAGACAGTGTAGTCAGGGATGTGGAGAAATTGGAATATCTGTACCTTACTGGTAGAGACATGATGCAGCCACTTTGGAAAACAGTCTGGCAGTTCCTCAAAATGTTACACGTAGAATGGCCATGTGCCCCAGCAACTCCATTCCTAGTACATGTTCAAGAGAACTGAAGCATATGTTCATATAAATATTGTGCGCAATTGTTTACAGCAGCACTGCACATAATAGCTCCAAAAAAGGAACAACCCAAATGCCCATAAACTGATGAATAGGTGAACAAGATGTGACAAATGCATATAATGGCATATGTACTGAGATATGCTACACCACAGATGGACATTGAAAACACTGTGCTAAGTGAAAGAAGCCAGACACAAGAGGCTGCTCATGATGTTCTATATTATAAAATTGCTAGAGCAGGGAAGTCCACAGAGACTGAAACTAGGTTACTGGCTGCAAGGATTGGTATAAAAGAAAAATAAGGAGTGACTGCTACTGAGTCCAGAGTTTCTTGGGGGGAAGTAGAACATGCTAGATTCGGATAGTGTTGATAGTTTCACATGTTTATGTATTTATTAAAACCCATACAATTGTATACTTTAAAAGGGTGGATGGGATTTATGCTATGTAAATTATGTTATAATTTAAAGTTGTAAAAAACACTATAAAAACTGATTGGTTAGGAGTCACTATCCATAGCACTGTCCATAGCAGCTGCCCAAGGAGGAAAGCTTTCAAGGGCTGAAGCTGAGGACTGAGGCCTGGAAAGGAGTGAGGGGATGTCACTGAGTGAGCAGAATAATCAGATACTTATTTTGATGCAGATGCAATCTAATTTGTCAATAAATAAATTTATAAATCATTTCTGAAAAAGAGGCCAACAAAACCTCTTCTAGTGCTGGATACTTCTTATATATGTTAACTATGTTAATTGTTCCAAATAAATCCTTCCTCTATTGTATTTCCTTGGAATAATAATGAATAGTGCAGAATTCGTACAGCTCAGGAGATGCCTTTTAATATTCTGATGCCTAGTTTTACTCATTAACTTTTTAAATTTGTTTTTTTGTTAGTACATGTTTGTAATATGTATTGTTAGAACTTTTTTTTTTTTTTGGTACCGGGGATCGAACTCGGGACCTTGCACTTGTGAGGCAGGTGCTGGAACCACTGAGCTAAATCCCCAGCCCTGTAATGTGTATTGTTTACATTCATCTTAGGGAGTAGGTACATGTCCTTAACATATCTTAATTGTTTTTATTTCCTTTTCCTTTCCCTCCCTCCTCCCTTTCTCCATCTCTAGATCTCCTTCCCACATTTTCATTTCACTTTTTTTTTTAGTTCTTGTTAGCGATGCATAATGGTTACATTCATTTGTGGGTTGTTAGTACATGTACATGACACATCTCAATTCTTTCCACATCTCCCTCCCTCCCTCTCTTGGTCCCTCTTCTCATTTGCAAAATATCTATCTTCCTGTTTCCTTTTATCTGTCTCTATTATATTTATATTTATATATGGAGAATCGACCAGAAATGTATATGCTCTTCAGGAAAAGAAAATCTTGTATAAATATTTTAATACTAAATTTATTGAGACATCGTGAGATTAATGCAAGTTACCTTTGGCCTCTATGATTACAGGAGTACCTTACATACTCAGAGTGGTGGTCATTGGCTTCCAGACATTTATTAGTATGGTGAACTGCTGTTTGGGTAACCTTGGTCATTGAGATTGCTGCACATGCAATTTCAGTTTCTCCTCTAAGGGCTGGCAGTGGAGTGGGTTTTCTGCAATATACGACATTCTCTAGTGTAGCAGACACCTCTGCCCAGTATTAGCAGGCTATAAGGGCACAAACTTCTTGCCCCTCCATAATTCAGCTATGTTACATTGGAAGTAGCAGGGGTTGTTGAGTTCACACCCAATCAAGGTTAACTGACTCCAGCTAAATTCTTCCCCTCTGAGTTAACCATTTGTTCTTTTCAGCAAAGATATGCTCATGCCCTCATTCTATAGTCCTGCCTGCTTGATACTTGTTATCAGCAGGTGTCCCAAGGACTGCCCAGTTTCCCCCTTCCCACACTTGTAATGAATAAACTCTGGATGTCCTGGGATTCCTTTGTCTTTGCTGTGCAGAGCAGCTCAGATCAGCTCAAGACTCAGTTTCTCTCAAGTCTCTGTCTCTGTCTTTTTTCCCCCCATTTTCCTATCTTGAGGACATCGTACTGGCTCTCAGGAGACCAGGACCTACTGCAGGGGTCTCTGATACATCCCCTTTCCCTGGCCCTATGCTCTAGGGTCCCCCTCATGAGGGTAACACCATCTGTTGAAAAAACATTATAGTAGTTTTCTTTTCCTGAAGTGTGTATACTTTTGGTGGACTCTGTATATATTCATATTTTTTTCTTTTTTTCACAATTTAAAGAGTTGTTTTATTCCCCCCCCATTAAGTTTATAGGTACATTTTAGTTATAAAATACATTTACAAACATCATTGGGATCTTATACCATTACATGAGTATCTTGGTTCTTATTTTTGTTCCCCTTCCCCTGCCCTCCCTCACCCCCTCCACCCTTCCCTATTTGCAAAGACTTTGTTTCCATTTTTTTCCTTTTCTCATATTTTCCCACTTCTTTCCTTTCCCCTACCTCTCCCACTTCCCCTGCTTCTGTAGACCTTTACTTCCTATTACACAATATCAGTTATAAATTTTAAAAATTAAAATATCAAGACCTGGGAGACATTACCATAGATTTTACAGAATTTAAAAGGATATAGAAAGCATATTTCAAAAATCTGTTTTGAAATAAATTT
>NW_004624749.1:16242887-16276606 GCF_000247695.1 Heterocephalus glaber
AATCTTTGCTGTTATCTGAGTAATTATTTCTGATTTCATTTTTCTCAGATCCTCTTTTGTTGCCAGTTCAGAGAGTCCAGGTGGTTGGGTATCAGATTGTTCCATCTTGTTTCCCTTTGGGGTTGGTGTAGGTGATCTGGAAGTCTGTTTTTGAGGCTTGTTTACGTGTCTTCTCATTTCCACAGCGGGGGGTGGGGTGCTTCTGGTACCTGCGTGGCTCAGCTTCTCTGCCCTAGGAGCGTGGGATGGCGACTGGGGAGCTTCCTTTCATATTTTTTCCTTGTGCTGGGAGTTGCAGTAAAGAAGAGTGTGGAGAGACTGTCATTGATATGAAGATCTCTTTAGTTAGAACCTGTTCATGGCTTTATTTGTCTGGGGATATTGTTCACCCCTACAAGAACTTTTCAGCATAATTAGCTTGGACCCTGAGAGTTTCTATTGGTTATAACAATGTCAACAGAATCGAGCATCCATCAATCTTACACATTAAAATTTGTTTTGATAATGTCACCCTTTTATTAGTGCCCCTTACAGACTACATTGCACTGGGACGTGTGAGGTGTGGGATATGAAGAAGGGGAAATGGCAGTGATAAGAGAGGAAGATAGAAGATGTCAATGGGTAAAAACAGGAAGCTGGACTCTGCTGGACTTGCTTTATCGGTGGGGTAAAGGGCTGGTGTAGGAGGGTTTTCGACAGTATTGGTGTAGTCAGGGGGATGTGTGCAGAATGCTAGCAATGTACTTAGAGATTTCAGGAGCCAGTGAGATTGCTGGTGCCCACTAATATGTTTGTTGATAGTTTTGTTTGATTCCTCTAAGAATAAGGAGGTGAGACTGGGGAGAATTGAAGGCTAGGAGGAAAGTGAGGGCTCAGGTCAAAGGGGAAAGCTTTGAAACTTAGTGTTATAATCATCCAGTACCAATAAAGAACGCCCGAAAGAAAGAAGAGTAAGAAAAAAGGAACACAGAGTAGAAAAAGAAACAAAAAAGAACAGAAACAGCAACAAAAAAAACAACAACCATGGCCCAAATTCAACAAATTAGCACGCTCCCAGTAACTGCAGTTGCCAAAATCACGCTGGAGATAGGAATGAGTGTCTTTGCGGAGTTGTGGAGGATCCGAGGAGCGCAGCTTCCGCGCAGGGGCCTCTCCTGGCATCGGTCTCCGTCAGCCGCAGTTTCCTCCTGGGGAGATAGTTCCTTGTCCGGAGCCCTAGGACTCTTGCTGCCTCCTAACTTGTGTCCTGGTTTCGAGGTTCTTGGTCCCCTGAAGTCCTCGGTGGATCTGATTCTCTCGATTGACGAAGGGTAAGGATCGTGGCCTTCTCGGTGTCTTCTCGCAGGTTTGTCTTGCATCTTAGGTAAGGGCCGCTTTCCCAGGTTCTGATCCTTGGTTTCTGTTTCAGCTCCGCCCGCAGGGACCACCAGAGGGCGCTCGTTCTCTCTCCTGGCTCCAGAGAGTGCTGTGGCCAAATTGTCTTCTGCTTTTTTTCCCCTTAAATTCTTTATTGGTACATTTTAGGTATACAGTACAGTTACATTTCTCATTGGGTACTTGTACCTGTACATGATGTATCTTGGTTCTTATTTTCTCCCCATTTCCCTGCCCTCTCTTCACCCCCTCCACCCCTCCCTATTTACAGAAACTTTGTTTCCATTTTTTCCTATTCGCATATTTTTTCCTTTCCTTTCCCCTGCCCCTCCCACTTCCCCTACCCCTTTGGACCTTTTCTTTCTATTTCACATTATCAATTATTCATTTTAATCCTTATTTACACTTTCAGTTTCTCACACCAGAGAAACCTGCCCTTCCCCCTTGGTGTCTCCTCGCTGTGTGGGAGGATGCCAGTAATCGTGGGTAGGGTGCTGAATATTCCACGTGCCGTACTCCAATTGTATGTGGGAGAAATAAGAGGCTTATTATTACTATTTTCTAAAAATTGTCAGTGTTGGGCAAAGTTCTCTCCTGGTGTCTTAATGCCCATGGGCCTAGGGATGGTAGCACTGGTGTGTGGCAGGGAAACTTTACTGCTTTATGTTTTGGCTTTCTTTGACTCCCTGGGTTGGACTTTTCTAAGTTCACTGCACCCAGTGGGGAGGGGGGCTTGACTGTGGGTTTGTTTAATAACCCAGACTGTCTCTGAGGGGCCACCTTGCTCCCTGCCTCAGCCCAGCCCTTTTCCAAGATCCTAATAACGTTTGAAAGAATAGCAGAGTGCACTTGAGAAGGGTGATTCTGCAGTTGTTTATACTTCAGTGTTGCCCGGTTCCCACCAGGGCAGTGTGTGTGACCCTGGTTGTGAGGCTGGGAGCTGGCTTCACAGCCTTTTCCTCCTCCTGGCCCATGCCAAGCATTGCTCTGTGCACACAGAAGCATCCATGCCAAGTTCAGAGGTACTTTTGTTCATGCGAATAGGAAAAACATGCTTATCCAGTTATCCCTGTTGAAGCAAAATGAAGTGAAATTAATTCTGAAGCTAGGAGCTATATAGGCTGCTGGTTCATCTAACTTCTCATCCTTCTTTCCAGAGAAAGATTTCTTAGGAAGCAAATCTCCTCCAAGATTAGTGCAGTTACCATGGAATATAATAAATGTCCCTCGGATGGAGAATGAGAGAGATTCAACTCTTCACATCTCTTGGAAGGTCTCTGCCTTTAGGGAGATGCTATCTCCAGCATCCAAGGCTGCCGCAGCAATTCAAACAGTCCCTTTGTTCAGAAAACCTGCACCATGCAAAACTATGAAATATTCATGAAGACTTTTGTCCCAGCAGCTGGAGATACATAGTAGCCACCTTCCGCCGTGAAGAGGGAAGTCACAAATCAGTGATAGAGGAACGGAAAGGTGGCAGGGGCCTGGGGCTTTGGTCGATTGCTTGAATACAAGACCTGTACTCATTTGTTCAAACCTTGGCTTCTCTTGCTGAAAGCCAAACAAGATCCTAACTGCTTCATTTCTTCTCTCAGAGATGGAGAGACAGGTGAAAGAGAAACAAAAGTGAGAGGAGTGTGGGGGAAAGAAACGCTTATTGCTAAACTAGGGTACAGAAAGGACCCATGTCACCCTCCATGCCACATGCCCTCCCCGGAACTCTCTGCCCCACCCCCTTCTCCCTCACTCGCAGATGGCACCACTGTGGGCCCAGTTGCTAAGCCCTTAATTAGTAGGCATTATCGAGGTCTCTCTTTCCACTCCCTTTACCCCTTATTCCCCTTCGCATTCACCAGCAGGCCCCTAGGCTTTCCATCATCTGTACCTCCACTCACACCGCCCGGTGTGCATCTACCGTCCACCCCACAGTGGGGTGGACTATGCTCAAGGAGGCAGGGCCAGGGATGAAGCTTTAACATTCTCATCACTATTAGAACTCATTTCTAATCCTGTGTGGCCCTCAGTGATTTCCTCAGTCTCACCTTGAGATACTTCAGTCCTCACTTCCTGGAGTGACCAAACAGTGCTTTGCTTTCTCCCCTTCTAGCACAAGCCACGTTTTTTGACCATTGCTGTTCCTTCTGACTAAATGCAGTTCCCCAGCCTCTTCCATGACTGGGACTTTCTCACAGCTGAGGTCTTTGCACTAATGTTGTCTTCCCAGAGAACCTTTCCTGGTCATCCTCCCTCCCCTGTTTGTATCAAATCATCCTTCTTGTTTTCTTTATAGCACTTCTAAATCTGAAGTTGTCTTCCTTATTTTTTATTCATTTATCACCCACTGCCACCTCCTCCCCACCTGGACATCAGCTGTTGGCCCCAGCAGATTCACCACTGTGTCTACAAAGACCTGGGCCGAGGACCAGCCACTTGAGCTCTTAGAGTTGGTGTTGGTGGCTGTGATGGCCACCTCTTTTCCCTTGTGAGAGGATAGGTGCTATTTTGCTGCCTTAGAGGGCCCTGGAGACCCTGGGAGTCTGCCCTCCCCAGTCCCTCTGCCCTGTGGCTGTTTTATTGTGCTGTCAGAGCCCAGCGCTTCCTGGCTGTCTCTCTCCCCTTCTATTCTAAACAGCAGCTCTTGTGATAGCAGGCACACAATTGTGTTCACCACTTTCACCCCAGCATCTTGCTTGGATGCTCAAATACCTCCTAAAGGGCCGGGGATTTAGCTCAGTGGTTTCGCTACCTGCTATGCAAGCGCAAGGACCTGAGTTTGATCCCCGGTACCCTGAGTTTGATCCCCAGTACCGGTAAAAACAACAAGAACAAACCTCCTAAAAATGCTGAAGTGTTTGCATACAATCCATGCAGGGCCTTCCATGTGCTTTAAGTCAACTTTTGATTATTTATAATACTGCCACAGCAGAAATGCTGTGTAAACAGTTGTTATGCTGCATTATTTAGGAAATAACAAGAAAAAAGCCTATGGATGTTCAGTACCAATGCATATTTTCTTTTAAAAAATATTTTCAGTCTGCTGTTGGTTGGATCTGGAGGTGCAGAACCCGCAGTTAGGAGAGCAGACTGCAAAGCTTTACTGGGCTCTGGCCTTGCCAAGTCCTTTGGGTACTGGCTCTGAGACTCCTGAACCACAGCAGTACTGGGGAGTAGCTGTGACACTGACCATGTGGACTAGGCCTAAACTGTTTCCATGTGGCCCTTTGCAGGAAAAGTTCACTGACCCCTGAATTAATGCTCCCAAGTACAGTCGGGGAAATGAAGGTAGACAGTATTTGTCTGAACACTTGGGGATTCAGCACTTGATGGCTCTGTAGCCCTCACAAGCCCTCTGGGCACTCACAAGACCCAGGCTGGTGTTGATCTGCTGAGGAAAAGGGAAAAGAAGGCAGGCACCAGAGACCCAGGAAACAGTGCAAGTCACCCAGGCATCCAGAGGCAAGGGAACAGTTTGAAATGCAGGCTAGGTTTCAAACTGAGCTATAATACTCCACCGAGCTTGCTAGAGAGAAGTAGAAAGAGCAGGGACACCAGAACGTGAGGCAGTGGGGAGGGCAGCCTGTGTCCTCTGATGCAGAGAAGATTGGGGTACTCTGGGTTTGGGGATCGGGACAGAGTAGACCTTAGGCATCTCACAGCATCTTTAGGAATCAGGGTGAGTCCAGCACTGTGGGCCCTGTGCTCCCACCCTGGTCAACCAGTGGATGTAGCTCCCCCAGGAGATAGTGTGGCCTTGGGTGGGGCAGTGTCTTCCACCTAAAGAAGCCCGGGCTCACGGTCTTCTGGAAGTTTTCAGCAGCTGGGGAAGAGGCTCTTTCTTCTTGAAGGAGCATCGAGGCAGAGCATTGAAGTGCCCATCACATCTACAAAATGACTCAGGAGGAATAGATGACCCTTTCTCCTGGAGCTGACATCATAAAGTGATGGACTTTCACTTTGCCATGCATTCCTTTCTATTGTTCCATGAATTACATGCAATAGATACATACTATATGTGTTGTGTAATTATATTTATATATACTCAGTCTATGCTGTACATGTGAAAGTACCAGGCACTGGGCCATGCTCTAGGCATATAAAGGAAGGCTTGAGACAAAGACTTTGCCCTCCAGGGACTCACAGTCCAGGGAGCAGAGGGAGAGAGACAGAAATGCACAGTCCTACTGAGAAGTGCTGTAAGGGAGGGTGCAGTAAGAGCTCTTATTGGAGGAAGTGGCCTCTGATCTGGCCTCGGGTTTGCAGACAGAGATGGGACTGAAAAGGGCTCCTTTGTATCCACTCACACCAGCAGAAAGTTGTACCCTGAGTTGTTGGACTTTCTTCTTCCTGGTTCTAACATAAAGCAAGGTGGTTACATACATTGCCACTAGATGGCAGTACTTGTCAAAAATGCTTGTGACAATTGTCATAGTGATCAGTCTTGTGCCTACTTTTGTAGTGTGTGCATGTATGTGTGCACCACGGTATGCTTAGAGTTGGCAGTAGAATTTTCCTGACTAAAATGAAAATTTATTTTCATTTCATATGGCATGTATATTTTTTCATGTGCCAGAGGGGGTTAAAAAAAATCAAGGAAATCCTAGTGATGTTATACTTAATTTTTTCCTGATCTTCACACGAAAGCATCTCCTTTCACCTTTGGCTGTTCTCTTGGTTTTGGTGATTGGAAAGCTGCAATGATCTAAAATATTAGAATATTAGAAAATATTAAATAAAATATTAGAATCACATAGCAGGTTGGGCCTCCCCCACTTTTTAAAAATATAACAAATAAAGTTGGAGGTCTCATCTCAAGGGCATCTGTATCCTTTCTAAGCAATCTCCTTTTGATGAGATTAATATTCTTACTTCTTATTAAGTAGGCCATTTCCTATCATTTTAGCCTCAGGAAAGCTATACTTTAATACCAATGACTCCTTTGTAAGGCAAAGTGATTCATTCAGCAAATATATGAAGCATTTGCTATGTGCAACACATCATGGAGGAAAGTCAAAGCCAAACGTGGTGGTCTCAGCCTTGTAGACCCTTACAAATGGGGAAACAGAGACCAGCACACAACCAAGGACCTCATCAACCTGACTCTAAGTGAACACAAATGAAAAAATATGGCTGACTCCTGAGCATCTCATAAGTTGAAGACAGAAAAAAAGAGTACAGGCAAAGGGATGAAAACAGATGCTGGAGTACAGGAGAGGGGTGCAGAGAGGCAGCAGGTGAACCTCCCAAGACGAGGATGTAAAGAGCCTCTCCCTTACCTACATGGACCTATTGCCAAGGCTTCTGGGGGACTCAAGGTGTCCTGTGGGTTCCAAGCAGCTGTGGATGGTTGGGTCTTTGGACCATAAACTAGTTCTACAGGCCTCACCCCCGGGTGAAGAGAGGGTGGCCCTGCTGTGGCAGGTGATGTGACACATGTCAACTATGCCTTAGGAACATCACAACAATAGAGATGACAATGTGGGTCCCTTATTTTTCATGATAATAAATAAATTGGTAATATCTACTAATGGAAATGAGGAACAAGGGAAGAAAAGGACAGGGAAAAGATAAAATAAAAGATTATATAAAAAACAGTACTTATTTTTTAAGTTTTTAAAGAAAAAGAAGTTTATTTTGGCTCAGGTTTCAGAGGGTTCAGTCCATGGTTGGTCAGCTCTAAGGCAAAAATAGTACAGTGGAAGGGCCCGGCAGTGGAAAGCTACTCAACCTATGGCAGCCAGGATGTGTTATTTAGAAATGTGGAGAAAGTTCAGGGGTTAAAAAAAGTTCAAAGTGTTAAAAGAGGTTGCAATTATCTCATTACCTTCAATGTGTGTCTTTTAATTCTGGATTCTCAAACCTTAGCATGCTCCCCAAAACACAAGGGGTAACTTGCTAAACATCCAAGCCCTGTCCTTGGAGACATTGCCTCAGTGGGTCTTCGATGGGCCCAGAGTCTCAGTGTCTAACCTGAAATAGGAGCCCGGTGGACCACTTTGGGGGATTCTGTTGCTTCCAGGTGGGGCATAACAGTCCCTATGTTCTCTTCCAACTTTATTCCTTCCCAGCTGTGTGATCTCCAGTGAGTCATTTCACTTCTCTGTTTCTGCATCAGATGATAAGGAATTGAATCAGATGGAGGCTTCTTGAATTTTGGTGAATGTTAAGGTTGAGAATCTTATGAGAGCTTTAGAAAAAGTATCTGAAATTTTGCACACAATCCAAATGTTTGTGGACTCTTAGCGTCCTTTAGACTCTTGGTTACCGTCTCTTAGAATAAATATATGCAAAGAAAATATCTTTATCAGAATATGGCGTCAATTTAGACAGCAGCTTTAGAATCCCAACCTGTAGGGTTTTAGGCGCTGGGCGTAAAAAGAAGCAGATGGAAGAGTTTTGAATGTAGGAGATCAAGTTTAGTAGGAAGACAGAGAATCAAGTCAGCTATTCCAAATGTAGTGTGTTGGAAGCTAAAAAAGAGATATTCCCATGGTGCCATGGGCACAGAGATAAAGGGCAGATGATCTGCTTGAAGAAAAAGGCATGGAAGAAATCAGGGAGGATTTCCCAGAGCCAGTGACCTTTAGGCCTCATCTTGAAGGATGAGTAGGAGTTAACAGTCTGACTAAAGGAGAGTGGCACTATACAGAGAAAGAAAAGTGTATGCAAAGCAGAGGGGTGTGGGAGAAATAGTCAGTGTGCCTAGAGCAGAGAAGGCTTGAGGGAGAGATGGGGGTGGTGAGAAGTGAGGATGGAAGAGTAGACTTAGGTCGAATCATGACAAGTCTGGTACCCTTTACCTTTCCTCTGGAGCAGAGGCAGATCTGGAAACCTTTTCCATCCAGATGTGAGGCTGAGAGTCTGGGGGAAGTTGTCTCTTCTCATTGCTCTCTGGTTTCCAGTATCCCCAGTACAGTGCTAAGAGAAACGAAGTGGAACTGGAAGGCCTGGGCAGGTCGCTGTGAGAGAGACATTTTTAGCAACCCTGCTTTTGCATCCCAGTGCCCCAGCTTTTGATTTTATTAACCAATCTTGTTCCCCAAAAACTGGGGGCTGCAAAAAATGTTGAAATAGAATAGTAATACCAGGGACTGGAGAGGACCATGTCATACCACAAATAGCAGAAAAGGCAGTCTTAAAATGCTTGGCAACCTGAGTCTCCCAGGCTGCACAACCCAGTCTCAGGCTTTACGAGTGGGATTTTCAGGCTGGGAATGGGAAGAGAAGGACAGCAGGATGGTAAAGGAAATAAACATCCAGGGAAGGTAAGTGCTCTAATGTATTCCCTATGGCCAAACCAGTGTCCCCCACCCCCAGGTGGATGACCTGCCCCTCCAGGCTGGAAGGAATGCTGAACTGTGATCAGGAGGCCTGTGCTAACATATGTGACTCAAGGAGTGGCTCCTAGCTTCAGTGGCCCTGAGCTTGCTCTTCCTAAGAACCCATCCTGTGACCATTGACCATCTGGCCATGTGCCACAGATACCATTAATCTCATTGAGATTAGGGAAGCAACGTAGCCAATGGCTTTGTCAATTAGGCCTGGATTGATCTGAGATCAGCACTTAATCCCGGGGCTTCTGGTGAGCCGAGAGAATGGGCAGAGCTGCACCACAGCATCTATCTGGATGAACAGTGACCCCAAGTTTAAACAAAGAGGTCTAAAGACCTTTGGACCTCACACCCACACAGATCACCCTACCCATTCCCAGAAAAGCTGAGCTGTCTCACCCCACTTTTTCATGTACAAGCCCATGATGGCACAAGGAGTTAGCACAATAGACATAGTCAAAATTATGGTGGGAAACTAGAAAGACCACTCTTTCTGGATCTGAAGGAGAAAGGTAAACCTTGGACCACTTCCCCAGGTTGATCCTTTTTTTTTTTTAATGATACTCAATTTGTACTTGAATGCAATTCTCTTCAGATGTTCTGGCTTCTTATTCCCATAGATGTCCTTGGTCACTCAATGCTTAGCTCCAGGAGGCTTAGCTACTAATATCTTGAGGATGGAGGAGATCTCTATCTGTCAAGGTCATGAGCAGCTCTTCATCCTTATAAAAGTAGTACGAAGTCCCTACTTGTTGTATGAACTCAAATGAAACAGAATAAAAGCAATTGAAGTGTATTAGCTAAAACCCATGTCAACCATCGTGCTTAGTTAAACACTTATTAAAACTTTAGGAATAAGACAAGGTAACCCACAATTGCCATTATTGCTATTACAGTTCTAGACATCTAGACAAGATGATAATACAGGAAGAACAAATAATAGGTTCAAGGTTTGGATGAGAAGGATAAAGTTGTTATTGAAGATAATATGATATCAACAGAGAGAGAGAACTTTGACATAAACTATATGAAACAACGGTTTCAAAACGTTAGACTTCACACCATAAAGGACACTGTTCTCTGAGAGACTATAAATAATTAACACGAGGCTTACAGTTTCTCAGCTGATTCCCTTGAGAGTTTCTAGGCTACAGCACATTTAGGGGAAACTGAGGCCAGCTGGGATGAATTCCCTGAATTGAGGAGACAGAGCCAAGAGTCCAGGAGGGTCAAGTCAGCCAAGTCTGGGGAACAGAGAAGAGAGGGCTGTGTGGGTGGAGGACTCCAGAGATTTGCAGAAGGGGCCTTTCAAGTAGTCACCAGAGAACTGATCAGCCAGGAGACAACCCAGGGGCAAGGAAAGAACCAGACAAAGGTATTAAGGAAATGCCGCCTGTCACACACACAAGGCCAGGAATAGTGCCTGTTCCTTTTAATCAGAATGGGAAAAATTGTGATTTCCAGGCATTGAATATATTGCCCTGAGAAGACTTGTACCAGTACTAGTGAATAATTAGTGCTAGTCAAACCCCTGTTCCAGTCCTGCCAATCAAATCCTAAAAGCAAGACCCTCCCTTCAAGATTAAAGTGTTTGGAAGTAATTAAACCACAGCCCAAAACTATTTCTGAGAATACAAAAATATCCACTAACAAAGTATATTTTACCATGTACAGCTCTAATGAAAAAGTACCAGGCATGCAAAGAAACAGGAAAAAACAACCCATAACTAGGGGAAACTCAATTAATTATACTGTCTCTGAGCTTACATAGATGTTAGAATTAGAATACAAGGACATTGAAAGAGTAATCATCCTTGAATTTCCTATATTCACTATGTCAAGTAGAAATAGGAGAGATCTAAAACACAAACAAACTGAACTTCTAGAGTGAAAATTGCTATGTCCTGCTGGATGTATTGGCACTTGTTGTAATCCCAGCACTCAGGAGGCTGAGGCAGGATTGCCAGGAGTTCAAAGCCAGCCTTTACTACATGGTGAGACCTTGTCCCCAAAACAAAACAAAATACCGCAATGTCCTAATGTCTGAGATGAATATATATACACTGAATAGGAATAAAAGGAGATTACATATTACCAAAGAAAAGATTAGTTAACCTGAGGACACAGAAACAAATACTATATCAAATGACAAATATGGAAAAAGTCTGAAATAAAAAAAAAAGTCTCAGCATCACTGAGCTGAGAGACTTCAAGCAGCCCTAATGGAAGTGCATCTGGGGTTCCCAAAGAAGAGGACATAAATAAAATATCTGGAGACATAATAACCAAAAAAGTTTCTAAATCTGATTAAAACTATTAACATGCAGATCCAAGAGGCTTCCCAAATCCCAAGCACAAGAAGTAGGGAGAAAAAAAAAATACCATGGCTCATCATAAGAATTGTTCAAAACCAATGATAAAGAGGAAAATATCTAAAGAAGTCACAGAAAGACATGTGACACAGAAGAAGAAAGGTGAAAATGTAGGAAATGATGCAAGCATCAACAGTGGAGAAACAGCTTTAAAGTAATGAAAGGAAAAATGAACCTGTCAATTTGGAGTTCTATTGCAGTGAAAATGTTTCAGAAACGAGGGCAAAATTCAGACTGTTTCAGGCAAACAAAAGCTGAAAGAATTTCTAACCAGCAACCCCATACCTCTCTGAAATATTAAAAGTAGGTTTTTGAGCAGAAGAAAAACAATATTGGGTGGAAGTCTGGATCTACACAGGAGAAAGTAGAGTAGAAGAAATGGTAACTGCCTGATAATATTGTAATGATTATTTAAATCTCTCTGTCTACTATTTAAACCTTAATACCAATGTAGTGTGCAGTCCATAACATACATGAAAGTAAAATATGTAGTGAAAGTATTACAAAGGTCTGGACACAGGAAATGAGATTATTCTGTTTTAAAGCTCTTATACAATACATGAAAAGGTACAATATCACTTAAAGATAGCTTGAGATAAGATGTGAACTCTAAATCTAAAGCAATTGCAAAATAATGAAGACTTCATAGCTAACAAACCAACAGAGGAGATAAAATGGAAATATATGTATGTAGGTAACCCTAAAGAAGAAAGATGGAATAAAGAACAGAAGGGACACATAGTAGTTAAATAGAAAGATGATAGACTTAAACCTAACTGTATAAGTGAAGTTTTTTTAAAAAAAAATCAAAGTCATAAAAGTCTTTTTATTGGTCAAAAAGTTAGAACACAAATAAAATGAAAAAAATGTCCTGTGATGGCAATTATCAGCCTGTATTAGTACAAACTACCCTGAGAACTCTGTGGCTCCAAATGTTCATCATTTCTCATGAGTCTGTTGTTGAGCTGGGGTCAGCTGGTCCCAATAGGGAATGATTTGTTGGTTCAGCTGCCTTGGTTGGATGCACTTTGTCCAGAACCAGCTGCGGTTCACACCCTTTTTTGACTTGACTGGGTTGCAGTGACTGCTGGGAAGTTTTCCTCATCCTCCTGGCACCAAAGAGCACTGATGCATTCTTGTAAGAGTGGTAATCAGAAGAGGGCAAATAACTAGGTGAGCACTTCCCAAACCCCGACCTGCCTCACAGCTAATTTCCCATGGATTGCTGAACTAATTTTAAAGTTAAGAAGAAGAAAAATTGACATTGGATGGAAGTCCAGGAGTCAAGGGAAAGAGGAGCAGAGGAAACGGTAACAAGTTGGTCTGTTGGTTTAGGCAATAGTTTCTAGATCCAACATCAAAAGCAAAAACAATAAAAATATTTGATTAATTGAATTTTATTAAATTAAGAACATTTCTACATTAAAGGACACATTAACAAAATGAAAAGACAACCAACCCATGGAATGGGAAAACATACTTATAAATCCTATATCTCAAGGGTATGGTGTCCAGAATATATATAGAACTCTTAACAACTCAGCAATAAAAAGACAAAGTCTCCAGTTGAAAATAGGCAAAGGATTTGAGTAGATGTTTTTCTAAAGAAGATATACAAATGTCCAAAAATTACATTAAAAGATGCTCAATGTCATTAGTTATTAGAGAAAATCAAAACCTCAATGAAATGCTACATCACATCCACTAGGATAGCTATAATAAACTAGATGGAAAAATAACAAGCGTTGGCCAGGATGTGGGACAATTAAAAACTTTGTACACTTCTAATGTGAACAAGATTGGGGATTTCTTAGCAAGGAAGATGAGTAGTGGTGCATGCTAGGAAGCAACTGAAAGTGTCCGCTGCCTTCATAAGCTTGTATAGGGAAATGTCTTGGATTGGGAACTAAGAGCCTAGGGTTGGAATACCAACTCCGGTGCACACATGCATTGGAACTCTAGGGTTGATCTCTTGATGTTTTTGGTTCCTTATTATCCATGAAAGAAAGTTTGGGTCACTTGATTTCATCGATGTATTCAGCCCCACCTTTTACCATAGAAGTAAAAACTTCTGCAAGTTTGGATGAGTTGAACACTCCCTAGCCTCCCTATTCCTACACCTTCAAATTCTGCACAGCAACCTCAGGGGGAAAGAGGCACCTGGCATCTTTGGTCTTTGTCTTTTAGGAAGGTATGTATGTGGTTGGTCTCTACTAGCTCATTGGTGGAGCTGCCACTGCTGCACCGTGTCCCATGTAGAGGATCTTGTCTGAATTGTTGCAGTCTGAAAAAAATGCTAAAGAGAAATTTTGTCACAAATCTGTGGATCTGCTTGAGATTTGTAAACCATTCCATGAACATAGAATACAAAGAAATTGCATCTGAGTCTTTAACGAGTCCTTGAGTAAATACTTATCTCAGGTACCAGGCATGAGCCCTCTCCCTTTATAAATTCTCAGTCCAAATTTTGTTTCAATCTTAGTCTTATAGGCCTTCATATTTAGAACCAAAAATGTGCCAGGCTGATTTCCCAAGCTCTCTGGTCTAGTCACTGAACTCCCTAATGATACAGTAAAAGAGAAATTTACAAATTGCAAATACATATACTTCATTAAAATAAAATCCTTGCCTTGCATTTAGGATGAAGATGTGAAAGGGAGGCACCTGGGGTGGAGTGGAGACCTCCTAGGATTGCTCTCCAAAGGCTTCGCTGTCTTCTCTGCTGTCTCCTGTAGGTGTGGCCCCAGGAAAGACACGCTCCCTCTGAGAGCCTCCGGATTCTTTCTGGCAAAGCAAGAATTGTATATACCCCACCAAGTGGTTGGAAATGAGTGGGTCTTGTTGAGCTATGTAATGGAGGATAAAGTTCAACTTTTTATTCTAGTCTTCGGGAGTCCCCCCAGCTGTAATGAAACATATCAGTCAAAACTAAGATCAAGATAGTTTGTTCATATTGCCTCTTCATTAAAAGGACTAAATGAATAGATTGAGGCACCTGACATGCTGTTGAGGTCATATAGCTTTGTGAGTAAAGATTTGAATCCCTCTTATCTTGGTTGATCCTGCTCTTGCTCAAGACACTTAGGTGTCTTTGTTCTGATTTTGGAAAACTCCCATCAGTCATATTGCCAGCAAAAAATAAAAAAGAGCTGACAGCCTCCAATCCCTTGAGCTATTAGGGAATAGTTCAGTCAAATAATATTTAGTTGAAATTTAACTGAGTTGATAAAACCTTTGGTCAAGGGAGGAATTGGGAGCAGAGCACAGCTGTGATTTAAGAACATCCCACATACACACACCTATCAGAACATGAGGTGACCTGGGTCACCACTGTCAGTGGGCAAGGTGTGATTTCTGAGCTCTACAAGTATCTACCTTGAGCTTCCCCAGGCTTTCTCCCAAGAGCAGTGAGCTTTACAGTTTCCATGAAGTGCTTATGAGGATGTTGCTAAACAGACTCCAGCCCTTTTTTCATGAACTGTTTTTCCTCTTTCATCTTCACTCAGTCAGGACCCTGCCAACAGGTCCTAGTAGATTAAATGTGTGAGATTTTTTTTTCTTTACTATTCACTCAGCCATTCGATAAACCCATTATAATAGTGAATTGTCTCCATTCTCAGCAACTCTGTTAAGCAACAGAAACACAGATAAAAACAGTTCCCTCTTCCAGAAACTTATACATAAACAACAACAACAACAACAACAAAAAAGCAGAAATATCATTACAAGCCCAAATCTCCATGTCTAATTTTTATCATGACTTAAGATAATAATCATTATTTCCTTAAAGTTGAAATCTTCCTAATCATAGATCAATACAATGAAAGTAAGGAACAGAAACTTATCCTTTTGTGATTTACAAGAATTTCACTTCTTAACTTCTTTTCACGTCTTTAGAAATGTGACAGTTCATTCAGAGTTTGAAGCAGAGCAGAAATAAGCAATCTCACAGCCAGAGGGGGCTCTGGCATCAGGAGTGGAATCCTGAATGAATTCTGCTGGGCAACTTGGACGGCTTTGGCTGTTTCCATAGAGCTGTTTCCATAGATGCTGGGTGTTCTCTCAGGATTTTAAGGCACCTGGGATATCCAACAAGGGACAGTCTACTAGGAACTGAAGAGGTGATAAAGAGGAGGGAAGGAGGCATGGTGTGCAAGCTCAGGAATGGCTGCCTTTACATTATTACACCATTACTTCATCATTCACTGAGCTTGTCTCTATGACAGGTTGGGAACACAGCTGAATCCTTGTACCCTGACACCAAGCACATTGCCATCCAGAAGGAAAAAAGACTGGAACCTAGGTTAAAAAAATGATCCAAACAATGGATCTACAGAGTGAGGAGAGAATACCCCCAGCCAGGAGAAGGGGAAGAGAAAGGTGAGGACCCCTCTCTCCTCCCCACTGTGCACCACAGAGCCATGAGCTGCCCAGTGGTGCTCCAGGTTCGCCATCAACTCTTCTCCCCACAATGCCAGCCAAGAATGGCTCCCCAAATGCTCTCTGTTATGTTTACAGAATCTCTCTCTGATTTACATCCTTTTGAATGAACAAGTTAGGTCCTCATCCTCTCTTGCCAGAATTTTTGCAAGAGTTTCTTTGCCTATATCTCTACCTCCAACTCTTCTCCTCTTCATCCCATCTTTCATGCTGTCTGGAGAGCAATCTTCCCGAACCACAAATCTGGTCGTGTTCCTCCTCTTCTCAAGAATTTGTGCTGATTTTGTATCACCTAGAAGAGCAGATGCAAAAAGTTGTCTCTATTATATCAGCTTCACTACTTCATTTTTTATCGTTTCATCCTATGTCTTCATAACAGGTTTTTGCCTGTCTTTCAGCTCCTTATCCTTGCTTCCTTTTCAGTGGTTCAAGGCCTGGTCAAGGCAATACCATTTTATTGGATCCAGAACTAAAGGCACCAGCCACCTGCAAGCCTGTGCAAGTGGGTGTAAACCCTTGGGTTCCTGCCCAGGCATTATTAACAGTTTGAATTCCTTCTTTGCTTTGCTCTTCCAGTTCTTCTGACACTGTGGTAACTGATGCCATGGATAAAATCTGCTCATTTGAAATGCTTAGGTTTATATCTGCTTTCTATATTGGACTCTAACCAACAGATTCCTGCCCTATGTTGTGAGCAATTTTTCTCTAAGCCACACCTTAAAAAACTTGACCTGATCTTAAGCAATAGTATCCATAAGGTCATAAGTTGCTATGTATTTTTTCTAAAACATATTAGATTAAATGTATAATTATCAATATTAAAAATGTCTCCCGGTGTGCTGTCTCACATCATCCCCATTCCAGGCAAGCACCGTCCTGGGAAGACGCCCATTTGCTGGGCCTCCTGCTCATCTAAAGTGCCCTGCTGTGTCTCACTATCCTCCTCCCTGTCCTTCCACCCTATTGCACACACCCTCTGGTGTGCCAGTGCGTTCATGCTTTTGCACATTTTGTCTTCTCTTCATGGAAGTATCCTGAATCCTTCCCTGACCACCAGATCACTTCTTCTGCTTAATTTAAACATTTCCTACATTTTGAAGTCTTATTCAAACTTCATCCTATCTAAACGACAACTCGACACCCCCTACTAGACAGTGAGCTCCTTTAGAGATTCACAATGGAATCCCAAATTTCAATTGCAGGTCAGAGGATGCTTACTGAATGAATAATTGGGTATCTTAGTTTTCTCTTTTGAAAAATGGAGATACAATGCTTAGTGTATAATATTCTGAGAGTGGTGAAAATACTGTCTAATGAATGGAAACTGTTATTTTATCACCATTAATTAATAGAATACAGTTAACAGAATGGAAAGGAAAGGTGTCTGGGGGATGTTGGTCTAGGGGTGCAGAACAGACAGGCCCCAGGAGGGCTTTCTGGAGAAGGACTGTGAACCATGTCTTCAGGGATGCCGTGGAGTGGCCACCTGGGCTCTGCAGGGCTGATGGTCCATGGTCCCAAAGCAGAGGGAACTCCACTTTGGAGGTCAGGGGCAGCAAGTTGGTGAAGGATCACTTTGAGTGTCAGGCTGCCTTTGAGTAGTTGGGCCAGCTTTCAGCCCTCAAGGTTGAAATAGGAGCGTTGTGTGCCAGGCTGGCACATAAAATTTGGAGTTCTTTCTTGATTGTGCCAGTCTACACAGTATCTCCACTGCTAGCAATGTAATCCACAGGCTTTTCCATCCTACCATCATTGGAGACCCTAAAGCAAATCACAGGAAGGTCTTACTTCGCACAACAAGGTATTCCCACAAGCCTTTAGATAGGTGACAGAGCTCATAAAGCAGAAGAAAATTCACTCTGGAGAGAATCTAGCAAATATAGTATAACCTCATTGACTATTAGAAATGTTTGCTGGACAGAGAGCTTTGAGTATACTGAGCATGATAAAATTATCTATCAAACCTTACCCCTTACTCTGCATCTGAGTGGCCATGTGCAAATAAGCTTCATAAATGTAAGAAATAGGGAAATATCTTCAGCAAAAAGTAAATCCTTATTCCCCAAAAATTTTATATTGAAGAGAAGTTTGGTGAGTGTGGGAAGCTTCCACTCGGATGTTGCCTCAGTCCACAGAAAATTTAGAGCAAGGAAAACCTCTTTACCTGTAAGATAAATGTGGAAAAGTCTTCAGCCACAAACCCAGTGTCACCAAGCATGAGGATTCTCAGAGTAGAGAGAAACCTTCTGAATATAATTAATACGGGAAAGCCTTTACTCAGAGGCAGTATGTCCCGAAACATCAGAACACTCATCCTGGAGAGAAGTTTTTTGATTTAATGATTATGGAAAATAGTTTAGCCAGAAGAAAAACTTCATTACCATCAGATAATTCACTCTGGGGAGAAACTTTTTGAGTGCAAAGATTGTGGGAGTTTTCATTCAGAAGTCAGACAGCAGAGAACCCACATGGGAGAGAAGCCCTTCATATGCAAGGAGTGTGGGAAAACCATTAGTAGCAAATTGAATCTTATCGATCATGAGAAAATTCATGTTGGAGAAAAATCCTTTAGATGTAGTGAATGTGGGGCTCCCATTGGTCAGAAGAAGTACTTCAAAAAGCATCAGAGCAATCACTCTGGAAAGAAACCCTGTGGATGTACTGAATATCGAAAAACCTCTCAATGAACTCCATTTGTTACACACGTGAGGATTCATTCAGATGACAAACCTCATAAATGTATGAAGAATGGATGTGGAAAAACCTCTCAGAGTTCATTTCTGTCTATTGTACACATGAGAAGCCACATGGGCAAGAAGTCATGCAGGCTGCAATGGATGTGAAAGCTTTCTCCCAATTCTCAACCCTAGCTCTGCATTTGGGGATACACACAGGTCAGGAGCTTTATCAAGGTAGTGAATAGGGAAAAAGCTTACAGCCAGAGGTCACAATTCATTAGAAACCAGAAAATCCATACTCTTTAAAAACCCCATGAGTAACTTGGGGAAAACATACACCAGAAATTTACATCTCTCAGTGCATTCAAAATAGTTATCTTGAAACAAAGCACCACAAGTGAGGTGATCTTTAACAAATGCTAAAAACTTACAGGACACCAACAGTTCTTACTGAAGAGAAAGACAGTCATATGATGAAAAGACTGTGCCCAGCGAAAAAAACCTACAGCAAGGGGAATGCTGAAACTTTAGATTCATTTCCTTAAAACAGGAAATGGAAAACAGGCCTGTTACTGCTTTCAAAATAGATCTGGAGGTCTTCACCAATGTAATAAGAAAAGAGGGTGTGAGTATAAGAAAGGAAAGGCAAAAGCATCATTGACAAATAATGAACTTCTGTGATATTGTTCAGCAGAGCAGAAGAGATTCCAGAAAGAGACCTGTGCATTTATTAGAATTTGGGATACAAAAGAAACAGCATCTGGAAATGAAGAAATAATAAAATTATTTTAAAAATTATTTGGAGGGGGCCGGGGATTTAGCTCAGTGGTTCCACCACCTGCCTCGCAAGCGCAAGGTCCTGAGTTCGATCCCTGGTACCAAAAAAAAAAATTATTTGGAGGTATTTGTTCTGAGGGTAATAGACCACAAATTATACACAAAAGTAAAAGCCATGGGGATTGAAAACAGAAATATGAAAAGGATGTATACTAAAATGATTATGACCTGAGAGTAGGGAAATATTTCTTGTAACAAATTTGAAAATAGTAGTTCTACTTGTAGGAGTGTATGCTCAGGAAATATACACCAGGTAATTGACTGTGGCTTGATTTATAATAGGCAGAGATTAGAGACAACTTAAATGCCATCAGGAACAAAATAGAAATCTCTTATGATGAAGTATATACACACATCTGTAAACTGCATTAATGGAAAGATCAAAAAAATGTTCAGAGGAAAAAATCATATTGGAGAATAATGTGTACAGTACAATGTATTTTTGTAAATTTGAATTAAGACCTCCTGAAATCTAGTACTGTATATTGGCAATGGCTACACATGCATGTATAAATGGTTTCTAATTAATGGAAAGATACAGACTGAACTCTTGACAGTGGTGGTCTGTGAAGAGTGGGGAGAAAAGCGGATGAGTAGTGAGGTGAGGCAGGAAGGAGCTTCAGCCTTTTATATAAATATTCATTTCTCGGGCTGGGGATTTAGCTCAGTGGTTCCTTTGCCTGCCTTGCAAGCACAAGGACCTGAGTTCGATCCCAGGTACCAAAAAAACCCAAAAAAACCAAAAAAACAAATATTCATTTCTCTGGAAGCCTGTGAATAAATCTATGAAGATATTGGGTAATGCTGGGTTGTGACATATGGATAGTCTGTCTTATTTTCTGTACTTTTCTGTAGTTCTAGAGTTTCTCAAAATCAATAAGAATGGGGGGAGGGGAGGGCAGGAACTCTGTATCTGTAGAAATCATGAGAGAATGGATTCTTTCCCAAATACTAAACTTTTAATAAAAACTACTTCTACAATTTTATCAATAATGAGTGAATGGACTTGTTCTGTATAAGAAGCTCTTTTTGATAAAATTTAAAATTACAGCATAAAAGAATTGATTGTGGGCCAGTGATGTCTCTGGGATACCTGGAGATGAAAATACAAACTATTCTCCTCCCTTGTGAGTGGAGCTTCACATTCTGTGTAAAACTTCACAGTTTGCATAGTCCTTTCATAAGGCCAAGATTATGACCACTTCACAGGGAAGGAAGTGGCAGGCCAGGAAGCTCCAGGATCACATGGCTTCTGAAGAAGAGCTGGTCTAAACTCAAGTCCTTCCCCTCTGTGGCCCTGGTCTAGCTGAAGTACCTGCTCCTTGGATCATCTCCAGTGTTCCTGGCTCCCAGGAAATAGACAGCTGGCACTGCAGGCACTCTGGGGTCAGATACACAAGCAGAGGCGCCTGCTCTAAAATGGATGTGTGGCATATCTTGGCCACCAAGAGACACTTCCCCTCCTCTTCAGTGTCTGCACACTGGCCATCTGAGTAGAAGCATGGAGAGAGGGTGTCAGAGTCTCTTGGTGACCAAAATCCAAAGCTGGGTCCATGGTGTTGAAAACTTTTTTTTTCACGGAAGCCACCCAAACTTTGTCATTGTATTAAGCTTATCTCTTATGTTTGCTCATCTCATGGGGGGAAGATGTCATTGCCCTCTCTCAATTTTATGGACATCTACTCACAAGTATTCATTTATGAAATGACTACCACTCTCTATGGCCTCGGCACACACAAATCTAGACACAAGGAGGCCCTTGGAGTTGCCATGAGTGGCTGTGTCCGGGATCAGGGAGAGAGCATCCTTGGCTCATGTCCATCAGCCTAGTCCACCCTGTCAGGCTACCCACTTTCCAGGAAGATGTCACCTCTCCACCTGCTGGGCCAGGTCCTTGACCAGCTTCTGAGCCAGCCATGTTCCCTGTGCTGTTCCCAGTCTGCAGGTACTTCCTGGAACAGGGTAGGCAGGAAGTACAGACCTAGGCACAGGGTCCACAGGGAGTTGTTTCACAGGTCCTTCTCTTTTTCAGATACCAGAAAAGTTGCACCTGACTTAGGCTTTCTCAGAGGCTTCTGGGATTGACGCTGACTTTCCCTTTAGAAAAACTTTCATGCCTCTCCTTCCTATTCCCCAGATTAGAGCCCTGAACACTGCAGTATGTGGTGAATCATTTGAAAGCCATGACCAAGGGAAAATGGTCTGGATGTGAGATTTCTATGCCAGGTATCCCTTTTATCTAAGGAGAGATGTCAGGCAGTCGGCTTGGTGCATGAGATAGCATGGTGTACCTGGGGTACGGCCTGTAGATCCTCCCAAACTAAATACTTGGTAAATAGGATTGGGTTGGGGTAGCAATGATTGTTTCACTGTTGTTTACCTTGGTGATTCTTCATTGTTTTTAGGCTCCTCCTCCTCCTCCTCTTCCTTCCCTTCCTCTACCTCCTTCTTTCTCTGGTATGTGAGAGATCAAACCCAGGACCTCATGTATACATTGAGCCATACGTCCAGCCACTAAGCTTTACTGATTCACTTCCTGACACCTATTGGATGAGTTCTTTAGGCAGTGGGGTGGACAACATCTCAGGAATGGCTTGAATTTAGCCCTGGCTAGACCATTACAAGGTTATCAAACAGACATAGCCAGGCTGTTAACCCAGGCTCAGAGCTTCAGGTCGTGTGTGTGTCCCAGATGCCATCTGGAATTGCACAGTACTCTGGGATCTAGATGAAATGAGCTTGAATTCCCCCAAAGCCTCACCTAAGATTTCTGAGGATGCTGGTGGAGAAGGAATTCATGTGGACATTCTGCTTCCTAGAACTGCTTTTAGGAGAACTGTCTTGGCCCCATCACATCAATCCAGAAATGAAACTCAAGTTCCCATCTTTTTCCACTTGCGTATAAAATGATTCATGCACTACATCTTGCTAAACCTTTGGAAGGAGCAGGGAAGGAATTAAAGAAAGATGGAATTAAAGGAAGCAGCTTCATATGCCACACCACCCTTCCTAGAACTCTTGCCTTATGGCCACTGCGAGTCTCTTAGTAGCCCATTTCCCCAAACCCTCGCACTGGCCCCTCTCTTCTCCCCTGGGAGGAGACACTCCAGCATTTCCTGCTGTCCTGTGCAACAGGGCAGCCCTTGCCTGGGCCAGCGTGGTTTGTACTGACACACAGACCTGGGGTCTCACTCATTATCTCTCCCAAGCAGCTTATCCATATCCAGTCATTTACACACACACACACACACACACACACACACACACACACACACACACACACCCTTGCTGGTCATCTCCAGTCATTCAGTGCCCTAAGGGTGGACTGCTGACCTGACTACTCTTTATCTCTCATTTTCCCTCAACCAGAAGAGCCATGGCTTCATTATCTTTTGCTGAACTTTATCTCACAGATTGAGCTCCTGTTTACTTGGAACACCAAGGAAAGTGGACAGTGGCAAAGGCTACATGGAGAAATTATGCCAGTGCAGTCAGAATGGGGCATTTGTGAAGTGAGCTCATAGGATTCATAGAGGAGACAGGATAGAATGGAAGATGGAGTGACGTGGACACAGACACAGAGGCATGGATATCCCTGATGTGTTCAGCTGGGCCTGTGACTGTGACCAGAGAAAGAAGGACACAGCTGGAAAGTTAAACTAGAGCTGGCAGCCTGCTAGAAGTTCAGGCAGTAGCAACTATTTACCAAGCCCCAAATTGGAGCTCATGGCAGCAAAGGGAGAGTGCCATTGGGAGTGGTCATCATGGCCAGGACACAGGACACCAGGGACCTCCTCAGTATTTGGATCTGGGGCCTCAGGAGCAATTGGAGCCAGCAGAGGCAGAGGCTTATATCCAGAGGAGTGAGGTGCTCAGGCTGTGCTAGAGGATGATCTGTCTAACCACAGTGCAGAGGCCTGGAGGGTGGGAGACTGGAGGCTGCAAGTGAAGAGGCCGATGCCAAGGTCCAGAAAGAGGTGGAAGGGACATAGGGGTGAGGGTGCTTGTCTAGAGCTGCCTCAGAGGCAGGAATTGGGGGCTGTAGAGCCACTGGGTGCCATCACCTCTGTGCTTCATGACAAACAGGAGCATCCCGAGGTCTGGTCAAGGCCAGTGCCAGTCAGGGGGTTCCACAGGCCAAGTTCCCCACAAGTCACCCCAAGTCCCTGTTCCCTCCTCCTGGGCAGGGATGGGGGAAGTCAGCAGATACTGCCCCCTCCTTTCCCTTACCTTGTCCCTGCCTATAATATGCATCTCAACTTTCACACACCTGGCTGACATCCTCAGTACCTGCCCTGAAGTGTGTGTGGACTTTGCACTTCAGAAGAGGGACTGCTTGGAGTTGTGGAGTTACCCAGAGTTTCCTGTATCATTCAAGAGGAATTCCCTGAATGGAAAACAGCACTAGGGGCTGATTTCAATTCTGCAGAAATTAAGTGTGTGTAAAGTAAGTATAGAAAATGATCCTATGGCTATGTAAATAAAGTTATGAGTTCAAAGACATTTCTCTGTTTACACACACATGCACATATGTATGAATGTATATCTACATGTTATCACACACATTCATGCATACCCATGGACAAACACATATACATATACATATGCACACAACACATATATGTCCATATATATGGGGTTTTTTTCAGGTACTGGGAATTGAGCTCAGGACCTTGAGCTTGCCAGGTAGGCATGGTGCCACCGAGCTACATCGCTGTCCCTCATATGTCTCTCTCTCTATACATATATGAGACAGGAAGATAGCATGTGGCTGTAACTAGCTGGGAAAGTGGGGAAGGTGGCAAGATCCTGGGATACATGCTCAGAACAATTCTCAGAGCCCTGCACGTGGCCTTCTTGCATGAACTCCAGGAGGTTTTTGATGGGGTGACCTGGATGTGACACCAGTGTGGGGGATATAAAAAGTGCTTTATATTGTCTGTGCATGGTAGTCCACCCTACACTGTAGGATGTATTTTTATTTTTCTTCCTTTTTTCCTACTTTTACTTGGCTTACTCAAAGAGCCTGGTTTTTTCCCCCTACCTTCCTGGGGTTTTTTTTCTTTTTCCCTATCTTTAATAAATGTGAAACTCTGTCACTGAAATAAATGTAACATAGTGTCCCCTATTGTTTTATTCAAGTCTTTCTTTGGGATAGAAAGAACCTAAAAATTACCTGTTAGAAGGAGACTCCGGCACCCCAAAATCTGGTAACATATCTACTCATACAAGGTGTGGTAAAAAATACAGTATTTACATTTTTAAATAAAATTTTTTTGCAGTAAAACACACATTGCCACGAATCCTCCTCAAAATACTCCCCCTTGATTTGAACACACTTATCCTATCATCCCTCTTACTCTCAAAAGCAATTCTAGAAGCCTGTTTCATGTCTTTAGTTGCACTATCACGCTGCCTCAATGTCTTGAATTGATTCAAATCTTTCACCTTTCATGGTCATTTGAATCTGGGGGAGAGCTGGAAGTTGCATTCTACCAGATCTGATGAATAAGGTGGATGAGGACACACCATCATGTTTTTAAGAGCCTGCCTTTCCATTGGATGGCAATCAGTACCAACATTCATCATATTTGTTTATCATATTTTAGGAAGACTTTCACAAAAGAAGACTTCCAGAACTGCTTCTGAAAGTGGCAAGAATGATGGGATAAGTGTGTTTGAAGCGAGACAGACTATTTTGAGGGGAACTAATGAATTAATACATTTTAAAAATTTAAACATTAACTATGTTTTGATCATACTTTGTATGTGTATAATGTGCATACATACACATTTCACACATACACTGAGTTCATGAGGGGTGGGATGTCACCTTAAATGCTAGGGGCCCTGAACTCTACACTTGATAGCTGTTTAATGTTTGATGTGTTTGCTTAATTATATGGCTCTGTTGGCCTGTCCTGTTTGTTTATCTTTGATCATTGCTCTTGGAAGTTAATGTTTGAACCTAGTTATAAAGAAATTACAGTCACCGACCTATGGCCCTATATAGAGAGAGGAGGAAGCCCATATAAAGCTGCAAACAGTGGCCAGCCCAGCCAGCAGAGCTGTGGGCCAGCAGTGGGGAGGGAGCCTCTTGGCCACCATGAGTTTCTCTGGCAAGTACCAGCTACAGAGCCAGGAGAACGCCGAGCCTTTCATGAGGGCAGCTGGTGAGTGCTACACAGGCCATCAAGGCCACAGGTCACTGAAGTGAAGGTCTGGCCCCTTCGGGGGCTATGGCTATTCAATGTCAGATGTTCGGATGGGAGGCAAGGTTCAAGTTACAAACAAATTAGAGATGACTTTGGTGATCTCTTGCCACTTGTGCTATTGCTTACTGGATGAGATCACCAAGAGACAAGTGGGAAGAGCACTGAACTAGGGTGGGATCTGCATCAAAGCCCACATCCACTGGTACTTCTTTGCAAGACCCCGTTCACTCATTCATTCATGCATTCAGTTCTTCAGTCATGCATTTTCTGATTCAAGGGCAACCTCATGTCAAGCACTGTGCTAGATACATTGCAGGGAAAAAAAAGAATGAAGAGCAACTTTCCAAGGTCACAGTTTACAGAGCAAAGAGAAGAAATAAATGTAACATAGTGTCCCCTAACATGTAGAGGGGGTGTCTCTGTACCAGGCACTGGACTAGGCACTTGTTATACAGTGCTCCATTTGATCCTCATCAAAAACTCTGAGTTGGGAACAATTATTTTTCTGTTTTACAATTGAGGCTGAGAAAAATAAGTTTCCATGACCAGGGTCACATGGTAGGAAGTGTTTGGGTTGGGACTGGAAGTAGGCACTGCTTCCCACGGACCCAGTTTAACCCTCTGCCTCCCACAGTGCAGGGTGTGGAGGGAGGCAAAGAGGGGAGGTGGTGGTGAAGGGGAGCCTGGGAAGAGGAGCAGTGCCCATTAGGGGACAGGGGAGGGGAGGGTGTGCCAGGCAGAGGGAGCCCTGTGAGCAGAGGGAGGAGTGAGGCAAGGAGGGTGTGGAGAGGGCGAAGAGCATGGAAACAGCGAGCGTGGGGAAGGAGGACCCTTTGGGAATTCAGGTCTTCTTCCACCCATAAGTCACTGCACTTCTATGTCTGGAGTCCCCTCTCTGTGCAGTAGGATCTGCCACTCATGCTGTAAGGACATCCCATGAGCCTCCATTCCTATAACAGCCCAGTTAGTCTGGAACAGCCCCACTTTGTACACATGTAGTGTACTGGCCTAAAAGTACATCCAGTTTGAGTGGCCCAGTTTGGAAGAAGAACTCTCTGGTACCACTAGATATGGAGGACAAAATGCTTACACTCCCACAGCAGATGCATCAGAGTATGAGGAAGCAAGGCATGAGAGGAATCAAGAAGCAGGAATCCCACAAGGGAGGAAAGAAAGATTACAGCATCCAGACCAAGCCCTCTCCTTCCCTTTCCAAGGCTACAGCCCTTGCCACTCACAGGTCCCCAGTATCTGTGGCCTCTGCCTGTAATAGTTTCCCTTGTCTGCCTTGGTCTTGTAATCCCTACCGCTGCTGTCTCTAAACCTTGGATGGTTTCCACCAGGGCTGGCTGAGGACCTCATCCAGAAGGTGAAGGACATTAAGGAGGTGACGGAAATTGTGCAGAATGGGAAACACTTCAAGTACACCATCACTGCTGGGGAAAAAGTGATCCAGAATGAGTTCACCCTGGGTGAGGAGAGTGAGGTAGAGACTACTACTGGAGAGAAAGGGAAGGTAGGAGCCGCTGCTCTTTCTATGCTCTGCTTCCAGAACTTTCCCGGAAGGCTGGCCCCAGGGCTTCCTGCCTCAAGGTTTCTGTGCCTCCCTGTTTCCATCCTAGATACCCCATCTCCAAGACCAACTCTTGGATGGGAGAAGCAAAGAACATGTAGGAAAGCTGGTTTTGTTTTCCCGGAGGCTGCCTGGGGGGTGCTGGCCCCCAAAGTTGAGGTCTCCTGGGTGGAACACATGAAAGGAACTAGACACAGAGCAGAATTCCATGTCTCAGGTTCTCTTTGGCCAGGTTTCTGGCTCTCAATGTCCCTTGAAGAGGGCCCAACAATGGGCAAGTGGAGGCCAGTGAAAATCCTTAACTTAGCCCAAATTGCTCTGATCTTAGCTGAGCCCAGAGCAGGTGGTAATAGGGGCAAAGGTCTTGGATGAGGTGCTGGCAACACCGGAATCTCCAGGCCTAGGTGGACACTTAGACCACACCTTGGGGTGGCCACTAAGCTGATGGCCTTGGCTACCTCATCTGTGCACAGGAGAAGTCAGCCTGTCAGACCAAGGGAAGTGGGCAGGGCGGCTCCATCCCCACAGGTCTGGAGCTCCAGGGCACAATGACACCTAGGACCTGACCTCTGCTCCTCCCCATGATGCACTGCACACCCCACTGTAGCCAGCACCACCCGGCAGCCGTCTTCCTGCTCCCCAGATGGCTCTGTGCATGGGGCTCAGCAGCTCTGTCTTCAGCGCTTCCCATTGCTCTTTATTTCTGCCTCTCCAGATACAATGTCAGAGACTGAGGCAAATCTCAGGACTTTCTTGGCTATGCCCATGGGAAGGGGCAGCCACTGTGGGTTCTACCACAGGCCTTTTCCAGCTGTCCATGTGGAAGGAAATGTTTAACCCTGGCAGTGTCCTCCTCTCCTTGTTGGATTTCCATGTTTGCTCCTCCTGGATGTCTAAGGCTTGGAAAGGAGACCATACAGGAACCATGAATGTTCCTGGGAGGACCATGCAGAGCAGAGCAAAGTGTGTGCAGGGTTCTGATTTCTGACACTGCCTCCTCCATTAGCTTGGAGAATTGAGACTTTATTGCTTCTATTTCAGCATTTGTCCTGGGGACCACTCAGGTGTCCTGTGTGCTTTTCTAGACCACACACCATGGGTTGAAGTTCTGACAGAAGACATCCTGAGGTTTTCTTTCTGTCTTCTGTGCCCCTCTCTTCTGTCAGAACTGAGGGTTGGGAGCACTGAGACCAGAGGTGTTGTAAGCTGACACCTGCACAGGAGAACCGACTCATTAGTGAGGGTCTCACTCTCCACAGACCCTTCCTCACAGGCCTCTCTGTGCCCCACAGGTGGTGGTCAACATGGAAGGTGACAACAAGCTCGTGACAACTTTCAAAAACATCAAGTCTGTGACTGAAGTAAATGGGGACACATTGATCAGCGTAAGTGGGGGCTCTGAGCTTGTAAATCTGGGTGCTGGAGGAAGGAGGTGAAGGGTGAGGAGCAGCTGCACCCCTCACCCCATGCCTCACTTTCCTCTCCTGAGCCCCAAATTCTCCACCTTTCTGTATCTGCTGCCGCTTCACTGAGGTTCCCTTATGTGCCAGGAAGTTTACATAGCATCTCTAAGCTTCCCAACAGCAATTTTCTAAAGGGGAAAGTGGGCCAACAAACAGCCATGAAATGGCGGAGCCAGGGTTCCTCTGAGCTGGGTCAGCCTTCTGGGCTGCCATCCACAGTCACTCTCAGGGGACGTTGCTCAGACACCAGACTGTGTGAGTTTGTGTACTTAGGTGTGGTCTAAAAATTCGACAAATGTTTACATTTTTAAAATGTATTACAGTAGGACATGTTGCCATAATCCCCCTCATAATGCTCCACTCCCTTCAGACAGACTTTAGTGTCTTCGGTTGTGTGGTCATGACTGGCTCAATATTCTGAATTGATTCTAAATCCTTACCTTTCATGATCATTTTGTCTTTTGGAAAAGCCAGGAGTCATGTGGTGCCAGATCTGATGAATAAGATAGAGGAAGACCCACCATAGTGTTTTTATTGCCTACATTTCAGTTGGTTGGCCCTTGGCAGTGACATTCACAGTTGTTTGATCACACCTCATAAAGACACTCACAAAAGACCATGTCCAGAGTTGCTTTAGGAATAGACAAGAATGAGGGATAAGTGTGTTCAAAGTGAGGGGGAACATTTTGAAGGAGTTTAATGGCAATATGTCCTGCCCTCCTTCTTTCCCTCCTGCCTGCCCACCCCCACCTCCTCTCCCCTGTTTCCTGATGCCATGGAGTATGAGAGGAGTTTGGCAGGAGAGGCACAGGGACATGCAGAGCAACCAACACAGCTCATATTTCTAGTTTCCAATGGGACAAAGCTCAGAGTAGAGGGCAGAAATCTCTTCATCTGCAGGGGTCCCCTCTTGCAGGCCTCATGGCTCACATAGCACCTCTTCCCATGGATGCAGTGGCCTCACACAAGGAGGCTTTGTTTGACCAAAATATCAGGCTCTTTCGTTGCTTCTATGCTATCACAGTAATAAATAGCCACAGCCCTTTCTCCTGCCTCAGCACTAACCACAAGCCAGAGAGTCCTCCAGCTGCCCTATCAGTTCCAGGGGCCTAATAAATGCCTTTACCCATTTGTCGGTATAGAATCACATTTGTGACAAATGCATGGCCAGTATGAGTGTCACACTCCAGGTCTGCAGTTGTCTTCATTGCTTGGCTGTTAGTCAGATCCTATCCCAAGTTTTAGAGTGAATCTGCAGTATGTATCATGCAGTTGTGTCCCCCTCAGTCTTCTTTGCTCTGAAAGTTTGCTTTAGGGAGTCAGAGAAGGCAGAATCTAATCTAAGGAGGCTCTGGTCACCAGGTTCAAGTGGGAACATCCCTCAGGCAGTGGCAGTGTGAGCATCAACTCCCCACACTGGCACCTTTACAGCAGGACAGAGGAGCAGGAGATGAGGTGTCCAGGAGGAGACCTGGCCAACATCCTCTGATAGCTCCATCTTGCCTAATCCTCCTGTCTCCTGTGAGGCAGGTCAAATTGTTCTGTAGTCAGATCAACTGGTGTTCCATGCACATGTGTCCTTGGTGCTTAACATGGTTTTGATCCGTAGCTAGTGCTCAATATAACTTTGAGGCACTGGATTGGACTAGCCAGGGCTGGGTGATGTTTCTATCTCTGGCACTGATATATAAATGAATTCAGCAAATGGAAGCACAACTCTCCACAGAAGAAAGTGAAATGACAGACTTAACATAGAATTTAAAAAATAATTGTTACCTCTTCCTCTGGTCCTATGGAAAACAGAGGAATCATAAAGTTATTTCATGTATTACTATATTTTGGAGTATTTGGGATACCTTAATCATTTATTTTTACCATTTCACATCAGGTGAACATCTCATGATTTCTTTTCTGGCTTTTAGACCCTGATACTGGGTGACATTGTCTTCAAGAGAATCAGCAAGAAAATTTAGACAAGTCTGCATTTAAAATTCTTTACTGTATAAAATTAATGTAATAAAGTGAACTCTGTTTTAAGAAAATATCTCTTTTTTGTGGTGACTTCTTACTGATGATGTTGTTGGTATCACGAGCTCTGATCATTTGCCTTTTTGTAAATTTTTGTAACCACATGTTCTCCTCAATCAGGTGTTGAGTTTTTTTCTTGCCCTGAAACAGAATGTAAGCTGCCAGCCCATAACAGAAAAGTTAGGTGTGCCTGGATCTGCAAGGTGGCCCTAGAATGCCCTCCCCAGGCAACTAAGTGACAAAGAACCAGATCAAGGGCAGTAGGCTGTCCTTGGGTGGCTCCATACAGAGACAGAGACCAGGAGCCCTGGGCAAGCAAGGGAGAACTGTGCCCATGAGCAGAGCCATCATGGCCCATACACCACAGGACAGGCACAAGGGGCCAAGCACTGACCCACTAAAGCAACAACTTTTCTTCCTATGAGAGGGCTGAGTGAGAGATTTAGTGAGGGGAGCCAGAATTGGATAGAAGCACCTTGACTGGAAGTTCACTCCATCTTATGGGAAGAAGCAGAATGTAGAAGGGGATAAAGTTCCTGAACACTACTTTTAATAGGCAACTCAAAATGTAAAGTTTGTTTATTTTTACAGTAATCAGGGATGAAGGAAGTAAGATGAGATACCCAAAGTAAAAATCAAGTAGTAAATAGTCAAAATGTTGGTAACACCCAAGGTTTGTAAGGATGTGTTCGATGGCTCCACCTTCAGTGATAGAGATGTAAACTGGTGAAGCCTAAATGGATGAAGCACCATTTGATGGTCTCCCTTAATATTTTCAGTGTGAAGCCCACAACTCCTACCACTGCCACAATTGTACATCTCCCTAGAGAAGTGTTTATGCACATGCACAAAAAAAGAACATAAAGATTATGATGACTGCGAGTTGGAAACAGATGCTCATTGGTAAACATTTTATACAGCCATGCTCTGAAATAATCTACAATGAATTAACTGAATACAGCAAGTGGATCTAAATGTGCTGACATGATACAAATATCACATTTTCTCTTAGATAAGTCATATTTTTTTAAAAAAAGAAGTTTCAGAACAATATTGACAGTATTCCCTTCATGTAAATTTTGATACAGCACAAGATTATCTACTTATATACATGCATAGTATATGAACTCATAGGAAAAAGTCCAGAAGACTGGAACACCAGATAATAGCTATTATCTCTAAGGTAGGAACAGAATTGAGAAGTCAAGAGCTTTTTGCAAGATTTACATGTTTCAATTTTTTTTTTGCAATGGGCTAACTTTGTAGAATTATCTTTTAAATGAGAAATAGATTTTTTTAAAACCAGATGATTTAAGTGAAAAATATTTAAGTGAAAAAAATTGAGCTTGAAGGCATGGTTATACCAAATTAATGCATGATTTTGAACCTCAGCTTTCTAACCTGTAAAATGGTAAATACAATACCTTTAGTTGTGGATTTTGTGAGGAGCCCGTGAAATGATACAAGCCAAATGCCATCCTGACAAAACATGTTACTATTTCCATTCTCAGATTCCTTGGGGAACACAGTTCCCCATACACTAGGGTATGATATTCAGAGTATTCACAGAACATCTGTAACGCCCAGAGAATTTAACTGCTAAGTCCAGGGACAAAGACATGAGGAGAGATGTTGGCTTTGTCCACTTAGCTGATAAATGTTAGAACTGAGCCACATTCACTCTGCACTTGCAGGAGAAGCAGAAGGTGAAGGTACAGCCTTCTCAGCAAAGCCTCCAGGAATTCCCAGAGACTCTTCCTAACAAGGATTTGTTTGAATGTTTTTGCCTGACGGGGAGAATTGATTTTAGATGCTAATTTTGGAATTTTGTGTAAGTGCTCAGATAAATTTGGGTAGGAAGTCTGTTTTATATAAATAAAATAAGTATCTTTGGATGGGATCAGCTATTTTTACCTTCATCCCTCCCTACTCTTCACTGCCTGTCCTGTTGGTGTCTCTACAAGAGGGGAAACTCATTCATATGAGAGCACATTGATTGTTAATGGAAGGTTCTGATACTCATAATCACAAAGAAACAAGTCATTTCTTACAAAAAAAAAGAAAGGCTGTGGCAATGGGGCTGGGGTGGAGGAGGAAGTCTAGGTCCATGGTTGATATTCAGAGCACTTTTTCTTTTACATGGTGACCATCCCATTGTATTTTGGTATTTCTTACTAACGTCAGAGGAGATCTGAAAGCATCCAGAGGTGCTCTTCAAAGAGTGTGATGAAAGTGGGGCTTGGAAAGAGAAGAGAGACTGAATTGCCACAGTGAATTTTCTTTTCTCCTGAGAGATAACAGAAAATCAGTGAGGAGTTTTTAGCCCTGAAAGTAACATAATGTGAAATACAAGTAGAAAAATCACTGTGGCCATAGTGAAGCTCCCAAGTATATTTGTTTCTTTGTGTACTCTAAAATGAAGTAATTCTGAGAGATTTCCCCAAGCAACAATTATGTCTGGCCTTGAACAAGTGTTATTTGTGGATACACTGGTGGTGTGGTGGGGAAGTTCATTAGGGTGAAGAGTGGTAAGCAGAGGCCTTATACATGTTTCAGGTGGCCCTGAGAGATAGAAATTTCACAATACAGATTTTATTCCAGTTTAAGTAACGATTCCTTCGACAATCTAACTATGCATTCTGTTACTCCCATGTAGCAAAAACCCTTTTATAGATTGATAAACATTAAAAATTCATGCACTCCAATATTAAACCAATTACCAAAATGTAAATATTTCCACTATGGCCAAGATCAAGGTATGAGTGTGAGGAAGGCAGAGTTAAGAAGAGATGCACATGGTCAGTTCTCACAGCTGACTTCAGCACACCCCTGTTTGCCTCTACCTCTCATCTTTACTTTCTAACTGGAAGAAGGGACACTTCAGCACAACATAATTGGAAGCAGTGAAAGAATAAGTCATGCTCAATTGAACACATAAGACAGGTGAGGCACTGTTCTCAAGGCTTTATTTACATTTAAGAAACTTAGTTCTCATAGCAACCCTATGCAGAGAGAGAAATGAGGAAACTGAGGCATGGATTGCCATGGTTTAAATAGGAAGTGTGACCACCGCTCCCTGCACACAGGAGGAGGTTTCTGGGGCGCCATACCACTGTTCCTCATGCAGAGGAGGGGTCTTCTAGGCTCCCGTACCACCACTCCACATGCAGAGGAGGTGAGCCACACAGGTGCCAGCAGCACCCCTTCCCCCACCGTCAAAATGAGAAGACATGTAAACAAGACTCAAAACCAGACTTCCATATCACCTAAAGCCACCCCAAAGGGAAATGAGATGTAGCACTCTGATACTAAACCGCCTGGATTCCCTGAACTGGCAACAAAAGAGGATCTGGAAAAAATGAAATCAGAAATAATTTCTCAGATAACAGCAGAGATTGTGCTCATAGTGCA
>NW_004624749.1:16305446-16319677 GCF_000247695.1 Heterocephalus glaber
GCTATTGATCTCCAATTTCATCACACTATGGTCTGATATTATACAGGAGATAACTTCAGTTCCTTTGCACTTAAATAAACATGTTCTATGAGTGAGCACATCATCTATTTTGGAAAACGACCACTGTGCAGCTGAAAAGAATGTGTATTCTGATTTTGTGGGGTGGAACACTCTATAAACATCTGTTAAGTTCATTTGTTCAAGAGTTTGATTGAGTTCTAGTATTTCATTGTTTATTTTTTGTCTAGTTGATCTATTTTTGACAATTAGGTATTGAGGTCCCCCACTACTATTGTATCAGTGCTTATATGATTTTTCATGACCATTCATATTTGTTTTATATAGTTGGGCGCACTAGTGTTTGGTGCATAGATATTTTTGATTGTCATCTCTTCCTCTTGGATTGTTCCCTTTACAAGGATGTAATATCCTTCTTTGTCTCTCTTAACAAGTGTTGGTTTGAAATCCACTTGATCTGCAAAGAGAATAGCTACTCCGGCTTTTTTTCGGGTTCTTGTCGCATGGAGTATTGTTTTCCATCCTGTAACTTTCAGTCTATGAGTTTCTTTTTGAATGAAGTGTGTTTCTTGTATGCAGCATATTGTTGGATTTTGCTTCTTGACCCATTCTGCCAGTCTATTTCTTTTGATTGGTGAACTGAGACCATTAACATTGATGGTTATAACTGATACATATTGATTTATCATTGTCATGACTTTCTTTTTTTTGGATTCTCCCCCTTTGTGTTTAATTTCTTGTCATGCCTGATGGATTCATTCTGCTCTGCTTCCTGGGGTTGTGATCCTCTTTGTCTTTTCCTAGGATATTGTCTAAAATGTTTTGGAGTGCTGGTTTTGTATTCATGAAGTTCCTAAGGTGCTCTTTGTCATGAAAGTATCTCATTTCTCCATCAATTTTGAAAGATAGTTTTGAAGGATACATCAGTCTGGGTTGGAGGCTGTTTTCCTTTAGGGCTTGAAATACATCACTCCAAGCTCTTCTTGCCTTGAGGGTTTGCGTTGAGAAGTCTGCTGTGATTCTGATGGGCTTTCCTTTGTATGTGATTTGTTTCTTTTCTCTAACTGCTTGTAGAACTTTGTTCTTCTGTTGGGTTTCTGAAATTCTAACTATTATATGCCTATGTGTAGATTTTTTTTTACTAAGACTCTTTGGAGTCCTATATGCCCCACTCATCTTTATGTCAAGTTCTTTTCCCCTTTTTGGTTAGTTTTGGGCCATCACTTCTGTGAACAGTTTTTTAATGTCATCTGCACTCTCTCATTTCTTCATTGACTCCCGTCTTATGTTATTCTTCTTTGCCTCATCTAACGGCTGTTGGATTGATTTCTCATGTTCCCTTACCATTTTAAAGCAATTTTTCTTTTCCTGGTCACTAATTGCAATCTTATCTTCTATATCTGATATTCTGTCCTCACACTGGTTCATTCTGCTGTGTAGACTTTCAGTGGAGTTTTTAATCTCCTGGAAATCTGTTTGCATCTGTTTTATGGATTCCATTTGTTTCTATGTTGAGATTCCATTATGTTCCTCAGCTCCTCTATTTTTTTTTATCTGAGTCCACTCTAGATTTATTAATCATTTCTTGCACTATGGGCACAATCCCTGCTGTTATCTGAGAAATTATCTCTGGTTTCTTTTTTTCCAGGCCTTCTTTTTGCCAGTTCAGGGAGTCCAGGTGGTTGAGTATCAGAGTTTTCCATCTTGTTTCCCTTTGGGGTTGTTTTAGGTGATCTGTAAGTCTGTTTTTGATGCTTGTTTACATGTCTTCTCATTTTGACAGGGTGGGGGTTGCCCCTGGCAGCTGTGCCACTCACTCCCTCTGAGCTGGGAGTGGTGGCATGGCGACCTGGAAGCCTCCTCCTCTTATTTTTTTTTTAAATGAATAGTTTCTTTCCATGTTCTGCATTCTTGTGATACAGCTAGCCATGATTTTCTCCACCTATCTTCAAGGCCTTTCAGTTTTTGAAGTGCCCTCCCTGCAACAAACTGTGGTTAGTGCCTAACCCAAGGAATATCTTTGCTCCCACTGCTAGATGGGAAGTGGAATCAGCCCTCTTATCTCTGCTGGTTGTAGGCTCCTGGGCAGGGGCTCAAGTGGACTGTGAGACTCAATATTGACTGTCACAGGATCTGGTTGCTCCCTTCTCTCCCCAGGGGTTGTCCTCTTTCAGGATCAAGTTATTGATTAGCCCTCTCTTCCACTGCCCTGTGCCAAGGTGAAGCAAAGTGTAGAGCTGGCTTAGAGTTGGTGGGTGGCTGTGTCCTTGCTTTAGGAGGCATGCCCTGTGTCAGAAGCCAAGCTGCTTGCCTGTGTCAGGGGCACTTGCTTGTGTTGGAGGAGGGCCTACTTGCTTGTGTTGGGAGGTGATGCACATCACCATAGGCTTCCTTGCTCAAAAGGAGCAGGGGCTGCCACTAGGAGTTTCACATTCTTGTAGAACTTCACGGTTTATATAGAACTTTCACAAGGCAAAGATTATGAGCATTTAACAGATAAAGAAGTAGAAACTCAGTAAATCTCCATGATTACATATGTTCTAAAGAAGAGCTGGGTCCTTCTCCTCTGCAGCACTAGGCTAGCAGGTGTAAGGGCTCCTTAGGTCATTTCCAACATCCCCAGCTCCTACAAAATGGGCAGCTGACACTGTAAGCACCCTGGATCAGATACAAATGCAGAAGCTCCTGTTCTAAAATGAATGTCTGGCATATCAAAGCCATTGGGAGTCACTGCCCCTCCTCTTCAGGGTCTGCTTACTGGCCTTTTGAATAGGCACCATGAGGAGGAGGTGTCTAATGGGCACTGAGTGGACTAGAGTATTTGGGTGACCAAAATTCAAAGCTGTGTACATTGTATTGGAATCTTTTTTTTATTTGTTTTTTGGAAGCCCCTTGAACTTAATTACAAATTAAGCTTATCTCTTCCTATGTTTGGTCACTTCATGGGTAGAAGGTGTCATTACCCTCTCCTAATTTTACAGACAGCTACTCTCAAGGGTTAATTTTAAAATGACTATTATTCTCTGTGGTCTGAACACATGCACACACACAATACTGGACACAAGGAGGCCCTTGGGGATGCCTATGGATGGCTGTATCTGAGGTCAGGGGAAAGACAGCATCCTTGCTTCACTTCCATTAGCCTAGTCTACTGGCTTCTCTGTGTATCCGGGTGATGCCAGGAAGCTGTCACCTCTTCAACCACTGGGCCAGGTCCTTGACCAGCCTCTGAGCCAGTCATATGCCTGGTGCTGTTCCCAGTCTGCAGGTGCTGCCTCGAATAGGGTGGGCAGGAAGTACATGGCCAGGCACAGCATCTGCAGGGAGTTGGCTCACAGGTCCTGCCCTTCCTTAGATACCAGAAAAGTTGTACTTGACCCAGGCTTGCCCAGAGTCCTCTGGGATTGATGCTGACTTGTCCTTGGGAAAAACTTTCATGCCTCTCCTTCCTATTCCCCACTTTAGAGCCCAGAAGGCTGCACTGTGTGGTATATCATTTGAAAGTCCTGACAAAGGGAAGATGGTCTGGATGTGAGGTTTCTATGCCAGGTATAATTTGTATCTGATGAAGGATGTAAAGCAGAAAGCTTGCTGGATGGGAGAGCATGGTGCATCTTCAATGAGCACATTAGGTCTCTCAAACTAAGTACTTCATAAATGGGGCTGGTAATGATTCTTTCACTATTGTTGATCTTGATGAATATTTCATTGGTTTTAGGCTGCAAGACTCCTAAGCTGCTGCTCCTCTTCCTTCTCTTTCTCCATCTTTTTATTCTTATTCTTCTTTCTCATCTGCCATGCTAGGGATCAAACCCAGGACCTTGTTCATACTAACCAAGCACAGTACCACTAAGCCACACCCCAGCCATTAAGCTTTTACTGATTCACTCTGTGGTAACCATGGGAAAGTTCTTTAGGCAGTGAGGAAGGAGGGATAGATGAGGTCTCAGGAAGGGACTTTAATTTATCCATGGACTAGAGCACTACAGTGTCATCTGAAAAACATAGGCCTGTTGGCCAGGCTCAGGCTATCTGTAACTCAGATATCATCTGGGATTGCATAGTGTGGGCTCCAGATGAAATGAGCTTGAATTCTCCCAAAGCCCTGCCTAAGATTTCTGGGGACACTTAGGGGAAGACATCCATGTGGATATTTTGCTTCCTGGAACTGCTTTTAGGAGAGCTGTCTCAGCACCATCACATCCGTCCAGAAATGAAACTCAGCCTTCCACCATTTTCCACTTTCATATGCTGTGATTCATGCACTACGTCTTACTGGTGCTTCGGAGTGGTAGGGAGAAGAATTAAAGATGGATGCGACTTCACTTTGCAGCAACCAAGTAGCTTCAAATTGCCCACTAACATTGCTAGAATCCTTCTGCTGTGGCCACTGCGGGGTCATAGTGGTTCCGTGCCCCAAACCCTCTCACTGGCCCCTCTCCTCTACTTTTCCCCTAGGAAGAAAACAACCGGGACCTTCCAAGTCGCCTGTACAACAGGGCAGCCCTTGCCTTGGTCAGCATGGCTTGTGCTGACACACAGAACTTTGGTCTCACCATCTCTCACAAGCAGTTTATCCATGTCCAGTCATTTACCATTTACACAGATGCGCGCACACACACACACACACACACACACACACACACACACAACCTTGCTGCCTGGCTCCAGTCATTCAGTGGCTTGAGGGTGGACTGCTGACCTGACTACTCTTTATCTATCATTTTTCCTCAACCAGAAGAGCCATGGCCTTACTGTCTTTTGCTGATCTTTATCTCACGGATTGAGCTCCTGCTCTGTGCTGGGCATGAGGAATACCAAGGAAAGTGGACAATGACAAAGAGCACGTGGAGCCAGAAAGGGGTATTTGTGAAGTGAGCTCAGAGGATTCATAGAGGAGAAGACAGGATAGAATGGTAGAGGGAGCGATGTGGACACAGACACAGAGGCATGGACACCCCTGATGCGTTAAGCTGGCCCTGTGACTGTAACCTTCAGAGAAAGGACACAGCTGGAAAGTTAAACTAGAGCTGGCAGCCTGCTAGAAGTTCAAGCAGTAGCAACTATTTACCAAGCCCCAAATTGGAGCTTATGGCAGCAAAGGGAGAGAGCCATTGGGAGTGGTCATCGTGCCCAGGATGGATCTGTGGCCTCAGGAGCAACTGGAGCCAACAGAGGCAGAGGCTCATACCCAGAGGAGTGAAGTGCTAAGGCTGTGCTGGAGGATGATCTGTCTAACCATAGTGCAGAGGCCTGGAGGGTGGGAGACTGGAGGCTACAAGGAAGAGGCTGATGCCAAGGTCCAGAGAGAGGAGGGAGGGACATAGGGGTGAGGGTGCTTGTCTAGAGCTGCCTCAGAGGCAGGAAGTGGGGGGATGTAGAGCCGCTGGGTGCCATCACCTCTGTGCTTCATGACAAACAGGAGTATCCTGGGGTCATGGGAAGCATTTCTATGCAGTCTGCCCAAGGCCAGTGCCAGTGAGGGGGCTCCACAGGCCAAGTTCCCCACATGTCACCCCAAGTCCCTGTTCCTGCCTCCTGGGTAGGGATGGGGCAAGTCAGCAGATACTGCCCTTTTCTTTCCCTTACCTTGTCCCTGCCTATAATATGCATCTCAATTTCCACACACCTGGTTTAGGAGTCTGCACCTGTCTTGTAATGTGTATGGACTTTGCACTTCAGAAGAGATACTGGTTGAAGCTGTGGATTTACCTACATCATCCAAGAGGAATTCCCTGAATGGAAAACAGTACTAGTGGCTGATGACAAGTCTGTAAAAGTGTGTGTAAAGATAATAAGGATAGGAAAAGTTCCTAAGGGTATGCAAATAAGGTGAAGCTTTGAGCTCAAAGTCATTTCTCTATGAGTGTTACATATAGACATAAATATATTTCCAATGTTCCCACATGTATACATGCTTGTATGCACCCACATGACTATGCATGTACACACATGTGTGTATAAGTACATCTAGTTATGTACACAATACATGCGTGCATATATATACATGTATGAAGTATGATAGAAATATAATATTAATGCTTCATTTAAAGGATTTATTACAGTAAAAGACATATTGTTATTAATCTTCTTTAAAATATTCCCCTTTGCTTCAAACACACTTATTCTCAGCACTTTCTGAAGTAGTTCTTGAAGTCCTCTTTCATGAGTGCACTGCCATGGCTGCCTCCACGTCCTGAATTAATTCAAATCATTCACCTTTAGTGGTGACTTTGACTTTGGGAAAGAGCCAAAAGTTGCATGGGGCCAGATCCAGTGACAAAGGTAGATGAAGACACACTGTAAGGTTTTGAAGAGCCTGCCTATCCATTGGATGGCTCGTAGCAGCGACATTCTCTGTAGCGTTCTCACACCTCATGCAGACGCTCACAAAAGAAGACTTCCAGTATTGCTTCAGAGTGTGGCAAGAATGAGGGGATGAGTGTGTTTGAAGTGAAGGGAGTATTTTAAGGGGCACTAATGTCCATATGTGTTGTACTTAATAAATTTTGAAAATTTCAACATTAACTTTATGCTTTGATCACTCTTTGTGTATAATGGGCCTACATACACATTTCCTATATGCATACTTAGTTCATAAGGGGTGAGATGTCACCCGAAAAGCTAGAAGGTCCTGGGGCTCTGTACCTGATAGACATTCATTAATGTTCACTGAAGAAGAACAAACCTCTGCTGTGTCATTCATGTTTTTAATGTTGGCTATTGCTCTTGGGAGTTAATGTTTGAACCTGTCCATAAAGAAATCCATAGCCACTGACCTATGATCCATATTTGGAGAGCAAGAAGCCCCTATAAAAATGCCACCAGTGGGCAGCCCGGCCCGCAGACCCGGGCCAGCTGCGTAGAGAGAGCCTCATTGCCACCATGAACTTCTCTGGAAAGTACCAACTGCAGAGCCAGGAGAACTTCGAGCCCTTCATGAAGGCAATGGGTGAGTGCTAGACAGGCCATCACACATGTCAGTACGGTGAAGGTCTGGCTCTACTGGCAGTGGCTAGTCTGTATCAGCTGTTAGAAAGGGACAGGAAGTGCATGCTTCACCACAGTAGAGGACCTTTTACTTACTTTGCTGATCTTACCACTTGGGCTATTACTTAGGGAACAAGGCCATCAAGAGCCAAAAGGAAAGAACACTGACCTAGGGTGTGATCTGGATTGAAGCCCACATCTATTGGTACTTCTTTGATTGATTCTGTTGACTCATTCATATATATACCAGTGCATTCATTCATTCTTCTAACAAGTATTGATTCAAGGACAACTACACTTCAAGCACTGTGCTGGATACATAGAACTGAGATACATAATGAAGAGCCACATTTCCAAGGTAATAATTTAGAGAGAGAAGAGAAGAAATAAATGTAACAAAGTAACCCTTAACATGTAGGAGGGGTGACTCTGTACCAGGCATTGGGTAAACAATTGCTAAGCAATGCCCCATTTAATCCTCTCCCAAAAATCTCTGACTTGGGAACAATTATCTTCTCATTTTACTTTTGAGGCTGAGAAATGTATGTTGCCATAATCAAGATCACATGGCAGGAAGAGTCTGAGTTGGGGTAAGAAGCAGGCACTGCTTCCCAGGGACCTCGCTTTAACACTGCCCCCTGCACCGGGTCTCCCACAGTGCAGGGTGTGGAGGGAGGGGAAGGGGGGAGGTGGTGGTGAAGGGGAGCCTGGGAAGAGGAGCAGTGCCCACTAGGGGGCTGGGGAGGGGAGGGTGTGCCAGGCAGAGGGAGCCCTGTGAGCAGAGGGAGCAGTGAGGCAAGGAGGGTGTGGAGAGGGCGAAGAGCACGGAAACAGCAAGGGCAGGGAAGGAAGAACTTCAGGGGTGCCTCAGAGCTGAGGTCTTCTGTAAGCCTGTCACCCCGCTTCTGTCTTTCAAGTTCCTTATCTATACAGCAGGACCCAGCAGTCTTGCTGTCAGAACATCTCATGAGGATCCATTCTTACAAAAGCCCAAGTTAGCCTGCAAAACTATGCTTTGTACATGTTGTTGGCCCTAATTATTAGTAGCTCCTCATGTCATTTCAGGAGTGACCGGGATTGGAAGAGAAACTCTCTGATCACCCTGAGTGTGGAAAGTGACACACTTTAACTCTCACAGCAAGCCATAAAAAAAAAAGGAGGGAGCAAGGGAGCGAAGGGAGAGAGAAGCAGGGAGTCCACAGGGGAAGAAAGGCTCAAGATTGTGGTACCCAGGCTACGGCCTCTCCTTTCCTATCCGAGGCTACAGCTCTTGCTGCTCACAGGTCCCCAGTGTCTGTGGCCTCTGCCCATCCATGTCAGTTTCCCTTGTCTTCCTCGACCTTGAAACCCCCACCCCCGTTGTCTCTAAACCTCAGATGGTTTCCACCAGGGCTGCCCGAAGACCTCATCCAGAAGGGAAAGGACATCAAGGCAGTGTCAGAAATTGTACAGAATGGGAAGAACTTCAAAATCACCGTGAGCACTGGGAACAAAGTGACCAAAAATGAGTTCACCCTGGGGCAAGAGAGTGATATGGAGACCATGACTGGAGAGAAGGTCAAGGTAGGAGGCTCCCCTTTCAACAAGCTCTGCTTCTAGAATATTTCCTGGAGCCAGGCCCCAGGGCTTCCTGACTCACAGAATCCTATGCCTCCCAGTTCCCATCCTAGATACCCCATTTCTAATCCCATCTCTTGGGTGTAAGAACCAGAGAACTCATAGGGAAGCGGCTGTCATTTTCCCTGGGCCTCAACATCAGTGCTGTGGGCTCCAAACCTGAAGCCTCCTATATGACTATGTGGAGGGAACCAGGCACACAGCATGATTCCCACTCTCAGTTTCTCTTTGGCCAGGATCCTGGCTCTCAAAGTCCCCTCAACAGGGCATACCATAGTAGGGTCAGTGAAATTCCTTAACTCAGCCCAAATCACTCTGGGCTTAGCAGAGCCCAGAGCAGGTGGTAATAGGGACAGAGGTCTCCGAAGCGCTGCTGGAAACACCAGAATCTCCAGGCCCAGGCAGACACTCAGACCACACCTTGGGGTGGCCACTAAGCTGACCGCCTTGGCTACCTCATCTGTGCACAGGAGAAGTCAGCCTGTCAGACTGAGGGCAGTGGGCAGGGTGGCTTCATCCCCACAGGTCTGGAGCTCCAGGGCACAATGACACCTAGGACCTGACCTCTGCTCCTCCCCATGATGCACTGCACACGCCACTGTAGCCAGCTCCACCCAGCAACCGTCTTCCTGCTCCCCACATGACTCTGTGCATTGGGCTCAGCAAGCTCTCTCTTCAGCGCTTCCCATTGCTCTTTATTTCTGCCTCTCCAGATACAATGTCAGAGACTGAGGCAAATCTCAGGACTTTCTTAGCTATACCCATGGGAAGGGGCAGCCACTGTGGGTTCTACCACAGGCCTTTTCCAGCTGTCCATGTGGAAGGAAATGTTTAACCCTGGCAGTGTCCTCCTCTCCTTGTTGGATTTCCATGTTTGCTCCTCCTGGATGTCTAAGGCTTGGAAAAGAGAGCATACAGGAACCATGAATGTTCCCGGGAGGACCCATGCAGAGCAGAGCAAAGTGTGTGCAGGGTTCTGAATTCTGACACTGCCTCCTCCATTAGCTTGGAGAATTGAGACTTTATTGCTTCTATTTCAGCATTTGTCCTGGGGACCACTCAGGTGTCCTGTGTGCTTTTATAGATCACACACCATGGGTTGAAGTTCTGACAGAAGACATCCTGAGGTTTTCTTTCTGTCTTCTGTGCCCCTCTCTTCTGTCAGAACTGAGGGTTGGGAGCACTGGGACCAGAGGTGTTGTAAGCTGACACCTGCACAGGGGAACTGACTCATCAGTGAAGGTCTCACTCTCCACAGACCCTTCCTCACAGGCCTCTCTGTGCCCCACAGGTGGTGGTCAACATGGAAGGTGACAACAAGCTCGTGACAACTTTCAAAAACATCAAGTCTGTGACTGAACTCAGTGGGGACACACTGACCAGCGTAAGTGGGGGCTCTGAGCTTGTGACTCTGGTGCTGGAGGGAGGAGGAGGTGAAGGGTGAGAAGCAGCTGCACCCCTCACGCCATGCCTATTTTCCTCCCCTGAGCCCCAAATTCTCTGCCTTTCTGTATCTCCTCCCACTTCATTCAGGTTCCCTTATGTGTCAGGAAGTTTACATAGCATCTCTAAGCTTCCCAACAGTAGTTTTCAAAAGAAGAAACTGAGGCAACAAACAGCCATGAAACGGCAGAGCCAGGGTGGATTAATGACAATGTGTCTTTTACTGTAATAATTTTTTTGTTTGATGTAAGCATTCATTATATTTTTCTATCACATCTTGTATATCACTTTGTAGCAGTCCTGTCTAACCAAACCAGTGCAGCATAACCAGCTGAGCTGGGTTAGCCTCTCAGGGCTGCCATCCACAGATGTCCCCATGGGAGGTGATTCATACTTCAGACCATGTAGGTTTCTGTATTTACATTGTGTTTTCTTTAAATTTGGAGTATATTTACATTTTAAAAATATTTATTTCAGTAAGAACATTGTTATAATTCTTCAAAAAATACTCTCCCTTCTTTGGATCAGACTCATCTCAAGTTCTTGCCACTTTCTGAAGTGACTCTGGAAGGCTTCTTTTGAATGTCTTTGGATGTGTTATCATGACTTCCATGCCCTAAATTGATTCAAAACCTTTACTTTTTATGATAATTTTGACTTTGGAAAGAGAAGTCATATGGTACCAGATCCAGTGAATAGCGTGGATGAGGACGAACCATAGAGTTTTCACAAGACTGCTTTTCCATCGGATGGCAGTAGGCAATGACATTTATTGTATATTTTTATCACAACTCTTAAAAACATCCGTGAAATAGGACTCTGAGAACTGGTTTAGAAAGGGGCAAAATGATGGGATAAGTGTGTCCAAAGTTGGAGGGGTTTGAGGTGGATTAATCACAATGTATCTTCTACTATAATAATTTTTTTGTTTGATGTAAACATTCACTCTTTTTCTATCACACCTCATATACCACCTTGTAGCCATCCTGTCTAACCAAAGCAGTGTGGCATAACCAGGTCATTTTCCAACAGATAGAACAGCAGGATCTTGAGGGACACTCTTTTCTAACTCACCAAAGCCACCATGTGAGCTGACATCCACCCGCCTGGTGTCCCCACCTCCCTCAGGCTGTCCTTCCCCTGCCAGCCCCTCCCACCCTCCTTCCTTCCTCCTAACTGCCCACCCCCACCTCCTCTCCCTTGTTTCCTGATGCCATGGAGTAAGAGAGGAGTTTGGAAGGAAAAGCACAGGGACATGCAGAACAACCAGCACAGCTCATATTTTCTGTCTTCACTTAGACAAAGCTAAGAGTAGAGGGCACAAATCCATTCAATCTACAGATGTCCCCTCTTGTGAGCCTCACTGGGTCACAGAGGAGCCATTCTCGTGAATGCAGAGCCCACACACAAGAAATATCAGGCTCTTTCATTGCTTCTGTGCCATCACAGTAATTAATAGCCACAATCCTTCCTTCTACCTCAGCACTAACCACAAGCCCCAGGGGCCTCCAGCTGCCCTATCAGCCCCAGGGGCCTAATACATGCCTTTGCCCATTTGGCATTAAAAGGATTATATTTGTGGCAAATGCCTGGCCCCTATGAGTGCTACACTCCAGGTCTGCAGTTGTCAGTGCTCGGCTGTTGGCCAGGTCTGATCCCATTTTGGAAGGGATTTGCAGAATTTTTCCTGCAGTTGTTTTCCCCTTTCTCTTCTTTGCTCCCAAAGCTTGCTTTAGGAAGTCACAGAAGGCAGAAGGCAGCCCAAGGAGGCTGTGGTCACCAGGTTCACGTGAGAATATCCCTTAGGCAGTGACAATGTGAGCATCAACTGTGAAATACGCAGTCCCTGTGCCCACACCGGCAGCTTCCCAGCAGGACAGGGGAGCAGGAGATGAGGTGTCCAGGAGGAGACCTGGCCAACATCCTCTGATAGCTTCACTTTGCCTAATCCTCCTGTCTCCTGTGAGGTAGGCAGGTCAAGGGGTCAGTAATCAGGTCAACCTATCCAAGGTCTTCCAGGTGATGATATGAGTAGTAAAGCTAGAGCTCCAGTCTCGTCAGTGGCAGCCACCCTATTGCTACTGAAGCTAAGGGGCCTCTTTGTTACCTGATGATAGGACATCAAATGGCAGCTGTCTTGTTCAAGAGAACTAAGATGAGGAGGGAGCATCCCTCAAGGAGCCCAAAGCTGATGCAGCCAGTGTTTTCACTTGCTTCATTCACAGCTTTTAGAAAGAAAACAAGGTAGTGCCCATGATGTGCCAGTCCAGTTGCCTGGTGTTCCATGCACACATGTCCTTGGTGCTCAACTTGGTTTTGATACATAGCAGGTGCTCAGTAGAACTTTGAGATATTGGATTGGATTGGATTTTATAAGTTTGGGTGATCTTGTTATCACATCCATTGATGTAGAAAGGTAGTCAGCAAATAGCACAACTCTCCATGAAAGAAAGCACAATGACATAGGCATAAGGCTTTAAAAAAATTGTCAGCCCTTCCTCTGGTCCTTGAGGAATCATTGATTTGAAGAATCATTGAGTTGTTTTATGTGTTACTATATTTGGGGCTACTTGGGGGCTTAATAATTTATTTTTATTGTTTATCACCAGATGATCATTTCATGATTTCTTTTGTCCTTCAGACCATGACAATGGGTGACATTGTGTTCAAGAGAATCAGCAAGAGAATTTAGACAAGTTTGCATTTCCTATACTTATACTGTGTAAAATTAATGTAATAAAGTGAACTCTGCTTTAAGAAAACATTTTTTTGTGTGTGAGGACTTTTTGGTATTGTGAGCTCTGATCATCTACATTTTTGTATACATCGGTGACCCCCATGTTCTCCTCAACCGGGTCTAATCTGATTTTCATTCTTAGCCTGAATATAGAACCTAAGCTGCCTGTCCATGACAGGAAGGCTAATTGTGCCTAGATCTGTAGGGTGGCCCTGACATGCTCTTCCCAGGCAGCTGCATAGATAATGAGGTGGAGGAAGAGGGCGTACGGTGGGCTGGCCATTACAGTGGGCTGGCCATTGTGGTGGCTTCCCACAGGGACAGGGACCAGGAACCCTAGGCAGGCAAGGGACAGATGTGCCCTTGAGGACAGCCACAGTCCCCCTCCCCACCAGTGAACAGGCACAGGGGCTCAGGCACTGACCCACCAAAGAATACTTCCTCCTATGGGAGGGCTGAGTGAAGGGCCTAGTGAGAGGAACGAGACTTGGACAGAAGCAGCTTGGATGGAAACTCCTTCCACCCTACAGGCAGAGACAGCATGTGGGAGAAAGGCAGAAAGTCCTTGAACACTGTCTTTAATAGGCAACTCACAAAGTGAAGTATGTTTATATTCACAGTATTAAGAATGAAGGATGTAATGAGGAACCCAAAATAAAAATCAACTGGTAAACAGTCAAAATACTAATAACACCCAAGGTTTGTAAGGACATGATGAATGGCTCCATCTTCTTGGAGAGATGTAAACTGGTGAAGCCCTGATGGATGCAGCACCATTGGGCAGCATCCCTTAATATTTTCAATGTGAAGTCCTTAACACCTAGCAATGCCACCATTGTATATCTCCCTAAAGAAGTGTTCATACACAAACACAAAAAAGAACATAAAGAGTATGATGACCTGGAAATGGAAACAAACATTCTTTGACAAACATTTTGGTACAGCCAAGCTCTGAAATAATCTACAATGAATAAAAAAATAAGTAAATAATGAGTAAATAACTAAATAAGTAGACCTAAATGTGCCAATATAGAAATATCTGTAAGGTAAATCATATTATTAAAAAAGCAAATGGGCCAAGGAGTTAGCTCAGTGGTTTCGCCACCTGCCTCCCAAGTGCAAGGTCCCGAGTAAGATCCCTGGTACCAAAAATAAAAAATAAAAATAAAAATAAATGAATAAAAAGCAAATTTCAGAGCAATATTTTTTAAAATGTTATTTATTTATTTTTTCCCTAAGTTCTTTTATTGGTACATTTTAGGTAGACAATATGTTTACATTTATCATTGGGTGTTTGTACCTGTACATGATGTATCTTGATTCTTATTTTTTCCCCATTACCTGTGCACCCTTCACTCCCTCCACCCTTCCCTATTTACATAGACATCATTTCCATTATTTTTTCTTTTCTCATAATTTTTCTTTT
>NW_004624749.1:16329091-16366224 GCF_000247695.1 Heterocephalus glaber
TTTTCCAGATCCTCTTTTGTTGCCAGTTCAGGGAATCCAGGTGGTTTAGTATCAGAGTGCTGCATCTCATTTCCCTTTGGGGTTGCTGTAGGTGATGTGGAAGTCTGGTTTTGAGTCTTGTTCACATGTCTTCTCATTTCGACGGGGATGGGGGTTGCTGCTGTCACCCGTGTGGCTCACCTCCTCTGCGCTGGGAGTGGTGGTATGGTGGCCTGTAAGCTTCTTCCTCTGCTCTGGGAGTGGTGCTACCTAGAACAATATTGACTGTATACCCTTCATGAAAATTTTGATAGAATGCAAAACAAGATTATCTACTTACACACACGTATATGAATTTATAGGATAAAAGTCTAGATGATTGAAATGCCAAAACATAGCTATTATCTCTAGGGTGAGAACAAAACTGGGGCATCAAGTGCTTTTTGTATGATTTACATTGTTTAAATCTTTTTTAAGGAACTAATTTTATGGAATTATTTTTATAATGAGAAATAAATGTTTTAAGTGCAGATGATTTACAGGAAAGATTTTGGGCTTGAACACATGGTTATAACAAATTAACCCATGATTTTGGGCCTCAGTTTTCTCACCTCTAGAATGGGAATTATAGTGCCTCCAGTCATGGCTTTTGTGAGTTGCCCATGAAATAATAAAATCCAATTGCCATAATATAAAACATGTCACTGTTGGCATTCTCAGATTCCTCAGGACACACCAGTTGTGTATGACACCTAGAGCTTTCACAGAAACTCTGCCATGCTCAGATAACTTAACTTCTGTGTGCAGAGACACAGAGAGAAGAAGTTTGCTTTGTCCACTGAGCTGATAAATGATGGAACTGAGGCTGTTTGACTCTGTAGCTGCTGGAGGAGCTGGTGATATAAAGTCTTCTAAGCAAAGCCTCCAGGGATCTGATGGAATTCCCAAAGACTCCCACTAACCAGGGTTTTTCTCCTGGAAACAAATCTGGGGTGGTGGCGGGGGGGGTTGTATGTTTTTGCCTGACAGGGAGAATTAATTTTAGACATTTATTTGGGAATTTTCTGTAAGTGCACAGATGACTTTGGGCAGATATACTAGTCTGCTTTACATGAATTGAATAAGCAGCTGTGGATTTAATCAGCTATATTTACCTTGATTCCTTCCCCTCCTCTCTGCCTGTGATGTGAGCATCTCACCAACAGCTAGCACTCATTGACATTCCTGTGAGAGAATCAAGGAATCAACATTCCATGATTGTTGATGGAAGGTTCTTGTGTCTGCATTCACAAAGAAGTAGCCATTTCCTAAATAATAAGCAAACAAACAAAAACAAGAAAAGTGTTTTTTAAAGGAAAGTGATGGAGGGCTGGAGTAGAGGGAGGGAGTCTACCTTGGTCTATGCTTATCTTTAGAGCACTTTTTAAAGACATGTTGAGCATCTGTTATGTCTTGTGTCTAGATGTCTTTCCCAAAGCCTCATGTGGTCATAGGTGGGGCTTTTCAGAGGTGGCTGGATCTAGAGTGTGTGATTACTAAATTAGTCCATTGATTAGTTTGGTGTAGTTCCCAGTGTGGATAATGGGAAGGCCCACCCTGGGTGTGAGTGCTACCCACCCTAAGAGCATGTAGCTTGGTTAGAATATAAGGAACAGAAAGAGGCCTGCTGTTATTGCTTGCTCCTTTTCTACTTTGCTGCTTTGCTACCTTCTGCCTGGCATGAACTCTTTCCCCTCTACAGTGACCCTCTGCCATGCCACCCTGATTTGGAGCTAGCCAACTAAGGACTGAAATCTCTACAAACTCTGAGCTACAAGAAACCTTCTCTCCTTTAACTTTGCATGTTGGGTTTTTCTCAGAAATGAGAAAAGTAACCAAGACAGCATCCCATGGTTTTCTGGTATTTCTTAGTAGAAAAACATCAGAGGAAATCTGAAAGCATCCAGGGGTATTTGCTCTTCAAGGAGTGTGATGAATGTGGGGCTTGGAAAGAGGAGGGAGAGAAGGGACTGAGTTTCCATTGTGAATTTCCTTTTCCTCTGATGATGACTATGGACTTGATCTGGGAGAGAGTGGGAAATCATGGAGGGGTTTTTAGCATTAAGAGTAACATGATGCAAAATGCACTATAAAAATAATCACTCTGGCCACAGAGAAGTTCCCAACTTCACTTGTTCCATTGTATCTTCTAAAGAAAAGTAAACCCTGAGAGGTTTGCCCAAGTAACAGCTGTATCTGACCTTTAACAAATGTATTTGTGGATACATTGATGGTGTGCATTAGGCTGAAACGTGGTAAGAGAAGTCTTACACATGTTTTGTGTGGCCCTGAGGTATACAAGTTTCACAATGCACACTTCACCCTAGTTTAAGTAAAGATTCATTCGGTAATCTTTCTAACTATCCATTCTGTTGCTCTCATGCAGCTACAACATTTTTATAAATTGATAAACACTACAAATTTATGGACTTGAAAATGAAGCCAGATATCATGTGTAAATATTTCCACCAAGGCCAAGTTCAAGATATGAGTGTGAGGAATGCAGAGTTGAAAAGAGGTGTACAGTCAGCTCTCATAGCTAACTTCAGCACACACTTGTTTGCATCTACCTCTCACCTTCACTTTCTAAGTGGGAGAAGGGACACTCCAGCAGAATATGGTTGGATGGGTGTAATAACAGATTCTATTCAACTGAGCAGTTAGGACAGGACAAGCTCTGTTCTCATTTAAGAAACTTAGAACTCACAACAACTCTATGCAGAAAGAGAAATGAAACTGAGGAATGTGTTGTAATGGTTTAAATAGGAAGTGTCTCAAAAAGAATCATGTATCTGGGGCTTGATCACCAATGCAACAATGTTCACAGGCTCTAGAGAGGGAATTGCATCATGAAGGTACTGACCTAATTAATGCATTTGTCCACTGTGAATTCATAGCTTAATGGGGTAAGAGTTGGTGGGGTTCAACTGAGGGAAGTAGGTCAGTGTGCACATTCCTTTGAAGGATATACTTGGTCTCCAGCCCCTTCTTCTCTGGGTCTTCCCCTGCTCTCTGTTTCCTGAACACCATGAGTTAAGCAGCTTTCCTCTTCCATGCCCTTCCTGAATGCTATTTCTTCCTTGGAGCCAGCCAAGTATGGACTGAAATATCTCAAACCATGAGCCAAAATAATGTTTCTTACTTTAAATTAATTTCTGTTAGGTGTTTTATTCCAGTGACAGAAAGCTGACAAATACATGAGTGAAATAATGAATCCAAAGTCACACAGCTAACATTAGGAGCTAATATTAGGATAAAGGCAAACTTAAAAGTTTTCCTCAGTGCTCTTTAAAACTACACTATTAGATAATTAGCTAACTGTATGTAATTACTGTCAAATATGTTTCTATTGTTAATTGGGGTAAAGTTGTTCCATTTAGTAGATGTTTACTGTCAGCCAATATTTGGTTGGTCTTAGTGTTTATGCTATAATTGTAGATCTCTCTTCCATAGTTAATGGTGGTACATTATTGATCCTAGGTTATGTCAATATCCACTTTGTCTTGACACTATTACAGATGCTGATTTTATTGCCATAGCCAAGGTAACATAGTTATTGCTATCAATTTGTTTCTCTATATGTCTATAACTGGATCACCTTGGCATCATTAACAGTACTGTGGCCCATTCCCAGATAATTGAGTAAGGAGCCAAATCCACAGCCGCCTCCCCTTCTAAGTGAAAGAAGGTAGGGGAATTTGGAGACAGAGACAAAGGCCTAATGTTAGCCACATTTAGAGTGCATCACTGAAAAGCAAACACTAACTAAAGAGGTCTCCATACTAGAAACAATGTCTTCTACTATAATCAGCCAACAAGTCTCAGCACAAAAAAACAAAGAAAGAAATAGAAACATGAACAGACAAGGCAACAAAATTTCGAACTCCCCCAGAGGCAACAAAACTCTCAACTCCCCCAGAGCCAATCCGGGGAACTTTGAGGAAGAGGAGGAAATCAAAATTCATACAGCCAAATTATTTGAAAGGATAGCAGAGCAAATAGATTTTTTAAAAAAACAGATCAACAAGGACCTTGGAAATTTCAAAGAAAATATAGCTACTCAGATATTGTTCTTAATAAAAAGATGAGTCTACATAAGACACTAATATAAAGCTATATGAGCTAAACAAAGCAATGCAAACCACGAATGTCCAGCATAGAAAAAATTAGAGTCTACGAAAGGTATCTTAGTTACTTTTCTAATTGCTGAGACAAAATGCCTGACATCCAAAGTTAAAGGAGGAAAAGTTTATTTAGCTCACAGTTTATAGAGGTTTTAGTACATAATCGGCTGGCTCCAAGGCAGGGTGCATAACAGACAGACATCACAGTGGAGAAACAGTTCATGGTGGGCAGAAGGTAGTAAAGCAGCAAGGAACAACCACAGTTCTTTCTATCCCTTATATCTTATCCAGGATACTTAGGGCAGATAGCACTCACACCATTAATCCTAGTGCCCTTGATCCTACCATTTCACCATAAATCAACTCCAGTGTCACACACTCTAGATCCAGCCACTTCTGATAAAGCACCACCTATGACCACATGAGGTTTTGGGGGGACATCTAGACACAAACCATAACAAAAGGCATTTACTGAATTCAGAAGATTAAAATTTTATTGATGATATTGACAGAAGAAGTGATTAATGTGAGATGAGGACAGAGTGATAGAACTAAAAGTCAGGGCTATAGTAGGTGATCAATTAATGAGAGAAACATTAAAAACAAGAGGACATAAAAAATAGGTCCAACAACTGCTAGATGATGCAAAGAAGATTAAGATTAATTGAAATTAGTTAAAAATGCAGAAGATAGCACAAATATCATAAAAATATTTAAACTGAAATGATAGCAAACTTTCATAAGGGAAAAGAATATAACTTATAGATACATGAGGCATATAGAAACCAATATAGCCACAATCAGAAAAGAACCTCTTGGACACTTGATAGTAAAAATCCTGAAAGTCCAACACAAGAACAGAATCTTAAAAGCTGTTAGAGAAAAGCAATTAATCACTTATAAAGATAAACAGAATTACAGCCAACTTCTCAACACAAAACTTAAAGACCAGGAGAGCTTGAAGTGTTTTAAATCTTAAAGGAAAACAATTTCCAAACCAGGTTAATAGATATTGCACAACTATCTTTCAAAGTTGATGGAGAAATAAGATATTTCCATGATAAAGTGCACCTAAATTAATTCATGACCACCAAATCAGCACTCTTAAAATTTCTCAAGGATGTCCTAAAAGGAGACAAGAAAGCTGACATGACAAAATGTCTAATAGAACAAATACACAAGGTAGGATAAATTCAGTAGAAGAGAAAGAAAGAAAATCAGCAACTGGAAAACAGTATGATAACAGAAATATGTCAGTAGTTATCAGTAATAATTCTCAATGTGAATGGTCTCAATTCTGCAGTTAGAAAACCCAGATGGTAGAATGGATCAAGAAACAAAATCCAAAGACATTCTGTATGCAAGAAACATATTTAACCCAAAAAGAAATTCATAAACTAAAAATTGAAAGATGGAAAACAATGTTCCATACAATGGGAAGATGAAAATAAAGCAGATGCCACTATCCTATATTCAGACAAAGTGGACTCAAGCCAAAATTGATTGGAAGGGCAAAGAAAGTCACTACATATTGGTTAAGGGAACAATTCAACAGAAAGAGACAATTATAAACATATCTGCACCAAACACCAGAGTGCCCAGCTTCATAAACCAAACACTATTGGACATAAAGGATCAGATAAATATAAACACAATTATGGTGGGGGAACTCAATACCCTACAATCATAAATAGACGAATCAACTAGACAAAAAATCAACAGATAAGTATCAGAGTTGAAAAACCCCTTAAACAAATGGACTTAATAGATATCTGCAGAGTGCTCCACTCAACAACAGAATATATATTCTTCTCAACAACACATGGAATTTTCTCCAAAATCAACCACATACTAGTCAATAAGGAATGCTTACATAAATGTAAAAGAATTGAAATTACACCATGCACATTTTCAGACCATAACACAATGGAACTAGAAATCAATAGGAAAAGAAAACACAGAAATTAATCAAATGCATAGAAATCAAACAATATACTCATGAATAATCAGTAAGTTACAGAAGAAATCAAGGAAATAATAAGACAGTTGCTAGAACTAAACAATAATGCCCATACAACATATCAGAATTATGGGAGAATTGGCCAGAGGTATGTATGAAATAGATATGAAGAGGGAAGGGATATTTGGAGCCACATGCCCATGACCTCCCAGAACGCATGGTTAGAGATTAAAAGATAGCCTACAGGGACACAAGTCCAAGTGGGATCAAAATACATTGCCTTAATGTATGCTTAATGAATGCTCTGTCCCTGTCCTTCCCATACTCCAATTTATTACTTAAATTGGTCTTAAGGTCAGTCATGTAACAGGCCACCCTGACCTTGCCCTGTCCTCCTGTCCTTCCCTTTTCCCCTACAGGAATTCCAGCACCGACATCCTTCCTTTGTCTTTTATCCTCACTTCCTGGTTCTATCAACAAAAAGCCACAGAAGCTTCATTTGGGACTGTCTTTATGAGATTCTCTCACACTGAGGGGTCTCGGTTAAGGCCAGCCCCTCTTGGCCTTCTTGGATTTTGACTTGGACATTGACTCTGAGTAATCTTTCATCCTTTGCACTGTGCCACAGTTACGAACTGTGACAGACCACCATGACCAAAGTCAGAGCAGGCTGTAATATGGAGCAGGCATTTTCCCCTCATAATTGGCTATAATGTACTTGGAGATGGACCGAAGCCTACCTGACTCACAGGAGCATGTCAGATGGTGCCACAGGCTAGAATAGCTTCCCTGCCAATGACTGCCATGGAGATTTAACTCTTGATCTGTGAACCTGTAGGGCTCCTAGTAAGATAAAACTGCAGCTAAGAACCAAATAGCTCCAATCCACATTCCTTCCCCAGAGCTCCCCATCCCTTAACTGTTTTCAGTAACTTACTAGTTAAGTATGCCTACTCCTCCTTTCCACAAGCCTGTGTCAGGTGATATCACTGGATACCACATGAGTCCCTCTACCCTATTCTTACTCACTCTTATAAAATCAATACCAATGGACCTGGTTGTTTGTGGTCCTCGCCACATGCTCATCTTCATCACCACATGTTTAGCGTGGCCCATCCCACAGCCCTGCTATCTGTTTAAGACTTGTTTCTGCATCTTTTTTTCTTTTGCCTTGCATCGTATTGCCTTGCAGGAGATTGAGGCTCAAAGCCAGGGACCTGATAATGAACTGCAATACAGAACTTATGGAACACAATGAAAGCAAACCTAAGAGGAAAGCTCATAACTATGAATGACCACATTACAAAAACAGAGTGACTCCACAAAAATAACCTAGCAACATATCTCAAAGTCCTCGAAAAACAAGAATAAACCAAACCCAGTACTAGTATAAGAAAAGAAATTATAAAGATCAGAGCAGAAATCAATGAAATTGAGATAAAAACACAAAGATTGAATGAACATTTATTTACATATTTGGATATGTATAAATTTGCATGTATATTTGGATATACATATACACACATGCATACATAGATTCATATATAGCTTTCATACCTCCCTGCTAATTACTGACTTTGAAAACTTCTCACTTTGCTGGATCATCCAAATGTTTCATCATTACCTTTTCCATTCCTATATCTTAGCCAGATAGGATTATTTTGCTATTCAGATTACAAACATTTCTTTCCTGACTCTGTCAGCACCTGCCCAAACCCTAAAAGAGTAAGTGCTCAGTGCCATCATGATGCTCCCATTGTGAATGATGCTGTGCTCAGGTGGAATGGTGAAAGGCAGAGTCTGTGTCTCTTTCTAGGTCATAAAGCAGTACTGGGAGTGCCTGGAGAAGCTGGAGCAGATGTTTGCCAGCACCAACCTATAAACACTGCAGATGCTTAGCATCCAAAGTCATCTCCTACCTCCAGGCCTTTGAGGAAGCTGCCCACTATGCCAGGAGGATGGGAGATGGCTACATGTAGGTGCTGATCACAGCACTTGACCATTTCCTGGATGCATGTCTGTTCCAAGGATGGTAAACATATGTTGCTACCCTGCCTCCTGCTCCAACAGCACAGATTAGTAGTTGGATGTAACTCTTTTTACAACAGATCGTTTTTATCAGGCTGCTGTGATCAGTAATGACTGAACAATTGTCTGATGGCTTTCTTTCCTTTGTTTGATAATTGGGAGAGGAGAGAAGAGAGAGATCAGTAATCCTTGTTTATAAATTATAAATGTAATTTCCTTGCTCTCCTTCTCCCAATATCCTCTCTTGTTCCTTCAATGTATTCACATGGGCACGTGAATTTGTATTTCTGGCTAATGAGTATATTGACACAAGAATTTACATATCTTTGAAAGGATGGTGTTTGTATATTTTAAAATCCAGATAAACTGTAGAGTGTAAGGGTCAGGGGGAGTGGACGTTACTGGAGACCCCTGCAGTAAGTCCCAGACTCTTGTGAGCCACCATAGCACCAGGTAAAGTTTAAAGAATAGATGGAATAAGACTTATAGTGAAGAAGCTGAGTCTTAGGTCCTGGTCAGTGCTGCTGATGACAGCAAAGACAAAAGCCCCCAAGCACATCCAGTATTTATTGAATACAATTATGGGAAGAAATTTGGAGCAGGGTATGCTTTGAAGTCATCTAGTGAATTATTGCCAAGAACTTGGCATGATGGCACCAGGCAAGGCTGTTAGGGAGTTGTCACTGCTTATCTTGCTAGGATAGAAGAAACCAGTACTGGGACCAGGCACAATCAATAAGCAACACACATCAGTGAGAAGTGATAGTTCAGGGGAAAGGATTTTAACTGGGGTCATGCTGACCTCAACTGCTCGTAATTCAGCCACTTCACTGACCAGGACTTAGGCCTTGGTGACAGCCATTAGCAAAGAAGCAATACTAGCCCAACTCTGCTAGCTGACATGCCCATTTGAGTCATGCAGGGCTTCAGTCTGACTCCTGATATAAAACAGTATAGCCGAATTAGGGAAGGCAAGAAGCACATGCCACTCATAGCTCGCTAGTACTTGGTGGGGATGTCTGCTACAGTACAGCATCTAAAAAAGAACCCTGACAACAGAAGTGAAAATACAGTGCTCTTCAGAGAAGGAATGTCAAGCTAGTTTTTGCCCTTGAACTTTCTATCACTTTCCTGGGAAAAGGCCATGGTGCTCCTCAGAGATGCCAGCTTCCAGTGATAAAGCTCAAAGTACAATCCTGGCACCTTTCCCTATGAGGATGTGGCTCGGTGACCCAGGTCAGAGTCCCAACTCTCACAGCCTCCCTGTGGGGGATGTTTGCCAACTCTCTGTGCCTCAGGCTCCCCTTTCTCCAGCAGGCAGATGCTTCACAGACCGGAGGAAGAGCAGAGGGACTTAATCAGTGAGGGCACTTTAGAAGTAGTTAAATGATGTGCAGAAATAAAGACGGTCCTAATGACCCACTGTGCCCCTACAGGAAGCTCTATCACCCCAACAATGCCCAGCTGGACATGGCTGTGATGCGGGCAGGGCTGACCAACTGGCACACTGGTAACATTGAGGTGGGGCATGGGATGATCTGCAAAGCCTATGCCATTCTCCTGGCGACACACAGACCCTCCCACCCCATCACCAAGGACTTAGAGGCAAGTAGCATCATGGGGCTGTGCACTCCCTGCCTACTCTGAGCTCTCTGAGGATGAGTCCTGGTTCAGCTGTGCTTTGCTTTAGCGAAGTCCATAGAGAGCCAGCTAGATCAGGAGGGAACTTAGACATGTCTTAGCCCATCCCTTCTGGTTTTCATGTGAGGAAACTGAAGTTCAAGCAAGGGGAATAATCTGTCCATAGTAATTTAGTGAGTTAAAGGCAAAGCAGAGACTCAAATTCTGAGTCTATTGTATCAGACACCCAGAACCTGCCCTGAGAAAACCTGAACAGCAGTGTGCATGTGTGTTTATGTGAGTGTGTGTCTGTGTGTATAGTCCTTACTAATATCAAGTAAACTTTTTCATTTTTTAGAGAATACTTTATTAGTTACTGTAATAATAATCAAACCCACATAGATAAGACATTACATATTTAATACAGTGCATTACCTCTGTACAAATGGGAAAAATTAAGTTTAACATTTCTAGAGTGATATGACTATTAATTTCTGTACAATGCCAACTCAACATGGTAAACTAAGATAACATTTTCCAAAGTTGACAGCACAGTTAAAGTTTCCAAAAATTCAAATTATATATATATATATATGGGCCAATAATAGCTATATGTTGTGCATCAATAACAGCAACAGTTTTTCCAGCTTCTGCAGTCATCTGAACAAAATTATAGAGACATCTAGCATACTCCATTAAGAAAAAAAAGAAAGAAAAGAAAAATATCCAGAAAATACCAAAGCTCTGTTACTGTTGAGGTACCTGCCACCATTTTTTAAACTGGCTTCTTAATCATCATCTGGAAAGAAAACATTCTAGAGTAACATCATTAAAAACAGCTCTCATAAAGCATGGTTACTACTACATATCATAAAGCAGGTGCAAGATATTTTACATTCACAGAGGTATGATACAGCACTGTCTTAATAGCAAGTATTCTACATAGACGAGAGTTTGGGAACAAAGGCTCTGGAATCAGATCATTAGTATTCAATTTTCACTTGTGAAGATTTCTAGCCTTGTGATTTTGCAATTGTTGAATGGATAGGTCTCAGTCTCTGCATTGGTAATAGGAGGCAGAAGGCTGTGGCAAGGTCTGGTACACTAATGTGCAAAAAGTTCTTAGAATAGTGGCTGGGAAGTTGTATGATCTTTATAGCTGCTGGTCTCCCTTGTGCTTTGAAGGGCTGGTTTGGAATGACAGGTCTGTCCTCATGTGGTGTAACCCAGGGACAGATATTGGTGTTATAACACGTATTGAAATGATTACATTAAAGACCAATGTGTTCTTAGGTATGGATGTTCTTTTCCTTCCTAGGTCCCCAGGTTCCTCATCTATAAAATATATTCAAGCAATATACTAGACTTTCAAAATTGACTTGAGGACCAAATGGGGCAGAAAGATGGAAGAAACTAACTTTACCTCTAGCAGAGGAGCTGTCGAAGGCTGTGTAGTCACCAGTCTTATTCACTATCATAGTCTCAATCCCAAACAACATCTGGGGCTTGACAAATATTCCTTGAATGGACATTTGGGAGAACAAGAGCTTTTCTGTGTCACACAGTACAATCTTCCCAGCACACTGGAAAGCACAAAGGACTCTCATCCACTTCATAAGTGAGGAGACTGAGGGCCTATATCACTTGCCTGAGGTCTCACAACCAGTAAGTTCAGGAGCCAGTGTTCAAATCTGGGCTCCCACTTGAAAATTTCTGAGAAAAAATTTCCTGTGTTGAGAACCATTGCTCCAGCTACTCTCTCAGGGCCTGACTTTCTCTTCCTAACAAACTGGACTCACTGCCAAGACACAAGCCCGCAGTGGATGACTGTGGGGAGAGTGTGTGTGTGTGTGTGTGTGTGTGTGTGTTCTGAGAAACAAGTTGAATATCAGTGACTGAGAGTAATTTGCTCCTACATCAGTCAGGAACCAACATGTCCTGAGGCTTCTCCTCACTGTTTATGGTGCATCTGTGTCCCTCAGGCCATGCGGGTACAGACAGAGATGGAGCTGCGCATGTTCCGCCAGAATGAATTCATGTACCACAAGATGCGCGAGGCCGCCCTCAACAATCAGCCCATGCAGGTCATGGCAGAGCCAAGCAATGAGCCAGCCCCAGCTCTGTTCCATAAGAAGCAGTGAGGACCTGGGATGGGGAGCAACATGGCACTGGGGAGAGTTTCTGGATGGGATGGGTCTCTCCAGAGACCCTTGAAGAGGAAATCAGGGTAATTCGCCACCTTGTGTCCAAGGAAAGGTACTGCCCTTGATCCCCAGTGTCATTTGGGTTCAATTCGACATATTTCAACCCAATTTAACTCTATCTCATCCTTGCAGAACTCCTCCTATAAATAGTTTATAGGCGTGCTACATCCTAGCACTCAATAAAGGAACACAAATATAACTGGAGGCAAAATGTAAACAGACAATGAAAGCACAATGTGATTCCAAATGCATTGGTGAACTGTATGGAGAGAGGGGCAGTGCAGAGGGAGGTGTGTGTCTCGCATATGTCTGGTGCATGTGTTATGTGTGCTGTGGGGTGGTCATGGAGAGGATGACATCCAAGCTGAGGGTGCTTCTAAGACCCTGGTGTCCTACTGGGTTCTCACTTGTCTGAGCAGGTGTTTCTGGGGCTGTTGGTCTCTACCATTGTCTAGAACTTTAGTATTTAGAAGACTAGTGTTGATGATGCCCAGTTTCCTCAGGCTGATGTGGAGTTCTGAGGAAGGGCTATGCTTGGCCATTTAGGATCTACTCAGTGAGCTGAAAACCCTTCAGAATGGTGCAATCCAGAAAGAGGTAGCAATCTTCCTAATCACCCCAAGGTCTCAATTTAGTCTGAATTTCAAGTATAATTTTAGAAATAATTCTAGAACACACAAGAAAGTGAGTATCTCCCTTCCTTTCCCTCATCGCCAAGGCTTAAGGCTGTTTTGATGTGGGGCCTACTTAATACAATGTCTAAGACTTTTCTGGCCAGTGGCATAGGAGAATTAAAAAAATCATCCTGGGGTGAATGTTTTCAGGGTGACACAGGGTGAAGCACACATGCATGATGATCATGGCCCAGCAGATTTGGCTTTGGCTTACCCTGCCTAATTTCCTTTTCTGCTCATTACCTGGGGGTTCTGCTCTTTGCACCAGAAGGAGCACTCTTCCTACCTGGGTTAGGAGCTCATTAGAGGTGTGACAAATTTATCCTCATTCTCTGGGAGGCATTGTGATATCTATCTCATAAGTGAAATTCTTAGGGATCAACCAATCCCAAGCATAGCTTATTATCTTTTGAGATTCCAGATTTTTCATGAAAGATTTTGGAAATCTTAGAACACAACCCTTCCATTAAAGGTATCACTAAGATTTCTACACATCTTTGATCTAACATTGAACCTAGAACTCTACTTAATGTCTTGAAGTCAAGCAATCCCACCAAGCTCCATATTTATTTATCCCTGCCTAAAATGTTAGCTCCTCTACTCCACCTTTCATCCCTAGAATTACACATTGTCTCCCTTTGACCCCTGTCCATGGGCTGAAGACCCTGAAAATGAGTCACTTCTTTGCAGAGTACATACTTGACATTTGGCTCTTTGTTGAGATCATTTTCTTCACTAGAAGGTTTTGTACGAATTCTGACAAGTTTTCAGGCCCACATCCTACAGATGAGACAACACTGAGCCCCTCCCTGGGTTCCAACAAGCATATTGAAATTATCATTCTTGTCCCCTCATTTAACACCCTTCCCTTTGTCATTGTTGTCTGTTCACCCACTGGTCTTTCTCCCATATTCACATCATTTTCTCCATGCCATCATCCAAAATTTGTTGTCTTCAATGAATTGTGCTCTGTGCCTATGCTCCTCCTTCCCCCTTCCCTCTCAGACCATGGAACAGGATTCCTTCTTCTCTCACAAACCTAAACTCTATACCTGTGCCTTAGACTCCTTGCTCTCCTGTGTCTTTGAGACCTTGGTTATTATTCCTTCTCCTTTCTGGATTCTTGACCTTTGTCCACCACCAGCATGCTTTAGTGTAGTAGACAAACATGCACATGACTCTTGGACCATAATCTTCATGGCTGAGTATTCTTCTGGTGTATAGTTATTATATGCTTGCCCTCACTTTCCATTTCTTTCAGAATGCACTACAGACTGGCTTCCATTCATGCTCCTCCACTAAATGGCTCTGGCCAAGATCAACTGGGTACTTGTTAGTCCTTACATTATTTAGTCTCTCTCTGTGAATAAGACCCCCAGCCTTGATTTCTGTGACCCCATATCCTCAGGATATCCTCTGATGTGGTTTCTCAAGCTCTTCCACTTGACCAGGTTCTCCACCTGGCCTGATGGGTTGGCATTTCTTGGGTGGGTTCTGACCTTGATTCATTCTCTCCTCACTCTGCAGTACTCCCTGCATGGGCTTAGGCAGGCCCTTTCTGTAATGCCCACCTTGAGGTTGATGACTCTCACATCTGCACTCCCTGACCTTGCACTTGAACTCCACCTCTGCACGGCCTCTTGGATGTTCTGCAAACACATCAAACTCTGTACGTCCACGATGAGACTCCTTTGCTTTCCCCTCTTTCTCAACATGTATTACCTTGAGAACACCACTCAGAAAGATCACCTCCTCCATCGGTGGGCTCCTGAAGGCTGGGGCTGTGTAACTTCATTCATCTTTCTAGCCCCAGAACCTAACACAGGTCCTGGGAAAGGATAGGTACTCAGTAAATGTGTGTTGAATAAATGAATGAATGACCAATTGAGTGAATTTGCTTTTCTCAGAGCAAAAGAGACAAGAAACTGCCTTTGAGTTTTTATGTTAAAGCAGTCAACAATGCCCATCATCCCGCTGTGTTTCCAAACAAACAGATGTGGCTTCTCTCTTTTTCCTAATCATTTTAGAGTTGTGCTGTCTCCTAGAACCTTCTTTGATGATGGACATAAATTATATTTGTGCTGTGCACTACTATCATGTGATTACTGAGCATTTCAGTATGACTGAGGAACTGAATTTTAATTTTGTCTAATTTCAGTTGTTTTATGTTTAAATATCCAAAATGGCCAGTGACTACAGTATTAGATTGTGCAGTTTTAGAGAGATGCTTTTTTGTAATTTTTAAGAGCATGGCCACTGAGGAAACCATTGAAGTTTGCCTTTATCCTAGCTGTCTTATATTAGTTGTGTGAAATTGGACTGATTACTTCACCTATGTGTTGGTCAGTTCTCCATCACTGAGACAAAATATCTAACATGAGTCTACTTAAAATGGGAAACTTTCATTTTGGCTCATGTTTTCAGAGGTTTAAGTCCATGGTCAGCTGGTTCCAAGGCAGAAATAGCACTGTGGAAGGGCATGCCAGAGGAAAGTTGCTGGGCTCATAACACTTAGGAAGCAGAGTGAAGAGAAAGAACCAGAGAGGTAGGGGCTAGAGACCAAATATACCCTTCAAAGGCTGCTTCTGCTGACCTATTCCTCCAACTGGGCTCCACCTCCTAATAGCCCATTGAACAAGGAACTCATCAGTACAGAAATCCATAGATGAGGTCAAAACCCTTATGATTTAATTGCCTGTTTAGAGTCCCTCTCTGAACGTTTGGCAGTGGGGATCAAGCCTTCAATACATGACTGTATGGGCTATGCTTAAACTATGACAACTTGTGCATTAGTTTCCTCATTTTGCCCTCTGCTTTGGGTTGTTGTAAGGACTAATTTTCTTAAATGTAAATAAAGCCCTTTAGAGCAGTGCCTGTCTGATAGAGCCATACCTGGCTTTCCTGGAATGTGCAGCAGCATGGGTTCTATATTCAGGGCAAGACCTGGTTGAGGAGAACACGTGAGTTACCAAACTTTACAAAACTATAGATGATCAGAGACCACTGATGCCAACAGCGAGCATCATTAATGAGAAACCAACAAAACAAAAACAAAAAAGGACATTTAAAAATAATGTTCTCTTTATTACATTTATTTTACACAGTAAAAGAATATGAAATCCCGACTTGTCTAAGTTCTTTTGCTGATTGTCTTGAAGACAGTGTTATCCAGTGTCATGCTCTAAAGGACAGAAAAATCACCAAATGCTCACCTGATATGAAATATTAAAAATAAATAATTAAGGCTCCCAAAATAGCTGCAAATATGATAACACGTGAAATAACTCCAAGATTCCGCCGTTTTCTATAGGATCAGAGTAAGAGCTAGAAATCTCTTCTGAAATCCTATGCCAAGTCTCTATCATTTCGCTTTCTTCTATGCAGAGTTGTGCTGCCATTTGCTGACTGCTTTTCTACACGAATGGTTGTGACAGCGAGATCACCCAAACTCGCCCAGTTCAGTCCAATTTCTCAAAGCTTCATTGAGCACCCTCTATGTGTCAAAACCATGCTGAGCACCAAGGACACGTGTGCACGGAATACCAGGGAACTGGCCTGGGACATCATGGCCACTGCCTGGTTTTCCTCCTAAAGCTGTGAACGAAGCAGGCAAAAACACTGGGCACATCAGCTTTGGGGTCCTTGAGGGATGCTCCCTCCTCATCTTGGTCCTCTAGAACAAGACAGCTGTAGTGACACAGCCTGTCGTCAGAGTGACAAAGGAGCCCCTTAGCTTCAGCAGCAGTGGAGTGGCTGCTCAGAGGAGACTGGGGCCCTGGTTCTATCACTTGTCAGCTGGATGACCCAGGATAGGTCGACCTGACTATTGAAATCTTTGACCTGCCTCCCTCAAGGGAGATGGAAGGATGAGGCAAGATGGAGCTATCAGAGGATGTTGGCCAGGTCTCCTCCTGGACACCTCATCTCCTACTCCCCTGTCCTGCAGGGAAGGTGCCGGAGTGGGCACATGGACTGTGCATTTCATGGTTGATGCTCACACTGTCATTGCCTGAGAGATGCTCCCACGTGAACCTGGTGACCACAGCCTCCTTGGGCTGCCTTCTGCCTTCTGTGACTCCCTAAAGCAAACTTTGGAGCAAAGAAGAGCAAGGGGGACACAACTCCAGAAGAAATTCTGCAAATCCCCTTCAAAACTGGGGATTGGACCTGGCTAACAGCCAAGCACTGAAGACATTTCAGACCTGGAGTGTAGCACTCATACCAGCCATGCATTTCCCACAAATGTGATCCTTATAATGCCAAATGGGCAAAGGCATTTATTGGGCCCTTGGGGCTGATAGAGCAGCTGGAGGCCCCTGGGGCTTGTGGTTAATGTGGGGGCCGAAGGAAGTGTTGCGGCTATTAATTACTGTGATAGCATAGAGGCAATGAAAGAACCTGACATTTTGGCCATACAAAGTGTCCTTGTGTGGGGCTGCTGCATCCATGGGAAGAGGTGCTGTGTGCGCAGTGAGGCCCACAGGAGTGCACATGGGCAGATGAATGGATTTCTGCCCTCTACCCTGAGCTTTGTCCCAGTGGAGACAGAAAACATGAGCTGTTCGGGTCACTCTGTGTGTCCGTGTGCCTTTCCTGCCAAACTCCTCTCTTGTTCCATGACATCAGGGAAGTGAGGAGAGGAGTCAGGAGAGGAGACAGGAGTCAGGAGTAAGGAGGATGGAAAGAGGGTGGGAGGGGCTGGCAGGAGAAGGACAGCCTGAGGGAGGTGCGGACACCAGTGTGTTGATGCCAGCTCACATGGTGGCTTTGATGAGTTAGAAAAGGGCATCTCTTCCTCAAGATTCTGCTCTTCTGTTGGAAAGTCACCTGACACACTCCACCTGTTGGGTTAGAATAGGACTGCTACAGAGTGGTAAAAGTGTGATCGAAAATCGTGGTGAATGTTCACATTAAACAAATAATTATAGTAAAATCACATTGGCATTAATCCCACTCAGAAACACTCCCCCTCACTTGGAACTCATTCTTGCCAGTTTCTGAAACAGTTCAGAATGTCTCCTTTCCCAAGTGTCATTACACAGTCATGACTGCCTGCAAGCCCCAAATTACTTCAGAACGTTTACCTACATGGTCAATTTGAGTTTGAGATAGAGCTCAAAGTCACTGGGTACCAGAACCAGGCACAAGCTGGACGAGGACGCACCACAGTGTTTCTCCACGCCTGCGTTTCCATTGGATGGCACTTGGCAATCGTATTCATCATACTCTGTTAACATCTTATAAAGATCCTCCAAGCAGAAGCTTTCAGAACTGCTTCAGAAAGTGGCAAGAACTTGGTATAAATCTGTTTGAAGGGAAGTGGAACATTTTGTGGGGGATTATGGCAAAATGTCTTTTACTGTAATACATATTTTAAAAGTGTGAACCTTCACTGTATTTTTAGATCCCATCTTCTAAGGACAGAAACCCACAAGAACTGTGATGTGAGTCCCTCCGCTGGGAACAGCTGTGCATGGCAGCCCAGAGAAACTGACCTAGCTCAGAGGAACACTGGCTCTGTCACTTCCTAGCTGTTTGTCACCTTCATTTATCCTTTTAAAACCTACTATTGGGAGGCTTAGAGATGCTGTGTAAACTTCCTGGAGTGGTAGAAGACACAGAAAAGCAGAGAATTCGAGGCTCAGGGGAGGAAAGTGAGGCATGGGGTGAGGGGTGCAGCCGCTCCTCACCCTTTACCTCCTCCCTCCAGCACCAGAATCACAAGCTCAGAGTCTTCACTGATGCTGGTCAGTGTGTCCCCATTGAGTTCAGTCATGAACTTGATGTTTTTGAAAGTTGTCATGAGCTTGTTGTCACCTTCCATGTTGACCACCACCTGTGGGGCACAGAGAGGCCTGCGAGGAAGGGTCTGTAGAGATTGAGACCCTTGCTAATGAGTTAGTTCCCCTGTGCAGGTGTCAGCATATGACACCTCTGGTCCCAGTGCTCCCAACCCTCAGTTCTGACAGAAGAGAGGGGCATGAAAGACAGAAAGAAAACCTCGGGATGTCTTCTGTCAGAACTTCAACCCATGGTGTGTGATCTATAAAAGCACACAGGACACCTGAGTGGTCCCCAGGACAAGTGCTGAAATAAAAGCAATAAAGTCTCAATTCTCCAAGCTAATGGAGGAGGCAGTGTCAGAAATCAGAACCCTGCACACACTTTGCTCTGCTCTGCATGGTCCTCCCAGGAACATTCATGGTTCCTGTATGGTCTCCTTTCCAAGCCTTAGACATCCAGGAGGAGCAAACATGGAAACCCAACAAGGAGAGGAGGACACTGCCAGGGTTAAACATTTCCTTCCACATGGACAGCTGGAAAAGGCCTGTGGTAGAACCCACAGTGGCTGCCCCTTCCCATGGGCATAGCCAAGAAAGTCCTGAGATTTGCCTCAGTCTCTGACATTGTATCTGGAGAGGCAGAAATAAAGAGCAATGGGAAGCGCTGAAGACAGAGCTGCTGAGCCCAATGCACAGAGCCATCTGGGGAGCAGGAAGACGGCTGCCGGGTGGTGCTGGCTACAGTGGGGTGTGCAGTGCATCATGGGGAGGAGCAGAGGTCAGGTCCTAGGTGTCATTGTGCCCTGGAGCTCCAGACCTGTGGGGATGGAGCCGCCCTGCCCACTTCCCTCGGTCTGATAGGCTGACTTCTCCTGTGCACAGATGAGGTAGCCAAGGCCATCAGCTTAGTGGCCACCCCAAGGTGTGGTCTGAGTGTCTGCCTGGGCCTGGAGATTCTGGTGTTGCCAGCACCTTATCCAAGACCTTTGTCCCTGTTACCACCTTCTCTGGCCTCAGCTAAGGCCAGAGTGATTTGGGCTGAGTTAAGGATTTTTACTGACCCCCACTTGCCCATTGCTGGGCCCTCTTCAGGAGAATTTGAGAGCCAGGATCCTGGCCAAAGAGAACTTGAGCCTTGAATCCTGCTCTGTGCCTGGTTCCCTCCTGTATTGCATATAGGACAGCTCAGGTTTGGGGCAACAAAATGCCCCCAGGAAAGCCCTAGGTAAATGAGATCAGCTTCCCTACCAGTTTTCTATTTCTCTCACACAAGTAGCTTAGAGATGAGATATCTAGATTGGGAATTGTGAGGTCCAGGGGTCCTGTGAGTCAAGAGGCCCTGGGGCCTCGCTCCAGGAAATATTCCAGAAGCAGAGCATGTTGTAAGGGGTGCCTCCCATTTTGATCTTCTTCCCCATAATGATCTCTATCTCACACTCCTGCCCCATGGTGAATTTATTCTTGATTACTTTCATCCTTGTGCTGCTATTATCCTTGAAGTGCTTCCCATTCTCCACCACTTCCAACACCCCCTTGAGGTCCTTCCCCTTCTGGATGGAGTCCTCGGGCAGGCCTGGTGGAAACCACCCAAGGTTTAGAGACAGCGGGGGTAGGGATTGCAAGGCCAAGGCAGACAAGGGAAACTGTGACATGGATGGGCAGAGGCCACAGACACTGGGGACCTGTGAGCAGCAAGAGCTGTGGCCTTGGATAGGGAAGAAGGGGGCCTGGCCTTGTTGCTGCAATGGAACCTTTCTGCCCCTGTGGGCTGCCTGTTTCTTGCTCCCTCTCCTCCCTTGCTCCTTCATTCTCTGGTGACTTTGCTGTAAGAGTTACAGCATGCCATCCTCCACTCTCAGGGGAGCGAGAGTTTCTCTTTCAAGCCACTTCACTCCTGAAATGACAGGAGGAGCTACTAAATAATTAAGTCAGGACACCATACCGAAAATGGAACTGTGCCAGGGAAACCTGGATTCCTTTGGAGTCTTATGGAGATGTCCTGACAGCAGGAGTGGTTCCTCCTGTTACACAGTAAGGGAATGAAGACACAGAAGTTGTTGACACCCCCACAGAAGAAGACCCAAGCTAGGCTTGGTGCATACTTGCAATTCCAGCAGTGGAGATGATGAGGCAGGAGGATCATGTGACTTTGAGGTATCCTTGGCTACATAGTGAGATCAAGACCAGTTTGAACTACATATAGAGACCCTGCCCCCAAAACCAAAACCAAACAAAAAAATTCAAGCTTCAAAAAACAAAAAACAGAGGAAGATCTGAATGCTCAGGCACTCCAGAAGGTCTTCCTTCCCGGCCCTTGCTGCTTCCCTCTCCACACGCTCCTTGCCACACTGCACCCTCTGCTCACAGGGCTCCCCCCCACCCCGGTGGGCACTACTCCTCTTCCCAGGCTCCCCTTCACCACCACCACCCTCTTCGTCTCCCTCCACACCCTGCACTGTAGAAGGCAGGGGTTTAAGTTGGAGACCCTGGGAAGCAATGTCTGCTTCCAGTCCCAATCCAAACACTTCCTGCCATGTGACCCAAGTCTTGCCAGTTTACCTTTCTCAGCCTCAATTGTGAAATGGGATCATGATTGTACCCAACTCAGAGTTTTTGGTGATTAAATGGGGCATTGCTTAGCAAGTGCTTAGACAAGCTCCTGGTCAAGTCATCCCTCCTGTATGTTAAGTGGTACTTGTTGAATTTATTTCTTGTCTTGTCTTGCTGACCTAAATGCTGACCTTGGAAATGTAGCTCTTCATTATGCATATCAGTGGTATGTATCCAGTACAGTGCTTGATGTGTGGTTGCCTTTGAATCAGTATTTGTCAGAAGAATGCATGGATGCACACATGCATGTATGAATGACTAAACAGGGTCTCACAAAGAAGTACAGGTGAACGTCGGCTTCAATCCAGATCCCACTCTGGTTCAGTGCTCTTTTCATTTGCCTCTTGGTGGCCTTGTCCAGTGAGTAATAATAGCACAAGTGGCAAGAAACTCCCATCCCATCTCAACATCTGGCCCTGAATTGCCACTGCCTGTAGGGCCAGACCTTCACTGCTATAACTGTGGCCTTGGCAGCCTGTGTAGCACCCATTGCCTTCATGAAGGGCTCAACGTTCTCCTGGCTCTGTAGTTGGTACTTGCCGGAGAAGTCCATGCATGGTGGCAGTGAGGCTCCCTTTCTACAGCTGGCCCAGATATGCAGGCTGGGCTGGCCACTGATAGCAGTTTTATAGGGGCTTTATCCTCTCCAATATGGACCACAGGTCATGACTCTAAATTACCTTATGGCCAGGTTCAAACATTAACTCCCGAGAGCAATGGTCAACAATGGATAACAGGTTGGGCCCAGAAGAGGTTTGGTGTAATTCAGTGAACATTAATGAGTGGCTATTAAGTGCAGAGCTCCAGGGCCCTCTAGTATTTAGGGTGACATCCCACCCCTCAGGAACTCAGTGTGTGTGTGTGAAATGTGTATGTGTGCATATTGTACACATTAAAAGTGTGATCAAAATATACACAGTTAAAGTTTAAATTTTTGAATATATCAAGTAAAAGACATATTGTCTTTAATCCCCATCACTTAAAACACACTTATTCTTCCTTCTTGCCATTTTCTGAAGCAGTTCTGGAAGTCTTTTGTGAGTGTCTTCATGAAGTGTGATTTAAAAAAATGGTGAATGCTGCTGCTGAATGCAACCCAATGGGAAAGCAGGCTCTTAAAATGTTACAGTGAGTCCTCATCCATCTTATTTACTGGATTTGGTACTATACAACTTTTGGTTCTTCTTTGAAATAACCATGAAAAGTAACTGATTTGAATCAATTCAAGACTTCGAAGTAGCCATGACTGTGCAACTAAAGACAATCACAAAAGAGGACTTCTAGAACTACTTCAGAAAGTGACATGAATAAGTATGTTTGAAGCAAGAGAGTATTTTAAGGAAGATTAATGACAATGTGTTTTTTATTGTAAAAATTTTTAAAATAACAAACCGTCATACTTTTCAGTCACACTTCATATGGATGTATATAAGGACAACAATGTGTATTTGTGCATAACTCTGTGAGTTCATGCATGTATACACATGTGTGTATATTCATGTTTTGTGCATGTGTAATACACTGTATACATATGTTTGTGAACCTGTGGGTATACATTTATATGTGGACCATGTATATGTGTGCGTGTAACACAAAGAAATGGCTTTGACCTAAAAATTTTATCTTATTTACATGCCCACAGAGTCGATTCCTATTTTTCTTATCATTACAAAAGTTAATATTTATAGACTTGTCATCAGCCTTTAGCACTGTTTTCCATTCAGGGAATTCCTCCTGGATGATGCAGGTAAATCCACAGCTCCAACCAGTATCTCTTCTAAAGTGCAAAGCCCATACACATTACAAGACAGGTGCAGACTCCTAAGCCAGGTGTGTGGAAATTGGGATTATCTGCTGACTTGCCCCATCCCTGCCCAGGAGGCAGGAACAGGGACTTGGAGTGACATGTGGGGAACTTGGCCTGTGGAGACCCCTCACTGGCACTGGCCTTGGGCAGATTGCATAGAAATGCTTCCCATGACCCCAGGATACTCCTGTTTGTCATGAAGCACAGAGGTGATGGCACCCAGCGGCTCTACATCCCCCCACTTCCTGCCTCTGAGGCGGCTCTAGACAAGCACTCTCACCCCTATGTCCCTCCCTCCTCTCTCTGGACCTTGGCATCGGCCTCTTCACTTGCAGCCTCCAGTCTCCCACCCTCCAGGCCTCTGCACTATAGTTAGATTGTCCTCCAGCACAGCTCATACCTCTGGGTATGAGCCAAAAGAAGAGGAAGAGGAGGAGGAAAAGACAAAGAAGAGAAAGAAGAAGAAACTTAGGAATCTTGCTGCCTAAAACAATGAAACAAATGCCAAAATAAATGATAGTGATAGAGTCATTAGCACCCCAACCTGATCCCATTTACCAAGCACTTATTTTGGGAGGATCTACAGGCCACACCCCAAGTACACCATGCTGGCTGTCTCATGCACCACGCTGACTTCCTGACATTCCTCCTTAGATAAGTGGGATACCTGGTATAAAAATCTCACATCCAGGCCATTTTCCTTTAGTCATGGCTTTCAAATGATGCACCACACAGTGCAGCCTTCAGGGCTCTAAGTTGAGGAATGGGAAGGAGTGACATGAAAGTTTTTCCAAAGGGAAAGTAAGCATCAATCCCAGAAGCCTCTGAGGAAGCCTGAGTCAGGAGCAACTTTTCTGAAGAAGAGCAGGACCTGTGAAACAACTCCCTGTGGACTCTGTGCCTGGCCCTGTACTTCCTACCTACCCTGTTATAAGCAGCACCTCCAGACTGGGAACAGCATTAGGGACATGACTGGCGTAGATGCTGGTCAAGGGCCTGGCCCAGCAGGTGAAAATGTGAGTTTCCTGGTAGGTGGACAGCCCAACAGGCAGAGAAGCAGATGGACCAGGCTGATGGATGTGATCCAAGGCTGCCCTCTCTCCCCCAACCCCAGACACAGCCATTCCAAGCAACTCCAAGGGTCTCCTTGTGTCCTGATTTGTGTGTGTTGAGGCCACAGAGAGTAGTAGTCATTTCAAAAATCAGTACTTGTGGGTAGTTGTCTTTAAAATTAGGATAGGGCAATGACATCTTCCACCCACAAGGTGAGCAAACAGAAGAAGAGATAAGTTCATTGCAATTACAAAGTTCTAGTGCCTTCTGCAAAAAAAAAAGATATCAACATCAGGGACAAAGCTTTGGATTTTGGTCACTCAAAGACTCTTTTCCAATCCAGTGCCCATTAGACACCCCCTATCTATGCTGCCTGCTCAGATGCCCAGTATCCACACACGGAGAGGTGTCTCTCGGTGGCCAGGATATGCCAGGCATTCGTTTAACAACAGGCACCTGCTGGAGAGGACCCAAGGCACCTTTACTTCCACTAGACCAGGGGAGCAGAATAGGAAGATTGGGGTTTGGATCCAGCGCTTCTTTTAAATTTGTATTTATTTATTTTCTATTTTAAAACTTCTTACTTCTCTATTATTCTAAGATGCATTTTTGTATATTCTAACATGTGAAATTGGAATGTGTCATAGTCATCATGTCATGGCTATAGACTAGGTAGCTGTACTGACATAGTCGTCCTTGCCTGGACATGTGTAGACTTGGGAACATTCCTGAGGGAATGGCTTGGCAATGTTCTGTAGCATCAAAGGAAATGCCCCTCACAGCCACCCCTTTTGCTGCTGGCAGGTACACCCACACTTTGGGGAACTTGGCTGTAAGTCACTGCCATCATCTCTCCTGCCTCCACCTGCAGACAGGGTATTTGCTCTGCCTAAACAATCCTCTCTCCAAGAAGGATATCTGCACTAGCCCTTCTCCATCTCCTTGTTACAATACCACCTCAAACTTGCTAACACACAAAAACTATCAAGTCACACTTGTGGACTCTGGGTTGGGGAATAGCGTCTGAGGTCCAGCTGGGAAGATGCACAGGCTGAAGGCTGGAGTCTTCCAAAGGCTCAGTCATGCAAGTGCCCAGCACTCAGGCTGGAAAGACTCTGAAATCAGACCAGGGGATGCTTAAACTTTCTACATGGCAGCTCAGGGCTCCAAATTACCTTTTTCTTTAGCTCCTAGAGCATCTTGGGCCTCCACTTCCATATTTGTTAAATGATTATAATCTTGGCCTAGTGAAAAAACTGCATAAACTGTGAAGTCCTTCAAGAATGCAAAGTTCCTATCACTAGGGATGAGAGCAATCTTCATGTGTATCTGCTGGGTGTCCCAAAGAAATCACTGGCCCATGACCAAATGTTTCAGGCTGCCCGTTGTAGCTTGTATCTGGATGTCCCCCCAAGGCCTCATGGGCTCATAGGTGGGGCTTTTCAGAGTGGGCTAAATCTAGGGTGTGTGATACTGGGATTAAGGGTGTGTGGTACTAAATTAATCGACTGACTGGAATTAGCATACCTGTGGGTGTGGCTGACTGGATTTACTGAAGACAGAAGCCCCACCCTGGCTGTAAGTGGCACCACCCAAAAGGCTTGCAGCTTGGATTGGATAAAAGAAAAAGGCAGGCTGACTGCTACTTTCTGCCTGCCTTGCTGTGTACTGTTTCTCTTCTGCCATGTCCCTGTGCCATGTCGCCTTGCTTTGCAGCCAGCTGATTATGGACTGAAACCTCTACGAACTGTGAGCCAAAGTAAACATTTCCTCCTTTAACTTTGTGTATTGGATATTTTATCCTAGCAATAAGAAAAATAACTAAGACATTGTCATTTTAAATTTTAATAAAATAATTTCTTATTATATGGAGAGCCAGTCCATTTATTCACTGTTGATAAAATTTAAGAAATAATTTTTATAAAGTTTAGTATTGGATTGAGAAAAAATCCATTTTAACATGATTTCTACAGATACAGAGTTCCTATCCTCACCCTCCCCCATTCTTGTTGATTTTAAGACATTTTAAAACTATAGAAAAGTAACCTGTATAAGACAGACTATCCATATATCACAACCCAGCATTACCCAATATCTTCATAGATTTACTCTCAGGCTTTAAGAGAAATGAATATTTATATAAAAAGCTGAAGCCCTTTCCCCACTCCACCCCCTCACTCACCCCCTTCCCTCCCCTCTCTTCAGAGACCACCACTGTCAAGAGATTACTGTTTCCTTCCAATTAATTAGAAACCATTTACACACGCGTGTAGCTGTTACCAATACACAGTACTAAATTTCAGGAGGTTTTCATTATATGCATCATTCTGTAATTTGATTTTTCTCTCTCAATACTTTTTAGGGCTTTTCATTAATACATGTGGAGTTCATCTGCTGTTCTTAAAGTTGTATGGATATATAGCATCATAAGTGTTTTCTATTTTGTTTCTGGTGGCATTTAATTTGTTTCTAATATCTAGCTATCACAAATCAAGTCACAGTAAATTTCCTGAGCATACACGGAAACAATTAGAACTATGGAATGTTTTAAAATTTGTTACAAGGAATATTTTCCCACTCCTCAGATCATAGCCTTTTTAGTATACAGCCTTTTCATATTCCTGTCTTCAAGCTTGTGGATTTTACTTTTGTAAAAATTCATGGTCTATTTCCCTCATCCCCAGGAACAAATTACCTCCAAGTAATTTTAAAAATAGTTCTATTATTTATTTCCTGCTTCTTTCTTATTCCAAATTCTAATAAATGCATATGTCTCTTTCTGGAATCTCTTCTGCTCTGCAGAGTTAATATCACAGAAGTTTATTACCGTATTTGTTTGTGCTGTGTGTTTTTGTGTGTGTGTGTGTGGTTTTTTTTTGTTTTTTGGGGGGAGGGTACTGGGGATCAAACTTGGGTCCTTGCACTTACACAGCAGGCAGCGAAACCACTGAGCTAAATCCCCGGCCCAATTACCATATTTATTGACGATGCTTTGCCTCTTTCTTTTTACACTTGATCTTAGCCAAAAGGCTGAGAAGTGATGCCTCTTTCTTTTTACAGTTACACCTTTTTTTTTATTACTCTGGTGAAGATCTCCAGATGTATTCTGAAAGCAGTACCAGACCTGTTTTCTGTTCCCAGTACTAAGGAAATACATCTCAAATTTCAGTATTACTTTTGATATATGTATTTTTTGTTTGAGCTCAATCTTGTCAATATATAAATGTCTTTCAGTATGAATTGGTGCACTGTAAGTTTTTGGCATTTCCTTGGGATAAACTGTCTGAGGACAGCCCTGTCACTCCCAAATACACCAGCACTTCAAAGCACAAAGGAGACCACCAGCTACAAAGATTATGCCACATGCCGGCCACTGTTCTAAGGGGATTTTGCACTTTGGGTCACCAAACCTTACCACAACCCTATCTGCTTTGATGCAGAGACTGAGGTCCATTAGTTCAATATTTACAAAATCACAAAGGTTGAAAGCTTTACAAGCTGAAAACCATTCCTAGTGGTCTGATTCTAGAGACTTTGATCCTAAAGTCCAGTCTGTGTAGAGTATTTGCTAATAGGAATGACTCCACACAGAGAAACACACTCACATAAACACACATGCACACAGTTGTTCAGCATTTCTCAGGCCAGGCTCAGGGTGTCTGATACAACAGACTCAGGGTTTGAGTCTCAGCTTTACTGTCAACTCACTAAGTAACTATAGACAAATTATTCCTATTGCCTGAGCCTCAGTTTCCTCATGTGTACAATGAGAAGGGATGGGCTAAGGCATGTTTAGGTTCCCTCCTGGTCTAGCTGCCAATCTATGGACTTCCCTAAACCAAAGTCTAACTGAACCAGGACTCTCATCCTCAGAGAGCTTAGAGCAGGAAGGTTGTGCACAGCCCCATGATGCTGCTTGCCTCCAAGTCCTTAGGGATGGGGTGGGAGGGTCTGTGTGACATCAGGAGAATGGCATAGGCTTTGCAGACCATCCTGTGCCCCACCTCAATGTTACCAGTGTGCCAATTGGTCAGCTTTGCCCACAACACAACCATGCCAAATTGGCCATTGTTGGAGTGGTAGAGCTTCCTGTAGGGGCACAGTGAGGGCATGTCACTAATTTTAATCAGTGAGGGCACTTTAGAAGAGTATCAAGGGAGACTAAGGTACAGAGAGTTCTCTAGCAATTCTGAATTCAATAAAATGGTACCACCTTGACCAAGGCTTGAAGCTTTAAAAAAGAAGCAAGAGTAAGGAGCTGAAAGACACAGACAAATAACTAGTGTGCAGACATGTGATGATAAGACAAAAAATTAAATAGTGAGGCTGATACACTAGTGACAAAATTTTGGATCTGCTATGCTAGGTGCTACGAAGTTAAACACAAATTCCTGAGAAGAGGAGAAGCATGACCAGATTTGTGGTTTGGGAAGATTGTAATAGAGAGGAAAAGAGTTGAACATAGAGATATAGGTGAAGAAACTCTTACAAAAATTCTAGCAAGGGAGGGTGAGGACTGAACTTGGTCATTCAGGAGGGCATGAATCGGAGAAAGATTCTGCAATCATAACAGAGAGTATTTGAGGACCCATTCTAGGTGGGTATTAGGAAGGGAAGATTTGATAGCACACCTGGAGCACCATGGGGCTGCTCACGGCATTGTCTGTGGTACACAACGGGGAGAAGAGAGCTGTCCTCATCTTTCCCATTCTCCTTCTCCTATCTGGGAGTATTCTCTCCTCATGTATTCTGCTTCTCCTGATGTAGATCCATTGTTTGGGCCATTTTTTCACCTAGGTTCCAATTTCCCTTTCCCTCTGAATGGCAATGTGCTTGGGATCAAGGTACAAGGGTGTATTTGTGCATTTTCTTTTTTTTTTTGGTACCGGGGATTGAACTCAGGTCTTTGTGCTTGCAAGGCAGGCAGCGGCACCACTGAGCTAAATCCTCGGCCCCAGGGGTGTATTTGTGTCCCCAATCTGGCATAGAGACAGACTTAATGAATGATGAGTGAAGCAATGATATACTGGTAACCATTCCTGTGCTTGTTCTCCACGTCTCTGCATCCTCTCTTCAGTAGAGGCTCATGCCTGCCTGAGATAAGTACTTACTCAAGGAGTGATCACACTTCTTGGTCATGCCAGTATATTCAACTTTGCCCAAAGGGTTTTTTTTTTTTTTTTTTGTCAAGGGGTCATCTTAGACATGCATGTCATTCATACTCAACAGCTGCTTCCTTGGTTGTCATTTCAGAAGACATGGAAAGAGCTGCCCTTGACTAAGGCCAAAGAAGTACTGCTTTTCGTGCTTCTTTTTGCACCATGTCTAACTTACCCTTTCTGGGAGGCAAAGAAATAACCACAAATCTCTGTGCAGATGTTGTCCCCAGCCCTCTGCATCCTGCCACTTGCTCACTGGATGGTGGTTCTCACTGGGCAGCAACGCCACAGGCACCTGGGAGATACAAGAGCACAGATTGTGAGCTAAAATTGTAATCACATAATTGAATTATCTATTTCTAAGAGAAATATAAACTAAGTAGAAATAATTATTAGCTCTTTTTTTGCTTGGGATATGTGCCTTATTATTTCTCCCTTTCTGTTACAAATATTCAGTAGCTAAATATATGTGGATAATTCCAAGCATGGAAGCTGTGTGTGGTTTTATGACCAAGCCCAGAACTTTACTTGGACTCTATTTCAGCTGATTGCAGAGAAATTCATTTCAGATTTGAGTGTTCAAATGAGTGGAGTTGAGTGATCCAGAAAACTGTGCTGTAGGTCACATGTCTCCCTTTTGGAAGGAATGGAAAATTTCCTCAGAGCACTAGTGGAACTTGCTGTCTTTGAGACTCAACTCCTTGAAGTGTGGAAAACGCCAATCCCATGCTGGTAGGCCTGGATTCCACTGACTCTGATCCTTTCACCCTGCTCCAGGATTGAGTGCCAGACCCTGAGCAAGATCTTTTAAGGAGGGGCCAGGGATTTAGCTCAGTGGTTCCACCGCCTGCCTTGAAAGCGGAAGGTCCTAAGTTCAATCCCCGGTACAAAAAAAAGATCTTATAAGGACAGGAGCTCACAATGTCCTAGTTGACTTCCTCGGTGTCAAAGAAGAGCTCAAGAGGCAGCTGAAGAAGCAATACTATTTTGACTGCACCTGTGAACAGTGAAAGGCAACCCCTTCCTGGGGGTGAAAGAGGAACTCAAGGTTCATGAAGCCCTTCTGTGGCTATCTCCTCCAGAACCCCACTTAGGGGAGATTTTGTAACTAGACAATGGGCCCAAACTGTTGGGCCAGTGAGGTGAATAGTGCATAGGGCAGGCATATAGGCCTTCTCTCTGCCGATATCCTCTCTTGTAACTTCACTCTATCCACATGGACACATGAATTTGTATTTCTGGCTAATGAATACATTGCTAAAAGAAGTTGCATATCTTTGAAAGAATGTTTTTATATTTAAAAAATGCAGGTAAACTGTACAGCATCTAAAAGGGAGCCCTGACAATTGGAGTGAAAATGCAATGCTCCCTGGAGAAGGAATCTCAAGTTGTCTTTCCCCTTAAACTTCATTTCACTTTCTTGGGAGGGGCTAAGGAAGGCTGCAGGCTTCCAGAGCTTAACATCAGAGTACAGTCCTGGCCCCTTTCCCTATGAGGATGTGGCTTGGTGGCCCAGGTCAGAATCCCAACTCTCACAGCCTCCCTGTGAGCGATGTTTGCCAACTCTCTGTGCCTCAGGCTCCCCTTCCCCTAGCAGGCAGATGCTTCACAGCACTAGAAGGAAGAGCAGAGGGACTTAATCAATAAGGGCACTTTAGAAGCTGTTAAATGATGTGCAGGTATAAGGACAGTCATATGACTCTCTGTGCCCCTACAGGAAGCTCCACCACCCCAACAATGCCCAAGTGGACATAGCCATTATTTGGCCAGGGCTGACAATCTGGGACCTGGTAACACTGAGGTGATGTGGCAGACCCCTGCCCAGGCTTAGAGCAGGCTTGAATATGGAGCAGGCATTTTACACCCATAATTGGCTGCAATATGTTGGGAGCTGGACTGAAGCCTACGTGACTCACAGGACCATATCGAATGGTGTGCAGCCTAAAATAGCTTCCCTGCCAACAGCTGTGTGGAGATCTAAGCCCTGATCTGTGAAGCTGAAGGGCTCCTAAGTGAGATAACACCATGGTAGAGGACCATGTGACTCCAAATCACATTCCATTGCTAGAGCTACCCCTCCCTTAATTGTTTCAGTAGCTTATTAGTTAACCATGACCTACCTTTGGTCTGTTATGCTACTTTTGCAAAAATGCCTTATCCCCCTTTTTACAGGCCTGCCTATGTCAGCTGATATCATTGGATGCCACACATGTATCCCCCCATCCTGTTTTACTCATACTTGTATAATCAATAAATATCAACGGTCCTGATTGCTTGGGGTCCTTGCCACATCCTGGCATGGCCCATCCCAGTTCCTCACTTTCTGTTTGAGTTTTGTTTCCATATCTTTATTTTGCCTTGTGTCGTATCACCTTGCAGGAGATCAAGACTCTAGGCCAGGATCCTTGATAAGGTGGGGCCCAGGATGATATGCAAAGCCTACACCATTCTCCTGACACAAGGCCACTCCCACTCCATCACCAAGGACTTAGAGACAAGTAGCATCATGGGGCTGTGTACTCCCTGCCTGCTCTGAGTTCTATGACCACGAAAGTCCTAGTTCAGCTGGGCTTTGCTTTAGCAAAGTTAATAGATTGCCAGCTACACCAGGAGGGAACTTAGACATGTCTTAGCCCATCCCTTCTGGTTTTACATGTGAGGAAACTGAGGTTCAAGCAAAGGGAGTAATCTGTCTATAGTAACTTAGTGAGTTAAGGGCAAAGCTGACACTCAAATTATGAGTCTGTTATATCAGACACCCTGAGCCTGGCCTGAGAAAACCTGAACAGCAGTGTGCATGTGTGTTAAGTGTGTGTCTGTGTATACACTCATTCCTATTAGCAAATACTCTATACAGACTGGACTTTGGGATCAAAGACTCTAGAACCAGACTACTAGGACTGATTTTCAGCTAGTAAAGCTTTCAATCTTTGTGATTTTATAAACACTGAACTAATGGACCTTAGTATCTGCATCAGTAAAAGTGAGGAGATGGATAATGTTGTGGCAAAGTTCAGTGAGCCTATGTGTAAAAACTCCTTAGAACAGTGCTTGGAAAGTGCTGGTCTCTTTTGTACTTTGACGAACTGGTGTATTTGGGAGTGGTAGGTCTGTCCTCAGATGATGGAGGCCAGGGAAAGCAGACAGCTGTTGGTGTTATGATATATATTGGGGAATGACTACATTTAGGACCAATATGATCTCAGGTATGGATATTCCTTTCTTTCCTATATCCCCAGTTTCCTCATCTATGAAATGTAAACAATGTACTAGACCTTCAAAATTGATAGCCGGCAGAAAGATGGAAGGAACTAACTTTACCTCTAGCATAGTAGGTGTCAGAGGCAGTCTCTAATTACTAGTCTTTTTACTGTGATATCTTCAGACCATGAACAACGCCTGGCCTTTGACAAAAATTCCTTGAATGGACAGTTGAGAGAACTAGGACTTTTCTGTGTCCCACAGTACAATCTTCCCAGAACACTTGAAAAGCACAGAAGAATCTCATCTACTTGATGGATGGGAAAACTGAGGTCAGAAATGGTTATGTCACTTGCCTGAGGTCCCACAGCCTCTAAATGCAGTAGGTAGTATTTAAATCTGGGTGTGTACTCATATTTCTGAAGAAAAATTTTTCCGTGCTAAGAATAGTCCCTTCAGCTACTCTGTCTGAAGCCTGACTTCCTGTTGGTACTAAACTGGGGCCATTGCCAAAACAATGTGTGTGTGCACACATGCACACACGTGTGTGTGTGTGTGTGTGTGTGTGTGTTCTGAGGGGCAAGTTGAATGTTAGTGACTGGAAATCATTTGGTCCAACATCAGTCAGGAGCCAACATGTCCTAGGGCTTCTCTTCACTGTTTATAGTGTATCTGTGTCCCACAGACCATGTAGGTTCAATTAGATGGAGCGGCACGAGTTCCACCACAAGAGTTCATATACCGCAAGATGCTCGAGGCTTCCCCTCCCTTCTCCACTACCTCCCTTGAGCCCTGTAGAGTGGCTGAAAACTCTGCAAATACGTCATGTCTTTACAGAACATTAGTACCTGACATTTGGCTCTTTGTTGAAGACACTCTTCCCTAGGGGTTTTATAGGAAAGGTGACAGTTCTTTCAAGGCCCATCCCACATACTGAGACTGCACTGACATTCTCCCTGGAATCTTATTGGCACATTCAGTTGTCACTCTTTCCCCCTCGTATAACAACTTTTCTAACCCTCTTCCCTTTGTCATTGTTGCCTGTTCATCCACTGGTCTTTCTCCCACATTCGTGTCATTTTTCCCCACCCCATCATTGTCTTCAATGAATTTGTTGTCTTCAGTGAATTGTGCTCTGTGCCCATGCTCCTCCTTTCCCCCTCCCTCTGTTCATGGAACAGGTTTCCTTCTCTCCCACCAATGCTAAACTCTACACTTGTGCCTTGGACCCCTTGCCTACTTGTGCCCTTGAGACTCTGCTCATTATTATTCTTTCTCCATCCCTGGACCTTGACATTTCTCCACCACTAGCCTGCTTTAATGCAGTCTGCAAACATACAAAGGACTCTTGGACCATAATTCTCATGGCTGGGTATTCTTTTGGTTGTATGGTTGTTGTGCACTTGTCCTCACTTTCCATTTCCTTCTGAGCCCACATCAGACTGACTTCCATTTCTGCTCCTCCACTAAATGACTCTCACAAAGATCAACTCTCCAGAGTACTTCTTAGTCTTTACATTATTTGGCCTCTCTTTATAAATAACATTATCAACCTCACAGTTAAATGATCTCATTTCTTCCCCATCTCTAGTTCTTAGATCCCCAAAACCATTTATTTTTTCTTCTACTTCATCCATCGGTAAAACCTAAGAGATTGTGTTTCAGGAAACTATCTTTTCTGTAGAAAAATCAAAAGGTTATCAATAATGAAAATTTGCCAAATTTAAGATTTAATGCTCTAAAATATGTGATTAATCCCTGGTTGCCCCAAAACATTCTTTTTTTCTTTTCCATGATGATGATGATTCTTCATATATTTCCTTTTTCCATATGGGCACTTTGGCTTTTAAAGTGTCAGTGGCATAACTCACAGCTGCTAGAGATGCAGTCCTGTGGGCTGAGAACACAGCAATAATTATGCTTGCTTCTGACACTGGAACCAAGCCAAGTCTATGGAACACTGCTATGTGTTTTTTACCAGCCATTTCTGCCTAATGTCATTACAAATTTTTCTGATTTCATTTTCTGCCATTGGTATATATGCTTTATATTCTAAACTAATGACTTTTTTCCCTTCAAAGTTATTTCTTGTAGTCCCTACAAATAAGGACACTGCACCACACACTGGAAAAATCACCAACTGTGAGACTTCATCTACTGAAAGTTTCTCAGCAGTGCATTTTATTGTCTTTACATTTCTCTTCAACTTCATCCATATTTTTCCTACATGGCTGAAAAGCATTATCCTCCACTAATTGGGGGGATAATGGCAATTTTGTCTCCTGGTTGCAGCTGGAGAAGCTGATCTCCCAGCTTGACATACTCTTGATGAACTGCAAATATCACCTGATTTTTAATATCAGGCAATCCAGGATGTCGAGTTTCTATCTCTTTCCAAAGCTGCAACGCTTTTATTTCCTGTGGCACAGAAATGGTCTCTGAATGAACTCCCACTATTTCAGCACTTTTTGCAAAATACAATACTTCAACCTAGCAGCTGGGTACCATGCCCCAGGCGACCTCAAGGCTGAACTACAACCGCAGAGGTGGAGTCCTAGATTGTGTAATTTTAGCAAGATGTTTTAGTGTAGTTCTTAAGACCATGGACACTAAGATAGCCATTCAGTTTGCCTTTGTCTCTGCTTTCCTAATATTAGCTGTGAGACTTTGGGCTGATTATTTCATCCATGTATTGGTCAGCTTTGCATCACTGTGACAAAATACCTGACATAAATCAACTTCAAGTAGGAAACACTTATTTTGGTTCATGGTTTCAGAGGTTTCAGACTGTGATTGGCTGGCTCCAAGGCTGAAATAGCAAGGATAAAGGGCATGGCAGGGGAAATCTGCTCTAACCATGGCTTCTGGGAAGGAGAGAACAGGGGAAGAGCTAGGAAGGAAAGGGCCGAGGATATCCTTCAAAGCATATCCTTCAAAGACTGCTTCCACTGACCTACTTCCTCCACATGGGCCCCACCTCTTAATAGCCCATTCAGCTATGAAGTCATCAATGGACAAACCCATTGATGAGGTCAGCACTTTCATTAATCCAGATGCCTCTGTGGACCCTGTTTCTTAACATTCCTGCACTATGGATCAAGCCCTCAATACATGACTCTTTGGGGACACTTCCTATTTAAATATGACAACCCACCCTCACTGATTTACTCATGGTCTCCTGGATCAAATCCAAGCTCATCACCAGAGTAAAAGTAAATTCATGGTAGAGACACAGTCCCTTCTCTCCCTCCTCTCTTTCCAAGCCCCGCTTTCAACACACTTCTTGGAGAGCAAATATTCCTGTATGCTTTCAGATCTCCCCTGAAGTTTTTCTGATAAGAAATACCAGACAACCATGGGATGATCAACATGTATTAAAGAAAGGGCTCTGAAGATCAAATATGAACCAAGGTAGACTCCCTCCTCCACCCCAGACCCCTATCTCTTCTTCTCCTTCTCCTTCTCCTTCTTCTCCTTCTCCTTCTTCTTCTTCTTCATGAAATGACTGCTTCTTTGTGAGTTAAACACCAGAACCCTCCATTACATGCTCACCGGAAAGAGTGCTCCCTGTTTGTGAGATGCCCACATGGCAGGCGGACAGAAGGGAGAAGGATCAAATTAAAAATAGCTGATCTCACCCACAGCTGTTTATTTAATTTATGTAAAGCAGGCTTCCTTCAAAGTTCTCTGGGCACCTGCACAAAATCCAAATGCAACATCTGAAAAGAATTCTCCCTAACAGGCAAAACATACAACACTCCCTCCCCAGGGTTGTTCCCAGGGGAAGAACCTTGGTTAGGAGGAGTCTGGGAATCTGATCAGATCCCTGGAGGCTTTGCTAAAAAGACTTTGTTCTATTTGCTCCTCCTGCAGCTTGAAAGTCAGAGAGCCTCAGTTCCACCATTTATTAGCTCAGTGGACAAAGCAAACCTCTTCTCCTCTGTGTTCCTCTGCCTCTGTGCTCAAGGGTTAATTTCTCTGGATGTAACAGAGTTTTTGTCAAAGCTCTGAATATCACAGCCAACTGGCATTCTCTGAGAAATCTGAGGATGTCAACAGTGACAAGTTTTATCTGGATGGCATTTGCTTGCATCATTTTATGGGATCCCCACAGAAACCACAACCAAAGATATTGTATTGTTTGGGTTTTTTTAGTGGTTTGGTTTACCTTAGAGATATTTCTATGTCAGGACTTTTAGATCTACTTGCTGTGTTCATTTAATTTATTGCAGATTACTTCAGAGCATGGCTGTACCAAATTTTTACCAATGATCATTTGTTTCCAGTTGCAGGTTACTAAGTCATTTACATTCCTCTTTGTGCATGCACACAAACATTTCTCTAGGGAGATGTACAATGGCAACTTTGCTAGATGTTAGGGACTTCACATAGAAAATATTAAGGGAAGCAGGCAGGTGGCGCTGCATCCATCTAGCCTCACCAGTGTACATCTCCACCACTGAAGATGGAGCCATTCACCATGTCCTTACAAATGTTGGATGTGACCAACATTTTGCTGTTTACTAGTGGATTTCTACTTCAGATATCCTGTGTTACTGATCTCATTTTTATTACTATGTAAATAAACATACTCCATATTGTGAGTTGCCTAACAATGCCCTTAACCCGTCTTTCAATGAATTCTTGGTGTTCTTATTGACGTAGGGACGATGTTTATATTCTATTAACCTGGGTTATACAAGCCACAAATATTTTCTCCCATATTCATGCCTTTAAAAAAAACCAAAGTTTATTTACAATGTCTTCTGTTTCTATTTCTCTTTTGGTGCTAGGAATACAACCAGGGCCTTGCATATGCCAGACAAGCACTCTACCACTCAGCTACACCCTCTGCCTTTACAGTATATTTTTCATATAAAACTTTTTTTTTT
>NW_004624749.1:16397677-16447695 GCF_000247695.1 Heterocephalus glaber
AGGGGAATAGCTAGGTCAAATGGGACCTCTAGTCCTAGTTCTTTAAGGTATCTCCACACTGATTTCCACAGTGGTTGCACCAGTGCACTCCCACCAACAATGGAGAAGGGTTCCTTTCTCCCCACACCCCCACCAGCATTCGTTATTGGTTGATTTTTTGATAGAAGCCATTCTTTCTGGGGTGAAGTGGAATCTAAGTGTTGTTTTCATCTGCACCTCTCAAATGACCAGTGATGTTGAACATTTTTCCACATGTTTATTTGCTGGTTTTACTTCTTTGTCTGAGAAATGTCTGTTCATTTCAGATGTCCATTTTTGAATTGGATCTTTAAAGTTGAATGCTCTGATTTTTTCAATGCTTTATATATTCTAGATAGTAGACCTTTGTCTGAGGTACAGCTGCTAAAAATTTTTTCCCACATTGTAGGTTGTCTCTTAGCTCTGTTGGAGGATTCTCTTGCAGTGCAGAAGCTTTTTAATAAGATGAGATCCCAGTTGTTGATTCTTTGTGCTAGTTCCCATGCTACTGAGGTTTTGTTCATAAAGTCTTTTCCTATGCCAATGTCTTCAAGAGTTCTACCTAACTTATCTTCCAGAAAGTTTAGACACTGTTTGTATTTAATGACATGCCACTTAGACTTCTGACCTCTTTTTCGTACACTTCTGTACACCTTGTTTATAGAGCCTTAATCTCTTGTTTGTACAGTACACCTTGTTCATATAGTACTGTAATTTTTGCTGATTGCACTGTACAATTTAGTGCTATAGTTCTGTGTTCTATTATACATCAGTACTGCATGTAAGAGTTATGCAAATAAAACTAAAGTCATCAAGTTGGAGTTTCCTTTGACTCTTATTTTGTTCTGAATATTTTCTTGTACATACTCCATACAATTCCTCATTTATTGACCAACACATTTAATAACCATTTAATGACCTAGTTGCAAGAACAAAACTTGGTCATTAAACAAGGAATGTCTATATTTATTTCCCTGTGTATTTCAAAGAAAAGTAAACTCTGAGAGATTGGCCCAAGTACTAGCCTTTAACAAGTGTATTTTTGGATACATTGGTGGTGTGGTGGGCACTTGGTTTAGGCTGAGAAGTGGTGAGCAGAAGTCTTATACCATGTTTTGTGTGGGCTGAGGGCTAGAAGTTTCACAATTCAGATTTCACTCCAGTTTAAATAAAAACTCCAACATCCTTTCTACCTAACCATTCTATTACTCTCATGTAGTAAAATCCCTTTTATACTAGATTGATTTGAGATACTCTAAGATTAAGCCTATTAGCCAGTTACCACTGTGGCCAATTTGAAGTCATAAGTGAGAGGAACACAGAGTTGGGAAAAGAGGTGCACAATCAGCTCTCATAGCTGACTTCAGCACACCTATGTCTGCTTCTAAACCTCATCTTCACTTTCTAATTAGGAAAAGGGACATCCCAGCAGAAACACTGTGGGAAGTAGTGTAATTAGAGCACACTGTCAACTGAGAACTCAAAACAGACAGGCACTGTTCTCAGGGATATATTGACATTTAGGAAAATTAATCCTCACAGCAACCCAATGCAGAGGGAGACTAATGAGGACACTAATTCATGGGATGTCACAGTTTAAATGTGGCCCAAAGACTCATGTATCAAGGGCAATGAATCATGAGGGTACTGACCTTATCAATGGATTTGTTCATTTATGAGTTCCTTGTTAAATGGGCTATTAAGAAGTGGAGCCCAGTTGGAGTAATAGGTCAGTAGAAGCAGCCTTTCAAGGATGTATCCGGTCTCAGGCCCCTTACTCTTTGGCTCTTGCTCTTCACTCTGCTCCCTGAATGTCATGAGTTAAGCAACTTTCCTCTGCCATGCCCTTCCACAGTGCTATTCCTGCCTTGGAGGCAGCTGACCATGGACTGAAACTTCTGAAACCATGACGCAAAGTAAATGGTTCTTATTTTAAGTTAACTCATGTCAGATATTTTGTCTCAATGATGGAAAGCTGACCAATAAATGGGTGAAGTAATCAGTTCAAAATCACACAATTAATATAAGAGAACTGGGATAAAGGCAAACTTCAAAGGCTTCTTCGGTGTCCATGCTCTTAAAAACTACACAAAAGCATTTCTCTAAAACTGCACAATGTAATACAGTAGTCATTGGCCATATTGCATATTTAAACATAAAATAACTGAAATTAGACAAAATTAAATTTCAATTCCTCAGCCATACTAAAAAGCTCAGTAATCACATGATGTTAGTGATGACTGTATTGGACAGCACACATATAATTCATGTCCATCATCACAGAAAGTTCTAGGAGACAACGCAGCTCTAAAATGATTAGAAAAAAGGGAGAAGCCACATCTGTTTGTTTGGAAACACAGAGAGTTTAATGGGCATTGTTGACTGCTTTAACATAAAAACTCAAAGGCAGTTTCATGTCTCTTTTGCTCTGAGAAAAGCAAATTCACTCAACTGGTCATTCATTCATTTATTCAACACACATTTACTGAGTACCTATCCTTTCCCAGGACTTGTGTTAGGTTCTGGGGCTAGAAAGATGAATGAAGTTACACAGCCCTAGCCTTTAGGAGCCTGCCGATGGAGGACGTGATCTTTCTGAGTGGTGTTCTCAAGGTAATACATGTTGAGAAAGAGGGGAAAGCAAAAGAGTCTCATCGTGGACATACAGAGTTTGATGTGTTTGTAGAATATCCAAGAGGCTGTGCAGAGGTGGAGTTCAAGTGCAAGGTCAGGGAGTGCAGATGTGAGAGTCATCAACCTCAAGGTGGGCATTACAGAAAGGGCCTGCCTAAGCCCATGCAGGGAGTACTGCAGAGTGAGGAGAGAATGAATCAAGGTCAGAACCCACCCAAGAAATGCCAACCCATCAGGCCAGGTGGAGAACCTGGTCAAGTGGAAGAGCTTGAGAAACCACATCAGAGGATATCCTGAGGATATGGGGTCACAGAAATCAAGGCTGGGGGTCTTATTCACAGAGAGAGACTAAATAATGTAAGGACTAACAAGTACCCAGTTGATCTTGGCCAGAGCCATTTAGTGGAGGAGCATGAATGGAAGCCAGTCTGTAGTGCATTCTGAAAGAAATGGAAAGTGAGGGCAAGCATATAATAACTATACACCAGAAGAATACTCAGCCATGAAGATTATGGTCCAAGAGTCATGTGCATGTTTGTCTACTACACTAAAGCATGCTGGTGGTGGACAAAGGTCAAGAATCCAGAAAGGAGAAGGAATAATAACCAAGGTCTCAAAGACACAGGAGAGCAAGGAGTCCAAGGCACAGGTATAGAGTTTAGGTTTGTGAGAGAAGAAGGAATCCTGTTCCATGGTCTGAGAGGGAAGGGGGAAGGAGGAGCATAGGCACAGAGCACAATTCATTGAAGACAACAAATTTTGGATGATGGCATGGAGAAAATGATGTGAATATGGGAGAAAGACCAGTGGGTGAACAGACAACAATGACAAAGGGAAGGGTGTTAAATAAGGGGACAAAAATGATAATTTCAATATGCTTGTTGGAACCCAGGGAGGGGCTCAGTGTTGTCTCATCTTTAGGATGTGGGCCTGAAAACTTGTCAGAATTCGTACAAAACCCTCCAGAGAAGAAAATGATCTCAACAAAGAGCCAAATGTCAAGTATGTACTCTGCAAAGAAGTGACTCATTTTCAGGGTCTTCAGCCCATGGACAGGGGTCAAAGGGAGACAATGTGTAATTCTAGGGATGAAAGGTGGAGTAGAGGAGCTAACATTTTAGGCAGGGATAAATAAATATGGAGCTTGGTGGGATTGCTTGACTTCAAGACATTAAGTAGAGTTCTAGGTTCAATGTTAGATCAAAGATGTGTAGAAATCTTAGTGATACCTTTAATGGAAGGGTTGTGTTCTAAGATTTCCAAAATCTTTCATGAAAAATCTGGAATCTCAAAAGATAATAAGCTATGCTTGGGATTGGTTAATCCCTAAGAATTTCACTTATGAGATAGAAATCACAATGCCTCCCAGAGAATGAGGATAAATTTGTCACACCTCTAATGAGCTCCTAACCCAGGTAGGAAGAGCGCTCCTTCTGGTGCAAAGAGCAGAACCCCCAGGTAATGAGCAGAAAAGGAAATTAGGCAAGGTAAGCCAAAGCCAAATCTGCTGGGCCATGATCATCATGCATGTGTGCTTCACCCTGTGTCACCCTGAAAACATTCACCCCAGGATGATTTTTTAAATTCTCCTATGCCACTGGCCAGAAAAGTCTTAGACATTGTATTAAGTAGACCCCACATCGAAACAGCCTTAAGCCTTGGCGATGAGGGAAAGGAAGGGAGATACTCACTTTCTTGTGTGTTCTAGAATTATTTCTAAAATTATACTTGAAATTCGGAATAAATTGAGACCTTGGGGTGATTAGGAAGATTGCTACCTCTTTCTGGATTGCACCATTCTGAAGGGTTTTCAGCTCACTGAGTAGATCCTAAATGGCCAAGCATAGCCCTTCCTCAGAACTCCACATCAGCCTGAGGAAACTGGGCATCATCAACACTAGTCTTCTAAATACTAAAGTTCTAGACAATGGTAGAGACCAACAGCCCCAGAAACACCTGCTCAGACAAGTGAGAACCCAGTAGGACACCAGGGTCTTAGAAGCACCCTCAGCTTGGATGTCATCCTCTCCATGACCACCCCACAGCACACATAACACATGCACCAGACATATGCGAGACACACACCTCCCTCTGCACTACCCCTCTCTCCATACAGTTCACCAATGCATTTGGAATCACATTGTGCTTTCATTGTCTGTTTACATTTTGCCTCCAGTTATATTTGTGTTCCTTTATTGAGTGCTAGGATGTAGCACGCCTATAAACTATTTATAGGAGGAGTTCTGCAAGGATGAGATAGAGTTAAATTGGGTTGAAATATGTCGAATTGAACCCAAATGACACTGGGGATCAAGGGCAGTACCTTTCCTTGGACACAAGGTGGCGAATTACCCTGATTTCCTCTTCAAGGGTCTCTGGAGAGACCCATCCCATCCAGAAACTCTCCCCAGTGCCATGTTGCTCCCCATCCCAGGTCCTCACTGCTTCTTATGGAACAGAGCTGGGGCTGGCTCATTGCTCGGCTCTGCCATGACCTGCATGGGCTGATTGTTGAGGGCGGCCTCGCGCATCTTGTGGTACATGAATTCATTCTGGCGGAACATGCGCAGCTCCATCTCTGTCTGTACCCGCATGGCCTGAGGGACACAGATGCACCATAAACAGTGAGGAGAAGCCTCAGGACATGTTGGTTCCTGACTGATGTAGGAGCAAATTACTCTCAGTCACTGATATTCAACTTGTTTCTCAGAACACACACACACACACACACACACACACACTCTCCCCACAGTCATCCACTGCGGGCTTGTGTCTTGGCAGTGAGTCCAGTTTGTTAGGAAGAGAAAGTCAGGCCCTGAGAGAGTAGCTGGAGCAATGGTTCTCAACACAGGAAATTTTTTCTCAGAAATTTTCAAGTGGGAGCCCAGATTTAAACACTGGCTCCTGAACTTACTGGTTGTGAGACCTCAGGCAAGTGATATAGGCCCTCAGTCTCCTCACTTATGAAGTGGATGAGAGTCCTTTGTGCTTTCCAGTGTGCTGGGAAGATTGTACTGTGTGACACAGAAAAGCTCTTGTTCTCCCAAATGTCCATTCAAGGAATATTTGTCAAGCCCCAGATGTTGTTTGGGATTGAGACTATGATAGTGAATAAGACTGGTGACTACACAGCCTTCGACAGCTCCTCTGCTAGAGGTAAAGTTAGTTTCTTCCATCTTTCTGCCCCATTTGGTCCTCAAGTCAATTTTGAAAGTCTAGTATATTGCTTGAATATATTTTATAGATGAGGAACCTGGGGACCTAGGAAGGAAAAGAACATCCATACCTAAGAACACATTGGTCTTTAATGTAATCATTTCAATACGTGTTATAACACCAATATCTGTCCCTGGGTTACACCACATGAGGACAGACCTGTCATTCCAAAATAAACCAGCCCTTCAAAGCACAAGGGAGACCAGCAGCTATAAAGATCATACAACTTCCCAGCCACTATTCTAAGAACTTTTTGCACATTAGTGTACCAGACCTTGCCACAGCCTTCTGCCTCCTATTACCAATGCAGAGACTGAGACCTATCCATTCAACAATTGCAAAATCACAAGGCTAGAAATCTTCACAAGTGAAAATTGAATACTAATGATCTGATTCCAGAGCCTTTGTTCCCAAACTCTCGTCTATGTAGAATACTTGCTATTAAGACAGTGCTGTATCATACCTCTGTGAATGTAAAATATCTTGCACCTGCTTTATGATATGTAGTAGTAACCATGCTTTATGAGAGCTGTTTTTAATGATGTTACTCTAGAATGTTTTCTTTCCAGATGATGATTAAGAAGCTAATTTTTTAAAATGGTAGCAGGGGGGCTGGGGATTTAGCTCAGTGTTTTTGCCGCCTGCTGCTCAAGCACAAGGACCAGAGTTCGATCTCTAGTACCAAAAAAAAAAAAAAAATGGCAGCAGGAACCACAACAGTAACAGAACTTTGCTATTTTCTGGGTATTTTGCTTTTCTTTCTTTCTTTTTTTCTTAATGGAGTATGCTAGATGTCTCTATAATTTTGTTCAGATGACTGCAGAAGCTGGAAAAACTGTTGCTGCTATTGATGGATAACATATAGCTATTATTGGTCCATATATACACAGAGAGAGAGAGAGAGAGAGAGAGAATTTTTGGAAATTTTAACTGTTCTGTCAACTTTGGAAAAAGTTATCTCAGTTTACCATGTTGAGTTGGCATTGTACAGAAATTAATAGGCATATCACTCTAGAAATGTTAAACTTAATTTTTCCCATTTGTACAGAGGTAATGCACTGTATTAAATATGTAATGTCTTATCTATGTGGGTTTGATTATTATTACAGTAACTAATAAAGTATTCTCTAAAAAATGAAAAAGTTTACTTGATATTAGTAAGGACTATACACACAGACACACACTCACATAAACACACATGCACACTGCTGTTCAGGTTTTCTCAGGGCAGGTTCTGGGTGTCTGATACAATAGACTCAGAATTTGAGTCTCTGCTTTGCCCTTAACTCACTAAATTACTATGGACAGATTATTCCCCTTGCTTGAACTTCAGTTTCCTCACATGAAAACCAGAAGGGATGGGCTAAGACATGTCTAAGTTCCCTCCTGATCTAGCTGGCTCTCTATGGACTTCGCTAAAGCAAAGCACAGCTGAACCAGGACTCATCCTCAGAGAACTCAGAGCAGGCAGGGAGTGCACAGCCCCGTGATGCTACTTGCCTCTAAGTCCTTGGTGATGGGGTGGGAGGGTCCGTGTGTCACCAGGAGAATGGCATAGGCTTTGCAGATCATCCCATGCCCCACCTCAATGTTACCAGCGTGCCAGTTGGTCAGCCCTGCCCGCATCACAGCCATGCCCAGCTGGGCATTGTTGGGGTGATAGAGCTTCCTGTAGGGGCACAGTGGGTCATTAGGACCGTCCTTATTTCTGCACATCATTTAACTACTTCTAAAGTGCCCTCACTGATTAAGTCCCTCTGCTCTTCCTCCGGTCTGTGAAGCATCTGCCTGCTGGAGAAAGGGGAGCCTGAGGCACAGAGAGTTGGCAAACATCCCCCACAGGGAGGCTGTGAGAGTTGGGACTCTGACCTGGGTCACTGAGCCACATCCTCATAGGGAAAGGTACCAGGATTGTACTTTGAGCTTTATCACTGGAAGCTGGCATCCCTGAGGAGCACTCAGTCCTCTCCCAAGAAAGTGATAGGAAGTTCAGGGGAAAGCTAACTTGACATTCCTTCCTGAAACAGCAATGTAGGGCTGGGGATTTAGCTCAGTGGTTCCAGCGCCTGCCTCGTAAGCGCAAGGCCCTGAGTTTGATTCCTGGTACCAAAAAAAAAAAAAAAAGAACAGCATTGTATGTTCAATGCTTAGACAGGGGACCCTTCCATCATGCTCTGCTGTTTGCCTGCATTTTAAAAATATAAGTAACAGAACGAGGGATTTAGCTCAGTTGTTCCACTGCCTGCCTTGCAAGCACAAGGTAACATTCTTTTAAAGAAATCCAGCTTCTTTGTCGACTTACTCATTTTGCCAAAAATACAAATTCACCTGCCAACATGGATATAATGAGTATACAGGAGGATACTGGCAGAGGGAAGGCAAGGAAATTGCATTTATAATTTATAAACAAGGATGACTGATCTATCTCTTCTCCTCCCTCCCTCACTCTCTCTCAATAAGTAAACAAACTATAGAAAGAAAGCTATACAAATGCTTTTGTTGTTTGTTAGGAAAAAAAAACTTACCAAACACCTAGAATCAAGCTGCATTTAGCCTTAAGATTGTCAAAAGCAGTAAATGCCACCCAAGTGATAAAGGAGGATCTAGAAAAAACCAGAGGTGATGAAGCATAGGCTTCATCTCAAGTGCCAACTCTAGTCATTTAGTTATAACTACCCAGAGCACCCTGATAAAAAGGCACAGTTGAAAAAAGAACTATCTCTGCTGTGGATACCGAAGGAAGGGTAACAAAGTATGTTTACCATCCCTGGAATAGACATGCTTTCAGAAACAATCTGAGTTCTGTGATCATCACCTACATGTAGCCATCCACCATCCTTCTGGCATAGTGTGCGGCCTCCTCAAAGGCCTGGAGGTAGGAGAGGACCTCAGAAACCACACTCAGCATCCGAAGCGTGTACAGGTTGGTGTCGGCAAACACCGGCTCCTGCTTCTCCAGGCACTCCCGGCAGAGCTTTACAACCTAGAAAGAGACATAGATGCTGCCATTCACCGCTGCACCTGAGCACAGCATCATTCACACATGGAAGCATCCTGACGGCACTGAGCACTCCGTCTTTCAGGATTGGAGAAACTGTTGACAGAGATGGGAAAGCAGGATTTGAGATTTGAGTACCAAAATGATCCCATCTGACTAAGATGAAAATAGTAATGATAAGATGTTTGGATGACCCAGCAGAGTGAGAAGTTTTCAAAGTGAGTGATTAGCAGGGAGGAATGAAAGCTATGTATGCAAGTATGTGTAGGCACATTGATGAGGTTACCTTTGCTCTCCTTAAAGCCCGGTTTCAAAGGATTGACCAGTGACTGAGAGCATGCCTTTAACAGGTTCAAAGTTTAAGGGCAAGAAGTGTCATAATCTCAATAAAAAGACATCTTCCCAAAGAACAACCTGCTCTGAAGCCTCCCCTTCCTCATTCTACTTCCATCCTCTACTAGAGAGCCTTTCTACATCTTCTCCATCCACTCTGAAAAGTGAATTCTTACCTCATGATACAAACCCTCAGATCGAGCCTTGTCTATTTTTTCCAGGGTGTCCTTCGAGAATTGTATCATCTCCTTCACCACTTCTTGAGAGGGCTGGGAAAGAGAGGGACACTGAATTAGAGACCCTATGATGAAGTAACCATTCCGTCTTTGAGTAGATGCCATCTTTGACATTCAGTTCAGTGTAAGATTATGCTAGCTGAGACCTACCTGCCTATTCTCTGTACCATCCCACGCTGCCTCTCTAATGATTTGGGCCCACTGACAAGCTATGAAGTCCCCCCTTGCTTGGCTCCTGGAGAAGATGACCACAAACACCCAGCAGCAGGGCTGTGTGTACCTTGGGGTCCTCTTTCACCCCCAGGAAGAGGTCATCCTTCAGCCTTTTCTGGCAGTGCTCACATGTGCAGTCAAAGTAGTACTGCTTCTTCAGCTGCCTCTTGCGTTCTTCACTGACATTGAGGAAGTCAATGTAGGACACTGTGAGCTCCTCTCCTTCTGAGATCTTACCCAGGGCCCGGAGCTCAATCCTGCAGCAGGGTGAAAGGACCAGAGTCAGTGGAATCGAGGCCTACCAGCATGGGATTGGTGCTTTCCACACTTTGAGGAATTGAGTCAAAGACAGCAAGTTCCACTAGTGCTCTGAGAAAATTTCCATTCCCTCCAAACAGGGGAAATGTGACCTATAGCACAGTTTTTGAGTTCAATCCACTCCACTCAGTAAAACAGTCAAATCAGCACCATTCAGTTAATTGCTCTGCAATCAGCTCAATGAGAGTCCCAGTAAAGGGCTGGGCTTGGTCATAAAATCACACACAGCTTCCATGCCAGCAATTATCCACATATATTTAGCTATTGACTATCTGTAACACAGAAAGGGAGAAATAATAAGGCAAAAGATCCAAACAAGAAAAGACCTAAAAATTATTCCTGCTGAGGCCAGGGATTTAGCTCAGTGGCTCCATGCCTGCCACGAAAGTGCACGGTCCTGAGTTCAATCCCAGGTACCAGAAAAAAAATCATTTCCTCTTAGCTTGGAGACTACTCTCTTAGAAACATATATACTGAATTTCCTATAATCTTGGCCCACAATCTGTGCTCCTGCATCTCCCAAGGTGCTGGGGTCTCAATGTCCAATGCAAAGCTGTTACTCAGAGCAAGTGGCAGGATGCAGAGCTGGGGACAGAGTCCATACAGATGTCTGTGGTCATTTCTTTGCCTCCCAGAGAGGCTAAGTTAGTCATGGTGCAAAAAGAAATACAAGAGTTGAGCACCCTAGAAGGGTCCCAGTCAAAGGCAGCCCCTGCCATGTCTTCTGAGATGATGACCAAGGAAACAACAGCAAAGTGTCAATGATGTGCATGTTCAGGCATCTAAGATGACTTCTTGAGATTAAAAAGCCTTTGGCCAATGTTAAATATACTGACATGACCAAGAAAACATATTTTTAATATGAAACATTAAAATTTGTATAAAAACAACTGATATGGAGCCTCGGAAAACCTAAATGTCTACTCACCTCTTATTCATTCTTTCCTTTCTTCCCTAGCCCAATTTTTGGCAGCAGCTCTTACTAATGTGATGAAAGGCATATGGAAGATTCCAGACCCACAGCTCTGTGGAAAATCCTAATATGTCTGAGCTTCTGAGGATCCTTATTTCACAAATGTGGTCTTTGATTCAGGGACAGGTAACTTCCCTCAAGGTACCTCACTTTGATGACAGAGCCAAGATTAGAACTGACCACATGTGTTTTCAGGCTGCTTCCTGGTCTATGATGGATGCTTAGGAAATGAGGACCTTCAAAGCCCTTACTCCTTAGAGCCCCACTGATACATTAAATAGCTCTGTATGCGCCACTCTTGGGCCAGTGTGGGGGTAGATGCCTGGTATTTGGCACTGGTAGGATAAGTAAGCAATTCTGCCCTCACTAATCCCTTTTAAGGGGTGCCATATCATAATTCAACTGTGACTCATTGACTCATTGGGTTGGAATTGCAGTAATTTTGTTTCCCATTATGGTTGATCTAATTCTTGCAAGATTTCCAGGTATTTCAGATTTTTTTTTCAGTACTGGGGATCGAACTCAGGACCTTGAGCTTGCCAGAAAGGCACAGCACCACTGAGCTAAATCCCTGCCCCTATCTCAGATTATTTAGAGAGTTTTCAAACCCAAATTAATTTCATACCACTGAAATATGAAAAATGCACATATGTCTACTTCATTTTACATTGAGGAAGTCAGTGTAGGACACTGTGAGCTCCTCTCCTTCGAGATCTTACCCAACTTACAATGGGGTTATAGCCGACTTTACCTATGGTAAGTTGAAAATATCATAAATCAAAATGCACTTAACACACCTAATCTACCAAACATCATAGTTTAGCCTCATCTGTCTTAAATGTCACAGAACACTTACATTAGCTTACAGTTAGGCAAAGACATGTAGCACAAAGCCTGGTTTATAATAAAGTGCCAAATATCTCATGTAATTTATTAAATACTCCATTGAAGGTGAAAATAGAATAGCAGTATGGGTAAACTTTTGTAGTATCATAAAGTAAAACAATTGTAAGTCAAAATATCATAAGTTAGGGACCAAGTATATTTGGAATTGGGGTTTGGAGGATGAATGGTGGCTAAAATAACAGCTGCAGAAGGACTAAAAAGATGAGAGTTTTAGCACTGGCTCTTCCTCCATCCAGCTTCCTTGGATAAGTCACTTTCCTACCCTGGACCCAGGCCTCCTCCATCTCCAACACTCCACAATTATATAGTTCAACTAATTGAGCCACAGTGGACAAATTATTCAAATATTTCTTGTGCAGGTCAGAAACAGAGCAAAAGTCACAGAGAACTAGAAAGGTCCCTGTAGACACTCTTCTCTTGACTTCATGCTACAGGTGTGGGCCTCAAGCCCAGCAGATGATGTGAATTGTGGAAAGTCAAGTGCCGTGTGCACCAGCAGACACAGATGCACCAACTACTCCCACCCCTCATTCCCAAAGGCCAAGTCCCACACAGAATTTTGTTCTTAATCCAAAGACCAGATTAAAGGTTTCCAAGCCAGCCTGAGCATGGCCCCATCTGGGGCCATTTGATTGTCATGAAGCAAAAAAAGCCAAAAGTAAAATGTAACCTAAACCGTGAATTTATAATTGGCTATAAATAGTGAACAGAATACTATGAATAAATATTTATCAAAATATTACAGTTATGGGTACTATTTCCAGAACCCAGTCTGGGTGAGAAGTTGGAGTTATAAACAAACACTAATTTTGCAGTAACCAGGGTTTGGAGGTACAATGTAGATTTTGGTTAAGAGGAGGTGAATTAGAAGGGTTCATGCTTTGATGTAGGCAGAATGTGAGAAGTGAGGAGTGAAAGAGAGGGAAGAAAGCAAGCAAACTAAAGCAAAGACAAGGCAGGTGGTGGGTAGGTAAGGAGAAAATGGTTAATTTGAATACATTAAAAACTAAGCCATTCAATGAAGATGAGACACTGGAGTGTAGAAGGACATTACAGAAAGACAACAGCCAAGGGGACTTGGGAAGGGGCAGTCCCAGTAAACCAGGAAAAGTGAAAGAGATGGGTCAGAGGAGCAGGGATGCTTGAAAGGCCTGACCCACCTCATCTGGGTGTGAAACATGGATTTCACTGCCTCATGACTGAAAGACAAAACAGACACCCAAATGGAAATCAGTACCACTGGCTGATCAAGTACAGCTAGCAAGATTGCACAGCATTCTGGGTTACACAACCACAACTCTGGCCATCACGCAGCCTTTATCCCAACACCTTCAAGCTGGGCTCACATAACAGGACACAGCCTAGTATAGTGGAAAGTCCATTGGCATGAGAAGCTCTGGGTTCAAAAGTCGTCAGCCATGAACAAGTAGCTTCTATTTCCTGGTCCTCTGTCTCACCTGTTACCTGGTAATGAGACTGTCACAAGACAATGCATTTAAAAAAGAACAATGCTAAGAAACATATGGGAGGTTGTTACTATTGTCCCACTAACAGGCACCCTGGATGGAAATACTGCCTGTTTCAATGACTGACTTTGTAAGAATTTGAATTGCATATTGAGACTGGTTAGACCACATGGGTAGTATGTAAAATGGTGAGCATTAGAATTGGGCCCCAACACCATGTCCAGGGCTCTTTCCACTATGACAGCTAGGCAGTGACTGCAAAGACATCTTCTCTTGCACAAAAGCCAACAAGCCCAGGTAAGACATGGCTGCTCAAAATTAATAGATGCAAGGAAGCCAGCACAGACACCAGAATGATTGAAGACAGTGTTCCCAGCCAGGTCCCTCAATTGTTACACATAGTGACCACCATTGAGGGAGAACCATCTGGAAAATCAGGCCTCATGTACAGCAAAATAATGATGCTCTCTACCAAGCCTGGTCAAGAAGCTCTCTAGGGAGGATTCCATGAGGTCCAGGCCAATGACCCCAAGAGGCTTAGGAAAAGAAACACAGATGCTGGGAAAATGTGATCATCTGGGTATAAAATAAACTTTCCCATCCTGAGCATCTTTTCCCATTGGTTAAGAACCCCATGTCAGAAATAGGAATGAAAAGGGAAAGCAGAGTCCTTGCTATGTTGAGGCTCAGGTCAAGTTCTCAGCTGAGAATCAGAAGCCGTTGTCTTCAGCTTCCAGGAAGTTTTTAGGGAGAACTCTGCCCATTGTTGATAGCTCGGTGTCGGCTTGCATCTGTCAAGAGAGCTCATCTTTAAGAGCGAAAGCAATTAATACTGTTCAGGCCTCATCTCCCTCCCCCCATGTACCCAACCTGTTCCAGGGACAACTCAGCTCATCTGCTGATTCTTCTCCATGTGTGCTTCACCACTGAGATCCATTTTTTACCCTTATGTTCCTGATCTGTCCTTTTCTGGGGGCACAAGGCTCAATTCTGAAGGATGTATCACCCAGATTCCTTTGTTCTCTGGCCTCTGGTTGGGGATTGGCCCAAGGGGAGGAAACCAAAAGGTTGTAGGAGAGAGATGTTAGGGCATTTGGAGCATGATTTGACCAGTGGTTGGTTTGCCTACAGGCACAGTTGTAAGTCACAGCAGAGTGGGCTCCTCTCTATAGCTCAGGCTTTCATTGGCTGTAGAGAAAGTGTTCCTCTACTTGTCCTGCCAAGGCTGGGGGTGGTAATAGCTTCCTGTGCTCTGGACACTGGACACCTCATTAGAATTTTAACTCCTGCCCACACTAAACTGTAAACTGCTCCTTCATTAAATTCTCTTTGGATAACTCTTTTTAATGTGCCTTCTAATTCCTGATGGTACCTTAGATTCTGCCAAGCCATTTCTTAGTCAGTGTTCTGCTATGAACTTTAGATAGATCTGTACTAATTACAGCTGTTTTCCTATCCCTTCCAGTACTACCTGTGGGGTTCAAGCTTAAAGTAGAAGTTAAAGATTTACTTAGCATGTCTAGACACTCTCAAGGTACATGTGAAGACTCAGAAAGGACCCATGTGGAATCCTTTGATATCCACCTTGATACCTTTCTATATTTATTCTATATTGAGATCCCAATTCACTCCACATTGGAAATCCATGGTAGAAAAAATATCATAAAGTCTCCCCATCCCCATTTCACACACTCACCAATTAAAGACACACTCACTTGCCATTGTTGAATATGACTGTGCAGTTAGGCCAACAGTCATGGTTCACCAGGCCCAGGTTGGGAAAGATGCCCACTCCCACCGCCTGCAGGCCTCTCTGGTCACTGAGTGTGAAGCCATTGCAGTTGATCTACCAAGAGGAAAAGATGAGGGTCAGTTGACTGACAGAGACACAGGACAGAAAAATCAATTATTTCATTATCATTCCTAGGGCTGAAAGGAGTATTTTAAAAAATAGGCTCTGCATAGAGAGTCTAGAAACAAATAATCTGTTCTCTGTGTGACTCCAAATGACACCCACAAGATGAGTGAGTGCCCCAAGGGATTCCCATGTTTGCAAAAATGCATTACTAGCTGGAAAGTTCTTAGTGACTCCATTCCCAGAAGGCCAAGTTGGAAATGTAGGTCCCTTTTGCTGTGATTCAGTCACATGAGTCTTCCTCAATATCTGTCTTGGTGTTTTGCTCCTCTCCCTACATTGCTGTGTGTGTGTGTGTGTGTGTGTGTGTGTGTGTGTGAGAGAGAGAGAGAGAGAGACTCATCTGCTTGTCGCTCCCCTCCTTCCTTTGCCTACCCACTCACAATTCCTACAGTTGCACACAAAATAAAATTTACTTCTTTTTTGCATTGTTTTGTGTTAGGTGTACAGTTTTAGACTTCCTGTTCACAATTTTGAAATCAGATGAATGTCATATTTAATACTTATCTCTGAAATCCAAGGCAAATTAAGGTGATATTACAAATGTGACATTCAATTAATTTTCTTTTCCTTAAAAGTAAGTTGTTCTTTATAGAATCAGATTCCACTACTTGCTCTTGGACTATAAACTGTGCAGAAGAATAAACAAAACCTATAATACATTTATAATTGCACAAAATTTCTACCTCATACATAAGCACATACATGAATACATGTACACAATATAAATACAATACATATCATAAATGTAACATACATTTATGCACTCCCATGGCAACTTATTATGGATATGAAGGAGGATCACTTTCTCCACTCATTTTCACCAGACATTTAGCAATGCATGATGGTATGCTTGTGAGTGCCATTAACATGCTGTGTTACCTTAAGCAAATTTCTTTCTTCCCGAGCTCCTGTTTTGTCATCTGTAGGTTAAATAGGGTGGAGTAGATGAACTCTAAGGATCTTTTCAGCTCTAAGCTTTATGTGTAACTGTGCGGTCTATAGCTCTAGTCTCCAGACTCCCTCAGGGATCCCCAGGCTTGGTCACTCACACCAACTCACCCCAAGGCCATAGAGCATGGTAAGAGTAGAAGCTTTGGCAGCAGGCAGACCACCTCTAGACCTTCTGAGGGCACCAGCTGACCATGTATTCTTCAATAGGAAAGCTAAAAACATGAACTTTACCTTCTGTGGTAAAGATTACATGATGTGATATAAGCTGTGATGGTTACATTTATGTATCAACATGGTGGGGTCATGGTGCCCAGATATTTTATTTGGTTAAACCTTATTATGTATATTTCTATGAAGTTATTTTCTGGATGAGATCAATGTTTATACTGACAGACTTTGAGTAAACCCAAGTGCCCTTCACAATTTGAGTGGGCCTCATCCAATCAGTTGAAGGCCTTAAGAGAATAAAGCCCAACCTCTCTGAACAGAAAGGAATTGTGCAGCTCTTTCCCAGGTGTCTAGGCTCCATGATTACACAATTACAAGAGCCAGTTCCTTAAGTGCTCTCTCTCTCTCTCTCTCTCTCCCTCGGGGGGTATGTAGAACTCAAGAGATGTTGAATGCCATTGCATTGTTCTTGCTATTAGAGAAACCTTCCTTCTTGTCCTGATCACCATCACCACATAAGGGGCGTGGTCCTCCAGCTGGAAGACATCTAATCCTCAAGCCTAAAACCTGATTCTCCTGAACCACCAGGCTCCACCCCCACCTCCTGGACTGCAGCAGCCTCATCTGTCTTTGTTGTTCCCACCACGAAGCTCTGACTCCTTGTCATAAGCCCACACAGCCCATGGCCCCAAGCTCCCCATCAGTCCTGTGGGGCAGACTTGGGAAAAAGAAAAGTCTAAAAAAAAAAAAAAGAAAAGAAAAGTCTAGTTTCCAAAGTGCCTGGTGGGCTGGATGGGATGAGAATCAGGTCTTTGTTTTCACTGTGGACAGGAGAAAATTTAGGAAGTGTAGATAAACAGGAACACAAATTACCATCCAAATGCACCATTGGTGTGTGGGTGCCAATTTCAGTTAAGGCGGGAATGACTTCATAGCAAAGTCAGAAAGAATTCAAGACGAGAGCCCTTTATGTTAAGCTTGGCCTCCCCCTCCTCACTCTGGCCTGGGCTTCTGGAAACCTCTTAGTCTGACAATCCCAAGTGTCACTAGCCTCTGTTCTTTATGAGGAACCATACAGCAGGATATCCGGATTTTTTTAATGGGGTCATTTAGAGGCCTGTCCATAGGCTCAGAACAGAGGCGGCATAGGTGGATCTGCTATGGCTGGTAAGTAGGGGGCAGTCTTCAGCAACCTCAGCTACCAGGGTTAGATGTGATTGTCATAGAAACAAAAGGCACTGTCTGGGGCAGATGAGGCCCTTGGACTCTGAGAAGGCCCAGCCTCCCAAGGGGGACAAGGCAAGGAGGGAGGAAAAAGAAAGGGTGTGAGGAGGGGCACCGGAGAAGGGGAGTGGACCATACCACTCCAAAGATGTGCGAGATGTACTGCATGCTGAACTGTTGGCTCTGGGGTGGCCAGTACTGCAAGAACATGTCCACGTCCACTCGTAGCTCCTTCTGCTCTTCTTCCCCAAAGTGCTCCACATGGTTCTGCAGGTCATCCACGGACACCAGACAGCCTTCTGTGAGCCCGGTGCCCTCTCTCTCCACCCGCCACATGATTCGTGCTGCCAGCCTAGGGAGGGGGAAGCGTTACCCATCCATCCAGTCATTCATTCAGCAAACACTGGGTACCTAATGCATTCCAGGCACAGCATCAGGCCCTTGAACTAGACAGATGGATCTTCAATCATGATGCTTCTTATATAGGGAGAGATAGGTAAATGAGATCATTTTAAGTAGTGTTACATACTATGCAGAAAACAAAATAGGATGAGGCGATAGCAGCTGAGGGAGGGGAAGCCAAGGTCATTGACAGGAGTCATGGAGCAGGGACATTTGAACTGGAGCTGGAATGGACAGAAGGAGCCAGCTCCATGAGGCTGGGGAAAGAGCAGCAATTACAGACAGCCTGAGGAAGGAATGACTTTGGTATCACAGAAAAACAGCAAGAAGGGGGGCCGGGGATTTACCTCAGTGGTTCTGGCACCTGCCTCGAAAGCACAAGGTCCCAAGTTTGATCCCCCGTACAAAAAAAAAAAGAACAAGGAAAACACCAAGAAGGCCCTGGTGACTGGAGCAGAGAGCAAAAGGGGTTGGAGAGTAAGGCAGGAGCCAGGTGACACAGGGTCTGGGGACACCAAGAAGAACAGCAACCTGAGTCTCACCTGACAGTGTATCTTTCTAGGTGAGCTCTGGATAAGGTGTCTAATGACCTGCATTTTGACTCTTTCCACTTCTTACTGAGTGGCACTGAGCAAGTCACTTGACCTCTCTGAACCTAACCAGTGACCAGTAAAATTAAGCTAATATTTTCTGCCATACCTCCAGAGGTACTGAAGACAAAGTGAAGCTGTGGACACTCATCATGTGTGATATTATTCTTTTGATTTTTTTTTTCTTGTGATACTGGGGATTGAACTCAGGGCCTTTTCACTGAGCTACATTGCCAACCCTTTCTTTATTTTTTATTTTGAAAGAGTCTGACTGAGACACCAAGTTGCCAGGGCTGAGCTCAATCTTGTGATCCTCCTGCCTCAGTCTCCCACAGAGTTGGGATTTCAGGGTGTGCCACCACACTCAGGTTGATCTTATTCATATTCTTAATGGTTGAGTAGAGAGAAAGTAGAGACAGCCATCCCAGTGAAGAAACAGCATAAGGAAAGGCTTAGGAACAACCAGGGGCATGGGCCACACAGGAAGCAGAGAAGGGGCTCTGGGAGAAGAGGGGAAGCGAAGTGGAACAGGAAGGGACCCTGGGGAGCACAGGACTTTGAGTGTGACAGAAGGGTGGGCTTTACCTTGAGGGCATCCTTGTGAACTATTAGGTGGTCCCTTCCCACAAAGTGAGTCCTGTGACAGGGGAGGGTTTGGTGTCTCTCTGTCACCCACTGACCACACACTGTCCAGGTGCCTGGGAGGGGCTGGTGTCCCAGGACAGACCCTGGCCTGCAGAGAGACACTTCCCCTCCTTGACAAGGCACAGGCGAGATGCCCTACTGAGGTCCTCAGGTGCCTAGGAATCAAGATGTCCCCACATGAGTCTTAAGGAAGCACCAGTGGAAAAATGCTCAGGATGGGGTAGAGGGCAGATCTACAGCCTCCAAATCCTGGAGAAATGGTCACCACACTCAGAGAACAGAGATTAGTTGGTGACAGACTTCAATTCAGCATCAGAAGAAACTGTAAGTGGGACTGTGCAGACAGGGGATTAAGCATACGTCTTACTTTGGGTCCTGAAGGTGACGTTTACTTTGGGTCTTGAAGAACATGTAAGCTATCAAGAGATGGAATTAAGCAGACTAGGGAGGCTCACTGGGCTATTTCATCCCGCAGTTCCCTAAAAGCTGCCAAGATATAGGATTCTGTTCTGAACCTTAACTTTGTGCTCTTCTGGCAGAGTGAAAATGCTCTCAGTCACATCCCCACTTCCTCTGCTCCCTGCTGCTGCTTCCTGAGCACCTTCCTGTGGCCCAGGACCAATTCCTACAGGCTGAGTCTCCAGGACTGGGATCCACATGTTGGCCCTGAGACTTCTGGCAGTGGGCACTGTGGAAGCACCTAGTGCTGCAACTCAAATGTCCCTATTGAGCACACAGAGCTAAGTGTAGGACACAGCAAGTAGCTGGGTTGCAGTTTCTTGGAGAACTAGAGTTTCAAAAGGAACAAATGCGTGAGAGTGGAGCACACACCTGTGATCCCAGCACTCAGGAGACTGAAGCAGGAGAATCACAGCAAGTTCAAGGCCAGCCTGGACTACATAGTGAGTTCAAGGCCACCCTGAGCTACATAGTGAGACCTTGTCTTAAAAAAAAAAAAAAAAAAAAAGAAGGAACAGATGCTATTGCACTCCAGCCTGTCTTGTCAGATCTTCATTTTGTTGTTTTGTTGTTGAGCATTCCTTTTCTTTTTTCCAAGATGAACAAGAAACCCTAATTTTTTTAACATAAAAATTTTAACACTGAAAGGTCAGTTTTTAAAAACTGAACATTTGGGAAACCACACAGGGAATCACTACGGCAATCTGGGGTCTCCTCCGACTTGGAGGAAGTGAATGGAAGGAGCAACCATGTCCGGTCTCTTTGAGGCTCTTTCCCAGTTTTACTCGGCCTGGCTTCCTCAGGCCTGGGAATGCTGACACTGCCGCCACACCCCACCTGACACTCGAGGATCCCAGCCCTGACCTGATGTTCTCATTGGGCACCTTCCCATATCTCTTGATGGCAGAACACTCATTCTTGTGGTTCAGCCAGGCGTCCTTCTGGCAGGTGCGGTCACAGTAGTGGGCGAACTTGCACTGCCCGCAGCGATGGAGCTTCTCCTGCCTCTTGAAGCAGGTGTGGCACACAAAGTTCACCAGGCTGGAAAGGTAGGGAGACAATGTGTAGTCAGGGGTGGGTGTCATAGGCCACTTACTAATACTCTAGATGAACAAATAAAGAAAAGAGATTTGTCTTGGCTCGCATTTCAGGTCCGCATCTGGCAGTGTCCCAAGGTGACACAGGACATCACAGGGTGACAGACAAGAAACACACCACACATGTCTATGTGTATTTCCTCTGTTCTCTCCCTCTTCTCCTAAAGCCACCAGGATTAAATTGTGGGGGCTCCATGCTGATGACCTCATCTAATCTTAATCACTTTCCAAAGTCCCCAACTCTAACCACAATAGCCAGGTTGTCCCCATCCTTTAATATCTCACAGTGGGGATTAAATTTCATGAATGAATTTTAGGAGGATATACTCGAGCCATGTCCAAACCATAGCAGGAAGCACAGTGGCAAGAACGTTGTACTGGGTTCTGGTACCAGCTAGCTCAGTGGGCTGCTCCTGGTCTTTCTAAACTTCAGGTTCACACTTTTCAAAGTGAGGGAGTTGAGCTTCCAAAGTTCCCTTTAAGTTATAATTGGTCCTTTAATAATATTTTTATGTAACCCTGGTGTGAGAAACACTACAGCCCTCTGGGGATCAGTTCAACTCAGCAAGTGTAAATTCTCCTGAACCAGGCCCTGGGAATCCCACAGGGTGCCAACCAAACAATCTGTGAGCCTGTGGTCACCTCTCAGGGTGCTGAGTGCTATGAGAGGGGAGCATGGGCTGTTCTTAAAACACATTGGAGAAGACAGCAGAGGAGCCTGGAAGTCTTCCGGGATGAGACAGTGGGCCAAAACTCTTCATGGGCCTCTCGCCCGTGTCATTGACACTCATTGTGAATGTGTTTTGTGTGTCACATCCTTCTCATTGTTAGAAAGTAATGTTCCCTTCCCAAAGGAATAAAAATTATAAGTATCGTCACTATGATGGGACAAGAAACACGATAGATAGTATTATACCAAAATGAGCTTGGTCTACATACTCTGCATCATAGTTCTGTGTTTTGCAGCAGTAAGAATTACAAGGTTGCTGATGTCATCTGATGTGCTCTTCCAGCTCTGAGAGAGGGTAGAACTAAAGAAGGAAAAAGATGTGGGAAGATGAGGTTTCCTATCCCATGCTGCAGCCTCACAGTACTTCCATTAGATAGCCCTGTGTCTCCCATGTGAAATAATCATTTACAGAAAAGGACATAGGCTGCGGCATAGATGAATGAATTTAAACATGTAGCCTGGCTCCCAGAGTGAGTGACACTCCCAGAGTGAATGACATCTGGAGTCCTCCATGTTCCTGCAATGCAGGGAGGAGAAATCCCAGCCACTGAAGCAGAGTCATAATGAAAACCAGCTCAGTGATGTGCAGAGAAGCCCTGAGCTCCCTGGGCAGAAGTGGATGGGTAAACTCAGGTTGGAACTCGAAGTCTAAACAGGGATCTCAAAAGTTTAAGAAAACAGGGGCTTTTAGAATAACAGAATTCTAAAACCTGGAGGAAAATATCCTCAGAAGCTTCAAATGTAGAAGCTCCATGTTCATCCTTCACCATTAATTTTCTAATTCCCATAGTGAAGATGTCCCTGCCTTTAAGAGTAGTTAGTTGATGGGTAGCCGGTCCTAATTGTTACAAACTTCTTCCTTGTTAAGATTAAATTGATATCCCCAAAAACATACTCCTGCACTCTAATTTGGCCCTCTGGATTTTTGCCCAATGAAACAAGAACAAGAGCAGATTAGTGTTTTAAGAATCTGAACACCACTGCCCTTCATTTCCCTTCTTCAAATTAAAAGTTCCTGGTTCCTTCAACAGGTCTCTGCACAATGTAGTTTCTGGAATTCTCCCATCACTCTGGTGGCCTCTAATGCACCTATAGCAGGTCCCTGCAGCCAAAGGACAGGGATGTAGCAGCACAATCAAGCAAGATCCTGTGACTAGTACTAGAGGTCAAGCTCAAGGGCCAGTCCAAGGCTAGACCTCAGGGCCAGGGATTTAGTTCAGTGGTTCCACCACCTGCCTTGAAAGCGCAAGGTCCTGAGTTTGATCCCTAGTACCAAAAAGGAAAAAAAAAAAAAAAAAGAACCAGCCAAGGCTAGACCTCATGGTCCCAGTGTGGCATCAAGAAGAAGAGAGCCAGGTGCTGATTCAGTTGAGGATGCCACAAGGTTTACTGCTCCAAGCTAGGACCTGGGCTTTCCCAGAGTCCAGGCAGTTTTCAGCCTCTGGCTGGAGACTCAAAACACTGCTCTGTCCCAATCAGCTAGCTGTGAAGTGATTCCCTAGTAACTTGTTAATAGTTTTAAAGTACTCAAGCGTGTGGAAGGTCAGTGCTTATTTATAAACTACAGCCAATTCAAGGTCATCCCCATCATAATGTCTTCCTTACTCTTATACTTGTGTTCTCTTAAATTTCCTAGAGAAGAGGAGGAGTAGAATTACCCTAGCATACTTAGAATTCCACAGAATCCAGAGCCCATTATAACTGTGCCCTGGAGGGCGAACTCTACTTGAGAAAGTCATTTGTCATGAAATGTCCCAACAGAATAGAGCACATAGAGCTTACATGGACTCTTACATGGGATCTTTAGTGAAAATCTCTAAGCCCCCGGACATGGGGAGCTATGAACTTCATGCTTCTGTCTCAAGCCAGGTCTGCATGCTCTGGCAGGAATTTGAATTAGCAAGGACTGGATTGCAACAACAAAAGTAAATTAGACCCCAGAACACTCCAAATCCTGTCACCTAGTGACTCAAAGGTGAGGACACTTTACAATTATGATGCCCCCCCCCCAAAAGAATAGTATTCAGATACAGTGTCTTCTACACTCCCTGGATCTTCACATTGGTCTTCCATTAGTTTCTTTTGGGGGAAAAAAAACTCACCTTAGTTTAAAGTTAATTTACAAATTAGTCACTAGAACTTCCTGTGCTTTCTCAAAGGTGCTACACCAAGGCATAATTTCTCTCTGTCCACACGGCACTAATTTTCTGCACGGATTTATGGAGGCACAATTAACATACAATAAACTATACATATTTTAAATACATACTTTTGGGCCAGGCTGGCAGTGTACACCTATAATCCCAGCAAGAAGATTGCTGCAAGTTCAAGGCCATCCTGGGCTGCATAGTGAAACTCTGTCTCAAAAAATGTATATTTTTAGTATGCACAAGCTCCTGAGTTCAATCCCCAGCACCAAAAAAAAAAAAAAGAAGAAGGAAAAGAAAAAAAAGTATTATGTTTCTCTTACTGTAACAAAATATCTAAGATAATCAACTTTAAAAAGGAGAGTCTATTTTGGCTCACAGATTAGGAGGTTCAGTTCATGGTGGATTGATTCATTGCTGTGGCAACACATCATGGTGGAAACACATGGCAGAGGAAACTCCTCACCTCAGAGATGCTGGGAAGCAAAGAGAGATAAAAGGAGGAGCCAGGGGTCCTAATTGCCCCCTTTAAGGATGCACTTCTAATGACCTAACTTCCTTCCACACAACCCCACTTCCTAATAGAGCACAGGTTGAGAGCCAAGCATTCAATACATGGACCTTTGCAGGACATTAGAAATCTAAAATACACTATTCAGCCCCTAACAGCTCATGTCCATCTCACAAGGCAAAATGCATTCAGTCCATCTCCCAGAGTGTGTACTCTTTCATAGATGCCGGCAAATGCACCTACCCAACACCATCATCAATAGAGCAAACATGCTCATCAACCCCGAATTTCCCTCATGAGCCTGAGTTGTTTAACTGGGAATGGAGCCTTCACTTTTATAGCTATCTGGCTTCTTCCAGTGTAGCATTCCGAAGTGTCAAGAGCATCTTGAATAATTATTGTGTCATCTGGTGTTATGCTGATGTGCTAAACTTAGAGTCATCTACAATTCTAAGAACCTGTTTTAGGTTGGGAAAGAAGTAGGAGTAGCAGATGCCACCCTCCAGGATAACAGGACACAGACCAGGAATACAAAGCCAAGTCAGGAAAGAAAGGGAGGGGAACCAAGAAAGGATCTGGAAACAGAACAGTTAGAAGCAAGCACAGTTCTGCTGGCTGTCACAGGCCACTAGTCACTTGCACCACCTTGTCTGTTCCAGGGACATCTATCAGAGAACAACCCCACTCTGGCACTGCTAGCATATCTCCCACCCAAACTGATCATTTTAGAACATTCTAGTTACACTACCTTCATTTTTCACTCATATGCATATTTTTCTATCTTGGGGATATACTAAAATTTGCATCCATTGAGCAAAAAGGTTACACTGAACAGTTTGCATCAGTTGTACTGTTTTAAAAGTTAAACACAGGGGACTGGAGGTATAGCTCAATGCTAAAGCACATGCTTACCTAGCATGAGGGAGGCCCTGTGTTTCAACCCAACAATCCACACAAATTTTAAATTCAGAAAACATTTTAAGCCAGCATGGTGGTACACATTTATAACCCAGCTGCTTGGGAAACTGAGGCAGGAGGCTTTCACATTTGAGGCCACCCTGGACAACTTAGTGAGACCTTGTCTCAAAATTTTAAAGAATAAATTTTTAAAAGGCTGGAGATGTAGTTCAGTGGTAGAACACTTGCCTAGCAAGCAAGAAGTCCTGCTTCCCTAGTAAAACACACACACACACACACACACACACACACACACATTAATTATAAACTTAAAAAAATAAAAATGAATTTTAAACATTAGTAAAAACCACGTAGTTATTTGAAATAACAGAAGTTCTGCTTTTTCATCATTATAATCACTGATTATTTCTTACTTACTTAAAATATGTAGTAGCACAGGGGTTAGAGACATGGACTGTGGCCAACACAGTACCAACACAGTATCTGTCCTTAAGGACAGACTCTCACAATGAAAGCACATAGATCCTGGTGAGGTGGCACATATCTGTGATTCCAGCCCTCTGGAAACTGAGGCAGGAGGATCACAAGTTTGAGCCTAGCCTGGGCAATTCAGTAATTTATCAATACCCTGTCTCAAGATAAATATATTTTTAAAAGGCTGGGTATATAGCTCAGTGTGAAGGCCCTGGGTTCAATCCCTGGTACCATGAAAAAGTAATTAGTTAAGTGATAAGAAGGCTTTCAGAATGACAGTAGCTTTGTGGTATAGTTTCAAGTTGGGGATTATGATACCCCCAGCCATGTCTCTGTTGCCTAGAATTGCTTTTGCTATTCTAGGTCTCTTCTGGTTCCAAATGAATTTTTGGATTGTTTTCTCTAGTTCTGTGAAGTATATTGTTGGAATTTCAATCGGCACTGCATTGAATCTATATAGTAGTTTTGGAAGTATGGACATTTTCACTATATTGGTTCTTCCTACCCAGGAACAAAGGATATCTTTCCATTTTCTTATATCCTCCTCAATCTCCTTTTTCAGAGTGCTGTAGTTTTCAGTGTAGAGGTCTTTTGCTTCCTTTGTTAGATTGATTCCTAGATATTTCATTTTTTTGGTTGCTATTGGAAAAGGAATTGTTTCCCTAATTTCTCTCTCAGTGAGTCTGTTATTTGCATACAAGAAGGCTATTGTTTTTTGAGTGTTGACCTTGTGAAAAGAAAAAAAAATGGAAATGATGTCTGTGTAAATAGGGAAGGGTGGAGGGGGTGAAGGGCGCACAGGCAATGGGGAAAAAGTAAGAACCAAAATACATCATGTACAGGTACAAACACCCAATAATAAATGTAAATGAATTGTATACCTAAAATATACCAATAAAAGAACTAAAAAAAAAAAGAAGACTTTCAGAATGAAAGCATGTAGCTGAGGCCACGTGTGTTAAGGAATAACTGTACCACTGAGGATGTGTGGAAGTAACTTCTAGGCAGAGGGCAGGGTAAGTCATTTTTAAATGTGCTAATTTGAAACTTAGTCCACAGCAATTATTTTTGGACATAGACCACCATAAATGTTTAAAAGGAGGAGTATATAATCTCTGACATTGTTTAGAATTTCTGGTGTATGGTGATAGCAAGATTTAAAAAAAATTTTAATTTTTAAATTGACTTCTAGTGGGTTCTGTTATTGATTTTTTAATGCCCCCTTATTTCCTGCTTGGGGTTGGGCCCCTTATCCTGGCCTGCCCTTGGTCAACACAGCCTGTGGCTTATTAGGACAAGCTTTCTGAGCCTGACTCCAAAGGAGAGAATACAGCTGGCCTGGCACTTGCCTCCAGGTTCCCATGAACTGAGCTAATACACTTCTAATAGGGCCTAGTCATAGAATAATCCACCTGCTATGAACTGCAGCTGTGTTATATCCTTAAGAATAAATTCTGGTGCAATGGACCACATGTCTTCCAAGTCACTGATAACCACTTTGACCAGGATGAAGCTGGGGAGAGAGCATTGAGGTGGGGAATAAATTCTTCACTCCAGACTGGATGCCAGGGAGGCCTTTGCAATCACCAATATCATCATTTATCAGGCCTTGAGTCAATAAATCTATCAGCTCAATATCTCACCATCTTTTCATCACATGGGATTCTTTGCAATCACTCCAAGAAACTTGTAATTATTTTTCATAAAAAGAAAGAGTGATTGGTTTGGAATGATTGTTTTCTCATTGTGAACTCATAGTAGGTTCTGAGTGTGAACTACCAAGTATCTCCTCCAGGCTCACCAATCTGTTTTATTGCACAACACAGCTCCGATTTTGCTAGGGTCTAGAGCCAAGTTTGAAAAGCTGATGTGGCTAAAATGTGATATGTCTACCTATCAACACCACACAGTGAACATACTCATTATGCATTGCAAATATATATTTCCTTGGTGAACCTGAGGAAGCCTTGGGAGCTACCTCTGAAGTTTGGTCTCCTGGGGATGTGGTCAGCCTTTCTCTCCTTCACCCTACATGCTGGGAAGGCTCAGCCATGAGGCGGGAACTGGGAAGGAGGGACTTGTACAATAGGGTTTCCCAAACTTTAGTGTGTGCACACATCATCAGAAAGCAAGTAAAAACTCAAGTTTCAATTCCAGGTCTTGGTGGGGCCTGGGAGTCTGCATTTTTAAATAGGATTCTGCCCTTTCTATTCCTGGGTGATACTGATGCTTCAACTTTGAGTAGCAAGAATGTAGACCTGAGAGAAGACCTGAATCTGCTCCTTCTGGTGGGGCATGCTGAGAAATGTCCGGTAGAGAGGAAAGGAAGTTTCAAAAAAAGCCTAGCCCTTTGATGGCCATATCTCCCCCATCAGTGGTAGAATGGGTCATTTAGGACATCAAATATGGAAGGTTGATCAGAACTGGATTCCACTTCTGACTCTAGTGTCTACTGGCTGTGTGACCTTGAGCAAGTCCCTAACCCTCTGAGCTTTTGTTTCCTTATGTGAAGACGATAGCAATACTTATATCCTGATATCTTTTAGACTCGGTACTATTGTTTCTGAATGAAATATACTATCTTAAAAATTCAAGCAAGAAGAAAGTTTCAAAGATGTTCTGAAATCCCACCACTCTCAGAGTGGTTTTGAGGGTTAAATGAAATAAACCGTGTAAAGCAACCAGCCGAGAACCTGGCACTGCATTTGTGCTCAGTCGATGTCAGCCTGGTCCTCCCAGCCCGCCTGTCACAGGGGGAGGTTGGGCCAGGTGGTCTCTGAGTTCAACTGTCCTCCAGCAGCCTCTTAATCCTCTTACTCCTCTTACTCCTGATCACAGGAGAAATTCATGTGAGGACAAGGACACTTCCTGGACAAAAATATCCACTATTACGTCCTCCAGGGCAGGAAACTGTCCAAAAAACATAAAGTCCTAAAACCTCTTTTGGGATTCCAGTAGTAAGAGCACGTGTCTCAATCAAGCTGAGCTGGTGACCTTTAGAAAGTGTCATGTCTCCTTAGACAGACTTCCAAGTAGCAACTCCCATTTATACAGAGCTTTGCAACTTCCAAAGAGATGTTTTTAGCTGTTCTCATTTTCTAATCTTCACAAGAAGCCTTCAGAGCCATGGTGATCATGTCCTGCCAGGGATATTCTCTCATCAGTTCCTCTGCTGGCCACTGCTCCTGGTCCAAAGGGCAGAGGCCCTACCAAACCCACCTGCTTTCCCAGCAGCCCTGCCTGTGCCCCGCCCAGCCAGCGAGTCCCCTTGGAAGCCTGCAGCCTTGTCCTGGGTTCTGTTATCTGTCAGAGTCAAGGGGGCTGGAAGGGCAGCTACTGCTCAGCTCCTTATATGGAAATGGTCAGTTATGGATAGATAAATGGAAAGGCAAAGTGTCTGCCTGGTGGGCAAACAAGCACGGCAAAAACACATCCAAAGAGGGCTGTATCAACAGTTCTGCCTCTGCAGGCTGCTCAAAAACACTCAGCCTGATAGATAACAGGAAACAGGGAGACAGCTCTTTAGCAAAGGGGAAGAGGACCAAGAGACAGAGGGAGCAGGAGGCCGGGAGGGATGGGGAAGAGAACATAAAAAGAATTGGGATATGTTATGTACATGTATCAACTTCCCACGATGAATGTAATCATTATGTACTGCAAACTTGTGCTAATAAAAAAAAATCAGCTTTCAAGATTTCCAGTGCCACAACTCCCATGACAAGGTGCACACACACCCCTCACCTCTGGATGCATTTCTAGCCTCCAGCTGTGTCCACACTGTCACCTCAATTTCAAATCACATTGTCAGATACAAATGAGTGAAGATGAACTCACTATGGAGGTGACTTGCCATTTGGTGTAGGTAGGTTAAAAAAGCAGTAATACCCAAATTTCTGAATTTGAGGATTATTTTGTAAAACGTAACAGGACAGCTCACAAAAGGTTGTGTGGAATATCAACAAGTCTTGCCTCTGCGCCTAAAAGTGCCAAATTAAAGGCATCGGTTCTAGGTCTACAAACATTGATGGTGGTAACCTGAATACTTTAATTAAAGCTTACTTGCTAATTTTCTAAACAAACTGCTCGGGAGTCTCTCTAATCCCTTTATTAAATTATTTCCATTTATAGCACCATTTGTCCTCCAACACCCACCCCTCAGCTGTTATCAGATTAAAGGGCACATGTGTGTGCAGGAGTCTGCCAGGGCTAATCCCACAGACTTACACTGGCTAAAAGCCCAGCTGTCCCCACTGGGCCTAGAGAAGCTCCTGCTTGTTTTCAAAAACAAGCTGGTTGGCATTAATTTCTTTAAAAGTACTCAACTTTTTCATCATGTTCCCCTCATTTTTCGCCCCCGCACACATATATGGATAGTCTCCTGGACACTTTTAACTTCTTTTATCTTTTAATTGTTAATTATTTTTTAATTTTTACTTTTATTAATAAGTGTCTGCAGTAAATAATGATTACAGTTATCACAGGGAGTTGGTACAGGCACATAGAACATCTTGAATTCTGTTTACTTTCCCTTCTCCTCCAATTCCTCCATCTCTGAATTTCCTTCCCTTTTGCAAAAGATCTACAGTGGTACCTCAGTTCACGAACTGAGTTCTCTCCATGATTCTGGTCGCAGATGGAACTGGATGAGAACTGAATCAAATTTCCCACAAGGTCATCCTTGAACCTAACCCCTGGATTTGATTTGGTTCACATCCAATTCAGTTTGCAACCAGAATTATGGAAAGAATCAAGTTCATGAACCAAGATACCACTGTATCTCCCTGTTTCCTACTGTCTTTTATTTTGGTCTTCGATTTACTTATACTTTTGAGTTTCTCATGTAAGAAACCATGCAATACTTAAGTTATGTATCTGACTTATTTTACTTACCATTATGGTCTCAATGCTTTCAACTTCTTAACCAGACTCATTTAGGAACTGGTTACATTTTTATGTAAAGAACTTAAAAGGGGGACAAGGGTTGTAGCTCAGTGGTACAGTGCTTGCTTGGCATAATCAAGACCCTAGGTTCAATCCCCAGAAGAGAGAGAGAGAGAGAGAGAGAGAGATTTAAAAGTCCAGTAACAGATGGGGATTTAGCTCAGGGGTACTGTGCCTCAAGCCCTGGTACCAAAAAAAAAAAAAAAAAAAAAAAAATTCAGTAACAGACCTTGGTTCTTCTTAATATATTTTGATATTTCATGATGAATTGGATTAATCTAGAAAATGTATATTGTTGGCTGAATAATAGCTTCCCAAATGTCCATATTGTAATCCCCACAGCCTGGCAATATGTTGCCTTACACCACAAAGGGATTTTGCAGATGGAATTAAGGAGAGGAACCTTAAGATAGGAACAGCATCCTGATTCTCCAGGTAGATATAATGTCATCACGAGTCACCCAAAGGAGGCAGGTGGCCAGAGTGGGCAAGAGGCCATTGCAAGTTTTCAAAATGCAGGAAGAGGGCCATGAGCCTTTTTTCTGCTTGTGGGCAGCCGCTAGACATTGGAGACAACAAAGAAACACAAAAAAACTGAGCCTGGTTTAGACGTCTAACATCTGGAACTGTTATGACAGTAAATTTATGTTGTTTGAAGTCACTGGGGTTACAGTAACAATAGGAAACTGATATATTGGTTTATTATTATAAACACTTTGTCTTTTTTTTTTAATCACGTGTATATTCTTGTTTCTTACCTATGAGTTTCTGGATCTAACAATCTCAGGCCCCAGAATCAGCTTTCAATTGTTCTAAAACTGATAGTGGATGCTCTTTCTTTTATTAAAGTTAAATATTATTTATTGTTACTAAAAATACAAAATAAAATTGAGCAGGCCACTTTTTGGGTAACAGGCAGTGAAAGTGATGACTTGGACGGGACACAGTGAGACTGGCTCTTGCCCTATTCCTCACCCCATGGGACCTGGGAAAGCCCATTAACCCCCCTAAACCTCTCAGTTTCCCCATTCATCCCAGAGGATTGAATAAATTCAGTGGTTCTCAATCTTCTGGGTTTAGGACCATTTGAAAGTGATGAAAACTATGGATTTTCTTACAGAAATAAAAAGCATGTGTGCCCACCCACATGAACTTCCATCTTCCAGTTATTAATAGTTCCTAGCCAAGAATCCACAAATCCACATCCAGGTTAAGAACCCCTAGGCTAAGCTGGGCGTGGTGGTGCACACCTATAATCTCAGCACTTGGGAGGCTGAGGTTGGAGGATCACCACAAATTTGAGGCCAGCCTGGGCTAAATAGTGAGTATAAGACCAGACTGAAATACATAGGGAGACCCTGTCTCAAAAAAAATTTTTTTAAACTCTAGGTTAGATAGATTCTACATTCAAGTATCTGGGGCTGTTGAAAAGGAATAATTGAATAGTATTTTGGCTCTTCATCCTGCCATAACCACTATTACTGTGCCATTTCTTATATTTGACTGGGAATTAAAATAATAACCAGAATAAGTTCCCTTCTTCTATTCACCTAGCACTCCTCTCTTGCCTCACTGGAGCCCTGTGCGTGGGCCGTAGAAGTCACACAGCCCACAGAATCTCAGACTGAAAGACATCTTCAAGGTCTTGTGATTAGATTCCACTTCTGCTGCCTAACTCTGTGAACAGTGTCCTTACCCACTTCATTCAGTGCCCAGGCGTGGAGTATGTTATGACTCTCACTTTATGTATTTATTTTGAGGTTTTGGGGGGTTTTTTTGTGCTGCTTTGTTTTGTTGGATTTTTTTGTGAAGTTTTTTTGTTTTTTTGACAAAGGTTCTTGCTATGTTGTTCAGGCTGGCCTTGAACTCACTATGTATCCTTGCCTTGTCTCGAACTCATGGTGATTCTCCTTCCTCAGCCTCCCAAGTGCTGGGATTCTAAGCATACGTCACCACACCCAGCTTTGGATAAAATATGGCTAAAAATGATCTCTTTTTCATTTTCTTCAATTTTTTGTCTTGTCTTGTCTTGTCTTGTGGTGCTTGTGATGCTAAGGTTGCACTCTACCACTGAGTAACATCCACAACCCCCTCATCAATCATTTTAAAAATCATTCACCCCTAGCATTCTAATTTTTATTGCCTTTGTGGTAATAATCTACCATTTTACGTAGCATTTATCTGCAAAGTTTTTGGAGTTATTACATCAAATGAATGATAAATTATAATAACAAAAACATGCATACAGCCTAAATGTTAATACAAGTAGTAGAAGAACATGCAGCCTTTACATCCTATGTCTCTGAAGAGTGTATAATTGCACAGAAGATGTCTAAATTATTAAAAGAAAAATAACTTAAGGTCCCAAATGTGTAGTACAAATGAGTGAAAGCTATTTTTGTTTGTTTGTTTGAGACAGACTCTCACAATATAGTTCAGGCTGGCCTTGAATTCACTACGTAGTACAGGCTGGCCTTGAACTCACAGTGATCCTCCCTCCTCAGCCTCCTGAGGGTTGAAATTACAGGCATGTACCACCACTCCCAGCTATGAAAGCTATTTTAAAACAAGCTAGAAGAAAAGATCCAAAGGTTAAGAGCGGTTATCGTTGTGTGATGATATATTTCTTCTTTCTGCATTTTCTAAAATAAGAATGTTTCACTGGGAGACCACACACCACTCAGAACATTCTTTTTTTTTTCATTAAGTTTATTGGTACATATTAGGTATACAATACAGTTACACTCATCATTGGGATTCAGAACATTGAGAGAGAAACTGATTAGCTACTTTGATTTGGGGGAATCGGAGACACCGAATGGAGGAGGTGTTCTTTTAAGGTCAGATGGTAACTTGGTGATAGAATAAAGATCAGTGTTTGCAGTATTTGTGAATTTTTGTGTTTTAACTGCCTCCCTACCTGCACTCACCCCACCTCTGACACACACTGACATAAATTAATGAAGAGCTATGACTATCAGCTCCTGATATTCTGTAGGTGGTGGTGAACCATGTGCTCCAATTCACTGTCTTTTCCCTGGAGGTCTTGGTAGGGAGGAAGCCAAGAGAATTTGAATGCTAACCAAATTATGTCTGAAAAGCAGCACCCATGCCCATGATCGCTGGAACAGCGAGCCAATCACAAGCCTAGATTATCTGAGACTGTGTTAACTCAGACCACATAAGTATCAGGCAGATTACTTCAACTTTGACTTAGAAAATACTGTAATTTTAATCCCCATACAGGATTTTTTAAAGACTTGTAGTCCAGTTTGGACAGGACTGTGGAGAAATGGGAATATAACTTTGATAAAAACCTCTTAAAACTGAAAACAGCATATCCTAAGGCCCAGCAATTCTTCTTCTAGTCATATACCCTAGAGAACAATCCTGCAAGGCTACAAGTAGACGTGAGCAAGCATTTTCATTGCAGAAATGTTGGATTTTATAAAAATTGTGAACTATCAAACATCTCTTATTGTTAATGGATAAATAAATGTCATATATTTATAGAATGGAATCTTCCCAGCAGTTAAAAGTGGTGATGCATATAGCATATGAATCAATATGGATAGTTCTACATGTAGTTAAAAGAAAGAGATCTTTGAGGATTTAAAAGATCTTGTCATTTCCACAAGGATAGACATCAAAATATGTCTTTCTGGGGAAAGGAGCAAGATCTAAAATGATAGCTGAAGTAAAATGTCATTTCTATAAAAAATACACTTGATCCTAGCTCAAAGGCTGAGAAGCAGTCTATAAAAATAGAAAATACTCCACTTGCCTTGCAAGTGCAAGGTCCTGAGTTCGATCCCCAGTATCAAAAAACAACAACAACAAAATTTTTAAAAATAAAAAATAAACAAACTACATCTACCCATTTCAATAAGTGCAGACAAATACAATTACACAAGAACATTCTAGAAAGATATATATTTAAATAATCACAGGACTTATTAGTCTCAGCAAACACTTTATCCTCTAATATATTTATATAGGTTTCAATGTTCCATAAAGAGCTAAAAAGAGAGTTCTGTAAGTTCCCACAGCACCCCACCTCCGCCTCAACACACTGTCTCAACCAAGGTGACTGACGTTAGGAGAAAGCATCCCAAAGCCCTCGCTCACCTTTCTGGCCCTTTGGGGGACCTCAGCAAGTCCCAGGCAATGACTCCTTGCTTATACAAGAAAATAGTTGTCAGAGGTGCCATTTCCCTGATGATGGTGAAAGCAAAGTATTTGGGAGTTTAGCACCAGCCAAGCCAACAGGAAAGAGGAAAGCAACTCCCACATTTCATACCTGTCAAAAACCACTGCGGAATAAGCCCGCTCGGCAAAGATGACATCTGCAGCCCAGAACTCCTTTGTGGCCTTCAGACCTCTGCCTTTGCCCTCGGAAGTGAAGACCTCCACGTTCTCCATGCTCCCTATCGTCATCTCAGGGTCTGTCCAGCCAGCTCGGGGGGTACTTCACACTGCGCCAAGCCTCTTGTCTCTGCTGCTATTTCAGCACCTTCAGCATCCCAAAGAGCAGGACTATAAATGGACAGTCCACCTCCCCTTCCCCACCCCCTCAGCCTCTGGGCCCTCACCACCCCCTCCACCACTGTTCCTGGAGTCAGGGATAGAATAGGGAAGAGGATAGAGACCTGGGAAGAGTCTCCTTCATCTCCCAGCACAGTAGAAAATAGCTAAAGGCTACTGTGGTCCCAGGATGGGACCTGACATGTTTACAAAAGTTCCTTTGCAAGAAGCAACTCTCTGCATGAGCTAAGCTCTGCACTGCAGTCAGGCTCCACATGAGTTGAGCAGTTGGTCAGTAGGATATTTTTAGCAGCCAGATGCCTCTGCCTATCAAAAGCAGTCAGCTGGAGGGGTCCAAGAAAAGAGGCAAGGTGATATTTGCTGCTCTGGGACCCTTCAGCTGTCAGGCTCACATTTCAAGTAAGATGGGCCTCTCTTACTGTACCCTCTAATGTCTCCCCAATGCGGAGACACTTTGCAGGAAGTAGAGACTAAACTGAGCTCTCTGGCATATAGGTAACCGAACCATTTGGGTTCTCAGGGGGCTTCCTCCTTCCCAACTAGGGCTCCCACAGCACCCCCACATAAAGGCATGGGGTCTGAGGGGTTCTTAGCTTCATTCATGATGGAAGTGTGCTGGATACAGACAAGAGGGGCTTTGAAAATAACAACCCTTTCTCTATCTTTCTATCAAATTCCCTGAAACATGTCTGGTGCCAGGGGATTGGCAGTGTGCTCTGTCCTTCCTCTTACCCGGGGGGATTTTAGAGGTTCTTTTTTTTTTTGGTGCTGGGATTTCGGGACCTTGCGCTTGCGTGGCAAGCACCGGAACCGAGCTAAATCCTTGGCCCACCCGGAAGGATTTTAGAGGCACAGTTCTAAACTCTCATCGAACTAAATGCCATTCTTCTTGGTTATCAAAAGAAAGACACTTGCGGATCTGCAGCTATGGCTCACCTTCCATGTAGCACTGTCGATACATCTTGTCATGGTTTAAATGTATGCCCCAGAGTTCATGTGTTGGAAACTTAATCCCCAGTGCACAGTGTAAGAGGGGGTACATTTAAGTGGTGCTTAGCTCAAGAGGGCTGCATCCTCATGACTGGATTAATGCCGTTATCAAGGGTTACTTATTTGGGCAGTGGTTTACTGATAAAAGAATGAGCCCCTTGCCCCAAGATGCTTCAAAAAGGCTCCCAAAAAATGCAGCCTCTCCATCTTGAACTTTGCAGCCTCCAGAACTATAAGCCAAAAACATTTTACTCATTATTAGTTGCCCAGTCCTGGGTTTTATGTTACAAATAAACTAAGTGTACAAATGCGCTAAGACATATCTATTTACCGGCATCCTGTGCCCTGGATCTTTGTGGATAGGTAGCTCATAAGCACTGCTTTCTGAGTTGAACAGACCTGACCTTGAATTCTAAGCCTGACACTACCATCTTGAGACAGAACTTGCAAAACAAGGATGACAATTTCTACTTCCCTGGACTGAAACGAGAGTTAAATGAGGTAATATGTATAAGAACATGACACAGCACTTGACACTTTATGAAATACTTGTTAAACGATGGCTTCTTTATCCTGTCATATTATAATCCCCAAACTATCAGGATGTGCCAGAAAACCTAGTGTGTCTTCAAACAAGCTGCATCTCCTCAAATTCCTTTGACTCTTAGAAGCACATCAAAAACCCTTATATCTTAACTCTTAGACTATAAGAGCATATATCCTGGTTTTTAGGTCAGAATGCGTAGATCATTGGAGCTAAAGAATCAGTGACTTCAGATGAATTCTGAAAAGCAAAACAGCTTAGACATTTAATTTTTATACCTCAAGAAAAGTAAACATCACATGCTTCCAAGAGAAAATAAACAGTAGGAAAAAGTTTTTCAATCCACGTTAGCTTCCAATGAATGCCCTGAATCTACAATCCTTGGCAACTCCAGGCCCTACCACTGTAGTCTTGCCCTGGGCACCAGTGGCTCAGCCTGGCAGGGACTTACTTGCTCTTCTATGGACTGGAATATGTTCAGCCCAAGCCACAGTCTTGGAAGAAATCTACCTACCCTGAGACCAGAAGGAGAGAGGAAGCACCAGCCCAAAGTATCAGTTATATCTATGAGCACCAACATTATCAGAACAATAATTACTTTATTATTAAAGTGTAGTAGGTGGAACATGGCCATCCAAAGACACCCAGGTCCAAATCCCCAGATCTGTGACTATGTTGCCCGTGGATTGAATGTCTCTACCAGAACTCATGTTGACATGGAATCCCCATATGAGGTATGAAGAAGGTAGAAACTCAGTCCAGTCTTGGTGTTTGGAGACGGGGTCTGTGGAAAGTTGTTAAGGTTAAATAAGGACAGGGAGATGGGACCCTGATCCAACTGGACCACAGATTCATAAGAGACCTGCATGAGGATGCTCTGCATTGCCAGGTGGTGCCCTGTGCCACATTTCAGTCTCAATCAAGAAGGAGCACTTTAGCTGCAGCCACCTGATCTTGAATCCCCAGCCTTCAAAACCGTGAGTCAAATAAATTTACTCTTTATAAAGTGTGCAGTCTGTGACATTCAGTGATAGCATCAGAAAATGGACTAATACACTACAAAAGGGACTTTGCAAATATGATTAAATTAAGGACCCTGAGATGGGGAGATGATCCTGGATTATCCCTGTGGTACCGATGTAATCACAGGGATCCTTGTAAGAGGGAGGCAGGAGGGCCAGGGTCACAGAAGGAGATACAACAATGGAAACAAGAGGGTAGGGTCAGAGCCAGATATTTGAAGGTACCACGTGGCTGACCTTAAAAATGGAGGAAAGGATCATGAGACAAGAAATTTAGGCACCCTCTGGAACCTGGACTAGGCAAGGGTCCGGAGTGTCACCAGAACCCCCAGTGGGAGCACCGCCCTGCCTGCACCTTGATTTCAGCCCTGTGAACCCCACTGCTGGCTTCTCACCTCCAAAACTGTAAGATGATGAATTTGTATTTTTTAAGTTACTACATTTGTCATAATTTGTTACAGCAGCAATAGGAAGCTAGCCTATAAAGCATTATACTTAATCTCTCATCACAATAAATACTAATATCTCTCTATTTTGAAATGAAATTCATACATAATATAATTTACTAGCTGTTGTACCTTACAAAACCATAAACTACTAGCCTGCCCTAATAAGAGAAAAATAAAAGTTAATTTATAATAAATGAATATATTGTGAAGTATGTAAATGTTCTCATTAGTCATAATACAGCTACACCTACTAATGTGATATAGATATATAGATAAATATATAGAGAGAATCCAAAATTGAATAATATGAAATATTTGTTTTCTTTTTGAATTTTGAAATTTTTATTAGTATATATGTTTGCAGGACATAATGATTGCATTCATCGTGCAGAATTGGTCTAAGTACATCACAATCTTAACTGGTTTTTCATCCCTTTTCCATTCTCCCTAACCCTCCCTCCATCTCTTGATCCTCTTCCCATTTGCAAAAGTTTATCTTATTTTGGAGACACAAATATAACACAGGACACTGCTGTCTGTGCCATGGTATTCTGAAACCATGAATATCTCTCAGCGGGGTTCTGAACAAAAGAAAGTATAACTTTCTTCAATTAACAAGAAATCAGATTCCTAGAAAATTCAGCATATATTAAAACTTTTTTTAAAAACCATCCTATGACCACATGCAAATAGTGTTCTAGATTCAGAAAATTATGAACAGGTTTTCACCCACCTGAAATGCACACCTGGATATGGGCATTTCTGCAGGATGGGCAGATATTCTTCACTGCATATGGTTGTTCTCTATTTCCCAGGACTTCCAGAATCTCTGGCCAGGATAATGAGGCAGGAGGTGTTGGCACTTATTCCTGGGCTGGTGGTGGGGAAGGGGGAACTGGGCTGCATTGCACTGCATCTCAATACTAATCTTATGTAAAAGTTTTGTACCCATCCACCCTTTGCCTTCCTTGTTTTTGTTTTTGTTGTTGTTGCTTTTTTCCAGTGGGATCCAAACCTTTCCTTTTTTTTTTTTTTTTGGTACCAGGGATCGAACTTGGGTCCTTGCGCTTGTGCAGCAGGCGGCAAAACCACTGAGCTAAATCCCCAGCCCCAAACCTTTCTTGATAGCCCTGTTCTTGACAACAACATGCCAAAAGCACCCTTAATCACTGTGACAACCAGAAATTCTTTTCACGTTTCTGAAATGCTTCCTACATAGCACAATTGCTTCCATTCAGAACTGCTGCTCTTTGTCAGCAGGAAAAACAAGACTAGAGTTTTGAAAAGATTTTTAACTTGCCCTACTAAAATGTTAAGTCAGAGAAGAAAAGAACATGAGAATTTTCTCTGATAGCACACATCTTGAAGTGTAGAAGAAACAGGCTCATTCTGTGCTTCCTGAGAGACCAATCGAGGGATCTAGCTGGACCCAAGTGCATGACAACAGGGTATGGGTGTTAAAGATGGTAGACTGGAGCTTCACAGACCTTCACCATCACGTTGCTATAGAAGAGCCTTCTTCCACTCCAAGATGTTGGAAACATGTTCATTTCTTAATGATTTCAACAGTCATCCAGTGTCTCAATCAAAAGAAACAGACTGGAAGAATGGATCAAGAAGCAAGATCCAACAAAACACTGCATACAAGAAATACATTTAATTCAAAAATAAATTCATAGACTAAAACTAAAAGGATAGAAAACAACACTCCATGTGACAGGAACCCAAAAAAATACCATGGGCTGCTATTCTATTTGCAGACAAAGTGGATTTCAAGTCAAGACTGATTAAGAGAGACAAGGAATGTCACTACAACCTTGTAAATGGAACAATCCAAGAGGAAGAGATAATAATCGTGAATATATGTACACCAAATAGCAGTGTTGTCACCTATGTAAAACAATTATCAACAGAAATGAAAAATTAAGTACATGACAGGGCTGAGATGTGGGATGCATAGGCTACTGCTTCTGTGTGGTGGGCATCGTCAGGACGCAGCTGCTTTCGTTGCTGCCTCCTGCACCACCATAATCTGCTGTGGAGATCTGTGTCTCCAGGCCAGGAGAACAGTGAAGCAGAGTTCCAATGTCCAGGCCTTCTTCAGCAAGCTGTGGATACTGGTTGAGCAAGCCCACACCAACAAGTTCATCACCTGAAAACAGAAGGGTCAGAGACTTTTGGTTTGGATAAAAAAGACTTGTGAAAGAAATTCTTCTCAAGGGCCAGAGATTTAGCTCAGTGGTTCCGCCACTTGCCTCGAAAGCACAAGGTCCCGAGTTCGATCCTCAGTACCAAAAAAAAAAAACCAACCAAACAAACAAAAAAACCAAAGCTTATGCTGGGTCCGAAGAGGCCGGGAGTAGGGGCTGTTATGGAAAGTACTATCAATACACTGGGCACAAGACTAGTCACAGGCTTTAAGTGTCTTCTTAATATAAGAAGGGGCTCCACTCAACCTGCATCTTGAGTAGAATCTGTGTCCAAATACCACACTGAAGCCTCAATTTTTGAATTGTAGCCTGGTATTTATATATTGTCCTGAGCCTTTTATCTAATAACCTAAGAAAGTCTCGAGAAAGTGACTGTTGTCCTCCATCGGTTAGGTTACAATTGGAGGAATGTGTACAAATAAGCAAGGAGATGGAGATGGAAGGCAAATCTATATAGTTTGGGATAAGTTTTCAATCATTAGGACAATTTGTGCGGCTATATCAACCCTCCAGCCACTAATCGGCCAAACCCTGGAAACTGCAGCTGTTCTCTTTTCAAACACCCCTTGACTGAGCCACACGCTGGCAGGGGTCCCCATCTAGTGGCAAATCACAGGAGCTACCAGATTTTAGCTCCAAGGCTTACTCTTTTATCACTCGGTTTGACCTCCTTTGTACCTGGTGCTAAGGATCATTTAGGACAAGGTCCACAGCTGTCCTTTAGGCCTATGAACTAAGAATGGTTTGTGCCCTCTTTAATGGTCAAAGGAGAGGGGAATTAAAGGATAATACATTGTAACACATGAAAATTACATAAAATTCAAATTTCAGTAACTATAAATAAAATTTTATTAGAAAAGAATCATACTCATTTGTTCACATCTTTTATTTTCTTTCTTTTTGTTGTTGTTATTTTTTGAGACAGAGTCTCACTATGCAGCCCAGGCTGATCTTACTATGTAGCCCAGGCTGACCTTGAATTCACAATCCTCCTGCCTCAGCCTACCAACTGCTGGGATTACAGGCATGCACCACCACACCCTGCTACTTGTTTACATATTTTCTGTGCCTATTTTCACACTACAAAAATGGCAGAGTTGAATATTTTCCCTAGAGACCATGTGGTCCACAAACCCACAAATATTTACTATCTGGTCTTTTATAGAAAAACGTCTGCCAACTTTTGCTTAGACCAGAAATAGCAGAATGCTTGGCAATGTTAAATGGGCCAGGGAGCTCACTACCCCGGAGCACACTGGCTGGTCCATTCATTCATTTCATAAGTACTATGAGAGGCACAATCAAAGAGAAAGTTCTTGTACACACCTAGCATCCACATTCCAGGATGAGATGTTCCTTTAATACTCCATTATGTCCTGCATAATTACATCACTGAAAAAACTTCACATCCTCTCTTGTCCTTTTTCTTATTAAAACAGCATGAAGCTGGTGATATAGCTCAGTGGTAGAGTACTTAACTAGCATGCATGAGGCCCAAGGTTTGGTCCCTGGCATCACAAGAAAAACTAAGAAGAAAATAGCAGCCCTGCATGGTAGTGCATGCCTGTAATACCAGCAATTGGGAGGCTGAGACAGGAGGATTGCCATGAGTTCAAGACCAGCCTGAACTACATAGTGAGACCCTGTCTCAAAAAAAGAAAAAAAAATAGCATGCTTGTTTCTCTCTTTATCCCTCTAGCTCTAAGAAATTCTTAGCTGCAAGCTGCTTACTTTAAGGAATTCCTAAATTCATTTATTCTACACCCACCTATCAGTACATGTATCACACCATGATCAGGACCCAATATACAAAGATGCATAAAAAATGGAGAATGCGTCTTCAAGACATTGGCCATTTAGGGGAACTGGGAGGAGAATAAGAGGGTAGTTTAAAGAGAGACAGGAGGCAAAGAGGAAATCTTGCCAGTGCAGCCTGGGGAATCAAGACAGACTTCAGAAAACGTGGTAAAGGAAGACAAGGAAGGAGGAGGAAAGTTGGAACCAGAGGAGCGCATCTCAGGCCCATCTCAGCAGCATGGGCAGAGATGTAGAGGTCAAGATGTAGACAGAGGTCTACATGGGCCAGGTATGATGGGAGCTACAGTACCTCACATAGTAGACTTCTTTATTCTATTCTGGCACCAGACAATCGCTTTTTCTGTCCTGCTGTTCCATATACATTTGAAAGCCATTCTAACAGCAACAACTGTTTGAATGATTGAAATTGTTCTTTCCTTACATTGCCCCATTTTCACAGCACCTTCCCCTCTTCCTGGGAACTGGGGATTGAACTCAGGGCCTTTGCACTGAGCTCTAGCTCAGCCCTTTAAAAAAATTCATTTGTTTTGTTGATTTATTTATTTTAAGACAGGCTCTCACTAGGTCACTAAATTGTCCAGGCTGTGCTCAAAATTCTGATCCTCCAGCCTCACCCTCCAATTGCGCTGGAATTACAGGAATGCGCCACCACGCCCAGCTTCACAGCACCTCTTGAAGGGAGTACTATCATGGTTTTAAAGATGAATGTTATCATTATGTATATATAAAATGTACCAATAAGTGTTTTGCTTCCAAAACATAAAGATGAATGGAGGTTGAGAAAAATAAGAAATATGCTTAAGGCCTCCTACTTTAGCAACATCTAGGTAGAACCCTGGAAGAACTTTTATTCACGTCCACAAAGAGACAGCAGAAGAACATTAAAGCAACACTGTAGTAGTAAAACTGAGAAACGAGCTCAATTTCTATGAAGAATATCTAGGAGAATGGATAACTCATAGTGTATTCATACAATGGAATATTATTGAACTGGGAAAGTGGATAAATTAGAAACCCACATATCAGCGTGCATTAATATAAGAAAATGGCATCACTATTAAAAATAGTGAGTAAAAAAATACAAATTACAAATCAGGTATGGTAGTACATGCCTATAATCCCAGTACTGAGGGAGACTGATCTCAAGTTCAAGCCCAGCCTGGGGAACTTAGCCACTTGGCAAGATCCTGTCTCCAAATTAAAAAAAAAAAAAGTTCAGGATGGGTAGCTCAGTGCAAAGTCCTTCAATGCAATCCACAGTACCTCGTGCATGCGCACACACACACATGGAATGAACAGTACATATAAGTATTCCTCATTTAACAACCAAGTTATATCCCTGCAACTAGATCATTAGTTGGATTAGTTGCTAAATGAAGAATTGTATATACTATGTACATTACAATATTCAGAACAAAGAAACGGTCAAAGGAAACTCCAGCTTGATGATTTTGCTTTCATTTGTGTAACTCTTACATGCAGTACTATAATGTATAACAGAATGTAAAACTACAGTACTGTACTGTACAGTACAATCAGCAAAAATTACAGTACTGTACAAAGAAGGTATGCCACACCAAAAAAAGACATTGAAGCTCTATAACCAACAACAAAAAGACAGGTAGTAAGTCCAAACGGCACACCTCAATTGTTAAGTTTGAAGAGCAGTTAACAAGGTAAATCGTTAAATGAGGCATGTCTGTGTAATAACAGTTACACAAAGCTTTCAGTCATGCAAAGCAATATGTGGGACTGCATAACCTTTGTTCCTTTTCTCCAGCCCCACTGTGATTAAATGTGAGTTAATGGATAAAAATGCTTGTTAGTTTTGGGACACTAGATAAAATCTGTAACAGACCTAAAGTCCCAAAGTAAACTACTCAACTCCTTGTTTGCCCGGAACTGATGTTCCGGACACCACAATCTATAGAACAAGCTGCAAATGTCTGCTGACCATCAATACATGACAGTCGACCACTAACCTTTGTCCCTTTTCTTCAATTCTATATGTTAACTTCCCCCTCAACCCCCTATAAAAACAGCCTCGGACTCTGAGCCAGTTGCCTCTCTAAGCTATTTTGCTTTGGGAGTGCCATCTGGCCAGACTAATAAAGGTCTGTTTTACTTTCCAACTTGTCCGGTGTGTTCCTTCCCGGGTGTTCTTCGCTGCAGTCAGCTCCTCGGAGCATTTGGTAAGGCCAGTGGTCTTACAATATACATGTTACCTTAGGGTACATATGAAGTAAAAGTCTGAAGAAATACATGGGAATGAGAGATGCTCAATTCAGGACAGTATCACTTCTGAGGAAAAAAGAGATGGAAGAGGAAGCAGATAGAGTTAAATTGAATACTTGCAGTCCCCATGGTATCTACAGGAATCAGTATAGGTTTAATATTGCTGACTCATAACGTGCAAGTAGAGTGGGGAGGTAAAGGCAGTGAGATGATGAGATGGAGGAGGTGGGCTATGGTACACACACACCTGTAATCCTTGCTGAGACAGGCGAGGTGCAGATCAGCCTGGGCTATACAGTGAGTTCAAGGCCAGCCCAAACTACATAGCAAGACCCTGTCTTTAAAAACCAAAAAGAGAAGCAAGGGGCACCCAGGAGGTGCGAAAAGCTAGTAGGACTTAGTTTCACGTTTTGCAATAGACAATGGGCAGCCAATAACAACTTCAGATAGAACCCTTGGTAGCAACAGGGAGAGCAGATTGGAGCAGCTGCCATCAGAGGAAGGGAGATGTTAGCATGTTGCAAGTTAGAGATGCTGAGGAGAACCTGAAATAAAGCAATACCAATGACAAGAAGAAGCTTGCACCAAGAAACAAACCTATCAACAATAAACAGGTGGAATATTGTACAGCAGTGAACTGAAAAAATTACAGCTATTCCCAATAGCTTAGATGAATCTCAATGTTAAGTGAGACATTCAAGTCCCAGGATGCTGTAGAGAAAAATATAAATCTTATGAAGTTTAAAGACAATCTAAACACTTTTGCTATACATAAGTAAATATATGTGTTTATATGCATACATATGTTTGAGACAAATGGAAAAAGGAAATGAATGCAACAAGGGTACCGATTTCTTTGGGACACGGGATGAGGTGAGATATATGTGTACACTGTATACCTATTTATGTGTTACACACGTATTCGCTCACCTGAAAAGTCATTTTTGGACCAATGTTACCAATGTTTCATGACCAAGGAGTATGCTTTATCTACTTTGTGTACTAAAAGCCCTAACAAGGGAAAAAAGGATAAGGAAGGAGATTATGTATTTTTGAGATATTGTGCAGGGAATCTGTAGACTTTTCATTCTCACCAGGTTTTAGATTCACTCCCCTCGAGACTGCGGTCCCACGTGCTCTTCACTCCCTCCAATGGGAAGATTGAGTGACAGGAGGACCTAACTCCGGAGCTGGAGCCTAGTTAGAGGAGCCCGGAAATGGCGGGCGGAGGGGGCTGAGCGAGCAGGAAGGCGGGGCTAAAGGGGCTGTCCGGCACAAGGTCCCTACTGCGCTTGCGCAGTAGAACGCTTCGCCGCCATGGCGCCAGCGCCGTCCAGTCAGCCGTGGTTGGTGGCGGCGACTTCCCCTCTGGAAGCCGGGTCTCCGCCTCCTCCTCCCACCGCCCCCCCTGCTCGGCGGCGGAGGCGGCGGCGGCGGCAGCTGTTGTTCCTGCCTCTCCGCCACCTCCACCGCCGCCTGTCCTTCGGCCGGCGGCGTTGGCGGGGAGGGGGACAGTAGTTGTAGATCCCGCCCTTGCCTCAGCGAAGGTGAGTTCCCGCCTGGCGGCGGGGGCGGCCCGTTCTCCAGCGCCCGACTCCCCGGCCCGCGCAGGCCCCGCGCGTCCGCCGCCCCGCCCCGCGTGTGTGCCATGGCTGCCCGGGGCGCGGCCGGCGTCTCCGGTCTCCGGAGCGCGGCGTCTGGCTCTCCGCGGAGGACAAGGGGACGCCTCGGACAGGAGAGAGGCGGCCAGGCAGGGTCTGCGCCCCTGGGGCATCAGGGAAGGGAGAGGGAGGCCGGTGAACAAACCCCGAAAATTGAAGGGTCAGAGATAGGAGAGAAAAGCCCAGACCGTGGAAGTGAAATTCAGCATCCTGGAGAGTAGCGAATTCACGGTAGGATGTTTAGAAATGGAGTTTGGAATGGGTAAGGCTGTTCTAGGAAGTAGCTTGGGAGCTTTAAAGTTGCAGAGGTCTTCCCAGGAAGAAGGGGTGAGCTTTAGGGGGTCACTTTAGAGTTTTCCTAGCGCCCCCTTCTACTGCGGATTGAACCCAGGGCCTTTGCAATGAGCTACATCTTCAGCCCTTTTCCTTTTTCTTTTCTTTCTTTTTTTTTTTTTTTTTAATTTTGAGACAGTCTTGCTAAGTTGTTCTGGCAGGGCTCCAACTTGGTGATCCTCCTGTCTCAGCCTCCCAGAGTTTTGGGATTACAGGGGTGCACCTTCCCTAGATTTTTTTGAGGATATGACACTATAAATTACTAAGATGACAAATCCATCTTAATAGTGGTCTGAGTTTTAATGTGTATCTACCAGGAATAGAGCTTAGAGGTGGACATTAGAACAGTGAAAGCAATTTATTTCTTCATTACAGACAGTAGGGAGAAAAGTTGAGTTTTATTCAGATTTGCTCAGAGTTAACTGGGCCTTTGAAGAGGGAATGCTTAAGAAGGGGTAAGGGAGGGCGGAGTGAGTCAGGGTGGTGAATAATCACCAAGGTTTAGTCATTGTAAAGGCAAGTAGGCCAGCTGTCTGATGGCTGGGAATTATCAGGTTAAGCTGCTACCTTCCCACACAGACTGGGAGACAGACGTACCCTTCCTTGAGAAAGACATTCCTGAGTTAAGGGTCATTCCTGGGCATCTCAGGACATAGGAAAGAGGCCTGGGCTCTACCTCAGTGGTAGAGCGCTCCCAGCTCATGCAAGACCCTGGGTTCTGTGCCCAGCACCAAAAACAACAAAAAGATGTAGGAAAAATTTACAGTAGTAAACCCTTTTTAGTAAATGCTTTTTAAAACAGGTGGCTCTGGACATGAAGGTCAGTGGTAGACTTCTCTTGCTTACCATTCATGATATTCAGTACTCAGCACAAGAAACAGGTGAGGCCATGTAGCCATATGTGATGGCACACACCTGTAATCTCACCACTTGGGAGGCTGAAGCGAGAGGATCAGGGCAAGTTCCAGGCCAGCGTAAACTACATAGCAAGACCCTGTCTGAGAAAAAGAAAACAGATGAGGTAAGGGGCCTGTCATCAGGTGTTGGCTAGAACAAACAATAAATTCTTCTTACTGCCCTGAGCTTTTCCAAAACAATTCAAAGTGGGAGGGTAGTTGCTAAATTATCCCAGAGACCTGGCCATAGACTGTCAGAGGTCGTGTTCAATTGTGGTTAAGTCTCCTTGAACAGAGTCTTGGAGTTTTTACAGTTTTCACCAACACATTTCCCATAACACAAAAAGCTCTTTCTTTACCATCCCAAGCTAAGACGTTTGAGTTCTTAGAAGTACTGTGTACCTGCAAACAGCCTGGCTGTTGGGAACTGTGAGATAAGGCCTTAAAGCAGTTTTGGAGATGATTTTAGATTATGGCACTTGATTTCCCCTTAGATATCTGTAATACATTCAGACATACTTAATTTTTAGTATTTGCTTTCTTGCTTTCTGGTTTTTTTTGTTTTTATTTATAAAGGCTGATGGCCAAAATATTACAGACTAATTTAGATCCCTTTTCCTAGGAGAGGCACTCATAAATGTAATAACCTTATAAAAAATAATTTCTTCTGTCTTCTGCCTCGCAAGCAAAAGGATCCAAATTCAATCCCCAGTACCAAAATAATAATAATAATTTCTTGCTCGTGTGGTGGCAGACACCTACAATCTTAAGTACTCTGGGAGGCTGAGGCAGGAGGTTCACAAGTTCCAGCCCAGCCTGGGCAACTTAGCAAGACCCTCTCGAAAAATAAAACAGGGCTGGCTAGGGGTGTAGTTCTGTGCAAAGGCCCTGGGTTCAGTCCCCAGTACTGCAAAACAAATATAATAAAGTTCGTTAGAAATTGATTACAACCAAATGAGTGTCTTCAGGTAGCCTAGAGGATAAGTATCATTCATTGTTCTGAGATAAAAAATAAAATCTTTTCTTCTTTTGCTTTTATACTAAATTTCCTGCTTGTCACCAAGTATGCCTTAGCAGCTTATAGGTATCAAGACTACAATTCGATATGGTTCCCATGGCCATATCACAGGAAGATTTGAAAACAGCTCTTCATAGGAAAACAGCTTTTGCCAGACTTGATATTTGGAGGTTTTTTGCAATGACTTTGAATATGGGCAGACTTTTAAAGATGGCAGTTCATATAGTGCTGGCAGTAACTTTTATACAACTTCAAGGTAGTAAAATGAGAATAGTAGACTCAAAAATTTGACTAATGCTAGGTTCTGGTGTTCATTTCTCCACCCTGAGTATGTCCCACACTTCCCACACTTCCTGGACTTCAGTTTTTCATCCATTGGGTGGATTATTGGGACTAGTCCAGTGGTTCTCAGTTAAGGGTGTTCTCACCCAGACCACACCAGAGGCATTGTCTGGAGACATTTTCCCTTGTCACCAAGTAGGGAGGTGCTACAGGCATCTATTTGGTGTAGGCCAGAGATGTTGCGAACATCCTAGAATTTATGGGACAACCACACACAAACACAAGTAGAATTATCCTACCCAAGATGTCAGTAGTGTTCAAGGTTGAGGAATCCAGCACTAACTCCTTATAGCTTTAAAACAGCTGCTTTAGCCATCCTGTGTTGGTATTCTCCCCCAGTCTGGCTTTATTCTAGAACTATAATTCCTGAAACACGAAACTGCCCTTTAGTGGCTATCAGGTAACATTCAAAGAGTAATGAAATCTCTACCAAGTTATGGTTGAAATTATTTACCAAATTATAATAGTTAACTAAAGAATTACCTTTTGTCACTGTATTTCAAGTAAATATCCATTAGCAGTTCAGGTAACTATGACTTGCAAATGCCAAATATTTGGTATATTACACTATTTAAAACACTTAAGACTTAGCTTTTTCTTTTTTTTTTTAGGTAATTATAAAAGACAAATAGCTGGGCATGGTAACACATTTCCCGAATCCCCACTACTCAGGAGGCTAAAATGGGATGATCACAAGTTTGAGGCCATCCTGGGCTACAAGAAGGAAAAATATAGTTTGATACTTAACCAGTATCAGTATTTTTTTTTTAAAGCTCTTGCTGGAAGATTCCTCCAGAAGTTACCAAAGGATTATTGTCAGATATGTCACAATTCTCACTTTCAGAATCTCGATAGAAACTCAGCATGAATGCATACACTTGTGACCCTAGTACTCAGGAGGCTGAACCAGGAAGATGATGAGTTTGAGGCCAGCCTGGACTTCATAGATCCCCCCCAAAAAACAAAATAGGCCCCAGGATGTGTAGCTCAGTAGTAGAATGTTTGCCTAGCATGTGTGAAGTCCTAGATTCAGTTCCAGTACCACACACAAAAAGACACAATCCAGGTGTGGTGGCACACACCTTTAATCCTAGCACTCAGAAGGCTCAGGCAGGATCCCTGAGAGTGAGGGCAAAATAGGTTATATATGAGTTCAAAGGCCAGCCTGAACTACCTGTCAAGACCCTGCGTTTAAAAAAAAAAAAAATTCTATTGGGACCATTAAAACTGCTTTGAAGCCAGAACTGATCTGAAGTAGCTCCCAAGTCCCAGCTACTTGGGAGACTGAAGCAGGAAGACTGCTTGAGCCTGGGTATTCTAGACCAGACTGGGTAACATGGTGAGAACTTGCCTGTCCTAAAAAGGTTAATCACCGTAGACAGTGTGTATTAATTCTGAGTTGATGTTCTGAAAACCTTGGTAATTTACCTAGCTGACTTTAAAGTCAAATGTAAATTATTATATATATA
>NW_004624749.1:16447795-16466405 GCF_000247695.1 Heterocephalus glaber
ATACTTTTTTTTTAATTTACCAGATTCTTTCTAAAATATTTCTGGTTTACGGTTATCTTGAGTACATAGTATTTTTAAGCAAAAAAATTTTTTTTGAGACAGGATATCACTTTGTAGTCTAGGCTGGCCTTGAACTGACAGCGATCCTCTTGTCTCAGCCTCCCAAATGCCTGGATTACAGATCTGTGCTTTCAGACCCAATTTAAGCAAATCTTTAAATCTGTACACTACCTTAACCTCAGTTTGAAGATATCCAGTGTAACAAATATTTATGGAGTTTTTGGATTGTTGTGTTGTTTTTTGTTTTTTGGGTTTTTTTGAGACAGGGTCTCACTATAGTTCAGGCTGGTCTTAAACTCGCTATGTAGCCCAGGCTGGCCTTGAACTTGTGGCAATTCTCCTGCCTCAGCCTCCTGAGTGCTACGATTGCAGGCTTGTGCCACCATGCCTGGCAGCTATGGAGTTTTTAACTACAGAGTCAAATTTTTTGCAAAAATTAAAACAATACAGACATGTACAGAGAGCAAATGTTAAATGTTTCCCCAACTATTTCCCAGGTCACATTAAGTTTAGTGTACATCTTTTCAGATTTTTTTTCTGTAGAAACTTAGCCAACGATTGGATTATCAAATCAAATTCACATGCATCAGCCATATAACCCAGTAGCAAAGCTTAGTAATTATTTCAAGTATACAGCAGTTGAGATCCTCAAATGAAGTGGAGAAGTGTCTAGTACACGAAAATGGCTCCTTGTAGAGTGTTTTCCCACGTCACATATGTAGCTCTGGCCCAGGATAATAAGATTTCTAGGTGAAGTTAACAAGAGTGCTTCCCACAGTAGATTGTGAATTACCTCCATGTTTCACCACAGGAATGTGTAGCTTATGTAACGTGAGCTATGTCTTGTAGATTTGGAGTCTATTGCTATCAGCAGCCCTTAGCCAGGGGCACCTTACTAAGAGAATTTTAGAGCTGAGGTCTCTTCTTCATGGCACATAGAGGCTCTTGGCTCAGGTCTGGATGTCACCTGTCTTCCCTCTCCCTTCCCTGGAAAGGAAGTAAATGGATCCTAGGCCAGCCACACTAGCTCCTTCCTTACAGGAAACACATGTATACATATTTAATTTTGGTTTGTATATTTTTTTTGGTTTTTTTGAGACAGGGTCTCCCTGTGTAGTTCAGGCTGGCCTCAAACTTGCTGTAATCTTGACAGCCTCCCAGTGTTGGCATTACAAACATGCACCACCACACCTGGCAATTTTTTCTTGTATATTTTGGGTTTATACTAAAACTGGATTTTTTTTTATAGGTACATAGCTAGTGTCCTACATCTTGTTTTTTCCATTCATACATCATGGATTTGTCTTCATGGCATTACATGTGGTTCCAACTCACTCAGCTGTATAGTTTCGATGTTACCCAATTGGCATTTGTCTTAGTCCATTTTGTGTTGCCGTAACAGTACCACAGCTGGGTAATTTATGTAGAAAAGAAATTGTCCCTCACAGTCTGTTCTGGAGGCTGGGAATTTGTGAATGAAGGCACCAGCATCTGTCAAGGACCTTTCTGCATTGTCCCATGGCAGTAGAGATCAAAGTTGAAGTGCATGGCCCTCAGCATAGACATGAAACCAACTGTGAAGGGGCCACCCATGTAGTGAACATTTCCCATGGGCCCCGCCTCCCAACACTGCTGCATTCAGGATTATGATTCAGGATTATGCTCTTTGAGAGACATAGTCAATCCATAGCTTCCTGCTTACAAACCCATAAACTTTTATAAAACAAATTTGCCAGGTGTAGGAGAGGCACATGCCTGTAATTCCAGCACTCTGTAGGTTAAGGCAGGAGGATCACCATGAGTTTGAGGCCAGCCTGGACTACATGCAAGACAAAAAAATGAATATACTTCCACTCTTGGGAACTTTATTTCCTCCCCCCGCCCCAGATACTGGGGTTGAATACAGGGCCCACACACTGAGCTACATCTTCAGCCCTTTTTAAAAAAATACATTAATTTCAGACGGGCTCACTAAATTGCCCAGGCTGAGCTTGAACATGTGACCTTCCTGCCTCAGCATCCCAAAGTGCTGGGTTTACAGGTGTGTGCTACTATGCCCAGCTTTTTGAGAACTTTAGATTAAAGTGTAGACCTCAAATGTAAATGTAATTTGGGCATAGATTATTATGAGGATACAAAGAGTTGAAGTTGATGTATAAATATCACCATAGCTTTGAGGAGCTTGTCTAAGCCTTTTAGGTGAAATGCGTGGGGTCACATTAGTACCAACTATAGAAGAACATTACCTACCACAAGAAAAGGAGAACCATGTGTGGCTTCTATGTGATGCTCAAAAGACAGTAGTGTACAGCCATCTTTCAGTATCCACAGGGGATTAGTTTCCTGCAGATACCAAAATCTAAGATGCTGAAGTCTCTTATATAAAATGGGGTAATATTTGCATATAATCCATTCTCCCATAATCAGATCATCTCTTGATTACTTGTAATACCTAACAGTGCTATGCAAATAGATGTTAAATTATGTTGTTTAGGAAATAATGACATTGAAAAAAGTCTGTACAGATTTAATACAGGAATGATTCTCGAATATCAACTCTTAGCAGTTGGTTTAATCTAAAGGTGTATGAAGTGACTGCCTGTCATCAGAATCAGTGACTGTCCTAAAATGTACTGCAGGCTGAGTGTGGTAGTGCACCTGTCATCCCAGCACTCTGGGAAGCTGAGACAGGAGGATTACAAATCTAAGCCCAGCCCAGGCATCTCAGCAACTTAGTGAAACCCTGCCTCAAAATAAATTTAAAAGGGCTGGGAATGTAGCTCATTTGGAAGATCCTGGGTCAACCCCCAGTACCACCAAAAAAAAACAACCCTAACATTTTTTGAGATTATTTGCTCTAAAACCAAATGCCATAACTGAATTTTTTAGCCAACCTTTGTGTGTTGGTATCCCTGACCATTTCCATAGTTTATTCTACCGCTAGTGCTGCAGTAACATCTTTCAAAATGGTATTTTCTGGACCAAATAAAAATATGGTACCATATTAAATATTAGAATATTACTGAATGTTTTCATATTGCCATTCTAATGAGAAGAAAGCAATTACTGTAGTATTGTAAGCACTCAGGAGATGAGGATTTGATATGGTATATGAGAATTCTATGTAGTTGAAAATATCTTGAATGTTTAGTGTGATGTGTCTTACCTCTGTTTTCTCTGTAGATACTATATTGAATGAAGAAAGACTGAACTTTTACAGGTGCTTTATATAAAAGGCATCTGTGAAGTAGTGCTACAGTTTTAATAATAAAAGATTTTACATTATGAGGTGGGTTGAAAATGAAGGAATTATGTCCTACTGAAGCTTTTCACTGTAGCAGGTAAATATCTTATATGTCATCTTACTTAATCCTTACAAGAACCCTGTGTTGGGTCACATTGTCCTTTTAATGGATGAGGAAACTGGCAAAGAGAAATGACTTACATTTGGGGTATTAGGATTTAAGCTCAGGTCTTTATAACTTTGAACTCATTTTCTTTTCCCCATGTCTTCCATTATATCAGAAAACCACTATATCCTTAGAGAAAATGTAAGAGAAGCCAAGCTTGGTGGTGCACAACTATAATCCCAGCCCTATGGAAGGGTGAGGCAGGAAGATCATGAGTTCAAAACCACCCTGGACAACTTGTGACTAAGTGAGACTCTGTCTTAAATTTAAAAAGGGCTGGGGCTATTAGCCCTTGGTTCAATCCCCAGTATAATAGGGGTGGCAGGGAGGAGAGAAAGAAAAAGAAAACAAATGACATTATAAAGTTTGAGCTTGAAACTATTAATACAAATCAAGAGATATTAGATCCCTGCCCAGAGGCTTCTCTTGGAGTAGCTGAAGATTATGAACATACTATGAGGCAATCTTACTCTCAACTTCTCCCTTTTTTTAAGAGGCTTAGAATTGTAGAATGCTAGAGTTAAAAGATAAAATGTCTCCTTAGCTAGTGCCAGACATATCTAAGCCTGTAAATTAGATCAGACTCCCTATCCAGTATTCTTTCCCTTTATATGATGTGGCTTCTCATTCTGTATCATCTTTCCTGTATACTGTATCCTGGAGAAAGAATAGTCTTTAGTACACTACATTACAATAATCTTTTCCCACAGTGTTCATCTCATACTCTGAGACCTGGACGAGCTATTGGATCTCTTAACTGTGATATTGTAATATCTGGGATACCAAAGTACTAGTTACTGTACACACACACACACACACACACACACACACACACACACATGAAAAGCTTCATTTTCAAATTTATAGGAAGCAAAAGGAAGATGGATTTTGTGATTTTGAGATGATTGGTCTGTGTTGTGTAGTTATGAACTTTGAATAAATCGTCATAACAAGATTATGCTTGATTTTAGGTGAATGGGAGTAGAGTATTAGACAAAAATAAATTTTGTAATCTCTACATCATGATTTTTAGCTCCCTGATTGTTGTACAGTCTCACTATTTGGGGAAAGTTCATGCTGAAAACCTGAAGCAAGTACTAGATAAATATGATCAGATTTCTCCACCAAGTCCTCAGACTGACAAAGGTAAGGTTTCTTTTACATCATTCATATCTGTGCCATCTATGGTCTTTGGGACTATCTTCTTTCTTTTTTCTTTTTGGTACCGGGGATTGAACTCGGGTCCTTGCGCTTGCACAGCAGGCGGTGAAACCACTGAGCTAAATCCCCGGCCCAGGGACTATCTTCTTTCACTTAGCATAATGTCTTCAGGGTTCATCCATGTTGTACTGTGTATCAGTACTTCATTACTTTTTTACTGCTGAATAGTATACTATTATATAAATATATATATATATATATATCCATATATCTATATATTTTGTTTGGTCATTTATCAGCTGATGTACAGTTGGGATTGTTTTCACTCTTTATCGCTGATAGTATTTATTTCATTGTGTAGTTGTACCACCATTTGGTTTACCCACTCACCTACTAAGTGAAATTTGAGGTATTTTCTTTCTTTCTGGGGCTACTATAAATAAAACTACTAAGAACATTCATGTACCAGTCTTTGGCTAGGTGTATATCTTCTTCTCTTTGGGGTAAATACCTAGGATTGGTATAACTAGGTCATTTGGTAAGTGTGTGTGTAACTTCTTATGAAACTGCCAAGCTGCTTTCTTCTTAAGTGTTTATACCATTTTATGTTCCTACCAACAATCTGTGAGCCTTCCCATAGCATCACATCCTTACCAATACTAGTATTATTGGTCTCCATGATTTCAGTCACTCCAGTGAGTGTGGGGTGATACTCATAGTAATTTTAATTATCATTTACATGATGGCTAATGATCTTCACCATCTTTTTATGTGGTTATTAACCATTTATATATATACTTTTCTGACATGTCTGTTAAAATATTTGCCCATATTTAGTCAAGTGTTTGTTACTTTATTATTATCCTAATCAGAATTTTCGTACTATTTAAGTTGAAAATCAGCTAATTTTTCTAGTTCATCAAATTAGGCCACATTTAGACCCCTTTTCATCTTAGATTTCCAGGAAAATAGTTCATCATTAATGACTAGAGAGTTCTGTATCAGGCTTGCTTTTGTTAAAGGGAAGAAATAATCATTTCTGCATGGGTTTTGGTGCTGCCTCCTAATTTTTGGAGATAAAATATCCCCCAGAAGTGTGTAAGGTGTTTATTATAGTAAGTATACTTCCTGCTATATTTGTATTTATTTATTCAAGATTTAAAGTGGGGGTAAGAAAGAGTATCAGGAATAATGAGTGCTTCCCTTCTGTCCCTTTTATAAAAGAATCAAGCAGACAAAAGCTCTGATGCATCTATGATCTTCTGAAACTTTTCTATGTCAGTTTTATCTCTTCCAGCTTTCTCTCCATTTTCTCCCTTATCCTCTCACCAGTACTTTGAGAGAACAAACAGAAGTGTTCTAGCATGCTTTGTAACCAATCAGAAGTTGTGGAACGAAATCCAAGCACTACACAGAAGATACAGAACTTTGTCTTTCACATCCCTCATACACTATACCTAAGAGTAGTTTTCAGCTCAGAGCTGAATTTCTAATTTCCACCATTCCCAAATCATTTTATAAACATCGTTTTTTTAATTTTATTTATTTTTATTTATTTATTTTTTGGTACCGGGGATCAAACTCGGGTCCTTGTGCTTGCGAGGCAGGCAGCAGAACCGCTGAGCTAAATCCCCGGTCCGAAACAAGCCTTACAGTACTATAGTCAGGTGAGTGAGTTTATTTATTTTGTTTGAGTAAACTGAAGATTTTAAAGATAAAGTTACTTTTTTGTGGTTCTCTTAGAAAACGATATACAATAATATGATTAATCAGAACTTTTTAAGAATTTTTGTCAGTACTTTAGAAATTACATAAATATCCAGATCAGGCCACTCACTACAGATGTGTGGTTCTTATTCAAACCTCCATGTACATCTTAGCTGTACAGCAGCATCTTCTTTCCTTTGTGTCAGCTCCTTCTTACCCTCTTCCTCCCACTTTAGAGAAGGATGCAGTTACTTGTGAGTCCCCTGGGAGATGTTTGACCATCCTGATGCTACTTTTTGACATATGTTGTCAAAAGACTTAACTTTATGCTAACATAGGTTTTAATTTGTTTGGCCTCTTTATTTTTGAATCTCTTTTCAAGAGCAAAGGAAATATTTAGAACAAAACAATCTAGTAAGGCTTTTCTCCCCATCTTCCCTGCAGAGAATCCCTTTATGTCAACCTAATGAAGCATTCAAAGTCATATGACTCTTTTCAAGATGAACTTGAAGATTATATTAAAGTGCAGAAAGCTAGAGGCTTAGAGCCAAAGACTTGTTTCAGAAAGATGAGAGAGGACTATTTGGAAAGCTGTGGGTATGGGGAAGAAGTTGATTCCAGACCCAGGTATAGAAAGTTTGATCAAAGACTCCCATCTGGAACCGTCCAGACCTACCCAAGATCACATAATATTTCACAGACAGAAAACCGGTTACCTCAGTGGTTCCCAGATTATGACAACAGGCCAAGACTAGAGTCTCTGAGCTACTGTCAGTTCCCCAGGGACTGTTTCTCAGAAAAACCAGCACCCCTGAACCTCAGTCAGCAAGAATATAATCATGGTTCAGCCAATGTAGAATCTAGAAGTCCTGAGCACCTCTCCTTGGGATCCAAGACTGGTACCCATCAAGCCAGTCATCAGAAGAGAAGAAGGCACTCAGAGGAAGGCAAAGAAAAACCAAAGGAGGAACGACCCAAGCACAAAAGGAAAAGAAGTCCTGAGGAAGTGGATTTAGAAAAACATGAGAGTATCCAAAGAAGGAAAACAGAGGTAGAAACTGAAACTGCCCAGGTCAGCACAGAAAAGCTTAAGCATCGGAAAGAGAAAAAAAGCCGAGATGTAGCCTCTCAGAGGGAAGACCACCGTAAGCGTAAAAAAGAGAAAAAGGAGCAAGGCAAAGAAAGAACAGAGGAAGAAATGCTTTGGGACCAGTCCATCCTTGGATTTTGAACCTCTTTAGTTGGTTCTCCTGAGGTTAAATTGAAAAAAATAGCTAAGGAGCTTGGTTTTATGATACTCATGTTCACATCACTTACATGAACAGGTACTTTCATTCTCACAAAGGCCAGGTGAACGTAAAGTATTTCAGCATGCTTGCTCTCAAATGTGGGAATTCCTTTTCCTCATTTTCTGAAAGGATTATTACATTTTTCTTACATTTAATATAATTTCCCTCTAGGAGAGTGGCTCTGGTTTATTCAGATTGCCATGATGGTGGGATTATTTTTCCTTGGGAAATAATTTATTTTTAATTGGAGGATTAATAGGCTTTGCAGAATCTATTTCCTGATTAGATTTGTTTTAGCTTTGAGTTGGGTATTTTTATGTTCACTGGTTTTTTTTCTATAAAGCAATTCAGATTTTTTTTCCCCTTGTTAACTTGCAGTATATTTTCTAGATTGGAAAGTGGAAAATGAATACATTGTAATAATGATAAGCTTATGTTACATATAGTTTTAAAAGTTTCAAAAAGTCTTGATACAAAATCAGTTTATATTCTGCAGAAGTTTATAATAAAGTGTTTTATTAATAATAAAATTTGTGTGTTCTTTGTCAGTGATTTGTTCCCACTCAACAATTATTTTCTTTGGGGAGGAGAAAAGCAACAATTGGGCAATATGAACTTAAAAGGCAAGATGTTTTAGATAGGTAAAATTTTAAAGTTGTAAAAATGCTTTACCTAGGAGTATGGTGGTCCATGCCTGTAATTCCAACACACTGGAGGCTGAGTCAGGAAGATCACAAGTTGCAGGCCAGCCTGAGCTACATAATGAGATAAAAAAAAAATAAATCCTTATCTCCTATCTTAGGTACTTTTGTTGTTGCTGAGGCAAAATACCTGACATCCAGAGTTAAAGGAGGAAAGGTTTACTGAAGCTCACAGTTTATGGAGGTTTAAGTTCATAGTTGGCTGGCTCCAGGGCAGGGAGCCATGGCAGAGGGACATCCCAGAGAAGAAACAATTCATGGTGGGCAGAAGGTAGCAAAGCAGCAGCAAAAACCTGCCTCTCCCTTTTATCCCTTCCAGGCTGCCCACTCTGAATAATGCCACCCACACCCAGGGTGGGCCTTCCCATTATCCACACCCAGAACTATGGCGAATGATCAGTGAACTAATTTAGTAATCATCACCCTTAATCCTAGCATCACACACCCTAGATCCAGCCACCTCTACTACAAGTGCGTGAGGCTTTGGGGGACTTGTAGAGACAAACCTAACATCAGCTATACCAGGCTTATTTATATTTGAACCCAGCTTTTAAGGCAGAAATCTATGGCTGACAATAATTTTTCCAAACAGTTAAAACTGAAGAGAGGAATGTGTAAGAAAATCCCATTAGATTATTCAGTCTTAGCTACACTGTAAGAATATTCAGCAAGTTAGGAAGGTACTCTAATTTCTTCAGAATGATTCAGGTTCATGGGGATAGAAGGAGATTGGAGAGTAAGGAGAGGATGAGGAAATAAAAAATGGCTAAGATGTGATATGCAGATATACCAGTTCCCCAAGGTGAGTAATAATTATGTATCACATACTAATTTAAAACAGCACACAACTGAATATTCATATCCTTTTAAAACCGTAGAAATCTGTCACAAATCTGTCACCTATCTACAGAGGAAGATTTAAGTGTGTGGTATTGATAACCTTGAGAAAGCCACTCATTTTCAAAAGTTTTAGGACAAACTTTTGCCTTAAGATGTCAGGGAACCCTGTTCCCCACTCCATTCAATATGCAAATTAAGAGTAATCTGTAAAGCTGTTTGAGGAGCCCTCTGGGCTCCCCATTTTGGCCTGTAAGGCCCCTTCAAAATTAGCACTTCCTAAACCTAAACTCTGGAAAATATAAGGGGCAAGTTCTGGGTATGCTTAGGAAAAAAAAAAAAACTAGTTTAAAAAAATAGAATGTTTCTCAGACAAAGAAGTAAAAGCAGCAAATAAACATGAAAAAATGTTCAACATCACTGGTCATTCCAGAGATGCAGATGAAAACGACACTGAGATTTCACCTCACCCCAGAAAGAGTGGCTGCTATCAAGAAATCAACCAATAACAAATGCTGGTGGGGCTGTGGGGAAAGAGGAACCCTTCTCCATTGTTGATAAGAGTGCAGACTGGTGTGACCACTGTGGAAATCAGTATGGAGATACCTCAAAGAACTAGGACTAGAGATCCCATTTGACCCAGCTATTTCCCTGCTGGGTATCTTCCCCAAAGAATTAAAAGAATCATACCACAGAGATATACGTGCACCCATGTTTATAACAGCACAGTTTGTAATAGCTAAAGCTTGAAAACAGCCCATGTGCCCATCAACTGGAAACTGGATAAAGAAGATGTGGGTTGTTTATAAAATGGAGTACTACTCAGCCATAAAGAACGAGAAACTATAGAGTCATTTTATAGCTAAATGGATGCATATTGAGGCCATACTCTTAAGTGAAATAAATAGGACACATGTGTAAATACAGAATAGTTTCTCTAGTGTGAGAAACTGAAAGTGTAAATAAGGATTAAAAGGATTAATAACTAATAATTGATACTTTGAAATAGGAAAAGGTCCAAAGGGTTAGAGGTGGTGGGAGGAGATGGGGAAAGGAAAGAATGGAAAGGAAAAATTATGAGAAAAGAAAAAAAAATGGAAGCGAAGTCTATGTAAATAGGGAAGGGTGGAGGTGTGAAGGGCACACAGGTAATGGGGAAAAAATAAGAACCAAGATACATCATGTACAGGTACAAGCACCCAATGATAAATGTAAACATACTGTATACCTAAAATGTACCAATAAAAGAATTTAAGCAAAAAAAAAAAAATAGAATGGCTGTTGTAACATGTATGAACAAATGCTGAAAGTAATGTGTCTGCATTTTGCCAAGAAGGAAGCAAAATGAGAACTTCCATTGACAGCCTGCAGACCAGCAGAGGAAGGTAGCCAGGCAAAGGACAGTCTCAACCCAAGGTGGGAAGGGCTACCAGAGAGTGGCAAGGGATGGTGAGGGCAGCAGGCACAACTGATGTGCTGGGGTGGGAGTGGATTGTGGGGAAAGATGTCTACAAAGGATCAATTCCTACTTGTATGTGAAGAAGGAATGAAAAGTGTGTTCCTAGTAGAGATGGCCTCCATATCCTAAAGTCCATAAGCAAGAAAACAGCTTGGCAAACAGGAATTTCTTGGTGACAATATAAGGACCTAAAGCTGGAAAGAAAGGAAGTACAATAGGTTATGTTAAAAAAAAAACTTGGATTTGTCCTTGGGATAGTGAGAAGCTGTTAGCTGTCATAAGCAAGTTCCAGTTTTCTCTTTTTAAAGTCCACCTCCTATGGGATCTGAACTCTCACCAAAGTCACCCTAAGCTTTTGGGTCTATCTGCATCCTAGAACATGAGTAGAGTTGGATGCCTGTTGACCAGAGCTAGAGGCCACAGAAAATATGAGGGCCAGAAGGAGTTTAAGAAACCATGGAGAAGTCCAGTGGAAAGGAGTTTTCATTATGACAGGGAGAAGGGTGACTATGAAGCAGTGTTCCCAAGAGCTTAGGTTGGAGGATATATACCTGATGAGTTGGAAGTTGAGGCTACACTGAAACAAAGTTCCACTGTGTGCATTATGTGCATAGTTTGTTATATGAAATAAAGTTTGAGAGTTGGGGCAGGCAAAACAAAACCAAAATCAGAAACGCCAGGCTGGAGGGTTTCAGGGGCTTGGCAAGAGATGTGATTGGCCTGAAAAAGGTCAGGACAGGGAAGTAGAGGAAGCAGCAAAGGTCGTGCTCATGCTGTGGTTCCTGCTTTGCTAATCCAGTGGATGAGGATTCTGCTCACAGAGACTTCAGGAGGAGGTTTAAGGAGATTGGGGTAGAAAACATGAAGTTCAATTTTTGACATGTTGGATTTTAACCAGCTTGACATTCCAATGGAGATGGCCAGTAGAGAGATTCTGAGTCTGGAGCTCAGAAGAGAGAATTGGATACAGTGTTTGGAGTGTCATGTGCATAGAGATTAATTGAGGCCATGAGAATGAGAGATATCCAAAGAGAAAACGTAGGTAGAAAGAAAATCTAGCATTGACTGAAGCTTATAGAGCACCAACATGTAAGAGAAGAAAAAGAATGAGAAAGGGACACAGGGTAAATGGCCAGAAAAACAGGAGCAGAAAACCCAGCTCCCATTATCCATAGATAGATAGATAGATAGATAGATAGATAGATAGATAGATAGATAGATAGATAGATACTGTCTTTTTAAACAGTTCCTAGCCTTCTATCTCACTGGACCACAGTAGCGAATGAAGAAGTGAGAGAGGGTAAGTGACTTACTGTATTTTAAACAAATGACCACAAACCTTCAATCCAAGTTTCCCTAGTGTCTCACCCAGAGATGTCTATTTCATATTCTCCCCCCCTCTCTCTAAGACTTTAGTGTCTCCCATACAGCCCCTCTTCCTCTCCACTGGTCACCTCATTTACACTCCACTGAGAAAAAAGAAACTTTCAAGAGTAAACTTACTTGTTACCTCCAACATACTATCCTGCTACCAGATAAACTTCCTTCAAGTGTCTGTGTTCTGTTCTTAGTCCTATTACAATAAAGGTATCTTTGCTCTTATTAAAAACAAGTCCCTCTTTTGTGCCCTGGATTCTACATCCATTTACTATCTCAAGGTCTCATCTGTCTGCTGAACCAAGAATCATCACTGGATTATTCCATCAGTATACTATAGTCTTCCCCTTCCAAAACAAAGTGACAAACAAAAACACCCTTGGTGCCTGTGTTAGTCAGCTTTTCAACTTTGTTATCAACTACCTGAGAAAAACAAAGGAGGAAAGATTTATTCATGGTTTCAGAGGTTTCAGCCCATGGCTGGCCAGCTTCATTGCTTTTAGGCCTGTGGTGAGGCAGAAGCACCCTGTGGAGGAGCATAGCAGGGAAAATCTGCTTACCTCATGGCAGCGAGGAGACAGAGAGGAAAAGGCAGAGCCAGAGGAAAGGACTGGGGACCAGATCTAGTCCCCAAGATAACTCCCTTCAACCAGCCCCCACCTCTTGTTTCCATTCTCTCCCAATAACACCATCAAATTATAATCTCATTAGTCAGCCAATCAACTTGGTGGAGTTTTGGCCCTCATAAGTCAATCATTTCCCAAAAGTCCATCATCTGGCAACCAAGCCTTCAGCACATAAGTCATGGGGAACATTTCAAATCTAAACCATAGCGATTCCTCTGACAATATAGAGGATATGAAATAGGCTTCTCTTGCACTCAAACAGAGCACAGAAGACTCCTGTGGCCTCTGGTCATTAAAAAGTGTGAGGATTTCTCCTCACCACCATCCATACAATCAATTCTCTAGATTGTAGGTGTTCTCTGATCCAGTTCAATTCTGACATTATCTACTTGGAAATCCTACAGGGTGAGGACTCAGACCCCCAAGACTCCCCTCCCCTGCTTTGGAAGCAAATTGCAAGCCCCAGGTTATGACCTGTGTTTCTTACTGACAGGGATTCCACAACTCCCTAGATTCAATTCATTTTCTAGAGCAGCTCAGGGAACTCAGAAAACACTTTATACACTTTCTGGTTTGTAAACCCAGCACTTGGGAGGCTGAGGCAGGAAGATCACCATGATTTTGAGGCATGCCTGGGCTATATAATGAGTTCAATGCCAGCCTGAACTACATAGAAAAATCCTGTCTCAAAACAAAAAATGATTTTTTAAAAATTCCACCTCAGGAGATTATTTGAATATGAAATGTATCAGTACCATGTTAAGTATGTCAGTTGAATCAAATGTGGGGCTAGGGAAGTTAGCATGCTCAAGTTCTGGGCTCAGTCACTAGCACAAAAGACAGAAACACAAAAACACCAGGAATGGTGATGCTTGCCTGCATTCCCAGCACTCAGGAGACTGAGTTAGTCAAGAGGATAAGTTCAGTGCCAGCCTAGACTACACAGTAAGTTCCAGGAAGAACTTGGATTGCAAAGTGAGACCCTGTCTCAAAAAAAAAAAAATTGACCTTCAGCATCCATGGATTCCACCAAGCATGGATCAAAAAACTTTGGGGGTATGATCTACTTTTTACTTCTGGGAAGATGGTAGAGTGGTGAGCAACAAAGAAAGTCTCTCCAGGATTTGATGTCCTGACACTGGAATATAGCAATGTGAGGAAGAGAAGACGCAAGTGGGTCTCCAGGATCCAGCAAGGATCTGAAGTGAGAATTAAATCCCATGGGGAGAGTAAACAGAGAGACTTCAACAAAGAATAAGAAGGTGACAGGTGGTGCTTTCTCTCTGAGCCCTGACTCACTGCATAGGAGAGGCAGCTCAAACATACTGACACACAGTGACTACTGGTGACCCCAGAGGCCTGCACAGAGAAATGCATCAGTGGAACAGAGCAATGAACAAGGTGGACTGCAGTGGCTGGCGAGTTATTTGGGTTCAGACGTCCCCCAGAGAGGGTGATTGGCCAGTAGCCACTTTGAAGAGGGGCTGAGTTCACAACTCAGAACAGCTGTGGACCAGATCTATCTAGTGGCTCCCAGTGTCACAGTGAGGCTGCTGAGGTCAAGTCAGCAGGAGGGCAGGAAGCTGAGTTAAACCTTTCTGGGAGCCAAGTTCAGGCCAGCAGGAGGCATACGGACTATTGCAGATTCAATAAATCCAGTTCCAGCCTCACAGCCAGAAACCAGCCTGAATTTCAGTGGAACTAAAGGTATGGGTTTGCTAGGATTATCGACTACCCTGCCATAAAGCTACACTTAGCTTGCTGGGATTGATTAACTCAGATATGGACTCTGCCCACGTTGTCTACCAGTGACAGTAAAGATATGCCTTGAAGTGGATATATTTCTCTTTATTTCTTCTTTTTTTCTCTATTTTCTGGTTTTTGTTTGTGTTTTGTTTTGTTTTCTCTTGATTGTTCTTATTTTTATATTGATCTTATTTTGATTCTTAACAGTTTCTAATTTTTTGTTGTTGTTCTTATTTTTATTTCTCACTTGTCTCTTTCCCAATTGTTTTCTTCACCAGTTTTCAAAAGTTTGCATTATCTTCCTTTATCCTCCAGCCTTGCTTCTAATATCTTCCTCTTCTTCTATTTCTCTATCCCCACCCCAAACACCTTTTAAATTTTCTCCCCTGAGGGTAAAATTGCCATATTGAGGGTGTATTTACTGCATACAATTTTTTGGTTAGTTTTAGATTTTGTTATATAACCACAAATCCTCTTGCCTCTGTCTTCTGAGTTGCTGGGATTACATGTGTGAGCCCCTGTACCTGGCTCAAAAATATTTTTATAAGCTGAGTGTGGCTGGACATGGTGGTACACGCCTATAATCTTAGTACTTGGGAAACTGAGGCAGGAAGATCACAAATTCAAGCCCAGGCTGAGCAATGTGGTAAGAACCTCTCTCAAATTTTTTGAAATTTAAGAGGTTGGAGATGTAACTCACTATGAAGGCCCTGGGTTCATTATCTACTACAGCACTCAAAAAATTTTATATCTAAATAAATGGAGACACAAACTATGTCTGTGTATTGAAAGACACCATAATATCAGAAAGATGTCATTTCTCCTTACATAGACCTATAGAGTCAGTATAGTCCCAAGCAAAATTGCAAGTGGTTTTGGAAATTGATTAGCCAAATTTACATGAAAAACAAAATGCCAAGAGTAATTAAAATATACCTGAATAAGGAAAAGATAGGGAGAGGACCTGCTATAACAGATACAAAGATGGCCCATGAAACTATAGTAATCAAGACAAGGGGAATTGATGAGAAGATACAACCGAATTCAGAAACAAGAAGCAGAACCATGAATTAATGAAAGAACATGTGTTAAATCACAAAAGCAGCATTTCAGAGCAGGAGAAAGACACATGTCAGTACATGGCGCAGGAAGAGTGCCGTCTGTGCAGGAAAACAGAGAAGGGTGCCTCTGTCACAGTGCACAAAAGTCAATTCCAGTTGAATCACACATCTATGAAGATTTGATGATAAAAGTATCATCTGAGATTATCTTTTTTTAATCTATAATGATTTCTGGACGTTCAGATAGTTAACACATTTACTCATTTGTTTTTTACTTCTCTCCCCTACTTGCCTGTAAGCTTCATGAAGATAGTAATTGTTCTTTCTACTGCTGATCCTTTACCAGAAGCAGTGTCTGATGAATAGTAGCTACTTGATAATTATTTTTTGAATGAATAAATGAAATGAAGCACCAAAAAAAAAGTGGTTTGGGCAATTGTTGTTTTGGTGCCAGGGTTTGAACCCAGGACCTTGCACATTATATCCATGAGTTCCATCACCAAGCTACACCTGGCCCCTGTAGCAGTGGTTCTTAAATCGAGACAACACTGCCTCCCAGGAGACAGTTAGCAATATATGGAGACACTGTTGATGTCACAGCTGACAGAAGGGGGTTGTTCCTGGCATCTAATGGTTAGAAGCCAGGGATGCTATGGAACACCCTCTAGTCCACAGGACCCGTCTACGACAAGGAATTAACTGGCTCAAATGTCTGCAGTGCTGAGGTGGAGGTCTAAGGTTAGGGAAATGTGTCTTAAATATGACCCTAAAAAATTCTAGTCCTATAAGGCTGACTGCTAAGCTTGACAATATTAAAAGTAAGGCTATCTGAAGCCAGCCTACTCTGGAGGCTGAGCTAGGAGGATTACAAGTTTGAGTCTCATCTGGGCAATTCAGCAAGAATCTGTCTCAAAAAAAAAAAAAAAATAGGAGGAGAGAAGAATGAAAAGGAAAAGGAGAAGGAGAAGGAGAAATGAAAGAAAATTTAAAAGACCGGAATGTAGCTCAGTATGAAAGCTATGGGTTCAATCCACAGTACTACAAAAAAAAAAAAAAAAGAAAGAAAGAAGAAAAAAAACCAACAAGAACTATTTGACACAGGGGCATGGTGGCATATGCCTGTAATCCCAGTACTTGGGAGGCTAAGGCAGGAGGATTATGAGTTTGAAGCCAGCCTGGGACTTCTCTAAGGGCACAGAGGGACACCTCCACCCTGTCCTAGGGCACCTCACGCTGAGGTCCTAGCCAAGTGGCCCTCCTGTGCTCCTTGGTCCCCTCAGGACTTCCACATAGCAAATTCAAGGCCAGTCTGGACTACAGAAGGAGATCTCCTCCAAAATGAAAGAAAGGAGTATCTGTCCCTCAAAATATACCACCAAGGGGGTAAGTGTGAGTAGAATGGGTGATCACCACAACATGTGAGCCACCAAAGGTCTCATTTGCAGAATACAAATGAGAGAAACATGCCAGCAACCCAACAGAAAGTGTGCAAGAGACTCCACTGAGCAGGTCACAAAGATAAAAGACTGATGGTTTGCCAGCAGATACAAGGGACTGTACTTTGTATCACTATAAGCAGGAAATGTCAAATTCTAATCACAATTGGGCACAGAAGTTAAGCTTTGCCAATTCTAAGTGGGGAAAATGTAACCCTCCAACCCTGCACCCGGAGGATTCCAATTGGATAGCACCTCTTCTGAGAAACATTTGATCTTACTATGTCTGGTAATGGTATTTGAGTGGACCTGCCCTTCATAATAAAACCATTTTGATGTTGATTTTTGTTTTCTTCTTGTTTGTTTGTTTTTTAGACAGGGTTTCCCTATGTACTCTAGATTGGCCTTGAACTTGCTGCATTCCTCCTTCCCCAGCCTGGACAGTGCTTGGATTACAGGCCTGGCCACCAGGCTTCTTGATGTTTGACACAGTCTTGCTCTGGAGTTTAGGCTGGGCTCGAATTCACTGTATAGACGAGGCTGGTCTGAAGCTACTAGCTGTCCTCCTCCTTCAGCCTCCTAAGTGCTGAGATTAGGGGCATGAGCCAACAAACCCAGCTGCAAACAAACATTTGTTTGTTTAAAATTAAGAACTGGGTGTTTTACTAAACGTTTTATGAGACAGGGTCTGGCTCTGTAGTTCAGGCTGGCTTTGAACTCAGGTGATACTCCTGTCTCAGCCTCCTCAATGCTAGGAGTACAGGACACTACTCTCCACCTACATTTTTTAAAAGAGCTCTTCAGATAGGATTAAATCATGTTGATCAGGTTTGAGGCTCTTTACCCTACAAGGCAGTGAACTTGGGTGTGTCTGCAACGCCTTAGGGTGGATGAGAGACACCTTAGGGTGGATGAAAAACACCTTGGGGTGGGCGATCTGAAAGCCTAGGGCTGGGGATAAAAAGGCCTGAAACAGGGGAGGGAGCCACAGAGCAAGAGTGGGGCCAGCCCAGAGCTGCTCAGCTGAGTGACTAGGATCAGGACCCTTTCCAGGACGCAGGGACACCTCCACCCTGCGATCCAGCGCCTCACGAGGACGGCCTAGCCAGGCGGGCCTCTGTGCTCCTAGAGCCTACAGGACTTCCACATCCACGACCCCGGAGCCTTGTAGGCTTGAAGAGGTGAGGGTTCCGTGCCTTTGTGGTGATTTTTCTCGGTGCGCTGTGCCCCTGGCGACCGCGGGTAAGCGGCGAGCCCCGCGTGTTTGCCACCTGCTCTCCTGTTCCGCGGCATCTGGAGCGCTGGTGCCCAAGGAGACAGCTGAGGTGCAGAGGCACGGCCTGAAGCTGGACGCGGCTCACAGACCAGGTTCCTAGAGGACCTGAGTGGCGGGGCGAGGCCAGGGCCTTCCTGCACTGCTCTATTGGTCTGCTTGCTGTCAAGCACCACGGGAAAGGATGAGGAGGCAGCCGAGAACAAGGAGAGGTCAAGTGTGGCACCACAGAAAGCCTAGCAGACTTGAAATCAAACAGTGTGTTAGCTGCTTGCTCCTCACGGTGTGGTCCGCTTAGGAGCAGCAGCAGGGGCTGACCGGAAAGGCAGGGTGGCAGTCAGCATTTTATTTTTTGTATTAAATTCTTTTATTGGTACATGGTAGGTATACAACACAATTACATTTCTCATTGGGAATTGTACCTTTACATAATGCATCTTGGTTCTTATTTTTTCCCCATTCCTAGC
>NW_004624749.1:16472055-16530571 GCF_000247695.1 Heterocephalus glaber
CCAGCCAGCCACCTGCTTTTATTCCCTAGGTTCAGTCACCAGTACAAAAAAGTTGTCAACCCCTGTCTTAGAGCCTTCTTGTACTCCTCTTGGTGTTAGACCTTTTTTTTTTTAATGTAGGATATACATTTATTAGCAGTGAAAAAGCATTTACCTAAACTGAATGTTACAAAATACAAAGTTACCAGGCTCTCCCGCCGTGAACCGCGCGGCCCGCCATGGGCCCGCGCCGGAGCCGCAAGCCGAGGCCCGGAGAAGGCTCAGCGCGAGCCCGACCCCAGGGACGCCCAGGCGGAGCGCCTCCTTGGGGGCCTCCAGTCTGCGAGCTCCGCGGAAACATAGCTGGCTCAAAGAGATCCGAAAGCTTCAGAAGAGCACAGACCTCTTGCTGAGGAAGGCTCCCTTCAGCCGAGTGGTAAGAGAAATATGTACTAAATTCTCCCGTGGTGTGGACTTCAGCTGGCAAGCCCAGGCCCTGCTGGCCCTTCAAGAGGCAGCAGAAGCATTTTTAGTCCACCTCTTCGAGGATGCCTACCTCCTCTCCTTACACGTTGGCCAAGTCACTCTCTTCCCCAAGGACGTGCAGCTGGCCAGGAGGACCCGGGGCATTCAGGAAGGACTCGGCTGATCGCCTGCTGCAGTCTCCGGAAGTCCTTCCAGCTCAGCAGAGAGGATGATACCTGGGACCCCAGAGTCACCACTAAACCCAGTGACATCTGCCGTGCTCCCTGGACCTTGCTACCTTGCTGTCTCTGAGCAGTGTGTGCGTGTTGCCTTTGACATTTTCTGTGTGAAGGAGAAGACCGCGTAGCTTCCCTCTGTAGCAGAGGTGCTGTGTAAGGGAGCCAGCACGGCTCCAAAGGCCTGAGAAGTGTTTGCCAACCGAAGATTCTGCGGTCACCTTCAGTTTGTGAACCACTCATATGACTGCTCAAGGATTTTGAAGACATCAGCTCTGCTTTGTTATGGAAGAAGGATATTTACTTATTGTTTTACATCTTCCTGTACTATGTACATTTTTTATTATATGTAAATTTGTACTTTTATTTAAAATATAAGGGAAAAAACAAGAGAGCATTTCAATTAGCTGGATGGAATGGCTGGCCAGGCACTCCTAGTATACAAGTTTCTTCCTTCCAGATTAATCTCATCACTGCTGCCTGTGTAGTTTTTCAGAACAGAATTGAGGTTAAAATAGAAAATCTTTTTTCTTTTTCTTTTTTGGTGTCAGGGATCAAACAGAGGGCCTTGTGCATGCTAAACGTGCTTTACCATGGAACTGCACCCCATGCCTGAAATAGAAAAATCTTCAAATCTTTCTGGTTTCTCCTAGTAAATTCCTAACAAAATATCAAAATCATTCAGAAATTCTGACTCAGAATTTAACATTTTATGCTTAGCTGTAAATCACAGATGTGTTATATCAGTCCAGGATTTTAAAGTGCTTTTTCACTGTTTTTACAGACATTTTTATAGCTTCTTTTTGGAGAGATAATAAAAGTAATTCTTTAAAAAAATTGAAGTTATTATTACAGTATACAGAGATTATATTGCATGTTTGTACCTTAACATTAAGTCCTTTGAATGCTATCCCCAGCATTGCCAAAAAAAATTTTTTTAAAGACTGAACGTTAAGTTCTTTTGTACAGTTTATAAACAGCCACAATTTTAAAGAGAATTGAAGGAGGTAGTTTGGTTCTGATGGAGTAGAGATGAACAGCAGATAAGAACCTACACTTCTGTTGTCACTGAAAGCAATTTAAGAGATTTCCAGAGAGATAAGAAATGCCACCCCCACCCACTTGAGAGATGTGTGTGGTGAAAATGAGCAGTGAGTGCAGGCTACTAATGTTAGTCAAGACAGACCAACAGGCCAAAGGGAAGTGATGACTTTTATTGCTTAATAAATAAATTTTAATCCTTTGGGGAAAAAAAAATACAAAGTTATCACCAGTCTGGCTAGTTCATTATTTTAGATATTATCCCAACCTGCACAGGGTTCTCTTTTATTTTGACATTTTCTCCCTCTATCTCTAACCAAATTTTTAACTTAAAAATTAAGACAAACAGGAATATTTAACGCCTAACTCTTTAAAAATAGTTACTAGGAAAAAAATTGAACAAGTCACCTGCTCTCAAGCCCTAGATATTTTAAAACTAAAGTATCAATAAAATAGAAAAATAATAGACTAGGTAGCAGTTACAAGTCAAGTAAGCTAGTTTAATAAGATTTTTAGGTACCATGGTAGTAACTAGACAGTAGCTACAACATAAGTCAAATAAGCTAGTTTAATGAGTTTTTTAGGTACTATGGTAATAACTACCGTATTAAACACAATTCTTCCACTGTATCCTTAATATGCATGCAGGGAAAGACAGCTGTAATATGTAAGGCTTGGCTTAAGTATCAAATGAAGTTTTCCCCTCTTCCTATTGAAGAGAGTTTAGAAAATACAGAGCTTGAGTATACATACAACGTAACTTACTGTTCCAAATTCCCTGAAGTCAGTCCAACTAGGTAAGAATTCCTCATTCTGGACTGGTACTTTTCTGAATGGGTTTTATTAATGCTGGAGATACAAGCCTTACATAATTTAAACTAAGTAGCAATACAGTAAATCTCCTCAAAGGGGAAATCCTCATTTAATATTTCCTGATTCAAGGTTATAGTTTATGCTATATAAAGTATCACACAAGTAAGAATTTTAAAAGAATATCAAGCAAATTTTTCGTATGGGATAGCTGAGACAACTGTCTTCAAATTGAAAAGATACTTGGGCACTAAGATCTAATTCTTCACATTTTATTCAAGGAAACATCTGTAAGACTGACTTATTCATTGTTACCTGGCTCTGTCAGGCCTAAGTGAGTCTATGGTAAGATTGGGATAAAACAGTAAATCACCTTTTAAAAGTTGGTTTACTTATAGTGCAGTCACATAGATTTTCTTTATTCAGTACTTCAATACTCCTGTGAACCTGCTTCTCTCTCACTACACACAAAAATCAAAGGTTAGGCTTTGGTTTTAAACTATCATTTAAAAGGCAAGCTTGTCCAAAGGCATACAGAACCTTAATATTCTGTTACATTATTTAAATCTACTTATCCCTACTTGAAAGAGTTTGGTCTTTCATTTAAAATTAACCAAAATGTTACTTGCCTGTCCAGAAATACTCCCTGATTATATTTTTTAATTTTTAAACTGAGGGAACATAGATAGGATTTGCAAATCTAGAAAACATTCATTTAATAGACAACTACATAAGTTCTAGGTACTGATGATTTATGTTTTAAACTTAGGCATTTTAAATAGATTACTAATAAATATTCTATGATAACTTCACAAGTACTTTGGATATCTTTATCATACACATTTTTTAGGGGGGCACTGGGATGATTCTAGGGATCCAACCAAAGGCCTTGTGCATACTAGGCAAGTGTTCAACCACTGAGCTACATTCCCAGTCCTGCCCTATTCTTACACAGGAATAGGACCTGCAGGTATCTAAAAGAACACTAGGCATATCAGCAGCAACAATGATATTATTTGGAAGATGGGGCTAATGGCTGGGTTCTATAATAATATATTTAATTCCTGATCATAGCTTTCGTTGAGTTGCCTAAAATTATACAGAACAGTAATTTGCTGTATTGAATTCAACATAATTTCCAAAGAAAGATACAGGTAAGTTCAAATTTTATTTAAGTCTACATTTTAAATTTAACATTACCAAACATCACAATGAGGGGGAAAAAAAGAACCCAGAACACAAAAGAAAAAAACAATATTCCTACAGTGTATCAAGGCTTGAGAATTCGGTTTCTGATGTATAAACTGCTATGGACAGAAATTAGCACATCTATCAAAGATGCAGTGTCAAACTAATTTACATTTTTATACAGATCAAAATGTGTATATTTAGTATCGTTTTCATGTATGCACTATGTAAAGAAAGAATCAGATGAACCTCTGAAGACATCTCATAGACTCTGGGCTCCCACTGTTTCAGGTTCTTTTGGTGTCTGAGAATTTCCAGCTAATTCTTCAGTCTGCATTTCACATATTTCACCAGATAAATGGTTTTTCTGTTCTTCTTCTACCATTTTCCTCCTAAGATATGCCTCTGAACATATCATCAGTTTAAGTGCTAAATCTTCAACTTTCACAAAGTCTTCTTCATCAGACTTTTGACTTACGTTACCAGATTCTGCTTCATAGTCATTCACTAACACTGGAGATTCAGTATCGGGACTTCCAGCTAGTGAGCTTTCAAGAGTTTCCTGAGCAGATTTAACTTCTTTGACTCTAGGCACTAAGGTTTCAATTTCAGTTAAAGGTAACGGCAGAGGGTTAGGCTGTTGAGATGAATCAACAGTAGTAAGCAAGTCCTTGTGGGCAGCACTATTTAAAGGTTGCTCTTTTTCCAAGATATTGAGATAATAGGGCTTCATAGGAGAGCTATTTTGGTCATCTTTACTAATGTGTTCTTGTTCTGATGGGATCTTTGTGCTTTCTGCTGTTTTTTCAAGTTAATGTTGTAGAACCTGATCATCATGTTCATTTTCTTCTATAGTTTCAGTGTTAGCTTGAAGTGAAGTCTGGACATCTACAAGGCTCTCTTCAAATTCTTCTATTTCTTCATCCTCATTCTCATCTTCTCCACTTCCATAATTAGTTAAAGCCTGAGTTTCCGCTTTAGACAAATTAATTGACACTGGGCATCCATCACTTTCTTCATCTTCCTCTTGATCAGAAACATCAGATCTTGCATTTTTGGGACCTTCGGCACCATATACCTCAGATGTCTGAGTCTGTTTAACTGTTTCAGTTTCATCTTTGTCTTTGTCTTCATCATCAATCTCTCTAGCAGGTGAGCTGTGATCTCCTTCAAGAATCCTTTTGGCCTCTTTGGCATAAGATTGTATTACCCCAGCTGCTTCTATTTTCCTTTTGCATCTCTATTTAACAGTTATACTATTATTATCCAAATCTTGCATGAGCTTAAAGAAAGCCAATTCATTAAACAACACTTCAGATATCTCTACAAGAAGTTCTTTTCCACAGTCTTTCAGTTTTCTGCCCACAAATTTTATCAGTGAATCCTGTAATATACTTCCAAGTTGTTTATGAAAGAACTTTACAAACTCCTTACTCTCATCATTTTGCTGGGTAGGAGTTAAAACCATGCGTCTTACTGAAGTGAGAAGTTGAGAAGAGTATACAACATCCATGTGTTCCTTTAAGAAAGGAATGACTTCTGTCATAATTGCTTTTATTTCCTGGTCCACCTGCTGAGTATCAATTCTAGGACATGGGACTGTAGAAACTTCACTTACAGGTTGTTGTGAACCATGATTTTCAATAATTGGAGTTTCTTCTAAATTATTAACTATAGTGGTAGCAGTAGCAGTATCTTTATCCTCAACAACCCTGCAGGTGCATCTCACATTTGAATTACTTTCAGCTTCAGTCTTCATACGCTCATATTCTCTCATTCTTGCTAATGCTTGATCTAAGTGAATCACGGTGTTACCTAGATCATCTGTTGCAAAAAGCTCAAAATTTGAAGATACAGATATGACACTAGCATTATCAGCATCATTTTGCTCACTTATTTTAGGCGTTTTTCTTTCAAAGTTCTTCTCAAAAGTTTCATCATCAGTAGTAGCCAGGCTTTCACTGGGTGTAAGGTCCGAGTTTGATGCTATCCAAGTACCAGAGTTCACTGACTTTACATTTTCCCCTTCTTTTTCATGGCTTTCAGAAATATGTCTGGACACTATGTCCTGCAATACATATAAAGCTCTCTGGGTAGACCATCTTTTATTACCTAACAATTGTCGTATTTAATTTTCTCTGCTTGAATTTCTGGTGTGGTTTTAGTTTCCTGATTTGGCTCTGAGTGATTGAATTCTACGAATCAAGTAGCTTTTGCCAATTATTCAGAAAGTACAGACTTTTGTGGTCCTGGAGATTGAACCCAGGGCTTTGTGCATGTTAGGCAACTGCTTTCCTTCCAAGCTAAGAAAATAGAAACCTAATAAGAAGATAAGCATTTGCCTATTCATTGAGTCAATAAACATGCATTGAATTCAGTCATGGGTCTACATGTTAAGAGAGAGCAGAGAATGAACTTGATGCAAAAATGGAAAGGAGGTGAGGAGAGAGGGAGAGGGAAGATAGAAAGAGGAAGCACAGAAAAAGGAAAAGAGGAAAGAAGGAAGGGAGGAGGGAAGGAAAATAATAAGGAATGAATGAAGAAAAGAAAGAGAAGGAAGGACATGGATGTATAAGTGGAGCTCCCTTCAGGGCTCATGTTGGGAGGAACAGGAAACTTACCAGAACTTGATTGTGGATTGACTGAGTCTCCCAGGGTGTGGGAGGAGCCATTGTTTGCTGTTTGGTGCCATCCTGCATTGGCAGGACATCTGGCACCCCTCGTCCCCATCTACTAGATGCCAATAGCACACTCTGAGCACCCCAGTACCAAGGCAGCCATCATAGCCAGGACAAATTTACAAAAGGCTCCCCCTGCAGGGTTCCTGCTCCCACCCAGAAGCCCTCACTTCACCCTCCAGAGTTCATATGAACTGACATTCAAACCGTGTCCCCGAAGACAACCCACAAGACAGGCAAGGCTGCTGTCCCATCCCCATTTGTCAAATGAAGACATCACATGTGGGGCCTAGGAGAGCCAGGGGTGGCTGGACCCCAAGGTCCTCTGTGGTCTGTCTCACTGCTCTGCCCACTCACCCCTGTAAAAATGTCCTTGGGGGCGATGCATGGGCAAACCACATCGAAGGAGACACTCACTGTCCAGCTCCACCCTCTGTGTGCTCTGAAACAGAGCCACCATCTGATGAATGCACAGGACTATTATACTGATTACTCCCAGAGGAGGCTGTTAACCACACAATTGGCTTGTTTATAAAAGTGAGTCTGGCAGAAGCCCATGTGCTGAGGTCAAAGTAACTCCCACCCAAATTCCACTCTTGCAACTAGAACCTTCAGACTAGAAGGACAATGTTCTAGTTACAATCATATATTTTGTCTCTTCTGTTCCTAATTTAAGAATGCTTTGTCTTGTCCTTTATGAGCCTTGTTTACATTAATTCCCTTAGAAACCTCACACCGTCTTTTCCCCAACTGATTGCCAATAAAAATCAGTGCCTGGGACTGTCCAGCTCCTTTGTTGGGTACACCAACATTGGTTGTCCTGGCACCCCACTTTCTCTCTTGGTTCCATCTATTAGTGTATTTGTTTCTCAGGCCTTTTTGCACACTGGGTCGGTGGGATAAAGACTTACCGCAGGAGTCTCTGGCAGATGCTAATGCACGTATAAATACCTGTCCAGATAATCTCCCTCTGACTACAAGTTTATTGGGGTTTGTTTTTTTTTTGGTACCGGGGATTGAACTTGGCACCTTGTGTTTTCGAGGCAAGCGCCAGAACCACTGAGCTAAATCCCTGCCCCACTGACTTCAAGTTTTATTTTCCTTGTACTCAAACTAACTTACCCTCTGGTTCTAAAAAGCATTACACTTCCTTCTAAAATTAACTAAATTCACCGCCTGCTGTGCAAGCACAAGGACCCGAGTTGGATCCCCAGTTCCATAAAATAATAATAAAAAAAAATTAAATTAAATTTACTAAAGATTTTCTTTATTATTTAAGGGTTTTTTCAAAAAGCAAATTGAAAGAGAATGTCCTTCAAAGACATGGAGGCACACGGCTGCATTTGGGAGCCTGAGGCAGGAGGACTGCCATGAGTTGGAGGCCAGCCTGGGCTACATTGTGAGATGAAGGCCAGCCTGAATCACATACTGAGACTCTATCATAAAAACACTAAAAGTATAAAATGTTTAAAAGAAAGGAAAAATCTCTAGAAGGTGGAAATGAGGAGCCTAAATCAGGCCTTCCTCACAGAAACCCTGACAATATGCTGGGCCTTGTACAGATTACAATAGACAGTAATTCAGGGAATTCTGGTAATTTGGTGGAATGTTGTCAGCTCAGAGAAGGAGACTCTCCAAAATTTGGTGTTCTGACCCTGGAACATAGTGGCATGAGGAGGAGGAAAATACTTCCTTGGGACCCAGGGTGGATCTCAGGTGATCATTGAAGTCCACAGCTAGAGCAAAGAGAGACAATTCAATGAAGTGGAGGGAAATAGCAGGCAGGGCTTCCTCTCAGAGCCCATACATGCAGAGTGAGTACAGGGGGCCGACTCTGCAGATGCATGGTGACCACTGGGAACCCCAGGGGCTCTACAGAAACACACCAGTGGAAGAAGGCAGTGGACTGCAGGGGCTGGTGAATAATTCGAGTTCAGACATCATCCAGGAGGAGGAGATTGGACAGGAGCCAGCTGGGAAAGGCCCCACCTGAGCTTTGAACTACGAACAATGGGCTAACTCCATGTCCCAGTATCTCAGTGAGTACACAAGTTCAAGTCAGCAGGAGGTCAGGGAGCAGAGTTCAAGATGTCAGGATGGCAAGCTGGAAGGAGGCACAGGGACTGCTGCAGGCTCAACAAATCCAGCTCCAACCTCACACCCAGAATCCAGCCTGAACTTCAGTGTACAGGCTGCCTGGGATTATCCACTACCCCCATAAGGCTAAAGCTGGTTTGATGGGATTGATCAGTTCTGCTCGGGACTCTGTCTGCCCATGCTATCTACCAATGATAGTACAATTGAACTTTTCACTTTTCCTTTTCTTTCTTTGTTTGCTTTTCTTTTTTCTTATTTGGGACCAGGGATCGAACTTGGGACCTTGTGCTTGTGAAGCAGGTGCTGGAAAGACTGAGCTAAATCCCCAGCCCACCTTTTCTTTCTTTTTTCTTCCCTTTTGCTCTTTTCCAATTCTTTTTATTTTGTTTTTGTTATTTCTTGATTGTTTGAAGAGTTTCCATTTTTTGTTGCTTTGTTCTATTATTTTTTTTTATCATTCCTTTGTCGTTCCTCCTATCTTCTTCACCATTTACTCAAACTTTGCATGATCTTCCTTTCCCCTCCAGTCTTGCTTCTAATCTCTTCCTCTTCTCCTATTGTGCTATTTTCCCCCTTAATAACTTTTACATCTTCTCTCCTAAGGGTAAAATCACCATATTGAGGACTTATTTCTTCCATACAATTGTCTGGTTCCTTTTAGATTTTGTTATATAACCACAAAATCTACTTCATACAGTTAAAAGTGGCAAATTAATTCTTAACAGAGTTTTTCATTTTCTAGGGTATACTTGATGCTATTGTTATTACAGATTGTACCACTTTAGCCAAGGAGATATAATTGTGCTAATCAGTTGATCTTCCTGGTATGCCAAGACTGAGATTACCTAAAGGCCTTAAAAAACCATATCTATACATCAATGCCAAAGAACCAAGGGCTTGGCCAAGGAGGCAGAAACTTCTCATCCCCAATAAATTCAAGTAGTAGGATCTTGTAGCAGACTCAAAATCCAGCTACACCTTGAAGATACCTCTGAGAAGTGGTCATTTCCGAAGGGTTCTAAATACTTAAAATAAAGCTACTCAGCAGAAGCAATTTGCAAGCATCAACTCAGGTATTAAATTTTTAAAAAATAGAAAATGAGAAGACATTAAACAAGGTCCACGTCCCTTGGACTTGCAGCTCACAAAAGACAAACCCAGGAGGCAATGAGATGGAACAATCTGAAGGCTACCCACCTGGACTCTCTCACCTGGGAACAGCAGGAGTAACAGAACAGACGAATGACCCTCCAGAAAAAAAATCAAAGCAGAAATAATTTCTCATGTAACTACAGAGATGATGACCAGAATGAATGACATGCTTAGTAACTCTAGGGCAGATATAGATTAAAAACAAATAGAGGCGCTCAGGAAAATGATAGAAAGCATGCATGCACAGCATAGGAAAGAAGTGGAATCCATGAAAGAGATTCAAACAGATACTCAGGAGATCAAAGTTTCATTGAAAGTATATGCATCGGAACGAGCCAAGGTGAGAACAGAATATCAGATATAGAAGACAGGATTGTAGTTAGCCATTACGAAAAGAAAAATTTCTTTAAAATACCAAGGGACCATGAGAAATCAACCCAGGAGCTGCTAGATCATGCAAAGAAGAACAACATAAGAGTCATCAGAGTCAATGGAAAAGCAAGAGATTCTGCAAATGACATAAAAATACCTGTTCACCAAAGTAATGGTAGAAAAATTCCCAAACATGAAAAAAGCATTTGACTTACCAATAAGTGAAGCACATGAAACTGCAATTAGCCATAAACAAAAGAAATCTACCCAACACATTTAATAGGCAAGATTTCCTAAATACGATACAACAGAATATTAAAAACTATTAGAGAATAGAAAGAAATTGACTATAAAGAAAAGCCCATCAGAATCACAGCAAATTTCTCAACACAAACCCTCAAGTCAAGGTGACCTTGCAGTGAAGTATTTCAAGATCTAAAGGAAAACAACTTCCAACCACGACTGATGTATCCCACAAAACTATCTTTACAAATTGATGGAGAAATGAGACACATTCATGACAAATAATACCTGAGGACATTCACTAACACTGCACCAGCACCCCACAGCATTCTGAGGATACACTAGAAAGCGATAACAAGGATTAGATCTCCATGAACACCAACAGAATAAATCCACCAGGCAAGGCAAGAAATTAAACAGAAGAAGAAAGAAGGGAGACGGCAACAAGAAAATAACATGACACGGGTAAGTCAAGATATACCAGTTATAATCGTCAATGTTAAAGATCTCAGTTCAACAATCAAAAGAAATTGACTGGAAGAGTGAATCAAGAAGCAGGATCCAACAAAACACTGCATACAAGAAATACATTTAATTCAAAAATAAATTCATAGACTAAAACTAAAAGGATAGAAAACAACACTCCATGTGACAGGAACCCAAAAAAATACCATGGGCTGCTATTCTATTTGCAGACAAAGTGGATTTCAAGTCAAGACTGATTAAGAGAGACAAGGAATGTCACTACAACCTTGTAAATGGAACAATCCAAGAGGAAGAGATAATAATCGTGAATATATATACACCAAATAGCAGTGTTGTCACCTGTATAAAACAATTATCAACAGAAATGAAAAATTAAGTACATGGCAGGGCTGAGATGTGGAATGCATAGGCTACTGCTTCTGTGTGGTGGGCATCGTCAGGACGCAGCTGCTTTCGTTGCTGCCTCCTGCACCACCATAATCTGCTGTGGAGATCTGTGTCTCCAGGCCAGGAGAACAGTGAAGCAGAGTCCCAATGTCCAGGCCTTCTTCAGCAAGCTGTGGATACTGGTTGAGCAAGCCCACACCAACAAGTTCATCACCTGAAAACAGAAGGGTCAGAGACTTTTGGTTTGGATGAAAAAGATTTGTGAAAGAAATTCTTCTCAAGGGCCAGGGATTTAGCTCAGTGGTTCCGCCGCCTGCCTTGCAAGCACAAGGTCCACAGTTCAATCCCTCGTGCCAGAATAAAAAAAGGAATTCTTCTCAAGTACTGAAAGTACAATACCTTGGTGAGTTTTTGAGGCAGCTCAATGTGTATGGTTTTCATAATGTTGTGCACATCAAATCTGAAATTGTAATGCAGGAGAGAGATGGTCTTGTCAAAGTTCAGCACCCTCACTTCAAACAAGGCCAGGATGAAATTGTTGGAGAACCTTACAAGGAAGGTTTCAACTACAAAAACAGAGGAAAATAAAATTCATCAGGAAGATTTAAGGAAAATTGCAAGTAGTGCTCCGAAGGTTCCAATAAAACAAGAAACTAGTGAATCTCAGCTTTCAGAATGAAAAAGTGAGAACGAGTCCCTCTAGAAGGAGGTGTCAGAATTAAGAGCAAAGCATGCACTACAGCAGCAAATTATTTGAAAGATTCTCAGTTTATGGTTACATTGGTTCAAAACAACCAACTCATGAGTTTAAAACATCAAAGGCCTTACTTCTGAACACTAATGGAGCCCAAAGGAAGAATCTGTTTCAACACACAGTCAAAGAACCAGCTGATAATTACCCCCACAAATTTGCACACAGTACAAGGGAAGCTTTAAAGCAAAGGAGAGGATCTCAGGTGACATCATCATTTATGACTTTGCCAATGATAATGCAGATGAAGAAACTATCCCAGTTATTCCCGAAACAAATGAAGATGTTATATCTGATCCATCCAACCGCAGCCAGTAGCTTGACATGGTCATGGATGAGGATGACACTGAGAACAAGTACATGCCTGTCATTCAGAGTGGCAAGCACATGGACTCACCCAGAGAATCCCCAAGTTCAGACAGTGATGGCAACAGCACTATCGTGTTAAGTAGTGTACTATTCAGTATAGTACAGTATAGTACTATTCAGTATAGTACAGTTCAGTACTACTCAGCTAAACTTGTCCTGCAGTCTGACCATGGAAGAGAAGAGCCTGTGACTACCATGGACTTCATTCTGAATGACAACATTAACCTCCTGGGAAAGGTGGAGCTGTCCTACTACCTTGAAAGAAGAGAACTTCCAAGCTCTGATGTTGGGAAGACGGTTCAGCATCAGCCCAGACCTCCTGGTTGATTCTGAGAATAAAGGACTAGAGGCTACCAAGAATAGTGTTGTTCAACCAGTTTCTGAAGAAGAAAGAAAACTGAGTCCTAAGCAGACAAGCAGCTCTTCCAGTACACAGCCTTCCCCCCTGCCTGCCTCCCCTGATGGAGGTGAACAGCAGAAGCTGGGTCCTCTACAGAGAATCCCATAGAGGTGGATGAGCTCCTGGAGAGCAGCCTGGACCCACAACTGGCCCAAAGGCAGCTTGTGGGCTTGGAGCCATTGACAGAAGCAAAAGCCAGCAAAGCCACCCTATTTCATTTATGGGAACTGGCTCCCGTGACGCTGGATAGTGATATGTGTCCACTTTTAGATAGTTAATCTGCAGGACTAAGACTCAGCTCATATATATTCATCAAAGGGATGAACTATTTGTTTTGAAATATTGTTTGGTATTTTTTTTGTAAATTGCTTTATTTTGTTCTAATCAGATACTGTGGAATAAAACACCTTTGCTTTTCTCACAGTTTGATGCACATGATTGGTATATTTTTCAGTTGTTCAAACACTAGTTTTTCTCCAGTTGTAGTAATTTACATTTCTTTTTTACAAATGTGACCATTAACCCAGTTACACATCTGTTTGTTTTACTGGTTCTATGCTGTCTATGTTCGAGTGTCACTAAACTGATAGAAGTCTTCAAGCTTTCTCTGTTTCAATTACCTTCATGAAATATTTCCCTTTGGCTTATTTTTTAAACTGGAAACATTAAACAAAAAGAGAAAGAAAAATCAAATAAACACTAATACAGTTGTAACGGGGGACCTCAAAACCAAATTGTCACAAATAGATCAACTTGTCAAAAAACCAACATTGAAATATTTGAACTCATGGATTTAGTAGATCTCTACAGAGTGTTTCACCCTACCATATCAGAATACACATTCTTCTCAACTGTACACAGGATATTCCTCCAAACACACCACATCCTGGCTCACAGAACATACTGAAGTAAATGCTAAAGAATTTAGATTATCCCATGCATGTAATCAGACCATAGTGCAATGATATTGGGAATCAATGGCACAAAAAGCACAAGAATTTCATAAACACATGGAAATTAGGGCCAGGGACTTAGCTCAGTGGGGCCATGCTAGCCTGCCAGGCAAAAGGTCCTGAGTTCAATTCCCAGTACCAGGAGAAAAAATAAAGACATTAAAGAACATCCTCATGAACAACCAATAGGTCACAGATAAAATTCAAGAAGAAGTTAGAGAGTTTCCACAACTAAACTATAATGCCAGTACAACATACTGGACTTATGGGATGCAATGAAAGCAATCCTACCAGCGTTGTTGTTATAGTGGTGAATACCCATATCAGGAAAACAGATTGAGCTTTAAAACTAAAGCTTCGAGAGAAAGATGGGTGAGTCAAGGCCAAAGCTTGTATAAGAGAGGAAATCATAATTATTAGAGAGAAATTAATGCAATGGAGAGTACAAAAATGAATCGAAGAGTTGGTTGTTTGACAGATTAAATAAAATTGACAAACCCTTAGCCAACCTTATCAAAAGAAAAAACTAAAAAACTCAAATCCATGCAATTAGGAATGAAAAGAGTGAAATTACAACAGATCCTACACATATCCAGAAGATCATCAATGCTTACTTGGGCAACTTGTATTCTAATAAGATGGAAAACACAGAAGAAATGGACAGATTCCTACATACATATGAATTGCCAAGCTGAATCAAGAAGATGTAAAAATTCTAAATAAACCAATATCAGTCAGTGAAATGGAAGATGTAATTAAAGCCTACCAACAAAGAACAGCCCAGGCCCTGATGGTGTCACTGCTGAATTTTACAAGAAAGTTACAGAAGACTTAATGCTGTTTCTTCTCAAACACTTTAATGACATTGAAAGGGCACCAGGACTCCCAAATATATTCCTGGAAGCAAGCATTACCCTGAAACCCAAACCACAGAAGCATCCAACCAAAAAAGACAACTATGAGCTGATCTTCCTAATGAGTATAGACACAAAAATACTCATAAGATTATGACAAACAGAATATAGAAGATCATACACCCTGACCAAATGGGATTCATCCCAAGGATGCAGGAATGTTTTAACATATGCACATCAATAAATTTGATACAGTATATTAACAGAACCAAGAATGAAAACCATATGATCATATCAATGGATATGAAAAAAGCTTCCACAAAGTCCAACACCCATTCATGATAAAAAATAACAAACCCTACAGAATATTGGAATAGAAGGTCTTTATCTCAATCTGATAAAAGCATTCTATGGCAAACCAACAGCCAACCTCATACTAAATGGACAAAAACTGAAAGCTTTCACTCTAAAATAGAAAGAAGACAAGGATGTCCTCTGTCACCGCTCTTATTCAAGATAGTTCTGGAAACATTCACCAGAGCAATTAGAAAAGAGAAAGCAATAAAAAGAATAAGGGTAGGGAAGGAAGAAGTTAACTTATCATTATATGTGGATGAGATGTGACCCTACCTAGAAGACCCCAAAAGCTCCACCAAAAGACTTCTAGATTTAATAATCAAATTCAGTAGCTTATCTGGGCGTGGTGACACACAGCTATAATCCCTGCCCTTGGGAGGATGAGGCAGGAGGATTTCCAGGAGTTCAAACCCACCCTTTGCTACGTAGTGTGTTCAAGGCCAACCTGAACTGCATAGGAAGACCCTGTCTCAAAAAATAAAAACTCAGTAGTGTAGCTGCATGCAAAGTCAACACTCAAAAATCAATAGCCTTCCTGTAGAGGAATAATACACTCAGGGAGAGAGAATTGAGGGAACCAACACCTTTCACAATAGCATCCAAAAACATGAAATACCTAGGATTCAATCTCGTGAAGGAAGTAAAAACCTCTACATTGAAAACTACAGTAGTCTGAAAAAGGAGTTCCAAGAAGATATCATAAAATGGACAGATAGCCCTTGTTCTTCAGTAGAAAGACCAAATATAGTGAAAATCGTCACACTTCCAAAATTCTTATAAGAATGTAATACCATCTCAATCGAAATTCCAACAGCCTATCTCACAGAATGAGAGAAAATAATACTAAAATTCATGTGGAAACAGAAGAGATCTGGAGTACCAAAGGCAATGCTGGGCAACAAAGACAGGGCAGGGAGCATCACAATTCCTCACTGGAAATTCTACTATAGAGCTACTGTGATAAACACCACATGGTACTGGCAGAGAGAAAAACACACCTGAGGATCAATGGAAGCGACTAGAAGATCAAGAAACAACTCCAAAAACACTCAGCCACCTTTGGCTCCTTCACAAAGGAGCCAAACGCTTTCAATGGAAGACAGATAGCCACTTGAATAAATGGTGCTGGAAAAACTGGCTTTCCACTTGCGGAGATTAACACTAGACCCATAGCTTTCAGCATGCACTAAACTATAATCCAAATGGATCAAAGATCTAAATATTAACACAGAAACACTAAATCTGCTAGAAGATAGAATAGGTAGAACTCTTGAAGACGTTGGTATAGGCAAAGACTTCCTAAATAAAACCCCAATAGCACAGGAACCATCACCAAAAATCAACAATTCGGATCGCATCTCATTAGAAAGCTTTTGCACAGCAAAAGAAGCCACCCATAGAGTGAAGACATGATTCCAGAGTGTGAAAGAATCTTTGCCAGCTATTCTTCAGACAGAGGACTTGTATCTAGAATATATGAAGTATTCAAAAGTATCAGACCCCTCAAATGTAAACACTCAGACCAAAAATGGACATCTGAAATGAATAGACACTTTGAAGATGAAGAAATAGAAACAGCAAATAAATACATGAAAAAATGTTGAACATCACTGGTCATTAGAGAGATGCAAAATGAAACAACTCTGAGAGTTCATCTCACCCCAGAAAGAATGGCTGCTATGAAAAGTCTAGCAATAGCAAATGCTGGTGGGGCTGAGAGGCAAAAGGAACCCTTCTCCACTCCTGGTGGGAGTGCAGACTGGTGCAACCACTGTGGCAATCAGTGTGCAGATTTCTCAGAAAACCTAAAACTGCATGTTCCATTTGACCCAGCTATTCCCCTTCTTGGTATCTTCACAAGAATTATTGACACAGTGATACATGCACACCTGTGTTTATAGTGGCAAAATTTGTAATAGCTAAATCTTGGAAACAGCACAAATGCCCATCAGTTGAGGAATGGATGAAGAAGATGTGGGCTTTTTATACAATGGAGTACTACTCTGCCATAAAGAAGGATGAGCTTCAGACATTTGTATGTAAATTTATGGACCTTGGGACCCTACTCTTAAGTGAACTAAACTGGACGCACATGTTTAAATACAACATTGTTTCTCCGATGTGGGAAACTGACAGTAGAAATAAGGACTCAAAAGTATAACAGAGATGAGGGGGCTGAGCTAGGGCAGCAAGGCACGTGGCCAGCAGTCAGAGAGCCACAGCAGAGCCCTGCTAGCCCGCTGGGCTGAGGGAGACCCTAGAGGGAGCCATGAGCTGTGGCTCCCTGATAAGCAGCACGATCTGAGGCAAGGACTGTGATGCTGGCCACTAGGCCAGGCACTGGGACCTGAGGAGCTGGAGCAGGAGGCAGCAGAGAGCTTCGAGGTGAGAGTCCCCACAGGTAGGCGTCCCTCTCTGCTGCCAGGGGCCAGGAGAGGCAGTTGGAAGGCACTGGTGAGCATCAGCAACGCCTGGAACGGGAGGGGGCAGATGCACTTCTTCTGTCATTTGCTTTTGAGGAGATGCCTCCAAAGAAGAGTGACAGCAGCTGGCTACATGTCTCAGTGCTGAACTAGTTCCTCGGGTACCCTGGCTCTGGAAATTGCTATGGGAGATTGGATGACTCTTCCAGATCCAGGTGTGTGCGCAGAAAGCAAAAATATCTCTCAGTATACCTCACAAACAAAGATGTCTCCATCAAGTTTATACTTACAGCAAGTGCTATGTTCTTCGATACCTTCATCAAAAAATGTACACAGTGTTTTCAGTGCCTTCTGCACAGAAGAGAATATTGGACAAAGGATTTCATATCTTGGTCAGGAATTGACTATGTTCAGGTTTCCTTCATTGTACGAAGAACCCAAAAGTAAAGAAGCAAAGAGAAAAGTAAATATGGTTGCTGTTTTAAATTGTAAGAATGAACTACTTGTACTTCAGTGGAAGAACCTTCTAGCTCAGGAACATGCGGAAACACAGAATCTGAAACCGGGAAGTGATATGGACCATCTTCAGAGCTGCTATGCAAAACTTCAGGGAAAACTGGAAACTTCCAGGAGGGAAATTATTGAGCTTCAGCAAAGGGACAGACAGTTGCAATGCAAGAAGAGGAATTTGCATCAGCTACTGAAAACGAGAAGGAGGAGGGACAAAAATTTAAAAATATCATTGCAAGTCCAGTTGCTCGGTATAATCATAATATGAAAACAGCGTGAACATAATAAATTAAAAGAACGTCTACATCAACTTGTTATGAACAAAAAGGATAAAAACAAATAGCCATGGACCTTTTAAACTAGGCAAGGCGGATGGAAAACAGGGCCCCAGGAGGAAAACAGAAGCCAGGAATGAAGATGAAATGTATAAAATTCTCTTGAATGATTCTGAATACTGTCAGAAACAGATCCTCATGGAAAATGCTAAACTTAAGAAGGTTCTCCAGCAAACGAAAAAGGAAATGATTTCTCTACTTTCTCCCCCAAAGAAGAAACCTAGAGGAAAAGCAGATGAAAGTACAGGAACTCTTATCTCTGATGATGAACAAGATTCCTGGGAACTGATTAGAGAGCATGGGGGACCTTTCCTGTGAAACCGTGAGAGAGCAACTTACAAACTACATCACAAAACAGGGGAGAATTTTGACAACACATGTAGAAAACCTTGACAAGCAAGTTTCAAAGGTACACTTAGAAGATTTGAATGATGAACATTTAATATCATGACAACACCATAAACAAGAAACCGAGAAACTGGAGTTAGAAATTCAACAATGTAAAAGAAATGATCAAAATGCAGCAGCAACTTTTACAGCAGCAGCTCACTACTGTGTGTGATGATGGCACCACTTCACTATTAAGAGACTGTTATTTGTTGGAAGAAAAGGAGCACCTTAAAGAAGAATGGTCCTTTTTTAAAGAGCAATAAAAGAACTTTGAGAGAGCAAGATGAAGCTTTACAGAAGAGGCTATTGGCCTAGGATTAGAGAGAAAGGCATTTGAAGAGGAGCTAGCCAGGTGGTTAAAGCAACAGGTGTTAAACATGACTACCTTTGGCCACCAGAACTCTGAAAATGTGAAACTGTTCAGTGCCTTCCCAGGAAGTTCTCCTCAGGACAATCTTACAGTGCGCTCAAGGCCATGGCCAAAGAAGCCTCACAGTACGTCTCATGGGTCTCCAATTTGCACATCTAAAATGGCTAAGTCTCTGCCTGCTTCTCCTACTTCAAACTTTTGCCAGACACGTTCCTGTGTATCTGAACATAGGTATTTGTTCATGCTTGGTCCTTATACATATTCTACAAGTTGCTAACTCTGGCACTGCTAAGGAAAAGTTGACATATGTGGTATTCGAAGCAGTTGCGGCTTTGAAGAAGAATTTAGTAGATTGATTTATGGGTTCCACAGTACTTTTTGGGTGTCCAGGATAGACCTTGTACTATCTGGGTATACAGCAATGATGAGGTAGGTGTAGCCCCGGCTCTGAACTAAATCCTATGTCTTTTTGTTTCATGTTTAAAATGTGGTCTTATTTGCTGGCATCACTTACTGTTTTAAGGACTTTGTGTTAAATATGGAGATGTTCTTTGCACAGTTTTTGTACGGTACATACATTGAAGTGTTTCTGGCATGCCTATTTCACTGGCTTTGAAGGGCAAAGACCTGAGAGAAGCTCGTTCATCTAGAGCGATGCCAAAGATCTGTGCCCAAGGGTGGCAGTGTAAAAGAGATTGCTCCTTACCACCTGGAACCCTATAGATTGGTATTAGTTGCTGCATTTGCTATTTTGCTCTCTCAAGTTGTTATGTCCCTTTCTAAGATACGCTATCCACATTGTACCTCAGATTCTGTCCCAAGATTAACTTTGAACCAAGCAGAGCACACAGAGCATGCCTAGTGTGGTTGAGAGGCATGGGAAAAGTGAAAGGGTTGAGTTTGGAAGTGCAGTGGTGATCTTAAAGTAGGACACCGTAGCCTGAGGCCTAGCAGTCTGGCAGGTGTGTAGAAAGCAGGAGTCAGTGCTGTGGCATATTTGGCCTGTGGGAGTGAGAAACTGGTGTGGAGAGACCTGTTGAAGAGACCAGCTGGCCTCTGGGCCAAGAGTAGCTTAATAGCTGGACTTTAAAACAAGACAATGAAGCTTTTAAAAGGACAACCAGGCTTGTAATTATAGACTTTGAGACCATTAGGGGAGTAGGACTCTAAACATTAGGGAGCAACAGAGAGCTGGGTAAGAGGACTCCAGTCAAGTGGGGATCCCTGAGCAGGGACATACGTGGAACATGTGCACTGGCCAGTGCAGTTAGTGAGCGAGACTTAGAGGCATGAGATAAGGATGGAGAGGCGTAAAAGTGCCAATTGTACAAACGCAGAGAAAATAAGACCGAGAGCCACTATGTGCTCGTCACTGGGGGCAGCAATTAGTAACTCATGATCAGTGTTCTTCATATATAACTCCACTCTGCTGCTCCCCGACATGCACATTTGGAATTTCACCTCATAAAGTTTTTTGTCTTGGTTATTTTATTTTGTTTTGTTTGCAATACTGGGGCTTGAACCCAGGGCCTTTGCACTGACCTGCATTCTCAGGGTTTGGGAAGACAGTCTTTCTATGTCACCAAGGCCCCCAGGCTGCCCTCAAAACGTGTCCCCCTCCTTCTCAGCTTCCCAGTGTGCTTAGGATTATCAGCGTGGGCTCCACTCGCTGTCTTCCTACATCCAATATAGTTTCAGGGGCAGTGGAAGAGTAAACAAAAGAGTGAGGGAGAAAAGTAAATTTTAGTAAGTGCACTGTTTTCTTATGTGGAAAATAGATCCCATTAGGGAAACATTTCAAAAATTTTTACATAATTATTTTACATGTTGAAATATTTGAAATAAACACTCCTTGAAAGCATTGTATTTAATAAAGACAAAAGTCCAACATTTAGTACCTACATATCAGAGTATTGACAGCTAAGTGAATAAAATGTGAAGAACTGAAACAGTATTTGGCAATTGTAAACATTCAGAGGCAGCCAAATAAACACAAATACATTCTTAAACAAATGATAATAAAATAAAATGTGTAATAGACATTGCAAAATGGGACAAAAATGTTCAAATGGGAAGGGGAATACGTGAGGAAGGAGGGAGAAAGGAAGGAAGAAACAAGAAAAAAGTGAAGCTATAAAAATTAGAAACAAAGCTTTTGTACATACACAGGGTGGGGGGCTTGAGAGAAAGGAGGAAATGGGAAAAAAGAGGCAGGATGTACCACATAGGGTTGCAAATATCCTATGATGAGTGGTATTGTTATGGATGCCTATATGTACCAATAAATGTTTTGCCATTTAAAAATAATAATGATAATAAAGCATTTTGCTGTTGATTTTTGTTTTCATCTTGTTTGTGTTTTGTTGTTGTTGTTTTGTTTTTGGGGGGGGTTGAGCCAGAGGCTGGCTACATAGTGCAAGATGGCCCTGAACTCTCTGTGTTTTCCATGCTGGCCTTGAACTCTTAGCAATGCTCCTGCCTCAGCCTCCTGAGTGCTGGGATTAGAGGCGTGGGCTAGCAGGCCCGGCTTCTTGTTTGTTTTTTGAGACACAGTCTTGCTCTGGAGTTTAGGCTGGCCTTGAACTCACTCTGTTGCCCAGGCTGGCCTGAAGCTCCTAGCATACTTCCTGCTTCAGCCTCCCAAGTGCTGAGATTAGGGGCCTGCACCACCACATCGGGCTTGTTTAAACAAACAAACAAACACTTGTTTGCTTGCTTTAGATCTCTGTTTTGTGCACATTCTGCATGTATGCAATGGTTTACAAACCAACAATTGGGGGTTTTATTAAAGTGGTTTTTGACACAGGGTCTATAGTTCAGGCTGGCCTTGAACTCAGGTGATCTTCCTGTCTCAGCCTCCTCAATGCTAGGAGTACAGGACACTACTCTCCACCTACATTTTTTAAAAGAGCTCTTCAGATAGGATTAAATCATGTTGATCAGGTTTGAGGCTCTTTACCCTACAAGGCAGTGAACTTGGGTGTGTCTGCAACGCCTTAGGGTGGATGAGAGACACCTTAGGGTGGATGAAAAACACCTTGGGGTGGGCGATCTGAAAGCCTAGGGCTGGGGATAAAAAGGCCTGAAACAGGGGAGGGAGCCACAGAGCAAGAGTGGGGCCAGCCCAGAGCTGCTCAGCTGAGTGACTAGGATCAGGACCCTTTCCAGGACGCAGGGACACCTCCACCCTGCGATCCAGCGCCTCACGAGGACGGCCTAGCCAGGCGGGCCTCTGTGCTCCTAGAGCCTACAGGACTTCCACATCCACGACCCCGGAGCCTTGTAGGCTTGAAGAGGTGAGGGTTCCGTGCCTTTGTGGTGATTTTTCTCGGTGCGCTGTGCCCCTGGCGACCGCGGGTAAGCGGCGAGCCCCGCGTGTTTGCCACCTGCTCTCCTGTTCCGCGGCATCTGGAGCGCTGGTGCCCAAGGAGACAGCTGAGGTGCAGAGGCACGGCCTGAAGCTGGACGCGGCTCACAGACCAGGTTCCTAGAGGACCTGAGTGGCGGGGCGAGGCCAGGGCCTTCCTGCACTGCTCTATTGGTCTGCTTGCTGTCAAGCACCACGGGAAAGGATGAGGAGGCAGCCGAGAACAAGGAGAGGTCAAGTGTGGCACCACAGAAAGCCTAGCAGACTTGAAATCAAACAGTGTGTTAGCTGCTTGCTCCTCACGGTGTGGTCCGCTTAGGAGCAGCAGCAGGGGCTGACCGGAAAGGCAGGGTGGCAGTCAGCATTTTATTTTTTGTATTAAATTCTTTTATTGGTACATGGTAGGTATACAACACAATTACATTTCTCATTGGGAATTGTACCTTTACATAATGCATCTTGGTTCTTATTTTTTCCCCATTCCTAGCCCTCCCTTCACGCCCTCCACCCTTCCCTATTTACAAAGACTTTATTTCCATTTTTTCCATTTCTCATCATTTTTTCCTTTCCGTTCTTTCCTTTCCCCTGCCCCTCCCACTACCCCTACCCCTTTGGACCTTTTCTTCCTATTTTAACAGTATCCTGGAGCTCGGTGGTAGAGGACGAGGGCGCCACGCAGCAGAGAGAAGCCGGAAGGGCAGAGGGCACCCTGTGCTGGGAGAGGGTGTGGCGGGACCACTGAGGAGGTGGCATTCCAAGGAAGGCCACGTGGGCCAGGGGCCGGCAGGTGTGTGTGGAGAGGTAAGGAGCTCTGTGAGCTCGGGCACGTGGAGTACAAATGCCCTGCCTGAGAGCAGTGGAGCCAAAAGTCGGGAGTGAGGGGACACGGGTCAGAGAAACCGGGGACCTCAGGACATTTTCACAGCAGATGCTTCCCTTGGACGGAGAAAGGGAGGAAACCCTGATGGTGTTGAACAGAGCAGAGCAGACGGGATTGCTGAGGCTGCTGCTTTGGAAATGGCCTCAGTGGCCTTAAGAGAAGACAGCCCTATATGGCAGGGATGTGGCAGCCTGGGTGGTCGGGGGCGGGGGCAGATGGTGCTGCCTGTGAGAGGAGAAAAGCCCAGAGCCCCGGGATCTCTGCCACCAGTCTCCGGGCTGCAGAGGGTGCTCCTGAAGGCGGGCTGTAGGCAGACATGAACCATGGGCTCCTGACTTCCAGACCCTCCCTGGCACAGGTCTAAGGGAGAGCTCTAAGTGGAAGGAAATGCCTTAAGAACTTGGCCTGGCCTAGACATGGGCCTTGTGCATCTTCAGGCAGGGACAAACATGGAATTGTTCAGCTGCAGGTGACAAAACCGGAAGTTAATTTTAGCCAGCTTCTCTGCCTCAAGGGGGAGTGTGTGAGTGAAGGAGGATTATGAGGGGCTGATCTGTGCAGGCCGGAAGTCACAGAGCCAGAGAGAGGTGGGGTCAGTGGGTAAATTCCAGGGATGCTGGGTAGGCAGATGGACAGTAATGGTAAGGCTCATGGCCCAAATATTTTCTACCAACATCTGAGCCCTGTTTTGCCAGGACCAGTCGTGGGGAAGGAGAAAAGCAGGACTGATCATTCTGCCCAGTGTCCCCACACTTAGCCTCCGCCCATCCTTTCTCCAGGAAAACAGTCCCGAGTGCTCCTTTCTCTCCTCACTGACCCATCAGGGTTGTTTGGCTGGAGACTCAACCCAGGCCTCACACAAGGACTCTAGCACTGAGTTGCACCCCTAGCCTGTGCTTTGCATTTGGAGGAGGAAGGTTCTTTATGGTCAGCCCATGATACAAGGGTGGAAACTCACCCGGGCCAGAGAACGGGTGCGTTTACTTTCCCTGTGCTCGGTGTCTGCCACGGCACCTGGCCCAGGATGAGCCCAGTGAAATTGTGTTGTGCGCTTGCCATGGACACAAGGCATTTCATACCAGTCAGGCCCTCACACACGGGGTACGCTACACAGAAGGAAATTGAACTCCTGAGCAAAGGAAGACAATTGCACAAGTCAGCACCTGAGTAAGTGACCCGCCTGACTCCAAACTCACATCCTCCTGGAGCTGTGACCTGCTCTCAGGGACAGATTAGGTTGGGGGTCACTGAAAGGCAGCCACACCTGTGGCCTTAGGGCACATCCTCCCACAAGCTGTCTTGCCACCTTGGTACCTTTCTCTCAGGAGGGCACTGGGGCTCCTCACCGCCATTTCCTACAAACTGTGGTTGATTTACTCACAGTCTCATCCTTGCATAGAAGCCTGGGGTAATGTGCCGAGGCTATAGTAATCTCTGGAGGGTGAACTGAAGTCAAATGGAGGCAAGTGTTCAGAACAGACCATGGAGAACCCATTTAATGTTGCTTGTCTTCTTTCCAGCACGCTAACAAGGGTCTTCTCAGCTAATTGTCATTGGCCGTGAGATTCCAGAGAGAACCCCGAACTGTCCCAAGCTCTATTTGTGGTTACTCTGAGTCCTTGCTCCACCTGTCAGATTGTGTGAGTGTCACGGGTGAAAAGCATGCTGGGTTATAGTGTGTGGCTGAGTGAGCAGGCTCCTGCCTCTGCCATGTTGGGGCTGTGATTTTCCCTAAATTATTTCAATCTTCTGTGATTCCACTCGGGTTCTTCATGGATAACAAAGGAATAATAACAGTTTCACATCTTAAATACAATACATTGACCTTCCTCTGTTCTTTCACCTGTCAGAAGACAGAATCACAGCAAATTTGGCTTGGAGCTATTACTTGGCTTTTATTTGTTATTCTAAAATTGCACAACATCTTACTCAGTCAAATGGGAAGAGTGTTCCCGTGAGCTAAGCAGAAGAGTTTAGCTTTAGAGATGGAAAGGGGCTGGAGGAAGCAGAAAAAGGATGACGGTGAATTAATCCCTTCACAGTTGTTTTCCTGGTGGGGGTCAAAGCAGAGGGGCTCCCTTATAAGGCCAGCTAAACTTGGCCTATTTGAGTATTTGGCTCTTACCTCCTCTTGATTTCTTGGATGGTCACATAAGCAACTTAGTTTCTATTTGGTGAGGATGAATTTCAGCATGAGTAACTTCATTTGGGTTGGGTCCCCTGGGCCTAATGCAAGCACTGAGGCCAAGCCAGGGGCCTCTTGTCAATTTTATTTACCACACCCAGCTATTACATTTAGGATAGGGTGATTGCAGTGTAAGCGACTTGGGAACATGTTCAATGGTCTACTCTTTTCCTTCAGAGCCAAAGAATACATTGAACAGAAGGTTTTCTCCCACTTTCCCTAGCAGAAATCCATTCCTGGTCAATACGATGGAAGCTTCTAAGAGAGATGGCTCTTTCAAATATGAGCTTGAAGATTACATCAGAAGACAAAAAGCCAGAGGAACACAACCAAATGTTACCTTCAGACAGGTGACAGCGCACTCTGGCCACAGAGCAAGGGGTCCCATTTGGCCGAGACCTCCAGTGCGGGACCAGAGACCTTACCACCAGAGAGCCCCCAGGTTCCCCACTTTGTACAGAGGGCCAAAGACAGTGAAAAGACAGGTGCCTCCTTGGCCTAAAGCCCATCAGGCGGGACCAAGGCAGGGCTCTCTATATTGCTATCACAACAATCAGACCCATTTCTTCAAGAGCCAGGGGCTCCCATGCCCCAGCCTCTTCTGGGAGGACCCCAGCCGGTTCCACTGGTCACACCATCAGGACGGAGTCCAGACGAGGAGCCACCAGGAGGAGACGGGAGAAGGATCCAATGCTGTGGCATCTCAGAGCTGGCAGCATGCAGAGGGAGGGGCCCGTGAAGAGCACAGGAGCCTGGGCAAGAGAAAGGCCGATGGGGAGCCAGTGGGTGCAGGCAAGCTCAAGCACAGAAAGAAGAAGGACCAAGATGGAGAGGACACCACCAAAGCCACAAGACGGTCCCACCGGGAAGAGGGGTTTGGGGGCTGCAGTCCAGAGATGGACCTGTGGGATGAGGCCATCCTGGGTGGCTGTTACTGACACTTGGGCATTTGGGGGTCCCAACAAGAGCCAGTTGACGTTGTTGGAAAAGGTGAAATAAAGAACCTTGAAGCAATTAATCTCTGACCACTGTTAATTTGAGACAGAGTCTCACTATGTAATTCATGCTGGTCTTTCCTTTGCAAGAAAAAAACTTATCTACACTTCACACACTCTTCAAATATAAAATTCACTTTTTGTTCAAATGTTCAACCCAGAGAGTTTAAAGATAGAAAGGCGAAAAACTAAAATATACAAGTCCTAGAAGAAAATATACAAAAACTTGTTTTGGATCATGGTGCATAGACAACCTCCTTAAAATGGCACATTAGTCATGGAATATGAAATGAGAAATAATATTTCATTTACTTGCCAAAATATTTAGAATTTGCGGAAGGCAGATTTTGTGGAAAAAACATGTGAAGAAGAAAACCTTTTTGTTGTATTTTTGAGTCAGGGTCTCTCTATGTTGTTCAAACTTGTGGCAATACTCCTGCCTCAGCCTACCAAGTGCTGGGGTTATGGGCAAACACCACCACACCCAGTGAAAACAAATTCATCTTTTAAAAAATAATACTATCAATTTTATTGAACACATTCTCAGACATTATTCCGTGATCCATACACACGCATTCATTTCTCATAATACCCTCATGGAGTATTTTCAATACCCTACGTTTTTCATAAAGCTTTATTTTGTATAATTCACATCATTCATAATTCACCCATTTACAGCAACATTACATGACCAGAATCGATTTTAGGACATTTTCATTAAATAAAAAACAAGAAGGAGTCTCCATACTCTTTAGTTATCACCTCTAATCTTTCCCAGTGCAGCCAGCCTTAGGTCACCACCAACCTACTTTTGCTTTTCATGTATTTGCCTTTTGGAGAAGATGCCCATGAGTGGAGTTGCACAATCTGTGATGGCTTCTTTCACGGGGTATAATGTTTTCGAGGATCACCATGGAATACGTATTAGAATGCCATTCACTTTCATGTAGAACAATTGGAATTCCATGGATATACAACTTTTCTTCTCTTGCAGTGCTGGAGTTTGAACCTGGTGCCATGTGCATACCAGACAAGCACTCCACACCTGAGCCACACCCCAGCTCCCCATACTCCTTTATGTTTCTGTTCATCAGTCAGTGCACATTTGGGTTGTCCCCACTTTTTGGCTTTTATGAATAATCCTACTGTGAGCATGCATGTACTAAAGCAGAAATTTAAAACTAAGTACTGTATGGATGCATGGACCAACCGCAGAAAGACACATTACAATGATAACTGGTCTCTGTGGACAGCAGTGAGTAGCTGGGGGACACAGGTGGGAGGTAGACTGATTTTCCAAGTGTTATTTCTGCTTAGGGTTCTGTGTCCAATGAAAATTTTCAGTAAATATTTTTTAAAGTAAACAATATATTGGAAAAAATCATTACTATCACTTTTTTAGTACTGTCCCTGTTCCAGTTATTAAATTATTGCCACTTAGATCCAAGCTGCTTATTCACTCAGGGAAATGGCTTCATAGACTGGTCTGGTTGCCCAGTTGGCTTCATGTTAGTCTCTGCCAGTAGGGGGCGACGGAGGGTCAGTGTAAGGTAGAAGTAGGAGGAAGGGACTTTCCTTTTCCTATGCTTGCCTTTTGTGCAGGCAGCAAGTGTGTGCGTGTGTGTGTGTGTGTGTGTGTGTGTGTGTGTGTGTGTGTGTCTCACCTGAAGCCTGTGCCCCTCAGCAAAGCTCTTCGTCACTAGTAAGCAGTGTTACCGCGTTCCCTCTGCAGAGTGTGACTCTCAGTCTCAGTCACGCAGAGAGGCCTCTCCATGTGTCTCAGTTTCTTATTTACCCTCAGCACAGAAAGGGCAAAAGCAGGTGGACTACCATCCACAGGTCGTATCCAGCCAGCCACCTGCTTTTATTCCCTAGGTTCAGTCACCAGTACAAAAAAGTTGTCAACCCCTGTCTTAGAGCCTTCTTGTACTCCTCTTGGTGGTAGACCATCTTTTATTACCTAACAATTGTCATATTTAATTTTCTCTGCTTGAATTTCTGGTGTGGTTTTAGTTTCCTGATTTGGCTCTGAGTGATTGAATTCTCCGAATCAAGTAGCTTTTGCCAATTATTCAGAAAGTACAGACTTTTGTGGTCCTGGAGATTGAACCCAGGGCTTTGTGCACCTTAGGCAACTGCTTTCCTACCAAGCTAAGAAAATAGAAACCTAATAGGAAGATAAGCATTTGCCTATTCATTGAGTCAATAAACATGCGTTGAATTTAGTCATGGGCCTAGGTGCTAAGACAGAGCAGAGAATGAATTAGATGCAAAAATGGAAGACAGGTGAGGAGAGAGGGAGAGGGAAGATAGAAAGAGGAAGCACAGAAAAAGGAAAAGAGGAAAGAAGGAAGGGAGGAGGGAAGGAAAATAATAAGGAATGAATGAAGAAAAGAGAGGGAAGGAAGGATATTGATATATAAGTGGAGCTCCCTTCAGGGCTCATGTTGGGAGGAACAGGAAACTTACCAGAACTTGATTGTGGATTGACTGAGTCTCCCAGGGTGTGGGAGGAGCCATTGTTTGCTGTTTGGTGCCATCCTGCATTGGCAGGACATCTGGCACCCTTCATCCCCATCTACTAGATGCCAATAGCACACTCTGAGCACCCCAGTACCAAGGCAGCCATCATAGCCAGGACAAATTTACAAAAGGCTCCCCCTGCAGGGTTCCTGCTCCCACCCAGAACCCCTCACTTCACCCTCCAGAGTTCATATGAACTGACATTCAAACTGTGTCCCCGAAGACAACCCACAAGACAGGCAAGGCTGCTGTCCCATCCCCATTTGTCAAATGAAGACATCACATGTGGGGCCTAGGAGAGCCAGGGGTGGCTGGACCCACGGTCCTCTGTGGTCTGTCTCACTGCTCCGCCCACTCACCTCTTTCTAAATGTCCTTCTGGGTGATGCATGGTCAAACCACATCGAAGGACACACTCACGGTCCAGCTCCTCCCTCTGTGTGCTCTGAAACAGAGCTGCCATTCAATGCTAATATGCCTATAAATCCCTCTCCATTTAATCTCCCTCTGACTTCAGTTTTGTTTTGCTTGTATTCAAATTAACTTATTTTCTAGTTGTAGAAAGTATTACACTTCTTTCTAAATTAAATTTGTTTTTCTTTATTATTTAAGGTTTTTTTTTTAAAAGTCACTTTAAAGAGAATGCACTCAACTGACATGGTGGCACATCCTTATAATTCCCCCACTTGGGAGGTTGAAACAGGAGGATCGCCATGAGTTTGAGGCTAGCCTGAGCTACATAGTGAGATTCTGTCTCAAAAAATCAGAATATAAACATTTTAAAATAAAGCAAATACCCTCTTGGAATGCAGTTGTGGAGACGTTTAAGCAAGGAATGAATGAGGGTGAAAAGAGAAGCCTAAATCAGGCCTTCCTGACTCAAACACTGAGAATATGTTGTGCCTTGTGGCAAAGATTAGAATAGAGAATAATTTAGGGAAAGAGAGAATTGATGAACAGTGGAGTCTAGAGAAGCCCACGGAGCTTGGGAGCATGTGTGCTCTCAGAGATTCCTCGGAGGCTGTGGTCTGGTCCTATTTGATCAGCAGGATAGCCACTTGGTGAATGTGTGCCTGTTTCAGTGGAGCCTCTCATCATCTGGGCCCGACTCACATGAATGCTCTTTCTTGGAGGTTTCATGTGTGTGCCTCACTGTATTCCCAGGAGCCAGGACTGCTGGGGCCTCAGGCAGCTAGAAAAGAAACTTCTGGGTATGGGCTGTCCTCCCAGGGGTCCCGGAAGCCCAACTCTCCCCAGAAATTGGCTGGGAAGGAAAGGCGTGAAGGAGGAAGGGAGGGAAGAGAGAGCAGAGAGGGAGGAGGTCAGGAGAAAGGAGGGAGAAGGAAGGACAGCCCGGCCACTGGCCCTGCCTGCCTGCCTTGGGCAGACCTCTGTCTGGGCCCAATCCTGGGTCCTTGCCGCACAGTGGCTCAGACTGCAGGACGTGCTGACAAAATTCTCTTCCTCCCAGGTGGGTGTCTGTGCCTGGTTCAGGTGGAGCAGGCCCCGCTCCCTGGGTCCCCAGACTCACAGGGATGCCCAAGTGTCCCTGTAGATTGGGTATAAGACGACCTCACAGTGGCAGGGGCTGGAAGGTGGATGCCTCTGTTTGGGGGTGTCCTCTGGGCAGGAATGAGCAGCCTCGGGTGAGATGCGGCCGCACAGATGGGAGCCGGAATGGAGGAGTCTAGGTAGATGCTGTCTGCCATTTGGAAGAAGCTCCCTTGCACACCCTAACTGCCAGCCAACAAGGGGCTAATTTGCACCCAAGCCCAACTATTACAGAAAGCTAAGTCCGATAGAATATTATAGGCAGTCAGATGGGTAGGGCCTCCAGAGAGTCAGAACAAAGGTGAAACAACCCAACTGTGGCCAGAGACACATCCGTCAGAGACCAGGCCTCAAGATAAAGACAAAGTGACCAGGCCTGCAGACTTCCTCAAAGGACAAACACAGACCTAATGAGGTCTGGATTGACATCAGCCACCCTGGTGGGTATCCAAGACCTCTGAACCCATCATTTCCTAGGAAAATCTTTGTTCTTTCCATGCATACTTGTTACGTGACTTGTTTCCCTGTGGGATCACTATTAGCTAAGCAAATACACTTGTAAGCCTATTGGATGATCACAGTTGTAACCCACATTGTACCCATGTGGGTTTTGCTCTATAAAAATTCCCTGTAAAGTGGGTTCCCTGGCTACCCTCCCCCCCACCCAGGTCCCCTCCTGCCTCTCAGGAGCTATCTTCTCAATAAATATTTTTCTTACCTTTAACTTCCATTGTTCCTAGAATTCATTCTTCGATTTTTAAAGAATACAAACCTGGCATATCAAACATCTAACAGGTTGGGAAATATGCTTGTTTTCATGTTTCATCTTCTGTATCACAACAAGCCCAGAACTGGCCATTCCCCAGGAAGTGACCAGGCTGCTGGTCCCAGGCCGACCCCATGAGCACCACAGCATCCTGAACAGAAGTCAGGACAGGCCATTCAGATGCCCTCTGGTGCTTACTAATCCTCCAGAACTGCAGGTCTGCTGGATGTGGCGCACACAAGAATTGTCAGCACTCAGGATGCTGAGGCAGGAGGATCGCCTTGAGTTGGAGGCCAGCCTGGGCTGCATAATGAAGGCCAGCCTGAACTACATAGCAAGACCCTATCTCAAAACTCCCCAAAACAAACAAACAGAACCACAGATATCTCTGAAAAATCAACACAGTGGGCTACAGGGTCCCAGGAAAAGAAACCAAATGGAGTAGACATGTGCGAATTTTCACCCAGATACAGTTTTATTCATAAGCAGAAACTCAGAGTAGAACAAACCTGTAATTTTATTTCCCCCAGTGTTAGGAATTTACAAGTTTAAAGATCTTAATTGGCTTTTATTTGTAGTTCTAGAATCTAGCAACACTACATTCTGTAAAATAGAATGAGCACCCTATTGATCTAGGGGGAATAAATGTAACTCCCAACCCGCTAGAGGTCAGATACCCCGAGTTTGTGTTCCCCAAAACCAGGAAATGAATTCTAAGGAACAACGGAAGTTAAGAGCAGGAAAAATTTATTGAGAGAGGTAGCTCCTGAGAGACAGGAGGGGACCCAAAAGTGGGTTCCTAACAAGCCCACTTCTCACAGGAAGTTTTATAGAGCAAAATCACAAGCTGGGTACAAAATCACTAGGTGGGTACAACGTGGGTAAAAACTATGATCAACCAATAAGGTTACAAGTATAGCTGCTTAGGTAATATTGATCCAGTGGGGAAGTAGAGCAGGTAGCAAGTGTACATGGAAAGAACAAAGATGGATCAGAGGTCCTGGTCACCCACCTAGGTGACTGATGTCTATCTAGACTTTACTGGACCAAGTGATACCAATCACAGTACAGTCTCAAGTTACTGTTCATCCCTCAGGCAGGCACATAGGCCTGGTCATTTCATCTTTATCTTGAGGCCTGGCCTTCAACAGATGCACCTCCAGCCACAGTTGTACTGTGTCTCGTCTTCTGCACTGACTCCCTCGAGGGCCTGTCTGACTGCCTATAATATTTACAGGGGAGCTTTGTTTTAGAGACAGAAATGCACGGAGAAAAGCAGAAACACTAAAAAGCAGACTGGTTGCTTCAAAATTACTGTTGCTGTCAAGAAAGATTAAAAGGCAGAGGACTTCCTTGTTATGCCAGCGAAAACTGGCTTATTTTTTGATCTTGCAATTATCTCTTCTGACTTCTAGGAAGGTCAAATAAAAAACTTAGTTCATCTTGGCATGGAACTTCAGCATGACTTTGTTTTAGTCTACTGGCCTTACATAATCTCAGTCCAAACCAGTAGTCTCCTTTAAATTTCATTTTATTTTATTTCATTTCATTTTTGAAAGAGAGTCTTGCTATGTAGCCCAGGCTTGCCTTGAATTCTTGATCCTCCTGCCTCAGCCTCCTGAATGCTGAGATCACAGGCAGGTGCATGCCTGGCTTAAATTTTATTTAACAGAACACTGAACCATGAGCATTAATCAGGGTGTGAATGTGTAGAACACAGACTAATAAGATACACAAATTTATGTATGTAAATACATTTACATGCATGTTCAGTCACAGATATGAACACAGTCACATACAAACACAAAACACTCCACCCTCAAGTCTCACCTGGTCTCTGTTTCCTCACCAGGCTCATTAATTTGTTAAAGAAAAATTACAGAAGGCTATTGTTTTGAACTAGGCTCCTGCAGCAGATCCCAACAAACCAAAATCAAAATCAAAATGGAAGCTCTGTGATCCCAGCACTCTGGGAGACTTAGGCATCCATCTGGGAGAGTGAGCCCAGCATCTGTCTCAAAATAAAACATAAAATATGAAAAGGGCTGGAGCTGCAGCTCAGAGCCTTGAGTTTAATCCCCAGCACTGCAAGAAAAAAAAATATTAAAAGGAAGTCACTCATGCTAAAGTTGCTAAAGTTCCATGTCATCAAACTAAAGCTAAACTGTTTAACCTTCCAAGAAACCAGGCAAAGGAGATCCAAACTTCCCAGTCTCAGTTGACAATGATACTCCCTCTGCCTTTAATCCTTATAAAAAGGAACCTGAAATAATCTGATGTTAATCAATCAGTCCTTTTTCTATTGTTCTGTCCCAAGTTTCCAAGGAAAGTAACTTTGAAATGACCAATCCTCTTTTGGTTCTTTATTTTCTGCTTTTTTTCTTTGTCCCTTCTCTGATTATAGAACCAAACTCTTCCAAATTTAAAGAACCAATTCAAAAATGGGTATCTGAAATGAATAGACATTTCTCAGACAAAGAAGTAGAAATAGCAAATAAACACATGAAAAAATGTTAAACATCACTGCTCATTCAAGAGATGCAGATTAAAACAACACTAAGATTCCACCTCACTCCAGAAAGAATGGCTGCTATCAAGAAATCAACCAATAACAAATGCTGGTGAGGCTGTGGGGAGAAAGGAACCCTGCTCCACTGCTGGTGGGAGTGTAGGCTGGTGCAACCACTGTGGATATCATTGTGGAGATACCTCAAAGAACTAGGATTAGAGGTCCCCTTTGACCCAGCTGTTCCCCTGCTGGGGATCTTCCCCAAGGAATTAAAAGAATCATACCACAGAGATATATGTGAACCCATGTTCATAGCAGCACAATTTATAATAGCTAAAACTTGGAAGCAGCCTAATTGCCCATCAACTGGAGACTGGATAAAGAAAATGTGGGGTTTTTTTAAAATAAAATGGAGTACTACTCAGCCATAAAGAATGAGAAACTAGAGTCATTTATAGCTAAATGGATGCACATTGAGGCCATACTCTTAAGTGAAATAAATAGAACACACATGTGTAGATACAGAATAGTTTCTCTGGTATAAGAAACTGAAAGTATAAATAAGGATCAATACGTATAATAGATAAAGTGAAATAGGAAGAAAAGGTCCAAAGGGGAAAGGGAAGTGGGAGGGGGTAGGGGAAAGGAAAGAAGAGAAAGGAATAAATATGAGAAAAGGAAAAAATGGAAACAAGGTCTTTGTAAATAGGAAAGGGTGCAGGGTTTGAAGGGAGGGCAAGGGAATGGGGAAAAAAAATAAGAACCAAAATATATTATGTAAAGGTGCAAATTCACAATGATGAATGTCATCATACTATATACCTAAAATGTATCAATAAAATTAATGAATGTTTTTTAAAAAAGAACCAACCTCTTCTACTCAGCCAATCAGAAAACTCATTTTAAGCCAGGTGTGATGGCACACACCTGTAATCTCAGCATTCGTGAGGCTGAGGCAGGAAGATTGCTTCAAGTTCAAGGCCAGCCTGGGCTATATAGTGAGTTCAGGGCCAGCTTGAACTACAAAGTGAGACCCTGTCTCAAAAAACCAAAAAAAGAAAGAAAGAAAATTCTTTTTACTTTACACAATGAAGCACTGTTCTATTCTAGAATTTAAAAAATAAAGCCAATCAAGATTTTTAAACTAAATTGTTAACCAGGCGGGGTGCTGCACATCTGTAATCCCAGCACTAGGGACGCTGAGGCAGGAGGATCACTGTGAGTTCAAGGCCAGCCTGGACTGTATATCTAGATAGATAGATAGATAGATAGATAGATAGATAGATAGATAGATAGATAGGTTATCATTTTGTCCTTTGACAAGGCATGATTTTTCAGTGTCCATCAGCCAGTTGACAGTCCCTATGAATGAAAGTCCCATCTGGAAAGCTTGCCAGTGTGTGGGAAATGCCTGGAACACACGGGGCCTGGAACAGCAGAGCGGTGGGTGTGGGACACAGTGCACTGTGTGCAGTCTGGTCCATCCTGAGTGGCCACGAGGTCTGTGTGAGATGCGTGAGTCCCAGACTGGGGCCACGAGGTCCAGAAGCCCAGCTGAGCAGGTGAGTGGGGCTGGAGTCAGCCTCTGCTCAGCTTGCTGGGTTTGAGCGAAGAGCCAAGACTGCCACCAGACAGCTCCACACATGTAGCTAAGTCTGCCGAGCAGAAAGAAAATTTCCAGAATGGGAGCTGATTTTATTTTATTTTTTTAAGGAGTTGATTTTTAGATCAACCTCTCAGAGAACATTTTGACCTGTATAAACTAATATAAATGCATATTCACATGTGTATGTAGATATTATTGCTGATCTATTACTATAAATATTTGTAGACATAGATAAGTAGATCTCCATGGCTAAGAACCTGAGCAAAGTCAGATCCAAAAGCAACACCCAATACTCCGAGCCCCTTCATACCCTCACATTTCCTGCCATCTACTCTTGCATTTGGGTACAAAGAAGGAAAGGTTCAAGCAGGATAGTAAATTAGTCTTAAAAAGTATTTGAGGAAAAGATTTACGCTGAAATAAATTTGTTAATTTAGATATAAAAATGATTACTGACTTGTGGGCAATACCATAACCTTGAGATCAGCTTTTATACTTTTGAGATCTTCTAGATCAAAAAATTTTCATCTCTAGCAAATAAAGATCACTCGCAAATTTTTAGCCTTCTGAAAGTAATATTCAAATGCATAGAACCTGGACCTTAATAGTAAATAGCAAGTCAGGTAATAACATCCCTGAGGATGGAAGAGATCAGCAAATTCACTTTTGTGGGAACCAAATCAGCCTTGCTGTGTGTTTTTGTAAATAAAATTTGATTGGGACACAGCCATGCGCATGCTTTTGCACCAGAAGAGTCGCAACAGATATTAACCCACAAAGTAATACTCTGGCCCTTTATGAAAGAGTTTAGTCAGTCACCGAGGTGCACACCTGTATTCCTAAGTACTGATGAAGCTGAGGCAGGAAGATGGCAAGTTGGAACGCAGCCTAGACAGCTAAGGGAGATCCTGTGGAAAAAATAAGAAGGGCTACAGGTGTAAGTCAGTGCTCTGTGGGTCTAATCTTCAGGAGGGGGTGTGGGGGGGGATATGAATGAGAGAGAAGGAGTTTGCCAACCCCTGGCCAGGCCTGGCAAATCCCCCTTTATAATGTTGAAAGTATTGGAAAATGTCCTTTTGTCTCACTGATTTCTTTTTTTGACAAGAGGCTCACACTGACATTTAGAACTGGTGAGAGCACAAAAAGGGACTTCCCTTTACTTATGTAACTCTTTAAATCTTAGATATTCTTTTCTTTTCTATGTTTTTCAACATTTTTAAATCAAAATAAGACTAATTTTACAAAAACTAGCCAGAAATGGAGCTCAGTGGTAGAGCACTCACCTAGCAAGTGTGAGGCCCTGGGTTCAACTCCCAGTACCACAAATAAATAAATTAAATGGGTGCCCCTGGGAAAGTGTGAAAGTGTCCCCCTGTACTGACTCTGGGATAAGAGGCTGCACTTAGACCTCTAACAGGAGCTGAGAGGCCAAGTGGTCCCCTGGCCTGCTCCCCATCTCGGAAACAAACTTTCCAAAGACTTTGTTTGCTTCCTTTGCACCTGACATGATTTCTCTGAGTGGGAGGGAGTCTGCTTTCATTTCTCTGATTGCTAATAGTGGAACCATTAACCCTTTAGTCCAGGAGCTTTAGTCTACCTATTTTTGTATTCACTTGAGTTCCCTTTGATGGGGTCGGTTTGGTATTTGCTGCTTTTTCCTAAGAAAACCAGAAAAAACAATCTAGGCTGCTTCTCTTTGATTTGGCTTAGAACCAAGTGTGAGATTTCCAAGTGGAAAATGAACACCAACTCAAAATAGAAGCTTTCATTTCACTTTGTCCAAAATATTTTGAGTGGGTGATCAAAATTCAGTGTATGTTCTAGATATTTTTGAGTGTGCTAGTCTAATATTTATTTGTATATGTATTTATTTGTTTATTTGGTGCTGGACATTGAACCCAGGGCCTCTCACTCGCGCTCACTCTACCGCGGGACTACTTTCTACTTTTCTCGCTTGCTCATTTCTTTGACGGCGGTCTCAAGAGCGCACCCTATGGGCTGAAGGCCACAACTGCAGCAGATCACAACCGGGGCGGAATCTGCCAGCTCAGCCTCAAAGACCAGTACCCTTTATAATGCTCTTTATAATGACACTTCAACTGCCCTGAAATGAAATTCACAAGTAAGACTGCCCCATTCACACATGTAATTTCAAAATAAATCAGCATACATCATAAAGCATAATATAAAAGAGCAGACAGCTTTTTCTTTCTTTCTTTCTTTCTTTCTTTCTTTCTTTCTTTGAGCAAAAGGATTACAGTATTTGAGCTTGTGATGTCAGAGGTATGCTTTATAATAAACTGATGGGTTTGCAAGAGATGATCGTCCATTTATACTGAGAAGTGACAAGTGTCAAAGCATGCTTGACCCCACTCACTAAATGCCCATAACCCACCTCAATCAAAGTGACTAATGAAATAAATGTCTTTGATGTTTTTCCAAACTACTCCCATAGGAAGGCAATATTACTGAGCATGTCCCAGTCCTCTAGGAGGCTGAGACAGTAAGATCCCAAATTCAAGCCTACCCTGGGCAATTTAGTGACTTTAGCCTCAAAATTATAAAAATTTTTAAAAAGCTAGGGATGTAGCTCAGTGCAAAAGCCCTGGGCTCAATCCTCAGTACCACAAAAGAGAAAAAGACGATACTTCTGTCTATGTTGATCCTCACCCGTAGTTCCAGCTACTCAAGAAGCTAAGGAAGATCACTTGAGCCTAGAAGTTCAAGTCCATCTTGGGCAACATAATGAGATCATCACAAGAGAAGGCAATGCCTGTTTTTGAGACTTGCTAATTAGCTACTTAAAGTCCAGTCAAGAGAAGATCCAGGTTTTCACCAGGGCCTGAAGATGAGCCAGTGAAGGTTCCCTCGTCGATCGTGTAGGGCCCAAGGCCACGGGCTGGTCAGGAGCACAGGAGGGATGCGGGCAGGCACCCTTTCCACCTCATCCATGTGGTGGATGCTGGCTGCATATTCTCTTCTTCCATGTCCCTTTCCTCTTGAGGATCCAACTAAACTCCATTTCCAACACCAAGCAGTTTGCTTGGGTCCATGGGACTAAGCTCTGGCCAGTAGAAACTGGACAGAGGGACAATGACACTAGCAGGCCTGGTCCTCATCCTTATAAGCCAGCGACCACTCCCACAAAGCCACCCATTTTCTCTCTCTCTCTCTCTCTCTCTCTCTTCCCTATGCACCGGGACCCTCAGAGCTATGAATTAAAGACGGTGAACCACAGAAAGAAGGAGGCTGAACCCCTGCAGAGTGGAGCAGAAGCCCCCTAGCCCTGGCCCATTCACTGCTTATGAATGGCACAGAACAACCTTGTGGACCTGTAGTGAGTCAAGTCCCTAAAATTTGGAAGGTAATTTGTCACAAGAACAAGCATTTCCTAACTAATGCATCCAGGAGTTCCCTATCTGATTTTAAGCAACACCCTGACAATGTAGCAAGTAGCATTTAATTATTCAGTGAGAAAGCTGTGCTCAGGAACTCATGAGTTGGTAGAAAGACACAGGATGTATTTTCTACACAATAAATATCTTAGCTACATAAAGAATACCAAAAGCCCAGGAAAAGATGCTTCACATCATTAGTCATTAGGGAAATGTCATGAAAACCACAATGAGATCCCACTTCACACGCACTAGCATGGATACAAAAACAAAAGTAGCAAGTGCTGGTGGGGACAGTAGGGGATTTGGAATTCTAATGTGGAGAAACTGGAACTCTGCTAGGTGGTTGGCACCCATGCAAAATGGCACAACTGCTATGGAAAACAGTTGGGTAGTTCCTCAAAACGTTACACCCAGTTACTATATATGACCCAGCAATTCTATTCCTAGGTGTATGTACCAGAAAAGATTGAAAACAGAGACTCAGGCTCATACTTGGACATGGCTGTTTGTAGCAGCATGCCACACAATAGCCACAAGGTAGCCACAATTGCTGACCCAAAGTTCCCTCAGTAGATGAAAGGGCCTACACCACAGATGCTACTCAGAGATAAAGAGGAATGAAGAGCTGCTTTATTCACTACAACATCTATGAACTTCAAAAACATTACGCTAAATGAAAGAAGGCATTTACTAAAGGCCACATATTGTATGATTCCATTTATACAGAATGTCCAAGCTAGGCGTGGTAGCACATAACTGTAATCCCAGCACTCTGAGAGGCTGAGTCAGGAGGACGGTGGGTATGAGCCCAGCCTGGGCAACTGAGCAATTTAGTGAGATTCTTTCTCAAAATAAAATAATAAATAAAAAGGGCTAGAGTTGTAGCTCAGTGCAAAGGCTCTGTGTTCAATCCCCAGTACTGGAAAAGAATGAGGAAGGAAAGGAGAGGAGGAGGGAGAAAGAAAGGAAAAGAGATATCCAGAATAGGTAAATCCAAAGAGACAAAATGAAGATGGTTCCCAGGATCCAGACGATGGGTGTGGGGGAAATAGGAAGTGACTGCTAACGGGTACAAAAGTTCTTTGGGGGAAATGAAAATGTTTCAAAAGTAGATAGGTGCGGTGGTTGCACAACACTGTGAATTTATTATTCACCACTGTGCTGTACTATTTATTTATTTTGGCTTTTTAAGACAGGGTCTCACTACATAGTTCAGGCTGGCCTTGAACTCACTATGGAGCCCAGGCTGGCTTCAAACCTGCAATGATCCTCCTGCCTCAGCCTCCTGAGTGCTGGGATCACAGGTGTGTGCCACCATGCCCCACTGTACTGTACATTATGAAAAGATTTATTTTGTGGAGAAAGACATCAGAGTAATAAAAGCACAAAGCAAAAAATACAAATGAGTGTTTGCACATGTGCTATTCTTGTGCCGTTATGACCAACATTTTGAAGTCTTAATTGTAACAGCTTTCTTTGCATAGAACAATGTGTACATGACCTGTTTAGTGTTCGTTATTTTTCAATAAATACTTACCCTTCAAATATTTTTAATGTTTATTTTGTGTTAAGTAAACTTCACCTCGAATTTTTAAGATCCCTATTGCGTGGTCTCCCGGGGCTGTGGGCCCTGGTTCTTCTGAGACCCTCACGGGGCAGATGAGCTCAGGAAGGCGCCCCCTTCCTCCCGCCCCCCAGTACCCTCTGCACTCTGTACCCCGCTCCGGGCGGCCTGTCAGCAGTCACGAGCCAGAGTTGGATGGAAAGAATATTGGACGTGGATACTGAAGACGGCAGTGTCCACCCTCCTGCCTGCTTTAAGCGTCCGCTGATACCCATTCCGTCTTCACAAACGCCGAGCTCAGGGCGGCCTGCCGGTCCTTGTTCACCGAGGTGAGTTCCGCAGGGACCCTCCCCCTGCAGACCCTCAGCCACGTCGCCATCGCTGGACAGTTCACCCCAACTCTGCACCCCTCTTCTGCTCACCACAGGGGCCCAGTCCTCGCCAGGTGCTGACCGGGCCTGGACTTCGCAGGCAGAGAAGCCAGAGCTGGGCACCCACAGAGCAGGAAGGCCGGGTGCAGGGGCGCAGGGGCGCAGGGGCCCAGGGGCGCAGGGGCGCGGCTCCCCTCCGCCATCACTCAGCCCTTGGGGACTCGGAGGGTCTGGGCTTGGCTTTGGCCCACGCTCAGGGAGGGAGGGACTCTCCAGCGCCCCAGCTCCCAGAACCCCACCATCGCCCTCGTCTCCCTGTCACACACAAGTCAACTTTCTGCCTCCCCCACAAGGAGTCACTGCTAAAAAGGAAGGGAGGAAGTGCCTGGAGCCGGCGTCTCTCTCCACCAGCGATCCTGGGGACCACCAGCTCTGGGCCTCAGTGTCCCTGGCTGTCACAGTGGAGCAGGACCCCGGCTGAGCACCCCCGCGGGTAAGAGGCGTCCGCACACGTGCGACATCTGGGCGCAGGTCGGCCCTGTAGCCTCCTTACCGGAAAGCAGGGGTCCTGGTGGGCTCTGCGGATGCGCAGCCCAGACCTTTGAAGCGCGGGGAAGAAGAGACCTGCGATCCCCACCCCGACTCCGCTCCGCCCCGCCCAGCTGCCAGCCCAGCCGCTCCCGCCCACCCCGAGCGCCTTCGGCCCAGCACAGCCCGCGGGGAGCAGGGGACTGGGGCGCCGAGATGCAGCCGCGGCTCTGGCTTCTCCTGGCCGCGCAGCTTGCAGGTGAGGCTGGGTGGTGGTCGCGCGGGACGGAGAGAGCGGGGACTTTAGAAACGATGTCTGGAGCACGCCTGTCATCCCAGACCTCAGTAGGTAGGCTGAGTCAGGAGGATCGCCTCGAGTTTGGGGCCAGCCTGAACTACTTATTGAGACTGTCTAAAAAGAAAAAAAAGGGGTGTGGGGAGATAATGCAGAGACCAAAAGCAGCCGCGGGGACACAAGAAGACGGTGGGCAGGCCAGGTCCCGGCAAATGGAAAGGACACTCCTGTGGGAGCCATTGCTGGAGAGCCCCAGCACCAGGCCACCTGTACACAGAAGCCTGGTGGGAAAGGAGAAGCAGAAAAAGGGAGCAGGGAAGAAGTGAAAGGGGCCGGGAGGAAGGATCCAGAGAGGAAGGGAAAGCCCTTATCCAGGGTCCCCGCAGGGACCCATGCACCTCAGAAAGGTACCTGATCCTGGGTGGACGTATGCGGCCTTCATACCCCACACCGGGCCCAGCGGAGAGGCCCAGACGCTTTTCATCGCTTCCTGGAAGTGTTTGTAGTACAGTCGGACCACAGGGACTCTGGCCAGGTCTGGTCAGCTGTGGCGCCGCCCCATGCTCTGTGGTGCCCTGGGTAGCATGGACCCTCACAGAAGGAGGCCGTGGTGAGGCTCAGCCAGGAGAGGGGAATGGACGCTCACCACCCTGCTGGCCTTTGGGGACCCGCCTCTGGGCCTCCTTAGAAGGCTTCCCCATCCCAGTGTCTGCAGCCACTCTGTGCAGGGCAGCGTGCAAGACCCAGGAAAGATCACAGGTTTCCCCAGTTCAGTGGCTCCGAGTCAGGTTCCCGGGTCTCACCACAAGGATTTGAACCTGGATCCGTTACACCTGGGCTGTGTGGCCTTGGGCACATCCTTGCCCTTCCCAAGCTGTTTCCTCGTGTGTAAGATGCTGGAACACTGTCTGTCCCCCACTGGGTGTGGTGAGGATTAAACCAGGCAATGAGTGTACCACACCCCACACGATCCACGCTTGGGCTGTGGATCCCACTGATTCCCCAGGAGGTCAGTGGCCCAGAAGAGTGGGGCCCCCGCCCAACCGAGAAGGCCTGATGGTATTTGGGGAACAAGGAGGAGGCCCAGGAGCCCTGCCAAATGTGCAGATCCCTTCTCAAAGCAAGGAGAGGTCGCGAAGCTCTTCGTTCCTCCATTCATCCCAGTACAACAGGACACAGGTGCCAGTGCAGGGCGCAGCCCCCCTGGGAGCAAGGCCCTGGTCCTCTCTGTGCCTCCCTCTGCTCCAAGCCGAAAGGAAACGTTTGCCGGGTCAGATCTGGGCAGCGCAGGGCCCCTTTCTGATGTTTCTCCTGGAGGTTCAGTAGAGCTAGAAGCAAGCCCCAGCCCCTGAGACGTGTGCAGTGCTTTGCCGTTGGCTGTGTGACTTCTTAGGCATCTTTTCATTTCCTCTTTCTCTTCCTTTTTCTTTAGTACTAGAGTTTGAACCCAGGACCTTCACACTGAGCTAATCTCCAGTGCCCCCACTTTTTTTCCCCCTGAAACAGGGTCTTGCTATGTTGCTAGATTGCCCAGGCTGAGCTCAAAGTTGCCATCCTCTTGGCTCAGCCTCCCAGAGTGCTGCGATCATCCGGCTTCCTTTCATTTCTTTCAAACCCTTCAAGGAGAGCAGAACATCGCCAAGATGCCCGCCTTTCCCAAGGAGGAGACAGAGCCTCTGTGCTCAGTGTGAGGTCACAACTGGTCCAGGGCAGAGACTGGGTTCACGGCTGGGCTTGTGAGTCTTCTCTAGTTCATGATCAAGCCCCTGCCTGCTAGGAGCTTCCACCTGAGGCTGACATGAACCCCAGCCCTGCCTCTGGGCCTCTGTCCTTCCGCAGGGGAATAGGGGCCCAGTGAGCCGTCCAATGCTGGGCTTCAGTCATGCCTGCCAGGGACAGTGAACTCCACTGGCTGTTGTGGGGATGAGGTGGCTGTCCCCTCTGAGGCTGTCTAGTCCAGCCACATGTTCTGCTTGGCACTTGGAGGCCTCTCCCAGCTGGCCCTGGGTCTCCTCAGCTGCTCGGAGCCCAGCGAAGCAAGTCGATGCCACTTCAAGTGGTAGCCTGGTGACATGAAGGGCGACCGGCTTTGGCTTCAGATTTTGGATCCTGGAGTTTGAATCCCAGGCCACTTAGCTGCAAATGGGATTTTGAGCAAGTAACTTCATGCCTGAGTTTGCTTATCTGTGATGGGGATAAGAATCGTAAAGCCAGTTGGGCATGGTAGGGCATGCCTGTAAGCCCAGCACTCTGGGAGGCTGAGGCAGGAGGATTTTGAGTTCAAGCCCAGACTGGGCAATTTAACAACTTAGTGAGAACATGCCTCAAAATAAAAAAGAGGTTGGGGATGGAGCTCAGTGTGAAGACACTGGGTTCAAAAACACCATACAGTACCACAAAAAAAGAGGGAAAAATCCCAAAGCCAGTTTGAGGTGTGGCTGAGGTCATGTAAGCAAAGGGCAGGCATCCAAGGATACAAAGCACAAATGCCAGCAATCGTTCCTATGCCTGCTGCCAGGCTGTACTTAGCAAGTCCTGGCCTTGCCGAGGGCGATCTCTGCATCCCTGTAACCTCAAGGCCCTCCCGAAGCTCTTCCATGACCGCTCACTGATGCTCCCTGCCCCCCTTGGTGCCTTGCAGGTCTCCTCAGCAGCTGTGCCCACCAGCAGACCCCCGGGTCCCTGATGGTCCAGACCAACCAAAAGGTGACAATGACCTGCGAGACTAAAACCTCCCTGAGCAACAAGCGCATCTACTGGCTGAGGCAGCGCCAGGCCCACAGCAAGGACAGTCACCACGAGTTCCTGGTCTCTGAGGATTTCTCCAAAAACATCACCTATGGCAGGGGTGTGACACAGAGGACACTCGCGCTGTTGCGCAGCACCACCCGCTTCACTCTCAGCCTCATGCACGTGAAGCCTGAGGACAGCGGTGTCTACTTCTGCATGACCATGGGAGCCCCCGAGCTGATCTTCGGGACAGGAACCAGCCTGAGCGTGGGTAAGAATGCGGCTCTGCTAGAAATGGGCATTGAAAGCTGTCCATGGTGGTGAATGCCTAAAATCCCAGCACTTGGGAGCCTGAGGCAGGAGGGTCGCTGTGAATTCAAGGCCAACCTGGACTACATAGTGAGTTCAAGGCCAGTCTCAAAGAGAAACACAGCTGGACCCTCCTGTCTCAAAAAACTTTTTTTTTCTTAAAGAAAAAAGTGAGTGTCGAGGAACTGCTGGGTGCCAGGTACATGCCAGGCACTGGGGCTGCTCTGCTGTCATCTGGGAGTAACAGGAAATGCATGCTGAGAATCCCTCGGCCAAGCACCTGCAAGTGCTTTTCATGGCTATCTCAATGCTGCCACTGTCCCTAGCGCAAAGGATGCTATGCTTCCCATTTTATTTATTTATTTTGAGTTTTTCTTTTCTTCTTCTTCTTTTTTGAGATAGAGTCTCACTGGGTAGCTCAGGCTGATCTTGAACTCACTATGTAAATCAGGCTGGCCTCCAACTAGTGGTCATCCTCCTGCCTCAGCTTCCCAAGTGCTGGGACTATAGGCATGCGCTACCACACACAGCTTCCTTTTTCATACAAAGCCTTCAAAGGATATTTTACCTGTCCAGTGCATCTCTTTCCACTCTGTCCGTACTGCATGTACTAGGCAGCACCTGTGGCAAACGGCTGCTGCACTGAACAGTGAGGATTCAGCTATCATGGATGGGAAGGGCTGGCTTGTGGCAAAGTCTCCCAGGCCGTGTTGCGCCATCAGGCTACAGCCCCTTCCCCAGCTTGGCACTTCTTCCCACTCTGGGGACACTGAGAGGGACAAAGGGAACCCAGAAATTAGACCACTCAGCATGGGAAGGTGCAGGGGCCTCCCTCAGGGTGGGACTCCACTGGTTCTTGTATTAAAACTCAGCCTTTGGGATTTGTGTTGTGTTTGCTGCTTTTGTCTCTAAAGCCCCACATCTTCCCAAGAGATCCCAGAACGTGGATCATGAAATAAGCACAACTGGGTTTCAGAATCTTCTCCCCGTGCTGCCTGCTCACTCCAGTGCTCACTCCTGGCCTCCATGTTTCCAAACACCATAATGTCCTGGCACCTAGGGGCCAGGGATTTAGCTCAGTGGCATCGAGCCTGCCTCGAAAGGGCAAGGTCCTGAGTTCGATCTCCGGTACGAAAAAAAAAAAAATCCTGGCACCTGCCTGTCACCCTGGGACAGCACTGCACCTCCCCAGAGCCGGTGCAGGGGACATATCCTCTCCCTGGACTGGGACAGAGGCAGCGCACAACTGTCCTTTCAAGGACAGAGAGGGAGAGGTTACACCGGGGAGTCAGGAGGAAGCAAGTGGCTTACTATAAGCAAGATGTATCTAAAACAGAAGAGCAGGCGGGGCGTGGTAATCCCACCCAGAATACATTCAAATATTTGTAATCCCAGCACTCTGGGAGGCTGAAGCACGAGGATCTCAGTGAGTTTGAGGCCAGCCTGGGCCACATAGTGAGACCCTCTAAAAGGATAAATAAATGAGGCAAACAGAAGCACTTGTGGGGTTGTGAGCACTAAAGGAGCAACCCCCCGCCCCGGGGGGGACTGGTTCCTGGTGCACTCAGAGCTATAGCTGGTGTTGCTTGTCCCCTCACCGTGGTTCCTCAGCATCCTGATGGCTGCTGGCCTTGGGGCCACCTCCTGTGTTTAACTCTGTCAGAAACTTTCACACCAGGAGTGAGTAGTGCCGGTTCCAGAACCAAAGCCTTTGGATTCACATCCCGACTGCAGTTCAAGACCTACCTAATTTGGGCAGGTTATTTCAGCCATCTGAGCCAGGCTCTCCTCATGGATAAAACAAGGATGGCAGTGCCCACCTCAGAAGTTGTAGAGGTGTAAACTGAGATTGGGGGCCTTGGGACCACCTCTGGCCCATTGGGAGCTGAATACTCATTCATTCCAGTTCCTTGGTTCTTCCCGGAAAGAGCCCTGAAAGTGGCCAAGACTACATCAGACTGTTTGTTCTCTCACCACACAGAGGAGGCTCCAGAGGACAGGGCCAAGTCTACTTTGGGTTTTTTGTTTTGTTTTTTTTTTGAGACGGAGTCTGGCTATGTACTCCAGTCTGGTCTTGAATTCACTGTGTAGCCCAGGCTGGCCCCAAACCTGCAGCGATCCTCCTGCGTCAGCCTCCTGCGTGCTAGGATTACAGGCATGTGCTACCATCCTGGCCAAAGTGTCCACTTTGGATATGCAAGATGCCAGCCAGTGATGACCAACGAGTTGGCTGCCCCTCCTGTCCCTGAGCTCTAGAGGTTAAGCTCGAGGTGCTTCTCTATTCCTTCCCCTGCTGCTTTGCCGAAACTCATTTTGTGAGCTATTTCCTTGGCTCTCAAAGGCAAGAGCTGCCGGGCATGCACTCAGCACCCACAGCCCCTCAGAGCCCCAGGGAGGGTCCCTCTGCTCTGCACACTGGTCCCCTCCCTCACCCAGCCCTCAGCGTGGGACACTGGCTCAGGATGAACCAGAAGAGGGGCTGCCCAGGTAAGGAGAGGTCCTGGCCCCAGCCTGGCCCTTGATACAACAAGGCCTCAGGCCCAGCCCTTTCCTCTCTGCTCTGCACTTTGATTAAAGTCTGAGACTAGAGGCCCCTCTAGCTCTATATTATATGATCTTTTATTTTCAGTACTGGGATTGAACCCAGTGCCTTTGCACTGACTACATCCACAACCCTCCTTACCTGCCCTCCCCTTTTAAACTTTGAGACAGGGTCTCCCTAAGTTGGTAAATTGCCCAGGCTAGGATCAAACTTGTGTTCCTCCTGTCTCAGCCTCCTTGAGTGCTGGGATTACAGGCATCGTCACACTCAGCAAGCTCTAGGTTATAAGATTTTTAAGGACACCTGTAAATTCAAATAGCCCCAAGCTGGGACCCTGCATGATATTGCAATGCAGGAAAGAGCTCCCTCTTCTTTTCTTTATGGCTCCTCCTCTAGCCTAGGGGTTGGCAGGAGGGCTGGAAGCCTGGTCATGGTGAGGGCCTGGGGATCCCAGCTCCTGCCATGAGGACACGTGGCCACTGCACACTTTTTGGGGTGCCTTGTCCCTTTTAATTCTCACAACAATCCCAAGAAGGAAGTGGGAATCATCTTTGTTAGAGCAGATGGGGAAACTGAGGCACAGAAAAGCAACAACTTGTCCCAAATCACACCACTGTGTTCCTTAATCAGGAGCACTGGGCTCTGCTCATAGCTCCAGGGCCCTTCTTCTCTGCAGGACACCAAACAACCCCAACCTAGACCCTAGATACATCTGGGAGTTGGGGAAGTGGACCCAAAAGTCCCCTGCTCTGAGACCTGAAGCTCTGTAGCCGCAGGGAACAATGGGTCTCAGAACCACGGTACCAGGATGGAAGGCTCGTGGTGTCACTAAGCCCCTAGCTGAGACACCGGTCTGCTCTTTCTGCAGTTGATGTCCTGCCCACCACAGCCCAGCCCACCAAGAAGACAGCCCCCAAGAAGAGAGTGTGCCCATCGTCCAGCCCGGGAACCCGGCAAGGTGAGTCCTCCAGCCCTCCCTCCCACCTTCCAAATGTGCTGGTCTGGTTTCGAGTCTGTAGCCTGTTCCTCCAGTGCCAGGCTGGGGTCAGAAGGGACACAGTGCAACAGCAGCACGCAATCCACTATGGTCAGACTCCCAGGTCACCACAGAAAGGAACTTAGAGAAAAATCTGTCCACCAAAGCACCTGCACACGACCCCGCACAGCACCGTTGTTCATAACAGCCAAAAAGTAGAAACGACCTAAGCATCCACTGACTAATAACTGGATCCATGAAATGCGGGCTCTGCTACAACGGAGCAGTATTGCTTGGCCGTAACAGAGAATGAAGTACTGATAAATGCTAAAGTTCAGATGAACCTGTGGACTGTTATGCAATGACAGAGGCCAGTCGCAGACAATACTGTGTGAAGCGAAGCATCGGGGTGCATGCCTGTAATCCCAACACTCTTGGATGCTGAGGCCAGAGGACTGCAAAATCAAGCCCTGCCTGGACAACTTAGAGACTTAGGATCCTGTCTCAAAATAATTTTGTTTAAATAAGGAAGAGGGATATAGCTCAGTGAGAAAGCTCTGGGTTGACTTCCATAGAGACAGAAAACAGATGAGTGGCTACTTGACTGAAGAGGAATGTTGAAGTGACCCTAATTGTTCCAGGTGTCTCTCTGGGATGGTGGAAATGTTCTAAAGTTAGGTTATGGTGATTGTGGCACAATGCTGTGAAGATACTAAAAACCATTAAAGTGTCTAAACCATTAGTGTCTGAACAGGTAGACAGTATGATATGCAAATTCTGTCTCAGTAAAGCTGTTAACAATCAAAAATCTAAGCCAAAGGACCAGCACTTTAAACTTTTCCAGTTTTGCTGCCTCACAGAACACGCAGCACACAAGATGGGGTTTCTAATACATTTGTCAGAGAGCGCACACACCTGCCCCTGCACTGTAAGCATCAGACCGCTCGGTTGGGGTGGGCACATACATGTGCGCACGCCTGCACACGCACATATGTGTACATGACACATACATCCCTTGAACCCATCAGCTCAGATGCATTTCTGGAAAAATACTGACTTAGTCCCCCGAAGGTTTCTGGTGGCAAACAGAAAGCACCATCCACCGCTACCCAAAGAAGAAACCACACGCAGCAGCCCCGGGACCGCCTTGTGCACTGCACAGACCTGGACGATGGGGGTGAGATGCTGCCACAGGAGGTCAGGGTGAAAAGAAAATTCTAACCCAGCACCCTGGGAGGCTGAGGCAGGAGGACTGAAATTTGAGCCAAGCCTGGGCAACTTAGTGAGACCCTGTCTCAATATAAAATATAAAAAAGGGCTAAGGATGTAGCTTGGTGCAAAGGTCAGGGGTTCAATCCTTAGTATGGGGAAAGACAAAGACAGACACAGAAGGAGACTGAGACATAGAGGGAAAAAATTAGAGGCCATGAACGGAAAAGCAAAGTGACCTTGTTTTATAACATGATGTTCCCCGACAACTTCACCTAAAGGATTTCAGGCAGGCTACTATTGAAAAAGTCACAAAACACAAATATATTCAGGCCATTAAGGTGAGGCTGCAGGAGAAGCCAACAAAGTCAAGAAATAAAGGACCTGCTCTCTCGGGGACCTGCAGAGGCCTCACTGGCCTCCAGCTCTGTCCTCAGAAGGAGGGGACCCTGCTGCCCTGTGCCCATCACTATCATTTTTTGAACTTTGTGGAGATATAATCTGCAGAGCCTAAACTTCACCCATTCTAAGCATACAACCTCGGTGAGTTTAGTGAGCAGACGGGTCATGTAGCCAGCACCACATTGCAGGTTTAAGACACCTCGCCACTTGTGTGTCTGCAGGTGGTCTCCATCCCAACCTCGACCGCCACTAACCCACGTTCTGTCTCCCCTGGAATCTCCAGCAAAGAGAATTGGCAGGGCTCCTGCTTTGGTCTTTCAGCATGGCCTCTTTCACTTGGTCCCATGATTTGTGAGTCCTTCAAGTTGAGGTCTTTCAAGTGAGAGAGGGCCAGGCAGAGAGCCTTTGAGTCTTGATGTTTAGAAACTGCAGAGTGAGAGAGAGAAAAATAATGGTAACCCCTTCCTCCCTCACAAGATGAAAATCGGCCGTCGGACCGGCCCTTGGCAGATCATGAGGATTCAGTGACATTCTCGCCCTCCCTGACATCCAAGATGCTATTTCCAATCTGCAGCCTTGTCCTTGGTTCTGGGCCTCAGCTGCTCAGCAGGACACCCACAGGAGCCCGCAGGCCACCAGACAAGGACTGGGGCACCAAGAATATAAACCCTGCAGCTTAGGTAGCATGCACATTGGGCAAAGGAGCAGAGAGCCAACCCACAGGAGAAAAAGCACACCGGCACCAGTACATGCAGTAGGCTTCAGCTCAGACTTAATCGGGGAAGGGAAGCAAATGTGCATGCGCTCTCTCTCTCTTTCCTGGGAAAACTGAAAAGCAGATGACATTAAAGGCCTGTGTTAAGGGGCGCTGTGTAGCAGGTAGGAATGGAAGTCAGTGCCGTCTTCTCTGAAGGCACTTGACTGGATCTCTTATGATTTGAAATGGACAGAGCTGTGGCTTCACAGTCCCTGTTTCCAGTGTCTGCCTCCGGAAGGCACTTGCATCCGGGAGGAGAGTGTGGTGTTCTCTGTCCTCTGAAGGGTTCTTTGGTTTTTGTTTTTGTTTTTGTTTTGTAAGATAGGGTCTCGCTGTGTACTTCAGGCTGGCGTCAAACTCATGGCAATCCTCCTGCCTTGGCTTCTCAAGTGCTGGGGTTACAGGTGTGCACCACCACACCCAGTAAGTTTTTATTTTTAATTTTCAATTCTTATTAGTATGTTCACAGTACATAATTATTATATTCATTATGGGGAGTTGGTACACGTACATGACACATTTTGTTCTTTTTACATCTCCTTCCCCTCCCTTCCATCCCCTTCCACCTCTTGTCCCCTTCCTATTTTCAGTTTTTGTGAAATTTACATGTTTTTAAAATAAATAGTTTTTTAAAAATGTCATTACTATGCAGGAGAATTGTCCACCTGAACATAAATAGCTTCCGAGTTTAATTACTCTTTTAAAATCTGGATGTGAGACATGAAAATTTTTTCCATAAAATTATTTCACTGGTGTCTAAAGAGCCTACAAAACTGAGAAGGAAATTCACTACAGCACGGAGGGCCGTGAATTAACAAGACACATGTTTGAGTGGGTATTTCAGCAGACTGTGCCTCAAACAAGGTGTCAAGACCTCCCATTGGAGGAGAGATGTCATAGCGTGGTGTGGCCTGGGAGACATACAGGTCGCGGGTGTTTCAGCTTCCTGGCAGAGTGTAGCTGGGTACGGCTGCACACTTGGATGTCTGCGTAATCAAAGTTGCTGTCCTGCCAGGAGTGGTGGCACACGCCTGTAATCCCAGCACCTGGAAGGCCAAGGCAGGAGGATCATTGCGAGTTCGTGGCCAGCCTGGGCTACCTAGTGAGTTCAAGGCCAGGCTGAACTACATAGCAAGACCCTGTCTCAAAAAATAAAAACAAAATCAAAACAAAACAAAAAAAGAAATGCCATGGAGAACAGAAAAAGGGGAAAAAAAGAAAGGATGCAAAGGAGAAGGAAATGCACCAAAATATCCCTGGTGGTGTCCTGGAGGGGCCTTCCCTCGGCAACTTTCCCCCATGTCTGTCTGTGTGTCTCACATGTTCAGCGTCAAGCACATGTCATGGTGTCTCTTCCAGGCCTGCACTGTGGCCTCGTCACCCTCAGCCTGCTGGTGGCCAGCTTTCTGCTCCTCCTGCTGTCCCTGGCTGTGGCCGTCCACCTGTACTGTGAGTTGCCCCTCCCCAGGCTGCCATGGTGACCCTGTCTGCTGTCTGAAATGTCCCTGGGTTTACTTTTTTCTCTAGAAGAATGCAGTGGATGGCAGCCTGCTTGAAACCTGGCCCAGAGAACTCAGTTCTGGAAGGGATTCTATTTGTCTTTGGGGTTTGGGGTTTAGGGGTGCTGGGATGAACCCAGGGTCTCGTGCATGGTAATAACATGCTATACCACTGAGCAACACCCCCAGACCCTGAAACGATTCCTGGGTCTCTGCAGTCAGATAAATCTGAGTTTGAGTCCAGTGCTCCTGGTTCCCTCTTTAGTGACCTGGCCTCAAGCTCGGGCCCAGCACCCTCACCCAGCCAGGTGAGGCAAAGTGAGTCCCTCCCCGAGCACCAGGCATGGGGCATGTGCTGGGTAAGTGGTGTGAACACAGGCCCAGTGCCCAGGAGAGGTTGTCAGGGGTTGAGCAGGGTCCCCAGAACTCTTCCCCTTGCTGAGGGAGCAGGGAACCCAGACTGGCTGCTGCCCTTGGCCAGTGCAGGTAGACTTGCCTCCTCCCATGCACTCCCAGGCTCTGCATGCCTCGGCCTCCTAACACAGGCAGAGAGGAGCCCGGCTGGCCCTGGCTCTTCTGCTCACCTGCGCCACCTTGAGCCACCTTCTCTCTGGGTTTCTATACAATGGGGTGGGGGCCCTGAGGGACATAGGCTGATCAGTGGCTCTTAGCTTTTAGCAGTCAAGGAGCCCTTTGCATATATGGTGACCAGTGAGGACCCTCTTCTAAGAGAAATGAACCTGTACACATGCAGTTTTGCATCCCAGGCCCCCCAAGGGATCTATGCACCCAGTTCTAAGAATACCATTAAAGTTCCAGAGTCTAAACTTTTCTGAGTAAGGGCCTTGGCTGTGAAAGAACTAAAAATTGTTACCACTAACTGCATTTAGCTATGCTTATTTATTTAGTATATTGTGGGTGTTATTGGTTGTGTTTTAAGGATAAAAAGTAACAAAGGATGAGATAAAACGTAAATAGAGCTGACATGATGGGACAGGTCTGTGGACCCAGCACTCTGGGAGGCTGAGGCAGGAATATTACAAGTTCAGGCTCAGCCTGGGCAACTTAGCAACTTAGCCAGATCCTGTCTCAAAGTAAATGAAAAAGGGCTCAGGATGTAGCTCAGTGCAAAGGCCTTGGGTTCAATCCCCAGCGCTGCAAACAAACAAACAAAAAAGTAAGCAGACCTGCTGCTGTGTCCTTCCCATGTCCCAGGAGGAAATCTTGCTCCGCCTGGACACACGTGCTGTGGTTTGAGCCTGCCACCTGCGTAATTTCTCGAATCTGACCTGCTGCAAAGGGTGAGAGAGCACACTTATGGATAGACTGGTAACTGTGGGGGCTTCACCACTTCCTAGCAGCATGTCTTTGGGCAAGTGACTCAGAAACTCATTCTGTGCCTCAGTTTCTCCGAATGTAGAATGGACATAGTAGTAGTACCCACATTACAGGTTTACAATGAACATGAAGAGGACAAATGTGGGAAGTTCTCAGGGCGGAGCCTGTGTTGACTAACCCACCCCCACTCTGCACTGTCCTGCTCGGTGCCAGGGTCCCTGCAGCTGACTATGCCCTTGTTCTGCTCTTCCAGGCCTGCGGAGGAGAGCGAGGCTTCGCTTCATCAAACAGTGAGTATTGTTCCCAGGTGACCTGGTTCCAAGGCCCCTGTTGCTGCTGTGTGCAGCCTCAGATGACACCTTCAGAAAATTATCAGCAGAGGAGGTGACAGAATTCAGGAAAAGAGCTGATTTAAACAAAATGCTGTGTAATCACCTAGCAAACATATCTTTTGTAAAGTGAGATTCAGTTCTGAGCCCTGCTGCCAACAACTGTCAACCTTGTGCATGCCAAGTACCAGAGGGAACCCAGATTCTCTGCCCCCTGGAGTTTCACACACCAGGTCCCTGAATGGAAGTTATCACCCCACTTTACAGAGTAGTGGAGAGACGCATCAGTTCCTGGAGACCATGCCTGTCCTTCCCCATCTGCTGCTCTCCACCCCACCTGGGTCCCAGTGGTTGACAAAGCCACAGACCGCGCTTCAAAGCCCAGGGGCTGAAAATCACCTCTGAGGCCCCTGTGCCTCATAGGCCCAGCTGAAGCAGAGGCTACTGGAGGGCAGAGGCTACTGGAGGCCAGAGGCTGTGCTGCTCCTGCCTCAGGGTTAGGACCCCAGCCCCTGCCTCACCGGATTTGTTTTTCTTCCTCAGTGAATCTGTTTCATATCTGCCTCCCTCACTGACTCACATGATCCTCAGAACACCCCCCATTGAGCCACATGTGATGGCACATGCCTATAATCCCAGCAATGAGGAGGCTAAGGCAGACGGATTGCTGAGAGTTTGAGACCAGCCTGAGCTACGTAGTGAGTTCAAGGCCAGCCTGAACTTCATACTGAGACTGTCTCAGAAACACAACCCCCCCACCCAGCCATGTGGAAATGTTTGCAGGGATAAAGGAATAGCATCTTAATGAAAGAGGGCAACAGGGTGTGAAGTCAAGGGTTCTGGCTCCAAGGAGAGGCAGGGCTGGGTCTGAATTCTGATGGCCCCTCACTGACCGTGTGACTGTAAGTGAGCCACGTCACCTGTCTAAGCCTCCAATTATTTCACATCTGTGAAATGGGGTGACAGTACCCACCTCCTGGCTTTTGCAAAGACACTGGGGAGGCTGTGGAGCACATGTCTCTATCCCCTGGAGTCAAAGCACAAGCTTGTATAGAGTGAAGTAAATGCACCCCTAGGGGTCCAGCCATCAAGAAGCAAAATGCACTTTCCAGTCCTCTGAGGTTGTAGTTTCTGCGTGAACTCTCACAACTGGATGCTGGGTTACACACACTGTGTGGCTGAGGGATGTGCCTGCTGTACATCACAGGCAACTTTCAATGATTCATCAATGGTGTGCAGTTGTGACCTCAAGGGTTGACTTAGAAACAGCCCCCTACCTTACAGATGACAAGGAGAGTGTATCGAAGGCTACCTGCAGGAACTTCCATCCAAAATCTTCCCTGGGTGACTTTTTCTGGAGAGTGAGCCCCGCTCTGGGCCCTGCCTGAGGTCTGTGTCACACACCCTTTCATCTTAACTAGCTCCCAGTTTGGAGACCCTCTCCTCAGAGAAATGAACCTGTGTGTGTGTGCACAGTTTTGACTCCAAGGTCTTCCCAAGAGGCCCCCCATCCTAGGACACCGTTAACATTCAAGTGTCTAAGTTTTTCTGAGTAAGGACTTCATTCATGAAAGAACTAAAAATTGTTACCACTAACTGCAATTAACTATGCTTATTTATTTAGTATATTGTGGATGCTATTGGTTGTGTTTTAAAGATAAAATGTAAAAAAAAAAAAATAAGATAAAAATGTAAATAGAGCTGATGTGATGGTGCAGGTCTATGATCCCAGCACCCTGGGAGGCTGAGGCAGGAGGATCACAAGTTCAGGCTCAGCCTGGGCAACTTAGCCAGATCCTGTCTCAAAATAAGAAATGTAAAAGGTCTGAAGAAGTGGGAAGGCCTTGGGTTCAATCCCCAGCACTGCAAACAAACAAAAAAGTAAGCAGACCTGCTGCTGTGTCCTTCCCATGTCCCAGTGGGAAATCTTGCTCCTGCCTGGACACACACGCTCAGATGAGGCAGGGAGGGTGGTCACATGGGGCCCTGAATTCCCCTCACCCCTTCACTCAGACGGGCTCTTCTTTCAACTATTTGTCTGGGTTTACCCTACCTGGGAGATGACTTTTGAACAAAAGAGCCTGTGGCTAAAACCAAGCTTTAAAACCACTTCTGGTTTGCTCTCATGATCCAGGTGTGGATGAAACAGTCCCTGCGCCTTACAGGTCAGCTGTTCTGATCGCAGATTGCAATTTGAGGTAGCTGCTCCCCAGCCTCTAGCTGTCCATACATCCTCCCATCAGCAGGCCAGTTCTCTACTCCAGTACTGTGTGTCTGTGGATAGCTTGTCTTGGTCCTATAGAAGCAACACTGTTCAAAGCTACAGCTCTTTGGGCTCTTTTTTTTTTTTTTTTTTTTTTGGAGGGGTTTTTTTTTTTTTTTTTTTTTTTTTTTTTTTGGAGGAGGGATTTCTTTTTTTCTTTACTTTTTAGCTTTTTATTTTTTAATGCCTAAATTGGGCCCTAAACAGGCCAACACAAAAGCCTTAGCCCTAGGCTACTTAGAAGAGAACCCTGCAAAATGCAGTATCATTTTCTTGAAAATAACTGGTCTTACAATAACTGGTCTTGCTGTTGTTTCCAGGTTCTACAAATGAGCAGAGGCTATGCTCTTGGTGTCCTGCTACAAAAAGCCATTGGTCAGGAATGAGCAAGATCTGCACAGAGGAGAGAGAAGGGAACATGCTCAATGGTGGAAATTTCACTGGCTTTCTCGAGCTGCCTGCTTTCAACTGCTGCAATTCTTTCTGGGGGCTTCAGGCCAGAACCCTTCTGTGTTTGCCATTAACAGGCTTAGAGGGAAGGCTCTGGAGCCCAAGGGCTCTTCAGAAAGTGCACTGGAGGACTGAGAATATCATCAAAGACACCACCTCTGGCTCCTGTGCTCTCCCCAGGCTGGGCAGGGTCCTTGCAGCCACCATCTCTGCATGTTGTTTTGCCCTAGTATGGCAGGGACATTGGGTCCCGGGTCTGTTATGGGATGGAGCTGGGATGACAACCTGCCCCAGAGGCCACTTGTGAATAAGGCTTTCAGAGAAGGAATTCCCAGCAGCCATGGGAGTCTCCTGGCTGGGAAACTGGGGTTGGGGAAGGAATCTCACTCCATGGCTTGTATGTTTCTCTCACTCTCTGTCTTTTTATGAAAATATCTCAGTTGTAAAAATAAAGTCTTCGTTTAAAGATGCAAATGACTTCTGTGACATAAAGGGACAGAAGCTCACCCACAGCAAAGATACTGATGCTCAGTGCAAAAGACACAAAGACAAAATTTATAGATCTCTCTTTCAAATCTGAGATCCTTGTTCATCCCACAAAGTGCTGCAGGTCACACTGTGGGTGTAGAGATGCTGGAGGACTCAGGAAGCACTCGGGGCACTCACAGCCAGGCCACCGAGGCCTTGGACCATCCCTCCTTCACTAGACTGCTCCTGGGGCTGGGTCCGGGGACTCCTGGGTTCCCAGCAGCCTTGCACCAGAGAGAGGGGACAAACTTCAGAACCACTGTCCATTCACTTGTTTACCAGCTATCAGCCTTGGTGGTCAAAAAAGGAACAGGCAAGGAGAAAACGCTGAGCTGGAGTGGGGAGTGGAGGAGAACGCTGCCTTCTGAAAAAGCCCCAGATCTCTTAGCACTTGCCCTGGCAACAGCAACCGAGGAGCTACTGAGCTCTAAATCACTGCAGCCTAAGCCATGTTCTCAGAAGCACCAGCCCCGAGCAGAACTGAGTCTGTCCTGCTTTTCCTGCAGCCTGGAGGACATTGGCAAACTAGATGATTTTAGAGGCCTCCAGCAGCTGCCAAATGTGAAAATGTTCCAGAAAGCAGGGGAGGCAAGAGGACTGCAGGAGCAGAGGCAGCATGGCCACCTCCAGCAGCCCAGGTGCAGCTGCAGCAGCAGACTGGCTGTGATGGGTGAGGGTTAGGAGGGGGCAATGCAGGAGGTGGTCAAAAAGCAAACGCTTTTTTTCTGCCCATCAGCTCTGAGCACAAGTGATGCCACCTCCAAGGATGAGGGGAGAGGGAGAAGGGGTCAGGGCAGGCAGACCAGGCTTATCCAGTGTGGGCTCCTAGCACAGACCATGCTGAAGAAATGGTAAGACCAAGGCCCAGCTGCTCACACCCAGTCCACAGAGGAAGGAAGAGCAGGCCTCAGGGCCCCACCAGGGCAGGTGCCAGGCATCTCCCTGCTGCTTTCTCTGCACTTGCATTCACTTGTTTACACATTCCAGTGGGGCTGGCTTGGAGGGCAGAGCTGGCTCACTCAGGCCCCACCCTCTATTCTGCACAGGAGGCAGCTGCTGAGGCAGTGGGCTCTGCTCTGGCTGCCCAGGGAGCCCAAGCAGCCTCGGTGCCAGCATTGGGGGCTGCGATGTGGTCTGCACCCAGCACCTGTGTTTGTTTTGAACAAGAAACTGAACAGTTACTACAGTCTGGAGGGCCACTGTGGCAATAGGTATCGGGAGTGGCCTGTAATCCCAGCACTCCGGAGGCCAAGACAAGAAGATCGCCTACATTCGGGGTCAGCTTAGGCTACATAATAAGTTCAAGGCCAGATTGAACTATATATAAGCAAGACCCTGTCTCAAAAAAAAAAATTTAATCTAGCTCTCTTCTGACTAGCAATTCCACTTGCAGGCATTTATCTTAAACATGCCAAAGTGGCTGCATATAAAAATATGCATCAAATTGTTCCATGTGGTTCTGCTTATTAACCAAAATTTGGAGGAGCCAGAGATTTAGCTCAGTTGTTTTGCTGCCTGCTGCGCAAGCGCAAGGACCCGAGTTTGATCCCCAGCACCAAAAGAAAAAGGGGGGGGGGATTTAGCTCAGTGGTTTCGTCCCCTGCTGCACAAGAGCAAAGACCTGAGTTCGATCCCTGGCACCAAAAAAAAAAAAAAGATCCCTACATAAATGAGAACATTTGGTCCATTCACATTAGCTGTAATGAACCAGTTAGATAAATTATGATACAGCCTTAAAAGGGAATGTATGCAGCTGTCAAGGAATGTGCTAGATCCAGGTATGTTGACATTGAATGGTGGC
>NW_004624749.1:16533161-16640785 GCF_000247695.1 Heterocephalus glaber
GTACCAGGGATTGAACTTGGGACCTTACGCTTTCGAGGCAGGTGGTGAAACCACTGAGCTAAATCCCTGACCCTTTTGTTTTAATTTTGACACAGGGTCTTGCTAAGTTGCCCAGTCTACCCTCAAATTTGTGATCCTCCTGTCTCAGCCTCCCAAGTACTGGGATTACAGGCATGTGCCACCTTGCTGAGCTCCTTACCCATCTTGAAGTCAATTCAAACATATGTACTTGCAGCACCATCTGTGTGGCCCTGGGCTGGGACAATGAGTGCACAATGGCCAGGACAGACCCAGCAAGTCTCCAGGGCCCAAGGTCTTGCTTATGGCACCTGCCAAAGAGACTTCTCAGTCCCAGCTTCATTGCCTGACTTACCTGCCAGGGCCCAAGGCCTGGGGGGACAGATGTACCCCTTCCTGCCACCTGTACACATGGCCACTATTGCTAAGCCTGGAGGATGAGCAAAGGAGAAAGCTCAGCTCCAAGGGCTTCAGACTCCCACAAGCAGCCCCCACTCTCCACCTGCTGGGGCTCTGTGCGCTCTGCCAAGCCCAAGCAACAGGCCCTTTGGAGAACATCAGCTCAGCAACTCAGATGTGTCCCAGGCACAGACACTGTCCCTACCCCAGAGGTGGTGTTATCATGAGGGACACAGACCCACAGCTGGCACTCTCTGGGGGACTTAGAATGAGTGGCCTGGTTGTCACCAACCTAGGTACAAGGCGGGAGCTCCTCCTCACAGACGCTGTACTGGCCAAGGGAAGTCTCAGCCACTTCTCAGGATTCTGAGGAGGGCCGTGGCTGGGTGGGGGCGAAGTTGCAAGAGGAAGATCTTCGGTGGTGCTGTGGGGGGTGTGGAGCCCCCCTTCCCCAGCACCCTCCTCCAGTGCCCTTCATCATCCTGTGGGCCTGACGCCAGCTTCAGGGGTTGACTTCTGGCTGGGCAAGACCATGCCAGGCCAAAGGGAGGCTGTGACTCCTATCCTCTACCCTCAGCCCTGTCACAGGCCTCGGCCAAGCTCAGGGGATGTGGGGAGGGGAGAGCCATGTGCAACTGGAGCAGCTCAAAAGCTGTACCTGCCTTGAGAACACAATCATGAAGTTTGTGGCAGGGCCAGGCGGGGGTGCAGGCGCTGAGCTGTGCTTTCCTTCCATCAGCACCAGCCCTGCGGTCCTCACAAAGAGGCTCCAGGTTCGGGCAGAGGGAGGAGGGTGACTTCCACATGCAAGCAGGAGCCCCTATATATACCTCCTCCAAGCCCAGCTCCCTGGAAATTCAGAATCCCGTGTCAGTGGCCAGTCTGGGTAGGGGCTGAAGGATTCAAGAAGAAAGGCTGTCTGGGACTAGAGGGAAGCAGCCTGGCTGCTGCAGGGCTCTCCACCCTCCCTGGTCATCCTCTGAGGTCATTCTCCTTGGTCAGGAGGTTACCAGATCTCCACATGCATGGGCCAATGGGACAGCATGTTATCCTGTCAGGCTCCAGCTAAATAAGTTCAGAGTGAGCGTGTCTAGTCTGTGTGTCTTCCTACATGTGGCAGGGGGACACCAGGGTGCAGAGAGCATTTGCCTGGCAAACTGTTCCTGACTATTGTGAACACCAGGCCTTCCTTCTTTATTTTTTGGATTCAGGGTCTTGCTATGTAGTTCAAGCTGGCCTTGAATTCATCATGTAGCCCAGAATGGTCTCAAACTTACAGCGATCCTCCTGCCTCAGCCTCCCAGGTGCTGGAATTACAGGCATGCGATACCACACCCAGCATCAGGCCTGCCCTTGGACAGCTGGCCCATATTTGACCCTGGCCAGACTCTGCTAATGTGAACCCAAACCCCCTCCACACCGTCTCCTCTGTTCTGCTTTTAGTATCTAATAACTAAGGTGGTGTATGTGTGAAAGAAGAATCATAGGTTCCACTTCTTCGGTCATGACTTCAGTCTCATTTTCATAGTGTGAGTTGTGACTTGGACAAGGTTAAGAATACTTTTTCCAGAAAAATAGACATTCTGTCATTTGTATACACATGTAATACAAGGTGTGACCACAATGTACAGTGAATGTTTAAATTTTAAAAATTGTTACAGTAAAAGATACATTGCCAGTAATCCCCCCAACAATACTCCACCTTCATTTCAAATGCACTCCTCCCATCACTCTGGCCACTTTCTGAAGCGATTCTGAAGTCCTCTTTCATGAGTGTCTTTAGTTGCGCTGCCGTGGCTGCCTCAATGTCCTGAATTGGTTCAAAACTTTTGCCTTTTGTGGTCATTTTGACTTTGGGGGAGAGCCAGAAGTCACACAGCACCAGATCTGGTGAACAGGGAGGATGAGGATGCACTGTAATGTTTTTATTTGACATGAGTTGCTATAAATGTTTTGAATCAACTCAGGGCATCAACACAAAGAGCAACTAAAGAGAAAGGACTTCCAGAACTGCTTTAGAAAGTGGCAAGAATGATGGCACAAGCGTGGTGGAAGTGAGGGGAATTCATGGCAATGTGTCTTTTACTGGAGTATTTTATTGAATGTAAACATTCACTGCAGTTTTTGTTTAAATCTTGCCTCATATAAAGAAATGAAGCCACTCACAGCTGGAGACACTCAGGCATTGCTGGTGGCACCATGAGGTGCAACAGCCACTTGGAAAACAGTTCAGCAACATCTAGAAACAGGAGACATGACTCCCACACTCTAATTCCACAAGTTCAGGACTAGGGCGCCAGAAAGTAAAAGTACCATTCCATAAGAATAAATATACACTAGTCGGGCATGATGGCACATACTGTGATCCCAGCACTCAGGAGGCTGAGGCAAGAGGATTGTCACAAGTTCAAGGCCAGCCTGGGCTACAAAGTGAGTGCAAGGTCAGCCTGAACTACATAATGAGACCCTGTCTCAAAAACAAAACAAAACAACAGCAACAAAAAATAAATATACAAAGAGGATTCTTTCCATAGCATTTTTGGGCAAAATAAAAACTGCAGATAAATCCAAGTTCCTCAATAGGAACCGAACCAATGATGGGCTACCCACACCCAAAAGTACCATGCAGCCATCCAAAGAATGACTTCAAAGAATGATCTGGCAAGATTTCCAGAGTGTACACGCTCCACCCTAGCAATGGTTTGGTATAGGACTTGTCAACTTTGAGATGGCGCCAAAGTAATGTGCATTCAAGAGAAACCAAAGTTCAGAGTTTGAATTTTGATCTTTTGCCTGGATGGAAATACACAGTGAGATAGCTCGTCAGATGTTAGGCAGCAAACCACAGTTCACATCAGCCCCACAATCACAGGGAAACAACTAACAATCTCCAGTGCACTGTGTTGCTAAGCTGGGTGTTTTCTGTGTTAGGTACATTCGGTGCCTTTTCAACTTACGTTGTTTTCAATTAGGACGAGTCTATTAGAACATAATTCCATTATAGGTCAGGAAGTATCTGTACTTCCTGAAAAGTGAGAGGAAAAGTGAGAGTCAGGGAAGTATTTAAAGTATGAACCTATTTTTGAAAGCAAATAATTGCCTCCTGAGGACTGGACCCATGGCAGTAGCTGTGTGTTTATGACCACTGGCAGGTAAATGCTGGCTTGGAAGGATGCCTGCCTCCCTGCAACATGGGGCATGAGTGGGAAAAGCACAATTTCCCCTGGAAGGGAAATTAATTTCACTTAAATAGCAAGAGCAAATAGCCATAGCAACACTGAGAAAGAAAATCAAACTTAGAGACATAATACTTCCTGTTTTAAAATTGCCTTACAAAACTGTAGTAATCCAAACTATATGATACTGGTATGCAAACAGAAATAGACCACTGGAGACAGTGGCCAGCCCCTTATGTATAGTCAGCTCCCCACGATGAATGTAATCATTATATGCTACAAGCACATACTAATAAAAAAAGGTAAAATTTTTAAAAAGAAATTTAAATTTTAAACAAGAATGGACAGGCCAGAAATAAATCCAAATATAGTCAATGAATTTTCAACAAGGGCACCAAGCGGGCAAGGTGGGGGAGGGATAGTCCTTTCAATAAATATTGCTGGGAAAATTGGATTTACACATGCAAATGAATGAAATTGATCCACACACCCAAAAATCAATTTAAAATGGTTAAAGACCCAAACATAAAACCTCAAACCATAAAATTCCTAGACCAGAACAGAGTAAAATCTCCTTGATATTGGCCTTGGTCATGATTTTTTGGATATTACACCTAAAACACAGGCTTTCACACCCATAATAAACAAATGGGACCACATGAAATTAAAAAGCTTCTGCACAGCACAAAAAACAACCAACTAAATGAAAAGGCAAACTATGGACTGGAAAAGTCTTTGCAAACCTCATACCTAATCAGGGATCAATTCTCCAAATTTACAAAGAGATCAACTCAATAGTGAAAAAGTAAAGAAACTGATTTTAAAATGGGAAAAGGAGCTGAACAAATGCTTCTTAAAAAAAGACATAAAAGTGCCCAACAGTTCTATGGAAAGGTGCTCGACATACCTGATCGTCAAGGAAATGTAAATTAAAACCACTATGAGGTATCATCTCCCAGCCATGAGGATGGCTATGATCAAACAGAGGAGCTAGTAAATGATGGTGAGGATGCAGTGAAAAGGAAATCCTCAAACGTTGTTAGTGGGATTGTAGATTGCAACAGGCATTATAGAAAACAGTATGGAGATCCCTAAACAAATTAAAAACACAGCTACCATCTGACCCAGCAAGTTCTCTCCTGGGTATATACCTAAAGGACTTGAAATACCACTTCATAAAGATAGTTGCACTCCCATGTTCCTTACAGCAATATTCAGTAGCCACGCTATGAAAACAATGTAAATGTCTATTGATGGGTGAATAAAGAAAAACAATATTGTATATACACACAATGCAGTATAATTCAGCCATAAAAAAGATATCCCTGGATAGATGTGGAGAACATTATGCTAAGTGAAATAAGCCAGACATAGAAAGAAAAATGTTGCCCAATCTCACTTATATGTGGAATCCAAAAATTAAAAGAGCTCAAATACACACAGAAAAGAAATGAAATGGTGCTTACCATGGTCAGGGAGGAAATGGGGAGATGCAGGTCAAAGATACATAATAGCCAATGTGTGAGGTGAATGAGTTAGAGATCTAACCCACAAGAGGAGTAAAATGCAGACAATTGTGTTGTATTTGGGATTTATTGTTCAGTAAGTAGAGTTTAGCAGCTCTTGTTGCAAAAAAGTGACTATACTCAGTGACAGATGTTAAAGTGCTTCCCTGTAGTAACTGTTTTACTATCTGTATCCCACAGCATGACAAGAAAACTTATTTTTAAAAACCTAAGTATCCACCAGTGAAATAAATGTGAAGACATCCATACAATATCATAACAGCCATTAACATAGTGCTGTGAAAGAATGTTTAATAAATAGAGAGATATCAATAATATTTATATATCTTTGTTTTGTTTTGAGACAGGGTCTTTCTAGGTATTCCAGGCTAGCTTTAAACTTACTATGTAGTCCAGGCTGGCTTCAACTTAGGATCCTCCTGACTCAGCCTCCTGAGGTCTGTGATTACAGGTGTGCACCACCACACCCAGCTTCAGTGTATTCCTAAATTCACAAACTAGGTTGAAAAACATTACATACTGTGTGAGCTCAATCCTGGGTGGCCAAAAGGAGGAAGGGAATTATCTGTGCATGAGAAATCTCCATTAAACAAAATACACAGAAAAAATATAAGCCAAAAGCTTAACTCTGATTGACAAGGGACTAGGGAGGGGATGCAAATATTGTAAGTGATTTTTACCTTCCTGTTTTACATGTGCAACACTTCCATGTTTATATTATATTTATATCCAAAGACGACAAGAAAATAATCTCTATCTTGAAATAAAAAGCGTGTGTGTGTGTATGTAATATATATTGACAAGAGAAGGGAGGTATGGTGGTGCGTGCCTATAATCCCAGCATTCAGGAGGCTGAGGCAGGAAGATGGCAAGTTTAGGCCCAGCCTGGGCAATTTAGTATGAGTTTGAGGCCAACCTGGGCTAATAGTGAGTTCAATGCCAACCTGAACTACAGCATGAGACCCTGTCTCAAAAGAAAGAAGGAAAGAAAGAGAGAGAGAGAATCACTAGGTTAAAACGTTACAAAATACTGCTAGAGCAGTTAGCAGATGGCCCCTTTTAAAGAAAGTGAGGGAACCCAGAAGCCAGGACATCAGAGGTTGCAGGCTGTCTCTTTGCAGCTGGGACCATAGGAACCCTCTCCTTTTCTCCTCTCTTTGCTCTTCTGTGTTTCCCAGATTTTCTTTATAAAGACAGTGCCTTTGATGACAGGTGACCACACTGTACGGCTGCACCTATTAAACACAAACAGAGCTTCCTGTGCCCTTGCTGCCAGCCCCAGCCTTCCAAGGGGCTCTCACTCTGTGTCTGCAGCCATCTGAAAGGTGGCTTAGCTCTAGACATGAGGTGACAAGAACAGCTCTTGGGCTGGAAAATCTTGAGAAGAAAAAAACCATCAAATAAGAAAAAGAAAAAGAAATTCATATTTCCAAAGTATAAATGAGATGATCTACTTTATTTATCTATGTGAAAAACATGTCTGTAGATCCCACTATGCACATACATACACAAACACACTTTTGTGCATGCACAATTTCTTATCTCCAGGCAAGCATTGCCACATGCAATATCACTAAAAGGGACCAGGTGGCCCTCTCGTCCCCCTGTTGTTTACAGATGCTTCCCTCACTTGCAGCCACAGCCTGCACTTAGTAAGCTTGCTATGTGCTGGGTGCCATGCTGTTCACCACAGTGAGCCCTTGTGCACACAGGCACGCCGTCACTTCACAAGCATCCTCCCCCACCCTCAGCCCAGTCAGGTCACAGGCTGGAAAGCAACACAGGACCTAACCCAAATGCCACCTCTGCCAGTGATACCTGGAGAGATGTCCTCCAAGGGCCAAGAGCCAGGTCAGTTTGCCCTCAGGTCCTGCAAGTGTACCTAAACTTGTCATTCATGATGGCTGCATGTAGGCCACCTGCAGGCTCTTTCTCTACTCATGGCTGAGGCAGCAACAAACTGCAGGTAAAATCCCAATATTTTGCAGCTGGCAAAATCAGATCCATTGGTCCAGAGTTGTAGATCTCTAAGGTTGGAAAAAGAACTTGAGGTCTACCTAACTTAGCTTCCAAAATAATACATAAATCTCCTTGATGAGCCACCCCCAAGTGCTTGCTCATCCTCTATTTAAATGCCTTCTAGATGAGGTACTCACTCCCCACACCACCCATTTCCTGCTTTGATAATGCTGCCAGAAAGCTTTTTCCTCAAAGGAAGTCCTGCAAGCTTCCAATAAATGCTCAAAAACTAGTCTACCCAATGGCTTTCATTTAAAGCAGGTGTTTGTTTTTGTTTTGAGACAGGGTCTCCCTATGTCGATCAGGCTGGACTTGAACTCAATATGTAGCCCAGGCTGACCTCAAACTCCCAGTGATCTTCCTAAACCAAGCTCCAGAGGGCTGGGAAAACAGGCATGCACCACCATGCCCAGCCTGCAGTTTTGACTAATGCACCAAGATACCTTATTTGCTGCCACAAAATCCAGTAAAGCCAGTCACAGTGGCACACACCTGTCATCCCAACACTATGGGGGGCCTAGGCAGGAAAATGGGAAGTTTGAGCTTGGCCTAGGCAACTTACTGACCTGTTTCAAAATTTTAAAAAAAAATAATTAAGGGAAGGGAGCACTAGGTATATATTTATATAGCTCATTGCAAAGGCCCTAGGTTCAATCCCCAGTACAAAAGAAAGAAAGAAAGAAAGAAAGAAAGAAAGAAAGAAAGAAAGAAAGAAAGAAAGAAAGAAAGAAAGAAAGAAAGAACAAGGAAGAAAACCCACAGTGATGTCTACACGTGTGACCACTTCTTGTCAGTTCCTGAGGTGCCAGCTTCATCCCACCCCTTCTGTCCCACTCAAGAAACCTCCCAGCGCACATAGGAACAAGTGTGACCCGTCTCTTTCAGGAATAATCCGGTGCCTGCTGTACTCTTTCCTAAGGAAGTGAGTAGCTTCAATTGTCACACCTCTCCCCAGCGGCGGCACAGAAAGATGTCTACACTGAGAGGATTAAGATTGTGGGTTGGGGTTCTTTCCATGCAGCAGTACTCAAGTGATTCAACTAACTCCACTGTCGCCCATGCTGGGTCATCTGCTCTCCCCACAGCCTGCTGGTGGCCCCCTGGCCCAGCGAGTTCAATGTTATCACGATACATTGCTTAGCTGTTCCTGTTTACAAAATTGTCATGGCACCAGATTCTCAGAATATTCCACTGTTTGTAAGAAAATCAATATGTTAGAGTTGCTCTGTGTTTTGTTTTTGATGTTAGGAGGAGTTTGTGGCTTTCACAGCTCCATCGCTGGCCACACAAAGGGAGGGTGTTACTGGCTAAAGTGGGGGTGGGTGTGACGGCTTCGTCCCTCTGTACCCTGTGGACTCCTCTGACAAGGGACAGAGCCAGAAAGACAACACGGGCCCTGTTGTTGCTGGCACAGCCTCCCCCAAGAGACCACACTTCCTCCCAGGTTTTCAAGGGTACACCGATACACAATAAATGACACTTTCTAAAAACCACCCGAAAACAAAGGGGCCTCAGCCTGGCTGGTCTACAGATTTATCAGAGCTTGGAGAAGCACAGAAGTGGCCGGAGCGTCCACACATCAGGTAGGACCTCCAGTTCATGACCAAATGCTCCTGCATGCCCCTCTGCAGGGCGGGCTGCAGCTGCTCCTCGTGGTGTGTCTTTCGGGACAGCAGGCAGACCTGTGCTGTGTCATGCAGCCTGCTACTCTCAGTGGTAGGGATAAAGGGTGGGATGCACAGGCAGGAACCAGCCCTTTGAGGGAGGTTCCCATACCTCCTTTATGGCCTACGGGCCATTCATTCAGATTTGTATGTGGCAGCAAAGAACGGGTGCCAGCAATTTTCTTTGCTCACCATTTTCTGCTGGTTTTTTGGAGAAGTGTCAAGAACACTGGGTTATCAACCAATAGGAGGCTGGACTGGCTTTCACCCTGGTTCCCTGGTCTCAGGTCTCTCCCAGGCTGGGACATCCACCTGGCATGCATTTCCCACCTGACACGTGCCCGGTGCCGCCTGTCGTTGTCTGACTCTGGCACGATCACAACAACCACAACCCTGCCACAAGCCTCTGTGTTTGCATGCAACAGTTACCCATTCAAACGTGGTCAGATTAAAGTGATCAAAGGAGCCTGAGTACCCTGGACTGTTCCAAAGAAATGAAAGAGGATGGACCAAGAACGGGGTGGGGGGATCACCCTTGAGGAGGGTGATCACTCCCCAGGAGCAGGGGGAGCCAGGCAGAGCTGCTGCCACTGGGGTCCCACCTGTGCACCTGCACCTTTATTGTGGGGATGTTATGTAGGGCACCCCTCCACCTCCTAGCACCCCAACCCCACCCTACCCCCCATGCTGCTAAGTTCACCTACAAACACAGATGCAGCATTGTCCCCATTCTGTCCCAGTCCCCTCCGTGTGCCCAGAGCCACCTCAGAAGCTGTGAAGGAAACCACTAGGCCCTGGAGAAGCTGCTCAGACCTTTCAAAGTGCCTGGAGATCTACCCTCAAAAAATATTCTTTTCTGGGCTTTGTTCACTCTTTAAGAGCAGTACTTGTGTACTTTAGAAATACTGAACCTAAATGGTTGTTTTGTTTTTTGTTTTGTTTCTGTTTTTATTTTGAGACAGGGTCTCACTTATGTAGTATGTAGCCCAGGCTGGCCTTGAACTCACGGTTCAGGCCTCCTCCTGCCTCAGCCTCCAGAGTGCTGGGATTACAGGTGTGCACCACCATTCCCATTCCCCACGTGACATATTGGCACTTGTCCTACAGCCCCATTGTGCACAAGGTCACAGCCCTGGGCTCTCCTTCTTCCTTTTGAGGTCCAGTAAAGAGAGGGTCTCCCCAACCCCAGGTTCCCACTGCACCTAGAATGTACTCCCCCAGCACCATCCCTGGGGCCTGCATCTTCCCGAGTGCACACGCACACACACACACACACTCGTGCACATGTTGTGCAGTGGCCCCTCCCTCCTCAGGCTCTGCATCCCCTGCCTGGACCTGCAGAACTCCTGCTTAGCCTTCTCCAGGACCCCCCATCCTCCAACCCTCCACCTGCCCAGAAGCCCATGGCAGTCCCTGTCACCACACTCCGAGCATGGCTCGCTGTCTCTTTCCGTTTCTCCTTGCTCTCTCGGCCACACCACACTCATCTTCAAAGACTTAAACTACTTTAGCTTGAGTAGTTGGACCCCTCCTGCACACTGCCCACACATATGTTGAGGGTGCACGATAAACAGTACAACCATGAGCCAGGGAGCATTGTGTTCAACATAAAAACTGATGAAGGCCCTGGTCCTGATTCTCAGAGAGCTTTTAAAAATGGTGGGTCATGCAAAAAGGTCAGATGCAGCATGATTCTGCTTAGAGCAGGTACCTGGAATGATCAAATAAATTTATGGAAACAGAAAATAGAACTACAGTTACCAGGGCTGCGGGAGGGGGGAACAGAGAGTGGGTGTTAGTGGGGAGGGAGTTTCTGCTCCGACCATGAAAGGTTGTGTGGATGGCCAGCACAATGGTCACAGGATGTGAATGTACTTAATGCTGCTGCTTAATCATGGTCGAGGTAAGTTTTATGCCTTGTGTACATTTTACCACAGTTTTTAGAAACTGTATAAAAAATGGTTGACACCAGATATCATGGCACATGCCTGTAATCCCAGCACTCTAGGAGGCTGAGGCAGGAGAACCACAAGTTCAAGCCCAGCCTGGGCAACTCAGCCACTTAGCAAGAACTTGTCTCAAAATAAATGAAAAAAAAAATGGTGTGGGAGTGGGGAAATAGCTCCATGCAAGGGCTCTGGGTTCAATTCTCATTTCCTGAAGAAAAGTAGTTGAGGAAAAAGAAACAAACACAATAAACAACTTCAGAGTTATGAATAAGTGGTATGGACAATATGGAGCAAGCAGTGAAATTGTTTGACATCTGTCCACAGAAAAAAATTCAGCTCTGAAGGCCAGCTGCAGTGCTGAGTGGGGAGGGAAGTAAGGTGTCTTTAAATTTTCCATTTGTAAAAGTAACATAGATGCAATAATACACCTTGCTGAAATTTAGTTGCTGGAAAAGAAAAAGAGCAAGGGAAAGGCATCTTGATGTGCGTTTACCTCATGTGTTCTAAACACTTTGCCCAACACAATAATCATGCTGAATGCAGTTTTTATTAAGTATACTGTAAACATTTTCCCTATTTTCTACATAGTTTTCACAATCCTAATACTCTCAGTTGTTAATGCTTAACATTGTATTGAATGGATTATAATTATTTACTTGAATATTTCTTCTTTTAATGTTTTGAATGCTTCCAACATTTTATTTAACATCTCAATTATCCTGAGTTGCAATATTATATCCCCTGGAGAAATTATCCAGATTGGAATTACTGTATTCATGGGTACATATGTTTTTATAGCTCTTTTTGGTTTTTTGGTTTTGGGGTTTTTTTGGTACTGGGGATCGAACTCAGGTCCTTGCGCTTGCAAGGCAGGCAGCAGAACCACTGAGCTAAATCCCCGGCCCATTTTATAGCTCTTTTTAAAATATTTTTTATTTTTATTTGGTATATATTGTTAGACATATTTATTGATATTTCAATACGTGTATACAATGTATAAGTATCAAATCAGGGTAATTGGCATATCCATCATCTCAAATATTTATCACTGCTTTACCATGGGAATAGTCCAAATCCTCTCCACTAGCTATTCTGAAGCATACAATTAATCGTTGCCAACTAGCAGGTGTGGTGGCATTCGCCTGTAATCTCAGCACTGGGGAGGATGAGGCAGGAGAATCACTGTGAGCTCCATGCCAGCCTGGGCTGCATAGTGAGTTCAAGGCCAGCCTGGGTTACATAGTCAGACCCTGTCTCAAAAACCAAAAATAAATAAATGAATGAATAAATAAATATTGCCAAGGAGAGTCACCCTACTGTGCTATAGAACATCAGAAACTAATCCTCCTATCCCACTTCACGATGTATTTATTAAGCACCTTTCCTTTCACTCCTCCCTCCTGCCCTGCCCAGCCTCGGCCACTATTTACACTTTACTTCTATGACATCGACTTTAGCTTCCACAAATAAGGAAGAACAGATGGCACTTCTCTTTCCGTGCCTGACTTACTTCACTTAATCATGTCCTCCATTTCCATTGGTGCTGACACAAAAGACAGCGTTTCACCCTCTTTATTGAGGAGTACTATTTCATTGTGTGTGTGTATGTATGTAGCTGACATCTTTACCCGTTCACTGGTGACGGACTCCTGGGTTGGCTCCGTACCTTGGCTACTGTGGTTTGTGTTGCAGCGGTGACCATGAGGCACCATGTGTTTGGACATACTGATTTCATTTCCTTTGAATACTACCCAGTAATGGGATTGCGCCTCGAGTGGTAGTTCTGGTTCTACTTTTTTGAATAATTTCCTTTCTATTTTCTATAATAGCTGTGCTAATTTAATTCGCATTCCCACCAATGGTGTACGAGAGTTCACCACCTTTTTCATTTTCTCTTATTATTGACTGATTGATTGGTACTGAGGTTTGATACCTTTGCATTGAGCTATGTCTCCCGCCTCTGCAAAGGAAGAAGGTGGGAGGGGACAGGCAGCGTCAGGCGCGCGAAGCCAGGAGGCTGGGGACCCCAAGACCCTCCCTTCAGAGAGCACCGCCGCGTGGGGGCTCCCGGGCTGCAGCAGGGAATTGCTAATAACGAAACCGTGATTTTCGGAAGGTTCTGAAGGCGTTTGCCCCAGGAGGGTGGTGGTTCCGCCGGGGGTCCGCGCAGGCTCCAAAACTGGTGCTCTACCTGCTTTCAGTTTTCGAGGCTGTGGTGTCCTCAGCCAGCCCGGGGCGGTTCTGACTCTCTCAGGCTGGCCCAGGGCGGAAGGAGCGCGGCGTGAACTTCAATCTAGGGGGGCTGCCAGGACAAGACCCTGCCTCTCTTCCTGGCTGCAGTGTGAGTAGAATAACAGGGCTGCGCACTTGGGGAGCGGGGGGCGGGTGCGGCTGCGCTGACAGCTGCGTGTTCCTATTCTTGTTCACTCTGCTAACAACCGAATGAGGGAGGTGTTAGTAACCTCTTTAACCTGCGAGGAATAGGATCAGAAAGGCTCAGGGCCTGCTGGGAATCACACAGCATTAATACACTGGAGAGCTAGGATTCAAGCCCTGCAGCCTAACTGCAATGCTTTACCTACTCCAGACATGGGTCAGAGCCCAGATGTTCCTTGAGACTTTCAGGAGCAGCAGGTCTCATGAGTGTGGAGAGCAACTGGGGAGAAGGCCAGTGTAGCCTGATAAAACTTGGAGTTACTGGGCTCTTCCGGGCATCTCAAGAGTAACAATAACCCAAAGTAGATAAACCAGCTACACAGCGAGCAGTTCAGGAGAAGAGATGAGACTGGAGGGAAGGTGGATCAGGGTAAGGGGGACAGATGGGGTGGCTCAGTAGTTAGGGCTGGCAGACCTGGGCTGCCTGTGTGACCCTGGGCAAATGAATTAACTTCTCTGAACCTTGAATATAAAACAAGGACAATACTAATACCAACCTCATACATGAGCATTAAGTAAATAATTATCATTGTTATTATATTATATTCCAGCTTTTCTTTCTTTCTTTCTTTTTCTTTCTTACTTTCTTTTCTTTTCTTTCTTTCTTTCTTTCTCTTTCTTTCTTTCTTTTTTTTCTGTGTGTGTGGTACTAGAGACTGAACACAGGGCCTTCACACTGAGCTACATCCCCAGGCTTTTCTTAAGACAGGGTCTCAATAAGTTGCCCAGGCTGGGCCTTCGATCCTCGTGCCTCAGACTCTCAGATGTACAGGTGTGCACACCATGCCCTGCTTACTCTACGTATCTCTGAACAGCCCAAATCTCACACTCACTCAGGCCAGACACAGGATATTTCATTAACCTGGAGCGCTGCAGCATCAAAGACACTCATTACATCTACTTATCCTAGTCAGTTAACCTAAAGAAGACAGTTTTAACATTTTTTTGCTTTAAATTATGAAATATGGCAAATATGAAGAAAAGTACTACAGGAATATAGTAAATGCTCAGCTACCCATCATCTGACTTAGCAAATATAACATTTTGCTAAATTGCTTTGATCTTTTATTTCAAGAAACAAATATTAGGGCTGAGACTCCCTCCCTCAGCCCTTGTTCCACCCTCCACATGCCCCTCTGTCCTGCACGGTGTGGCTTCTGCCTTCAGGCTTTTATGGTTTTGGGAGTTTTTTTGTTTTGTTTTGTTTTTTTGTTTTTTGTTTTCCAGTACCAGGGATTGAACTCATGACTTTGTGCTTGCCAGGCAGGCATGGCTCCACTGAGCTAAATCCTCAGCCCTAAGCTTTTATGTTTATCTTGTAATCCTTTCATTAGGTGAGTTTTTTTCTAGAAATAATGATACAATAATGAATAATACCATTGCTTTCATATGACTATATTTTACAAAGGATATCTATTGTAATACCTTTCCTAAGTTTATTTCATTCAACATTATATTTTTGAGATTTATTCATGTTGATGCCCATGAATCTAGTTCATTCATTGAGTCATATTTCATTAATTTATCACCATTTATTTATTATTCCCTGATTGTTGGGTAATAGGTTTTTTTCAATTTCTGTTATTAGCAATTTCCAGTTTTTATTGTTTGTGTTTTTGTGGACATTTGTATACAACAGTTTCTCTGAGTGATAAACTAGAAGTAGAAATGCTAGGGCCAGAGCATTACCATTTTTGCTAGAGATTTCCAGATTATCTCCAAAACATTGTACCCATTTATACTCCCATCAATTTTGCATAAAAGTTCCTGTTTACCCGTATCCTGATTCATGCTTGATAGCATTAGGCCTGTTCATTTTTTGTTAATCTGAGTATGAAGTAATATCACTCATTTTAATTTGCATTTCACTTGCCCAAGTAAGGTTTAGTGTCTTTTTATTTGGATATCAGCTTGAAGATGTACTTTTCCCATTTTTCACTGAGATATTTATATCTTATTTTTAAGAGTCATGTATTATGGATAATCATCCTTTGTTGCTTTCATGCATTGCAAAAATCTTTTACTAATTTGAGACTTATCTTTTAACTTCATATTGACTTTTGTCCAGCATATTTTTTGTTTTGAGTGCTGGAGATTTAACCTAGGGCTTCATGCATGCTATGCAAGTTTTATACCACTAAGCTACATTCCCAGGCTTGTCCTACATACTTATAATTTTTTAAAATATGATAATATATTATTATACTTCTATGAATTTGTGATTTTATGTCTTGATCCAAGAAATTCTACCTTTATCTTATGTCTTTAAAACATCTTTCTGGGGCCGGGGATTTAGCTCAATGGCACTGTACCTGCCTGACAAACACAAGGTCCTGAGTTTGAGTCCCAGTACCAAAAAAAAAACAAAACTTTCCACATTTAGTCTTACTGTGTCTGGAATATATGTGTGTGTGTGTGTGTGTGTGTGTGTGTGTGTGTGTGTGTGTCTGTGTGTGTCTGTGTGTGTCTGTGTGTGTGTGTGTGTGAATGGTTTGGGATGGAGCTGAGGTTTTATGTTTTTTCTGCATGGGAAGCCAATAGTCAGGGGACTGGTGCTGGGCTTCTTCACCCATGGATGGGCCTTCAGGGGAAGGTGTTTCAGTGACCCTTGCTGGAAAATTTAGCAGTGCTGTGACCTGGCCACGAAACTGTTTGACCCCTGGGTCTCTGGAAACCTCGAACACGAAGCACAGGTCCACATGAACAGACCTTTCACCAGACTCTCCCTCCACCCAAGGGGTTCTTGGCACACACCCGCAGAACCTTCCCTGCACCAAGTCCTGGGGGTTGCACTCTGCCCGGGTCAGCCATGGCCCTGTCCACTTCGTAGTACTCAGGTTGTCTGCTCTGAGTAACTTTGCTCTTGGTCCTAGAGAAGAGGATGGGGCAGTGCTGGGGGACATCTCTGCTCCCTGTATCTCTGTGTGTGACCATGACTCGGGCAATCCTGCTTCAGATGAGCTGCTCAAGTGCTCAGGTTCGAGAAGGTGGCTATGTCCCACAGATGTTCTCTCCTTCTGAGGGAAAAGAACTTTTGAAGCCTCTTTCTTTTTCTTTTCTTTTTTTTTTTTTTGGTACCAGGGATCAATCTTGGGACCTTATGCTTACAAGGCAAGTGGCAGAACCCCTGAGCTCAATCCCTAGCCCTGTCTCTTTCATTTTTAAAGGCTTCTGAATACACTTTTGTTAGAAAAAAATTGTTAACAACAGCCTTTTGTTTCCCCAAACCCATCATCAATTTGTCAATATGAATAAAGCCAGAGCTTCTCACACATACAATTTTTACATAACAGAGTCATAATGTTATAATAGTCTGCAAGTCACTGCTTCCACTGAACAATATATGTTAGTTTGCTTTATTTCAGGACATGCAGATGTACTGGCTGACTTTTAACTGTTGCATGGTATTCCCTAGGGTAGTGAACAGTTTAATGCCCACTACCCCATTGATGAGCTGTGGGGGGTCTTGCCCAATGTCCACTACACAGGGAGTGCTGCATGGACACCTTCTTGCCTGTCTCATTCAGCACAGGTATGAGCAAGTGTGTTTTGCAGCACACAGACCTGGGCATGGTGCTGGCTATCTGCTCAAGCAATCACTGGGATAATATTGATAAACATTATTTAAATGGCCAGAGAAAGGAGGGAAAATAAGCAAAGAACAAGTGTGACGAATAGAAAATTATTACAAATGGTAGACCTTAATGCAGCTATATTTTTATTTATTTTTTGTAGCTTCTCTTCTATTGCTATGTGATTGCAATACATAATAATTGTACTCATCATGGGGAATTGGTATGTACACATATCTTCATTCTTTTTACTTCTTCCCTTCCCCTCTCTCGCCTCCCCCATCTCCAGATTCCCTTCCCATCTCCACAAAGCCTATCTCCTTGTTTTTGATCATGTATCTTTTGTTTTGCCCTTTAAATTATTTACATTTGGGAGACAGAGGAGGGAAAGGGGAAGTAAAAAAATGTTACGCACATATACCAACTCCCCACGATGAATGTAAACATGTACTAACAATGATTTTTAAAGTTTTTAAAAAATAAATTCTTTATATTTAGGGTTTCTCATACTTCTCATAAGAAAAAAAACATGCACTATTTAACCTCCTGTATCTGATTTATTTCACTTAGCATTATGGTCTCAAGGTGCATACATTTTCATACAAATGACTCAAATTTATCCTTCTTTATGGCTGAACAGTACTCCATTGTATATATATATACTGTAGTTTCTTTATCCATTCATCATAGGCCATGCCAAGATTTAATTATGTCGTGATGCTATATACATGAATATGCATGTATCACTGTAATATGATGTCTTTAACTGTTTCAGAAAGATACCCACAAGGGGTGTAGCTGGATCAAATGGAACTTCTATTTTTAATTTTTTGGGGAATCTCCATAATAATTTCCACAGAGATTATAGTGGTTTACATTCTCACCAACAATGTGGAAAGATTCCTTTTGCCCCCAACAAGATTTTTAAATGACTTTAAATGTGAATGACTTAAATATGCCACTAAAAGGCAGGCAGAGACTGTCAGATTTTCTTTTCTGCACTGGGGATTGAACACAGGAGCCTTCACACTGAGCTACATCTCCAGCCTTTTTTATTTTTCATTTTGAGACAGTGCTGGGATTACAGGTGTGCACCACCACACCAAGCCAGAAAGATTAAGATTTTTTAAAGATTTTATAAGATTTTAAAAAACAAGACCTAACCATAATTGTCTACAAAAAACTCACTTTAAATATAAAGACTCAGATGAGCTGTAAATAGATGGGGAAACATACATCAGGCTAGCATTATCAAAAGAAAATGGTAGGGCCAGAGATTTAGCTCAGTGGTGCTGCCACCTGCCTGCCTCGAAAGTGCAAGGTCCTGAGTTTAATCCCAGTACCAGAAAAAAAGAAAAAGAAAAAGGCCAAGGATTTAGCTCAGTGGTTCTGGCACCTGCCTCACAAGCTCAAGGTCCCGAGTTCAATCCCCAGTACCAAGAAAAGAAAAAGAAAATGGTAGCAGCTACACTCATTTCAGATAAGCCACAGTCCAGAACAGGAAATTTATGAGGCATTACATAATGTCGAAATGGTCAGTTCTTCAAGAAGACAAAACAGTCTAACATGCATTTACTTAACAACAGAACACCAAATTTTGTGAGATAGAAAATGGTAGAAATGTAAGAAGAAATAGACAAATACAGTATTATAAGTGGATATTTCAACACCCTTATCAGTAATTGAAAACTCCTGCCAACAGAGAATTAGTAATAGTTTAATTGACCTGAGCAGCACTATCAACTAATTTGATCTGACACTTACAAAATACTCCATCCAATAATAGCAGAACACATACTCTTCCCAAGTTTACATGGAACATTCACCAAAAGACTATATTCTGTATTATAAAGTACATCTTAACAATTTAAATTAATAGATACCATATAAAATAAGATCTCAGACCACAGTAGAATTAAACTAAAAATTAGTAGCAGAACAATATCTGGATAATCTTCAAAGAATTGAAGATTATACAACATACTTCTAAATAACATAAGTTTCAAAGAAGTCTCAAGAAAAATTTAGCTGGGTGTGGTGGCACATACATGTAGTCCCAGCACTTGGGAGTCAGAGGCAAGAAGATTGCCTCAAGTTCAAGGCCTGCCTGGGTTACTTAGTGAGTTTAAGGCCAGCCTGAACTATGTAGCAAGACCCTCTCTGAAAAAAAAAAAGGAGAAAAAAATTTTTAAATATTTTGAAGTGAAAATGAAAATTTATCTCAATTTATGAAATGCACCAAAAGTAGTGCTTACAGGGAAAATTATAGCACTGGATACATATACAGTATATAAAAAAGAGAAGATCTAAAATCAACCATCTAAAGTTCTACTTTGGGAAACAAGAAAAAGAAGAACGTAAGCTTAAAGCAAGCAGAAGAGACCTACTAAAGTTAGAACAGAAATCAATGAATTGAAAACAAGAAACAATAGAGAAAAAATCAATGAAAATAATAGCTGATTCTTTGAAAATATAGCAGATCTGAAAAACCTCTAGCTAAGGGTAAGCAGGAAAAAAAAGAGAGAAGGCACAAATTACTAATAGGAATCTGTCACAGGGGATTTAGCTCAGTGGTTCCAGCGCCTGCCTCGAAAGCACAAGGTCCCAAGTTCGATCCCTGGTACAAAAAAAAAAAAACCAAAACACAAACTAATAGGAATCTGTCGATCCCAGGAAAATCATGTCATCTCACTGGGTATTACTTTCCTCTGCAGTTTAGTCAAAATACCTGACTCTTACCACTCAAAAAAAGAAAGAAAGGAAAGAAAAAAAATAAGGTCCCAAATTGCACAAGCTTGCGGCTGCACAGGCCTCTGTCTGCTATGGGGCCCACACTGAGGTTGTGGGTCTGTCTGGTCCACGGAGAGCAGAGGAAGCAGTCTGCAGGGTGCAGTTCACGTTTGGTGGGCTGGAGTTTTGCCAGAGACTCCTGCAGTAAGCCTCTAGTCCCCACCTGCCCAGTGTGTGATGCAAGGTTGAAGAAAAAATTTTTTTCAAGATTGTTAAATTCAGTACAATTAAACCATTTTAAAGGGCTAGACAGATATACATTTTTATCTCCCCCACCAAAAAAGTGGTTGCTACATGCATTTAGGTAGAGCAGTTTAATGAGGTACTGATTTTACAAAGATAATTGGTACCATGTAAAAAGATTGGATAAATTGGATATTAGTAGCAGGGAAACTTGAAAAGGTCCTGGGAAAAAAAGATGGGAACCAGAAGAAAAACAGGATCAATGAAGGGAAAAAGAAAAGACTAAAGTTTATGAGAGATGATGGAGAGTAGTGTTAAGGCAGCCTTTTCTCAAATATTTGTTGTTCTGCGTTATCAAAGACAAGTAAGGTGAATTATATGACCAAAGTAGTTTTCTAAACTACACGATATAGCTCTCTCTTTAAGAATCTAATGCACATTAGCATATTAAATATTGAAAAGACCTCTGAAGAAAACATGGTTAAAGTAGGAATGTTCCAGACTTAATTGACCATGGAAACATTTCTCCAATGTTCGTACATAGATAGGTTCTGCTGAATTAGTATTTTGAGGAACAGACTTTGGGAAGTATTAATCTAAAATGTAATTTATTCACCCAAGGCTAATACCAACAGGTATGGACAATTCAGCTGTATCAGCTGTTTAAAAATGTTGATTATTGGCCCAGGGATTTAGCTCAGTGGTTCTGTCGCCTGCCTCGCAAGCGCAAAGTCCAGAGTTGGATCCCCGGTACCAAAAAAAAAAAGTTGATTATTTTAGTTGATCGTTTTATCCATTCCAATTGATTGATTCCTATACTGTATTAGTTGTTAATGCTTTGAATATCACCCTTTATTCAATAATACAATAATATTTATTGAAAAAAAAAACCTTAAGGCAGGGACTGGGGATTTACCTCAGTGGTACCATGCCTGCCTTGCAAACACAAGGTCCTGAGTTGGATCTCCGGTAACAAAAAATAAAAAATAAAAACTTAAAACAGAGTTAAAGAGAAAGTGTGAACTCCAACAGCCCTGCCCTATCTCTTCCACTGAATTTTATTACTCATCGATCAGGGTAAAAGGTATAGTACATGCATGTATAGATGTGCAATACGTGAAACTTCCACAGAAACCAATGCAGGCAAGGCTTTAAAGAGAAGAGTCAAAGCATTTTCAAATTAGAAACAAGATAGACAAAATATATGGTTGTAATTAGAGCATTGTCCTTCCAGCTATGAAGGCACTAATTGTGGGGATGGAATTTGGGTGCCATTACTCCAACCTCAACTACACGTGTTATCTCTATTAGCCCCTCAGCTTCATAGGCCATTACTCTGGCCTCGGCTGTGGCTGTTAGCAGGGAGGTCACATTGCCCTGCAAGCTACCACAGTGCTCATGAGATACTGCTGTGAGTCACATAGTTTCAGTGAGACTCGCTTCTTAAAGTAAGCCAATTGAGGGATTTAACTCTGCAGCCTGCACTGCTTACAGCATGTTTTGGACATAATCAGTATTGCAGGGTCTAGCAGAGTTTTTCCTTTTCAATGTGTGCTTTGTGGTAGAACAAATAGAAACATAATTCTTACAGTGTGAGAGCTGCAACAGCATAACCTCCTCAAGTTAAAATAGAGAAAACACAAGCACAAAAAGACAAGAACAGACAGCCCATATACAAAAAGAAAATTCAACCTGTTGTTATATCTACAAGGGAAAAAAGTTGGCTGCAATAAAAAAAATCAAAGAAAAAAATTTAAAATATCTGAATTTTTGTCTCTCTTAAAATAATTGATTATATATATATATAATATAATGAAATTAATGAAACATGCATTTTCACATAAAGCCAATACTATACATTTGTCCAATCTGTAAAAGACCAACTTGGCCCAAAAAGCCACTTGCTCCTGAAAATCTAGACCAAGAAAATAATTAAAATGCATAAAAAGAGGAACATGCCAATATGTTTATTTATAATTTTAACAGCCATGTGGTTTTTACACTTTTTAATATCACCTTGTAATATATAAAGCACAAACTGCTAAAATATGAAGAGGAAATAATAAATCCACAAACATATGTAGAAAGTTTACAACTCTTACAGAAATTAACAGATCAAGTAGGTGAATATATTCTTTTCTTTTTTTTTTTTCTGGTACTGGAGATCAAACTCAGGACCTTGTGCTTGCAAGGCAGGCACGTTGCCACTGAGCTAAATCCCCAGCCCTCAAGTAGATGAATATAAAGAATAGAGAAAATGTGAGTAATATATTTCACAAAGTTTGATCTAATATATCCAATTTTGTACCCAATTACTCATGCAAAACTATGCCTATATTAGTTACAAAGTCAACATCCATCAAAAATTCAAATTCTAAAAAAACATAAATACAGCTAATTCTAGGGCCATAGAACAATAAAGTTATAAACAAAGGGAGGGGGAAATCTATCCAAATGAAGAATTATAAACTACTTTTATGAATTCTTAGGGTAACAGAAATAAAAATTGAAAATATAGGGCCGGGGATTTAGCTCAGTGGTTCCAGCACCTGCCTCACAAGTGCAAGGTCCAGAGTTCGATCCTGGTACCAAAAAAAAAAAGAAAGAAAAAATTGAAAATATACACTATTTCAAAATCACTGTATCATAATGAAAAGGTGGGTACAACATGAATGCTTAAGTAATTAGACAAAATATGAGTGGAACATTTTGCAGTTATCAGGTGAGATTCAGGAAGAGCACATTATAAGAGAAAGTGATACAATAAGACTTTTTAATAGCAAACTGGAAACCAGGAATGATGGCACCTGCCTGGAATCCCAGCACTTGTGAGGCTGAGGCAGGAGGATCACCACAAGTTCAAGGCCAGCCTGGGTTATGTAGTGAGACCCTGTCTCAAAAAACAACAACAACAACAAAAATTGACTAGAAACCTGATGAAAATGATGGGAGAAGAAAAGAAAAATATATAACAAACAAAAAGATATTGAAAACAGCACAAAATAAATGCACCAACAAGTCAACAGTGGTATATTTCCATATTCGCACTATGAATGATTTTTTTCTTTTCTTTTTATTTTATATTTTCCAAAATATTTTTAAGCTAAACAAGAAGGCAAAGACTTTATTAGGCTAGATATCTTCCATTACTGTGTCTGGCTCAGAACTCCTCTGGACCACAAGGAGGACGGTTCACATCACAGGAGAAGAAACAGGCTATGCATAAAGACTTGTTGGTGGCTAACAGCAGGGTACATGTTCACCAAGGGCCTTTGGTTCCAACCACCACCAGAGCCAGCACGGAAGAGGATCTTCCGAGTAAACTAGAACCAGGAGCGGAATGAAATGAATAAGCCCTAAGAACTTCAGAGGGTCCTTGGTTCCCAGAACCTCCCAACCCAGTGCTCCCAGCCCTCCCCTATCCCAGCCCTGCTGGAGCCCAGAGCACAGGGTGGGACCCATGTCCCAGGCCTGTCTGTGCGGCAACCTGTGCCCCTGAGTGGAACACAAGGGCCAAACATGCCACCTGCCCCAGAACAGGCCCCAACCCCCGAGCCTGTCGGCTTCCTGTCCCCTCACCTCCTGCACATCCTGGGCCAGGGCCCTGCAGTGTCTCCTTGGTGCTTCTGCCCTGTGGTCTCATGAGACCGTGGCCACATCTGCCTGGGCAGGGAACCTGGCCCCCAGGACGACCCCCACATTTCCACTCCAGTCTCCGCATTTTCTGACAAATGAAGGAAGAAGAGTTGGAGAAGCCCCAACTGGCCCTGAGAAGAGAGGATCTCAAATTAGGACTGCTCTCCCCTACTAAGGTTTTGACATCAGCCCAGCACTACTGATTGACAGATGGGGGGAGGGTCAGCCTCTCCCCACTGCCCACCTTGTCTTGGGCCAGAGATGCCATCACTGGAATCAGTTTTGATCCCACCGCACTCCATTCCACCTCCCAACAGTAATCTCAGCCGTCAAAGCAGGATTCTTAGGGACCTGTAATAAGACAGGTGGCTCTTTCGAAGAGGGGGATCTTGAGAACTGAGAGGGTCAGAGCCCCAGCCCCAGCCCTGGTGGAAGCCCACTCCTGCCGCATTTTGCTGGAGGCCATCTCCCTTCCCATCCCCCAAAAGGTAGAAAAAACTAAAGCAACATCGCCTCCTGGGGGCAGAACTGGGCAGAAACTGGTGAGGCAGCCAGGCCCGTCCCTGGTCCCTGCCCTCGGAAGCTGAGTTACTGGGAAGGATGCTCACCTTCCTGGCCCTGTTTTTCTCCCCGTGTGAAGGAAATGTGCTGGGCTAGCTGTCTCCAAATATGAATTTGTCCAGCTCCATACTCTAGACCCTTCTTCTCTCCTCCCCCGAAGCCCTCAGCCAGTCTCCCTCTGCCTCCCACTCTGCACCCCGTTTCTGCTCAGCACCCACGCTGAGCTCTCTGTGCCCTGGGCTGGGCCTGACCTCCCCTGGGCAGAGCAGGTAATGGGCCGGCTGTCTCAGCCCAGGGCTCCTGTGCGCAGAGAAATGGATTCATGTGAGATACAGCGGAGGCGAGGGGAGGGACCCGGATAGGTCCACAGAGGTGGATACTCAGACCTGCAAGGCTGGCCCAAGAAGTCGTTGCGGGAGCAGCCCAGGGGGGAACCGGAGCCAGCTCCCCCCTTCTCCATCCTGTCCCCTCGGAACTCGGTCCGCCAGACACACTGTGCTGCTCCTGGTCACTGTGTCCTGGCCCCTGCCTGCCTGCAGCCTGGACCGGCCTCTGACCCTTCCTCCTCCAACCCCCACGCCGCGCACTGCGTCCTTAGGCTCTGGCTGCTCTCGCCCTGATCTCGCTCCCCATGACGCCCAGTGCTGGGCTCCTTCGCCATGGCGTGGCTGCGCCTACCACATCCTGGCACCTCTACCCTATCGTGACTCCAGTGTCCCCCGACTGTGCCCCTTGCTGGGATGCCCCGCAGAACAGTCTGAGGCCAGCGGAGCAGCAGGGCCACGGCGGCCCCAGCCACCCGCCCAGCGCACCCAGCTCCGCCCGCGCCCGTCCCCACCCAGAAGCTGACTGCGGGCCACGGGCCACCGGGCTCAGGCTCTGCCTCGCGGCGCGTTCGGGGACCTCCCAAGGCCCTCGGCCCGGCGCGTGAGGCCCAGAGGGAGCCGCTCGTTCTCTCTGCGGAACTGAGAGACGAGCGAGAAAGGGCGCGGGGACCCAAAGCCAGAAGGAGGGCGGGAACCCCCTTCTCCTCCCTTTCTTTCTACCTCGCTCTCCGCCCTCCCCTTCCCGAGGACCGGTTACAACTGCGTCCCGGCTGCTGAAGGAGTCGGAACCTCCGCGTGTGCCTGGCGGGGGTGGGGGTGGGGGGCTGACACTGGCTGGTGTCCCCGCCCCCGTTGCTGACATCCTCCGCAGCTCTCCCTGCAGGTGACCAGAGAACCAGGTCGCGGCGGGAAACCGTGGGAGTGAAACGCTTGATGGCTGAGTTGAGGTTACTTCATGGATCCCGCCCAGCCCCCAGGTGAAGAATTAACCAGCTTCTGTAAAAAAAAAAAAAAAAAAAACTTTCCACTGACTGCTTAAAGTTTCTATTTTGGGTAAACTGTTTCAAGACAACAAATTTTGTGTTGTGTATAAAGATGATGAGAGGGAAGGGGGGGGAGAAAAGGAGGAGGAAAAGGCGGAAGGAGGAGGGGGAGGGAAGGAGGAGGAGAGGAAGAAAAAGAGGAGGAAGAGTAGGAGAAGGATGAGGAGGAAAGAAGGAAGGGAGAGGAAACCAAGGGAACGAAGAAGGGAAAAAGGAAGAGAAGAGAGAAACCCTTTGGATGTGGTCTATTTTGCTTTCCTGTTTTTGCTAGAGCAAAATGTGACAGGACTCAGGACAGCTTTCAAATAAAAAGAACTGAAGACTCTTTTGGTTATGGAAAGTCATAGCGCACAGTTAACTGGAAAGAAATCAGGTTCTCTAACCAACAAAATCCGTAGTGTAAGTGATGTGTGCTCTGGAAGGCAGGGCTGATACCTGGGGATGGACGTTACCTAAATACTTGATATCCCTCAGGGAGGTGGGCAAAGGACAAGACCAGGCGACCTGCAGAAGAAGAAAGCTGAGTAGCCACAAACCCGTGGCAAGATGCTCAGTCTCAACCTTAGCAAGGGAGATGCAAGGTGGGTTTTGTTTGTTTGTGTGTTTGTTTGTTTTTGTGGTGTTGGGAATGAACCCAGGCCCTCAAGGAAATACAAGTTTATACAATGAGATGCCAATTCAGGCCTACCACACTGGCAGAATGTGGGTCATGGAAACTTACCCACGTGGGGTGGGTACAAACTGGTGCCACCACTTTAAAATTTACCAATAGCTATGGGAGTTAAAAGGAAGCATTTTTAAAATAAATCTCACCTCTCTAGGTCAATCATTCCTCTTCCAGGCCAATACCCAGAGGAAACCTTGTACTTGGAGTCTATGTAATATGTACAAGGATGGTCATCAGAGTGTCATAATGACAAAAATCAGATCTTATGGGTGTTTCATATTATCTGCTGTACTTTTCTGCATTCAAAGGTTTTCAAAACTTAAAAGTGAATGGTGCATCCACTTCAATGAATGGGCAATGAATGAAGTCCAGATGTTAACATCATTTCATCCTGCAGAATCTCCCCATCCACCTTCCCATCCACCCCAGCCTTCCCATCAGCCTCCTTACCATCATCTGTTGGAGTCATCTGTGGATGCCCTATGTGGGTGAGAGGTAGACATGACTTTTCTCTTCCTGCCCCAGGCTTGCCATTCATGATCCCATCATAAACCAAACCTCCCCCATGAAGTTTTTCCACCTTCTCAAGCCCCATCCTGAATTTCCTACATGACCTGGAGTCTGTGCCAATTCTTTCTTCCTTCTCCTTCAAAGCAAGTTTTCCCTGAAGGTTCCATATCCTCCTCTGACCTCCCTTTGCAATGTTATCGCCCCCTTGTCAAGCTCAACTCTGGCCTTGGTCCTCTCCTAAACACAAATCCTTGCCCTTTGATTGCATTTGGGACACTTCTGTTTCATTTTTCTCGAGATTCAAGATCTGCAGCACTCAATTTGCTTATAGTAAGCATGGGTCAGCAGCGAGGGAGGGGCTGACAGAGTCAACACAAGATGTAACCAAAACTTGTGGGTTTCTCCCCTTGACAGCTCAGTTTATGTTCTCTGCCAACCAAGGATTGGCCAAATGTTTGTCAAGCATCAGCCCAGCTTCCTGGGATGCCTTTGTCTTTGTTCTTGATGTCCGTGTGCAGAAATAGATATAATTTTATTTATCCCACTTGGCACTGTGACCGATGATTTGTTCTTTTTTTTTTTTTTTAACTTAAGGACTTAGGTTTTTAATTGTAAAACTTTTTCAGCCAAAATCTCTTCCCATGGTCTTTGTTCACACCTCCTTTACTCTCTCAGGAATCCTAGGAAACATTTCACAGTGCCAAACCACCTTGCAACAGCTTTTTCAAACTGCCTCTATGTGTCTCCCTGCATTGTATTCTGTGTGACTTCTTCAATGCTGGCTTCCAGTTCATGAGTTATTCCTTCAACTATGTTCAATTTAGAGAGTATCCTACTTTCTATATTGAGTTTTCCTTTCCAGTACATTCATTATTTATCATCTTGAACTGTTCTTGTTTAATTGATTTTCTGCAAGTTCTTGTTCTCTTTGAATAAAACCCTTTTCACACTGGTGCATGATTTGCATTTCTTTGAGAGTGGATCCATATCCCATTTGTTGAGTCTTACATATACTTTGGATTTTGAGTCTGCATGCAAGGTTCTCTTGAATAGAAAAAATTTTAATCTCTTCTCTTTATACTTCACCCTCCTGATTTTTTCAGCTCTCACTTTTCAGAGCTCCCAGTAGGAACCAGGCCCTACACTGGTGGCTCTGGGCTCTAACCTTTCAATCAATAGAAATCTAGATCCAAGATCCTGTTTCAAAAGAAAGCCAGGCTCCAGCTTCGCTCCAAAGGTGAGGCACTTTGGGACTCTGCTAGCCATAAGTGCCAAACCCTTGGTGCCTCTGTACCAAGAATGAACCCTCAAGAGCCAGACCCAAGAATGACCAGAGCCCAGAAAGCCAGCCCTGATTCCAGCCCTGGTTCCCACTGCTACATCCATGCAGATGCTCATCTTGCTTCTGAGTTGCCTTCTCCCTTCCACCTTATTTTAAACCTACCATTACTATGTGTTATAGCATGGTATTGGCACCATTTTGGACAGAAATCAAATGCCTCCTTCTAACCAACTCTCCTAATACTTAACTCATTTTTAAACCCATCCACTTTTGTAAAGCCTGTCCTGACCACTGTCATGTGAAATTAACTATCTCCACCTCTTTGGCTCTGCTATATTCCACTTTGGTCTTCTTTTAGTTTTAACTGAACAAGTATTTCTTGAAGACCTGGGAAGTACTTTGGGGCTGGGGCAGGGGGTTGGAATGAGGAGATCTTCACTGGAAAGGAGAGGGAAGAAGTTAGGAGACCATTGCAAAGATCCAGGCTGGAGATGAAAGCAGCACAGATGAATTCAAGGATCCAGGGTACAGTAAAGTAAGAATAGAGGAAATGAGCTTGCATTGACATTTTATTTATGACTGAGGTAGAGCAAAGCCCTGGTAATACCAGAGTTGCAAACAGGGAGACCCATAGTATGTCCGTAGACCTGAACTGACCAGGGGAGACAGCAGGCGACTTCACAGCTGTGATTCTAACTTGTCCCTGTAGTGTACGACTTAGGAGCTGGAGCTGGAACAGAGAGCCCTGATGAACTTCCTACTACTTCCTGCCCACTTACGAATTTTGAATGTTTTTAACCTGTGTGAATTAAAATCTTTTTATTCCCATGGTTCAAAAACATACATTTTTGCCAGGCATGCTGGCACATACCTGCAATCCCAGCACTTGGGAGACGAGGCAGGAGGATCAGTCCAAGTTCAAGGTCAGCCTGGGCTCCATAGTGAGTTCAAGGCCAGCCTGGCCTACACAGTGAGACCCTGACTCAAAAAAGAGAAAAAAAAAACCCAGATATTTTGAGAATAACAAAGACCTGTCTGTTTTGTTTTCTCTACATATTTTGAAAACAAGGGACTAGTGTGACAGTGCAGTCATTCCCAGTCCTTCTTCACCTCCATGTGAGCACAGCAGGCTGGGGTGTGTGGGCTCACCTGTGTGTGACAAGCAAGCCCAGCCCAGTGCTCTGCACACACACCTGGGCTACAGAAAGCCCTCATTTCCAAGCCTGTGCAATTGCATCTACTCCTCTGCCTGCTGCAGAGCGGATGCCGTTGTGGTTACATACAGAATCCACCACCAATTGTGAAAAATATCTTTGGGGTCACAAAGCTTCCTTGGTGGGTTTGACATGCTGCCTTGACATGCCCCCCATGATATGATGCCCTGTGCAAAGAGGCTGCTAGCTTTGGCTTGGCTGTGAGGCCAGAAAGCCCCCAAGCCAGCGATAGCTCACTTCAGGGAGATGGAATAGAACACTTCTATTTTCAAGCAGTATACCCCCAAAATGCGGCCATCATCATACTCGGGGACCTGGCTCCCTAGACCCAAATCTCCACCCTAACTGGGCAAGGTGTACTTTCATGTCCATCCGCCCTCTTTACCACCTTTCTGATTGTATCCTTTGGCCAGCAGCGTCACAGGATGCTCCTTCTGCAGTGGGGACAGTGACCAAACAAAATGGGAAACTGCATCTAAAGCATAGCTTGCCATGTTGGTGACCTGTCTGAACTTAGCTGCTTCCTTGTTCTCATTCATCTGAGTTGAGGAACAGCACAGTGTGTACACAGTCAGGGATGGGGACACACACACACACACACACACCCACACAGACGCATGCATACATATGCCACTCATTGCAGAGGTTTTCCCTTCCCCACCTCCTTCATCTTCCATTTGAAAATGTTTCTTGTACTGGTGTAATCCTCAGTGATGCAGGTACCTATATCACAGCAGAGCTGATACAACTGCATAAACTGAGAAACTGCTGAAATGGCCATTAAAAGGAGGTTTAAATGATGGACTGCACAGATAAAATGTACACTTTTTTAAAAAGGGGGTGGGCCAGGCATGGTAATGCACATCTGTGATCCCAGCACTTGGCAGGCTGAGACTGGCAGATCACTTCGAGTTTAAGGCCAGCCTGGGCTACATGAATTCAAGGCCAGCCTGAACTACATAGCGAGACCCTGTCTCAAAAAACCAATAGATAAATAAATAAAAGAATGGGGTGGATCTATATCTGCTGACATGGAAAGTTTCCTTCTGCTAAATAATAAAAGTAAACTGCAATATATACATATAATATATATATATCTATATCTATCTATCTATATATATATATCTATCTCCCAATGTGTCTAAAACAATGCATAAACATCTGTTTGTGCCCAGATAATATCTGAGGAACACGCTCAACTGTAACCGTGGTTTTTCTCTAGAGTGATGACAGTCAAGAGCATTGAGACAGAGGACTTTGTACTCATTTTTTGCATTATCTGATGTTTTACAAGAATATATTACTCTTACCAGGCCTGGTGGCGCACACCTGTAACCCACTACTCTGGGTAGCTGAGCCAGGAGGATCACAAGTTTGAGCTCAGCTTGGGCTACTTAGCAATTACTCAGATCCTGTCTCAGAATAAAAATAAGAAAAGGGCTGGGGATGTTGCTTAGTATGAAGGCTAGAGGTTCAGTCTTCTGTACCACAAAAAAAAGAATATTCTTATAATTTAAAAGACACAAAATTGTTTTTTCTAAATATAAAATGTTTCATGTTAGAGTAAGCACTTTGGATGCTGGGGTGGTGGTGATAGTGGGGGTGCAAAAAAAGCCCACCCAAGGGCTGAGGATACAATCAGTGGTAGAACTCTTGGCTAGCATGCACAGGGCCCTCGGTTCAATCCCTAGCACCACAATAATTAAGTAAATAAAAAGCCCATCCAACACTTGCTTGCTTTCATTTAGACCCCATCAGGAGATTGCAGTTCCGTGAACACGGCTCAGCCCATGAAGTTTTGTGACATCTAGGGGTAGAGGACACATCATGGGGTCTGGGACACCCTTGGGCTCAAGGGTGGAGGCAGATGAGGGGGCAGGATGCCAGGTGGCTGTGTCCAAATCAACAGCAGTGATGGGAAGTGCACCCAGTACGGGATCCTAAGTAGGAAGACAGTGAAACACTAAAGAAAGGAGAGGAAAGCATGGCCCTGAGGCCGGAAGGTTTCAGGACAGCGATAGGCAAAAAGGAAGGGACCACGTGGGCCAGGGACAGAAGAGGGAAACTGCTCCCAGACACCCCACCCCCTCTTTCTTGCCTAGCATCCAGCACAGGGGAGGAGAGAAATGAGGTGGAAGTCAGACAGGGAGGAGAGTGGGGTCTGGCCGTGGGGTAAACAGAATAACAGGCAGGCAGCAGGGCAGCAGCGAGGCATCCACAGGCTGGAAAGCGCAGAGGAGCACTGAGGATGGGCACTGAAGCCTGCAAGGCTGGGGCTGGGGCTGCAGCTGCGGGGACAGGCGGGCCTGGGCTGTGGCAGAGGCTGGGAGGAGCCAGTGCCCACCAAGGGCTGGTGAACCAAGCCAAGGCGTTGAGTTTCCCAGTGAAGGGGAGTTGCAGGGGTGACACCGTCATATGCCCTCACGAGAGTGACTCTCAAAGCGCCACAGGCTGGCATGCGGGCTGGTGTGTTGTCTGCCCTGAGAAGAGATGAAGCTGTGTGGTGAGCTCTGTCCCTGGAGACAGCGCTGAAGGGTGTGGCAGCAGAGGAGCTGGGTGGCACCGAGGCTGCACTGCTGCCGGCTCCATCAAGTCCCCTCCGGGACAGAAGCCTGGGCTGCCCTTTCCCAGTCCTGGAGGGGTGGCCAGGTCACCCACTCCTCTTCATTCTCAGCCTCAGTGCCAGGCATGCAGACCAGAAGCCCCAAGGCCATATGAAGTGAGGGCAAACGAATGGGAGCTCCCCTCCCTTCCTGCTCTCTCGCTCAGGTTTCTCGAAAACCTTAATCGCTCTTTACCCTCTGTCTCTGTCACAGCCACCAAAGAGCCGTGTCCATGGCCATTTCCAAGCTCTTTTCCCTGGCCCCAAGCCCACAGCTCTCCGTGCCCACAGTTGCTCTGCCAGGTCCCTTTCACAGCTCCCAGGCCCCCACATGCTCTCTGGGCTGGAAGGTGACAACCGCGAAAAGAGGGCGACACTCTCCACGGCGGGGGCTTCGGGTGACATCACATCCTCCAAACTCCACGTCGGGCCGCAGCCGGCCGAAGGGTGCAACTTCCCCCCTCCGAGGGCCCTGGTTCCTGGGCGGCTTCCCTCGCGCCCGGCTTTAGGCTTCGCCCTTCGAGGAGGAGCGCGCTCCATGGCCCCGCGGGTGACCTCCTGGCTGCTGCTGCAGGTGGCCTTGCTGCTCGGTGAGTCGCGACCCCGGGGCAGGCGGGGGGCAGGAGCGGAGGGGTCGGGGGTCCCAGCTCAGCCTCGCTGCTTTCCCCCAACCCCGCAGACGCCGCCGAAGCCCAAGGGCCCAACCAGTTCCGAATGTCGCCGCCGAAGCTGGTCGCGGGGGTCGGCGAGACGGTGACGCTGCGCTGCGAGGTGCTGATGCGCAACGTGCTGCAGGGCTGCTCCTGGCTCTTCCAGCCGCACGGCGCCACCCGCAGTCCCACCTTCCTCCTGTACCAGTCGGGGTCGCGGCCCAAGCTGGCCCCGGGTCTGGACGAGAAGAGATTCACCAGCACGAAGAGCAGTAACACGTACACCCTCACCGTGAGCGGCTTCCGTGAGCAGGACGAAGGCTACTATTTCTGCTTGGTCGTCGCCAACACGATTCTCCACTTCAGCCCCTTCCTTCCTGTCTTTCTGCCAGGTCTGAGAGCAGGGCGCGGCGCCTCTTCTCGTGGGGACTGATTGGGGCTCACCTCCAAATCCATTTTTCATTTTATTTTATATTTTGGTGCTTTGAGACAGGAGTTCGCTATGTAGTTCAGACTGGCCTGGAACTCACTATGTAGCCCAGGCTGGCAAGGAGCTCAGGGTGATCCTCCTGCCTCAGCCTCCTGAGTGCTGGGATTACCGGCAGGCGTGCGCAGCCAGTTTGGCCCAAAACGGTTTTTCACACCTCCTAATTCCGTGGTGGGTACTTAGATACTATTCCCACTTCTCAGACCAGGAAACTGGCTACAGTATGGCTGAATAGGGACTAAAGTTGCCTTTTTGTCTCGGCCGACTTAGGCTCAGGTGCTTGTGTGGTCCTAGGAAAGTTACTGAAATTCCTTGCACTCCTGTTTGCGCCCCGGTGGAATCCAGATAACAGCCCAGGCTGCACCCATGGAGGGCTGGGCGGAGGGCAGCCGCTCGGCCCGCCGCAAACAGGGTCAGCGTACCCAGCGTCCCTCCTTTTCCGCCCGGGGAGAATCGATGGGAGGCGCGCCCTGGGTTAAAGGGTGTAGGGGTGCAAGGCGAGGGCCGGGCGGGCGCCGAGGAATCTGCAATGCCTGCTCGACCCCCACCCATCCTGTTGCTCCCGCAGCTGCTCCCACCACCACGCCCGCTCCGCCTCCCCCCACTCAGGTGCCCAGCGCGTTGTCCCCGTCTGTGCGCCCAGAGACTTGTGTGCTCTCCAAGGGCGGCAAAGGTAAGGCGGGCGTGGGTCCCAGGGCTCCTGGCGGACCACAGGGGACACTCACCTCGGGGGCCACCCTGATCCTGGAGGGCGGTCCATATTTGGGGGAAACCGAGTCCGGGGTGGGCAGCAGAGCTTGGGATGGCAGAGTGGGGTGGAACGGAGATCCCGGCCAGTCGCTAAGTGTCGAAGCTTCGGTGTTGTCAGCGCACACAAGGTGGCTGGATCTCACCTGCGATGTCTACATCTGGGCGCCCTTGGCCGGCACCTGCGCTGTCCTTCTGCTGTCCCTGGTCCTCGCTGTCATCTTCCTCCGCAGTAAGTCCCGGGTAACCACCGTGGGGAGGCGGCCCTCCCCACCCGCCCTTCGCGCTCGCTCTAGGCAGCCGTTGACCGGAGATAGGGTTCACATTTTTGGGATTGCGGAGCTACATTGCAAGAGCGAGCATAGCCCGTTTTTCCTGGAGCTAGAAGGCAGGAAAGCTGGGACGTTTTTGGAAACAGCGTCTTATTCCCAAGCTGCAGGAGCTCGTGTTCCACCGCCCCCCCCCCCAAGCCCAGCTCGCAGAGAGAGTCCCTGACTTGTTGCAAATAGCAACTGGGGCCGGGGTGGGGGTGGGGGGGTCTGTGAGTCTGGGACCTGTGCCCAGGAAGCGTGGGCCAAAACCGCAACTGGTTCAAGGTTCTCCTCGGCCCCCATCCCAGGATCCCCTACCTCTCTTCGGCCTCCATGCATGTGACTGTGCCAGCGCAGGTCTACAGAATCGCCACAGTTCAGCCACATCTGCGTTGGGAATGTTTTTAAATTGATGTTTGAGGAGAGGGAAAAGGCAGGAAACTGGGAGGAACTGCATGGGAGACTACTAGGAGCACTCACTTTTCCCTTTTCTTCTTATCCAGGGAACAGACGTCGCGTTTGCAAATGTCCTAGGTGAGACCTTCATCCTGGGGCTTGCTCACCTGGTCCTGGCTTTCCAGAGGCAGGGAGAGGGAACCTTTCCCAGGGAAAGGGCATGGCTGTGGTCTCAGAAGCGGGGGTCCGCTGAGCCCTGAACAAAAGGGGGCAAAGGCTGGCCACGTGGTTGAGTCCTTGAAAAAGGGGGTAGGGGTGGGGTGGAGCAAGGCTGTTTATTTGGTTTAGCACCAGAAAAACCACCAGAGACCTTCCTCATGTTCTCCCTAGTTCCTCAACTACCTGTGGCCCTCTTTTTTGGAATAATTCTATCCAGATTCCACTGCTTGTGGTCTCATTTTTCGTGGGACAGCCAATCTTTTACACATAAATCAAAAAATAAATGGCCTCTGTTCCCAATTTCCCTGTGTCAACACAGGGCTTGATTTGTCACCAAGGATGGGAGGAAAAGGAGCAATCAGCTGTCTGGCTTCGACACTCAGTTTAGCTCAGTGATTCTGAAATGTTCAGAAAAACGAAGCAAAACAAAACAAAAGCCTTCAGTAAGAAAGACCTCTGCTCTGCTCTCCTTGGCCCCCGGGCTGAGGCAGTCCCAGGGAACATCTAAGCAATGCTCCAGCCTGGCACTGTGACATCTCTTTCTCCTCACATCAGCCACCTATGATGGATATCACAGTCCCAACTCACAGATCTCTGATTCATTCGAGGATAGGAATCCCACCCGAGCGGGCAGAGGCAAGACTACCCTCCATCATCATCTGTTGAAAGCCTGCAGCATGCTTTATAGTCACCTCCTCCCCCCAGGTCCTTGAGTTTTACCTCTACAGACTCAACCAACTTTGGATAGAAAATATATTTTTAAAGAACTTGTCAGTATCGACTGTGTACAGACTTCAGGACAACCAACTGAATAACCAATTCCTTCCAATAGATGAAAATATTTTAGGTTTTATATGAGCTTGCACTTTATACTCCTTGGTGTTTCTCTGCAGGAATCCAAGCTTAGTGTCTTCACTCATCATTTTTTTTTTTTTTTTGGTACTGGGGATCAAACTCTGGTCCTTGTGCTTGCAAGGCAGGCAGCGGAACCATTGAGCTAAATCCCTGGCCCATTTTACTCATCATTATTTTAAACAATGGGAGCATAATGAATTTCCAATGCATATGTTGTGATAATCCCACAGGATAAAGACTCTAAAAACCAACCGAGAAGGATTTTTAGTACTTTCATTACCTGGAGTGCAGTTGGAAACTTTTGCAAGAATAAGGTCCTGCCCTGAAATACACAGCTATGCAGATTAAACTCGTTTGTGGGATTCCCTCAGCTGAGTGAATATACTCAGTGACTCCAGAGCCACTCAGCTTCAGGAGAGAGGTTTTGGAGGACAGGGTATGTGCACATGACAAATTAGGTCATGTAAGAGTGCCCTGGATTGAATTAACACCCATTTGTTTGGGTTGAAGGTAATTTTAGGTCAAGTGGCTAGGGCTAGGGGCACCCCTCTATCCCTGAGAATCAGGTCATCCCCAGCCCTAAGGTTCCTGGTGACCTTGACAAAGGCTCCAAGCACCTAGGCTAACTGGGCTCAGATCCTGCCTCAGCCACCTCCTGGTTATGTGACCCTGGGCAGTTCTCCAGCATCTCTTACCCAGTGCCAACTCCATATAGTTGCTCCTGTGGCTGCTGCGAGGATCAAACAAGATGGTGGGAGTGAAGCACTCTGGGGCAGCTGCTGAGGCCATTCACCCCATCCCGCAAGTTGTGCTCCAGGGACAAGTTCTCAGACCTTTCCGTAGCTGAGGGTTAGGGGTTGGTCATGGGAGGATGCTGCTTTGGAGGAGCTCTTGATACACTGACAGTTATTTTGCCTTTCTTTCAGGCCTCAAGTCAGACCTGGAGGCAAGCCCAGCCCTTCAGGGAAATTCGTCTAACATGGCACTCAGCCTGTGTGACAGCCACTACATGCCTTCATACTGAGATGGTCCCTTGGAGAGCAAGTGCTTCTCTTTTGGGTTTTCCAGTCTTCCTTCCCATGTACTCATTCTTATTATTATTTTAGTGGGGGGTGGGGTGGGAAGAGTTACTTTTTCTTCATGCTATTTACTTTGACAAAAAACAAAACCATTGAGTGTCTACAGTTCACTGCAAGAGTCACAGTACTGTTGCACATACTGGAGGGTAGAGGTAAGAAGCCAGGTTCTCAGATGCTGGAATTCACTCTTCCACCCACTTGTGTGGCAGTGGCACCCTATGGCCATCCCTCCCTAATCACTCTCCTCTACCCACTTGGGCTCAGGTGCCACCCTAAGAGCATTCTATATAAACTCAGATCAAAGCACATGCAACCCCTTTCAAAAGTCTGATGCATCAGCCCCGCCTGCAGTTCCTTTTCTGTTGTCCATTTCTGTCTGTCACCTTCAATAAACACAGCTGCTTTTCCCTCACCACTGAATGTCCACTTTGCAATTCTTTGCTTGCTATACACAAGAGCTTGGAATCCATTGGGTCCACCACACTGTTACACTGTGGTGGAGCTGGAGACAGCCTCAGTGGCCTTTGGTCTAAACCTTTTCCCTGCCCAACCAGAGGAGGCTGAAGCCCAGAGATGGGAGCAACTTGGCCAGTAATAGCAATGGAGGGTTGGAGGTTGGAGTCCTTGCCTGCCAGCCCTAGGCTCTTTCCTTCACACCATCTGGGACTCTCTTTCCAGGAGCCAGGGGCTCAAAGTAAGGTGTTTGTGACTCAAACCATTATTGGGTCTCAGGCCCAAGGAGGTAATGAAATGAAGACAAGACATTGCCTTGACAGGTTCTACAATGTTAATAACACCAGACCTTTCTATAATGAAGCATACAATTGGATAGCCTCTGTACCAGCTGAAACCAAGACACTTTTACAGAACTATCTTGTGTTAGGGAAAGCAGAAGAGAAAGCTGAGAAATTATAATGGTACAAATTCCTACAATAAAGTGAAGAGGTGAACTCAATCCTGGAAAATGAATCCCTCTGTCTCTAAAGAAAATCGCTGTGAAATTCCTATGAGGCTAAAGTGCTCTCCCAGCCCTTGCACAGCAGAGGGTGAAACTTTTCAAGATGATTTCAGCATCAGTAAGTTGAGCAGAGGTCCTCCTGAATCTCCAAATCTGAGATACTGGTTTGGAACATACTTGTGGGATCACTGATGACAATTTATACTTGAAGACAATCATTGGGAGTGCTGCCAGAAAATTTCTGGCCTCCCCCACCTTCAGCAGATGTGAGGATGAGGGAGAAGAGGCTGGTGGGGAGCCTGAGACCCAAACTGTTGCCCATGTGAGTGTTTTCTGTCATAGTATTACACAAGCACCGAGAGAGAGACCTAGGTAAAGTAATACAAATGTTCCATAATTCTTACTCCATAGTTAATATTATGGTGTAACTTTTTTTCTATGCATGTATGTAAAATATCTACCTTGTTTTTTAATAGTATGCTGTTACAAGTGGCTTTAGTAAATAAACTTTATGGCATCCCTTTTTTTAGTCATTAAGTTTATTGGCACATTTTAGGTGTACAATACGACATTCATCATTGGGAATTTGTACCTTTACATGACATATCTTGGTTATTTTTTTCCCCATTACCCTGCCCTCCCATCAACCCCTCCACCCCTATTTACAAAAACTTTTTTTCCATTTTTTCCTTTTCTCATATTTATTCCTTTCTTTCATTTCCCCTATGCCTCCCACTCCCCCTTCCCCTTTGGACCTTTTCTTCCTATTTCACATTATCTATTATACATTTTGATCCTTATTTACACATTCAGTTTCTCACACCAGAGAAACTATTCAGTATTTGCATGTGTGTCCTATTTATTTCACTTAAGAGTATGCCCTCAATGTTATGGCATCCTTTTTTAGTGGCTAAATAGCATTCCATTTTTGGTTGTGTTCCATTTAACTATTACCTAGCATTTGTTTCTAATTTTCCATGACTATAATAAAACTGCTAAAACTTTCTTTAGGATAAATACCCGGAAAGAAAATTATCAGGTCAGTTCCTACTCTCTTCACCTTAGACTCATTTCACAGGAATCATGGTGGATTATCCTCTTCATCACTTTCCTTCCTTTTATTCTCTTGGTAGAATAGATGGTACTCCTCCCAGATCTATCACAAAATCATTTTGTTGTTGGGGTAAAATATACATATCAAAAAAAAAATTGCACAAGTCCTAGGCAAACAGCTGCATGTTATACAGCAAGCACCCCGACATAACCAGAACCAAGTCATAAACAGAACTTCACCTCTTATCTCTCTCCCCAATGCATTCCCTCCACCTCTTTTTTGGTATTTTGTGTGCATGTGTGGGCATTTGTGTTTGGCATTTTGTGCATGTGCACATGTGCCAGGGATTGAACCCAAGGTAACAGTCACACTAATCACATCCTCTACTACTGAGCTACATCTCCAACCCCCCCCCCTTCTTTTTTTTTAACTTTGCAATGTCTTGCTATTTCGCCCAGGTTGGCCCCAAACTCTTGGGCTCAAGTGACTCTCTGCCCCCAGACCCTCTGAGTAGGAGGAACTAAAGGCATGTGCCACCATACCTTAGTTTTAAAAACTGAGACACTTTTAGAGAAGCACTGTGCGTGTGGGAAAGCAAACAGGAAGCTGAGAAACTTCTTGAGACAATGGCTCTTGCCCTTCTCTCTGTGAACCTATCACCTGATCAGCACAAGGAGAGACTCGAGGACTGAGGTCAGCTCAGGGCAAGAACCAGGCTGAGGCTCCTGCAGTGCCCAGAGCCTGGGCGCTGTGCTGCCTCTAGACACCTTGGGAGGGACGAGAACCATCTCACACTGGGTTGTTCCCTTCCTTGTGGGAGAAATTTGTGAAGCTGACCGTTGCAGGGTGAAAACTGGGATTCCCATCAAGAGTAGCGTTTCCTCTTCAATCTTCAGCTCATCTTCATGTGCTCAGCAGTGCTTAGATGGAGCTACAGTGGGTGGGTGGGGGGATGCTGAATTTTGAAATTCAGTATTTAAATAAAAAGGATTTTACTTACTACAAGTAAAATGGGAAATAACCATTCAGAAGTTAAAAATAACAACATAGGAAGAGTTTTCATTAGAACTAGTGCTTGGACCAGGGAGAAAAGAAGCCAATGTGCAAGCCATGCAGCCGAAAGTGTGCTAAAGGCTGGGCCATGAATTCAGGATCTCAGATGACCAGAGGGATCACCTGTTCTACACATGTATGAGAACCCAGCAGTTCCAAGCTGCCAGCCTCAGGCTCAACATTTTGTTAACTGCTAGTCTGAAGTGCTGATTCTACAAAGCTGTGTGGAAGACACAGTGCATTTATTAGGATCTTAAACAGGAAGTAATGAATGACTTTCATTCAGCCACAATCTTGGTATCAACTGCAAGGCTCAATGTGGTTCATTTAGCAAACTGCTCTGACGGTAAGAAAGCCCACCCTATCCTTGGAAATCCCCAGACACTCTGCCCTGTGAGTTTCCCTTTTCTACCAGCTCCTGCACCTCATGCTGCCACCAGGTCAGCGTGCAAGTCCTCTCTGCATGGTTCTATGATGATATCAGAGAGGCAGCACTTAACCTGCACCCCACCCCCCAGCCAGCTTCGCCAGTGCTTTTCCCCCAGAACTCAAGGCCACCACACAGAGGCTGTGACACCAGCTTCCTGGCTCTGGTATTGTTTGCTGCAAATGACTTCATTTGTGACTCAGTTTCCCCAACCATAAAATGGGGAGAATACTAGTCCCTACCTCAAAGGAAGGAACACTTGAGTTCATAACGATTTAATTGCCTCAGATAGTTGCTGGGACATGGCAAAAATATACCGAAAAAAATGTACCAAAGTTTTCCTAATCAATGTCATATTGATTACAGCGAATGCAGCAACATGTGTCTGAGTCTCCTCGTGTCTATTCTCCCCCACAAAGGGGAAACGGTGACCATTTCCTGATGGATGTTATTACCTAAACACAGGGATCTCAGCACCCCAATGCGTGGGAGGGTGCCCTTCCATGCACGTCTTAACAATACCTGTCCCTGGGAGGGACAGGGAGATGTTAGCCTCTTCTGTAACACCTGGCCACCAGCTCTAAATTCGACCACCACGGTGGGACCCACAAAGGGTCCCATGGGCAGGAAGGGTCTATAATCTCAAACATGACCAAGTCTCTTTCTGAAGAAAATGCACAAAACAAGCACAAATAAATTTCTATGGCTCCACCTCCTTTGCTCACTACTGAGAGGGACAATTAAGTTTTGTCCCTCGCAGGACTGCTGTGCATGGTGGGCCTCCCACCAGCAGCCTGGAAGGCTGGCTGTCCCAGACAGGCCTCTGCTGCCAGATGTACACTTCCTACCAGTGTGATTAGAGCACAGGCCAGAGTTCCTGGATGAGCCTAGACCCCTAGCTGGAAACTAAAGATGGTCCCAGCCACCAGCTCTTCTCACAGTGCTGATGGCACAGCATGTGGTGAAATGGTGGCAGAGACGCTTTCTTAAATTCTTCCCATTCATGCAGACCCTTAGCACATGCAGACAGTGACCGGCTTTCTCACAGCTGGCACCTCCCTACTCCTCCCCGATACCTGTCACCTGGGACGTTTACACAGACTGGTTCCACAAAATACTTTTTAAAGGTACATTTAATTTTTAAAAATATACACAGGAGAAGCCATGTGTTTTACATAGGAATACACACATTAACAAAGCATTTAGTTTTCCAAAACTCTTATTATATCAGTCCGAAACTTATAAATTAAATATATCAGAATTGTTTAAGTTAAAAATGAAATCCCTGAAACTACTGGATATGCTACACTTTGTCCAAAATCAAATGAACAGAGAGTAGACTATGGTTTGTGTTAAATAAGGTTTATTGTTAGCTTTATTGCCTATAGTCTATAAGATGCAACTTTATTGTGCCTTTGCAAACAGGATACATCTCTTAAAAAACTGATCAAAATTTTCCATACATATAGCTCTATATGATAGATTACAGTGCAACACTATTCTTCTTACATAATTATAGAAATACTATAGAACCCAAGAGCACAGGGAAAGCAAAAGAAATACAATCCTGAGCCATCTGAAGAAGATGATTTGATGAATCTTTTTAGTGTAAGTTTAGAAAACACGAGGGAGGAAAAAAAATACATGCACACTGCGGTCATGAGAAAAATACATAGAACACCTGCCCTTTGCTAGACACAGATGGGTGATGGTGAATTTCCAACACATGCACACTCACTCACACTCCTGTTTTCTTCTCCAGCTTCCCTCCCATTCTCAAAACATTCACTCCCACCCCTTCCCAAAAGAAAGATCAGGCACTAGATTCTAGTCAACCCCACATCTGCCGAGCTGGAGAACGTTAAGTGACTGCTAAAAAAAGGTGTCGGTCCATAACATGAAACAGAGCATGTGCTGTAAGCCAATTGCAGCTGCTTCTGTCTCTTTGGAAATTAATGAAGCACATGCCCACCATAGTTCAAAAAATAACTTAAAAACAAAACTTACGTTTACTCACTATGTCTTGAAGTAAAATCAACAGCAGAAAATTCACCCTAAATCTAATTGCCTCGTCTCCTACTAAAATACATGTCATTATATTTTTGGTATCTATTCAATTATAGCTCAGTAAGAAAAGTTCATGAAGCTTGTACCTGCTCACGGTAAACACTATTGTACCACATGAGACAGCTGGACAGGCTCACGAAACACCAAGCCTTCCGCATGTTCCTTGTTAACATCCCCTCAAGACCGAAGCATTCTAGTGTTACCAGAGATAACGTAAGTAGAGTTAAATGATGACAGGGATTTGGTTTGGGTCTTCACCTGACACATCCTAGTGATGAAACTAACCAAACCTTACCTGAAGATAACCTGAGTCTGCTGACTAAAGACTGACCAACATGGCTGTCAGTCCACTTTATCAGAGGTTGAGCTGGAAAACCAGAGGGGTAACATAGTCCACCAGCAGCTTGTCTTGTGCGGATAAATCAAGAGTTCTTAGTTCTTGTTATATCCACAGTCCCAAAGGCCAACACCACTGAGGTGGAAATAACTTACAGCATAAAGAATACTGAACTTGAACTGTATGACCTATGGGACGACCTGGAGAGAAAAAACAAAAACAAAAACAAGGATCCTCATCCCCACGTGACTTGGTGTGGGTTTTAGTGTCTCTGTATATATCAGCCATTACAGAAAAATTAAAACAAGATTTACTTCCTTATTTTTAATTAAAAGCTCACTCACTCACAAAATACACACTCCATGAATATGAGGTGGCTCTTTTCTTAAAATTTTTAAAATAAAGAGGCACCGTTACCCGTTCATTTCTGTATTAGAAGTCTCATATAATTGTCAATAAAACAGAAATGGCATCTGTGATGATTATGCAAAGGAGAAAAAAAGCTCAAGAAGAGAATCTTAGCCACTGTAAAGAGTGTACTTGAAAATACAGATGTTCTGGCTAAGTAAGTATCTAAAGATTTACTTGTAAGGTTTTATGGGTCGAGAATAGCCCCATGGCCTTTGTCTACAACTGGTAAACTGAAATGACTCCCAAAGAGACTTAAGAAACCATTCTAAAATTCTTTCCAGTGGACATAATATAGTCTTGACTGTAAAAACCTTGTCTTTATGATTTCCTTTTTCAAGTGGAGGCAGAAAGAGACATAAAGCATCTCCCACACTACTGACACAGATGGCATCAGCGATGACGTGGTTATGACTCCATCTGTGAAGGCTTTCTAGAGTAGGAAGGACAGAATGTTGTACTTCAGCATCTTTGGTTAAGGTCTGGCCTCTCTGTATCCACCTCTCCTACACATCTAGTCTCGGATATATTTTAAGTGTCCATGCACTTGAAGAAGAGTACAAGACACAATTTTCACGGTAAATTATCGGGCCAAGAGTTTCTGTTTTTAAGCCCTCTTCCTGCCCAGTGTAGTGGACAAGGGAAGCTGTAAAGTCAAATGCTACTAAAGCATGTTCTTTGTAAAGTTTCATGAGCTGCACAGAAAACTGTCAAGAGGATTCCCAATACCGGGAGAGAGAGAAAATAGAGCTCTGACCTTTGTCCTGAAAAGTGGCCTGAGCCAACTGTGTGAAGGGTCTTGCTGCCAAAAATATTTACCAATTGCCTCTAGAGCACATCTGTATTGTCCAAATCTTACATGAAGCCTACTGGATGGATAGATGTTTGAAGTGGAAAGATGAGAATAAGATGTGAAAAAAGCTAAACTTGGCCTAGGGAGAAAGAGATTAAAAAAAGACACTCTGGAATTTAGTTCAAAGGGGAAAGTATCTATAGAAAACCAGTTTATACTCCCAAGAGAGTGCTGCCTGGTATCCTCTCCCTTCTCTTTTGCAGTCCAGGAGCTTGTCTTAGTCTCTTCCTTCACTGCTTTGGTAGAGGGGAACTTTACAGATGGGTCCAACAGTGAAGAAGTCACTGTGGGGCCAGAACGAGTTTGGACAAAGCCAGCACTCTGGGCTGGGCCAGTTGAGATTCCTGGCAAACCTACACAGCACCCGGTAGCCATCCACATGAACATGACCGTGCAGTACTCACACAAGGCTTTTCTGCAATATCCTTTTCCTTTCCAAATAATCCCCAGTTCTCCCAGGTAAACATTTTAGGACAAACCATCTGGGGTGGCGGCTGTGAATGTCATCAATTTGCAATTAACTTAGCACCAAATCTGTTGCCTATCCCTTCCCTTTAAACTAAGTCGTCTGTGGCTTAAAATGGGAAGTGCCACACTTAGGCTTCTGTTTTCTTCTTTCATTTTTGCATGAAAGTATTCCTATATTGATATTCATGTCAGATGAACTGATACTCCATGTCAGATGAAACAAAGTTGTAAAGTATTTGGTGATTTCCACATAACATTTTTCTCACAATGAAGTAACTTCATGGGTCTTCACAGGTTCAAGTCAGAATTATGTCCACAGAAGTCTTTTCCATGTAGTTCCAGAGAAAGACTCTTTCACATGGCTCTTTCTGGACAGTGCATTAAATGAAGACACCTCACCAAAAAAAGATCATTATCTGTATCCATCTGAGCAATACACAGATTCACAGTCAATAAGATAAGCTTTGCAGAAGAGAGGCATTGAACAGTAAGTATACTAATCAAATACAAAAACAGCAATAAACGTATTTTCCACTACAGAAAAGTTGCTAGCTTCTAACTTTAAGGACTTAAAGTGATGGGTATGGTAACTGCATTTTAGGACTGGAACATGCTTTTTCCCTTCCAGATACACAATGTTTGATGCTGGTGCACAGATCTATATATACACATGCACAACACTGTGTCTGCGAAGATATACACATGACAGACAGCCAGGTCCTGAAGGCAGATTTCAAAGGATAGGGCCACCAAGACCAAGAGAGCATATATCAACTTAAGAACACTTCTAACTTCAGAATTTCATTTTATTGAACACACTTAAAACAAGCACCTCTTGGTAATAAAAGCAAAGAAACCAGTAATACCCCTTCCGCTCAATTCTGGCAGAAGACTTCTCACAACAGCCTGCTAAATTCATTACAGAATTTTAAACAGCCTGCTGGGCCCACAAGCAGAGTTCAAATGCAGGTGTGCTGACTTCTCGGCGAGAGCTGGAGCAGAGAAAAATATCAAAAAGCAAATTTGGATTTATCACAGCTTTCTTTCTTCAACAAAACAAGAAATGCAAATTAGTTTTAAAGCCACAACTGAATTTGTTCAAACTTTCTCTGAAGAATTTTTCAGTTAATTATGCGTAAATAGCAGGAAAGAAAGCTTTGCACAAATGCTCTCAAGGCTTACAATTACAAAGAAAATGACAAAAGTAAAAGCAGGAGTATTAAAACACATGAAGAGGTCAATTTCTGTTTCTGCTCTTAAGTAAAAAAAAAAACACCATATAATTAAGTACAAAAACCTGCACTGAATGACAACTGCTGGTGTATTTACTTGATCAAAAATGAAGACCAAGAGTATAATAAAGCCCTGTGGTAACACTCGTCTGGGGCACTTCCCTCGGTGTGCACACTAGCGTGTTGGCAGAGTTCCTGGAGCGTCAGCTTATACAAACACAGGTGTCCTCAGTTAGCTGCATTCAATGCAACGCTCTCTTCTGAAATGTACCCACAATTCAGTTTCACTTACAAATCACAAATTAAACTCATTTCTTCAGAAAAATATCTGTTTGGCATCTCCTGGACTTTGTTCCATTGGACAATATGGACATTTTAATCTAAAAACAAGGCAGAAAAGACTGAATCAAGGAACAGGATCTGAACTGAGCATTCAATTTTCATTTAGTCGTAGAATAGCTTTAACAATTATACATGCACAGCATATGTGTTGGCATTTTGCTTCAAGGATTAACCATGCTTCCCTTAATATAACTGCTAAGCTTTGAAGATTCACAAATAACACTCTCCTCCTGTGGAAATCAGTGAAAACTGTTTTGTGAAGAAAGACAACTTTTCTGAAAATTGCTTCTGATCCAATTTCTCTTCTCTAAAGTTTACAGTGCCCCTGTCTCTAAATGAATTTCAAACATGTGGGTTGTACAATCCACACAAGGGCAGCAAATCAGATGCCAGGTACTGATGCCACACCAAGAATGCCCTACGTGTCTCATTTGTAGCATAAGAAACCAGTAGGGTCTGAACTAAGATCGATGCTCTATCTGGCTTCTAGAGAACCAGGGCTGTTGCACAGTCTGGGAAGGACACAAACAGCTGCCCAAGATAAAAATAGGCTTCTCAAACAGTTATTTGAAAAGTTGAGCTTAGGCAGGGCATGGTGACAGACACCTGTACCCCCAGCACTTGGGAGGTGGAGGTAAGAGGATCACAGCAAGGGGCCAGCCTGGGGCTAACACAGTGACTTCAAGGCCAGCCTGAAATACTGGGTGAGATCCTGTCTCAGAAAAACAAAAATAAATAAATAAATACATTTTCATTTCTACAGTTTTAACCACAAAAGAGGCCTCTTTCTGCAGCATATAAAGATATCTCCAAGACAAATTAGTAAGTGGAAAAAATGCTAAGTACACAACAATATATAGTACACTATCAATAAAGAGGGAGGAGATTCATCACTCACCCCAAAAGTTAAGAGCTACAGATCAGCTTAGAGATCTAATCCATGAACAAATTAAGCAGATTTGTTGACAAAAGATCAGATACCATTCACTTTGCAAAACAGTTAAGAAATCTAGAGGCTGGGGATTTAGCTCAGTGGTTCCACTGCCTGCCTCAAATGCACAAGGTTCCGAATTCAATCCCCGGTACCAAAAAAAAAAGAAATCTATCCACATCCATTTATCATTATTTCTTGTTCTCCTACCAAGTTCCAAAAGATTCACTCACTAACATTTAAAAAGACTGACACTTACTTGCTACCATTGAACATTTTATTCAGGGCATCCCTTGATATTATATGGCCACAGACCAATTTCATGGGTGGGTTGTTATCTGTTGTTTGCTGACGAAGGATGGGACAGGCAAATATAGAATGATACCAGCACTTTTTACCAAGGTCAACTTCAATCTGCTCAAAAAGAAAAATGAAATAAGAAGGTTAGTTATATTTTAGAAAACCTCTAGACACATGCCCAGACTAAATATTCTTGAAAATTCCTTAGGATCCACTCAGGAACAAAACCACCAGAAACTCTATTTTGTTCTTGTTTTAAATGAACAATATAAGGGCCGGGGATTTAGCTCAGTGGTTTCGCCGCCTGCTACGCAAGCGCAAGGACCTGAGTTCGATCCCTGGTACCAAAAAAATAAAAAAATAAATGAACAATGTAACAGGTCTGTTTTGGGGAACTGGTACATGACAATATCTTATTTTTGACCCCCTTACCTTTGACCCACCCTAATTCCATAATTCTCATATAAGAAAAATTATGGAATATTAACTGTGTCTGATTTATTTCACTTAACCTTATTTTCCAGGGCTGGAAATACAGCAGGTAGGCTGTTTCCAGAGCTTAGCTATTGTGAACTGTGCTGCCACGAACATGGCTACCCATGTACTGCTATTGGATGATGTCATTAACTCTTCCAAACCCCAGACAGTTTTGCAGCACACTTAGCTAGGTGATAAAATCAGTGCGGTAAGTAACTCCTTTAAAGGCAGCCTAAACATGGTTTACTTCTGTGTGAGCTTCAGATCTGAGATTCCCATGTGTGAGTGTAAAGGTCTAGAGAAACCACCTGAAATAAGGCAGTAAAACAAGTTTCAATAGGGCCTTTTGCAATCTGTAGATCAAAGTCCACGGTACTTGTATCCATTGTTTGTTTTTTCTGCAAAGGAAACAAGTCATAAAGAAGCCATGAAATCACCTAGCAGTGTAGCTGGCACATGACAGAGGCTCCAAAAAGGCCAGTGTTCCTTCTAAGTCTAAAATGACAATTGGTATAAAAGTCCATCACCAAGGCTCTTTCAGGAAACTAGACAAAAATGTAACAGAACAATGCTGACATACAGACTTCTGGTAAATCTGTATTTCAGGCTGCTCTGTTCTAGTGGTCAGCGCCACAGCTGCACACAGCATAACTGGGCACTGCCAGATGCCAGGCCCCAGCTCAGAAAGCCTGTGAGAGCTTGAGTTCTTTTCCTTTGTTCAAATTAGCTGCTGGAGCGGGGTGCTGCTTGTGTCCTGACCACACTCAGGACTGGAAAGGCGCCTGTGACTTTAACCACAAAAAGATCTTCGAGGAGAAGCTGGGCCAACAATTGATAGGTTTGCCAGCTGAAAGGGCACGGTAACTGCAGATAAACCTGTGAACAGGTGTAGCCGAAAAGAAGAAAAACCCAAAGACATATGCCAGCCTTTGGATCATGAGGAATGACTACTCCACAAACAGCACACATACACTTTGCAATCTGCACATCCTTGCACTCCACATCCTAACTGCACCCTGGCAGCCACAATGGAAGTAACTATGGTGTGCCTGATGACCCTCATTTTAGACATAAAACTACTGCTTAGAGGGGTGGTTGGAGCTAATGTTTAAAACTGTGGCACTTGCCATGACACATAGCAGTGGACACATAGCACTGGAGGTCACAGCTGACTGTGGATCTATAGGGATGACTTTTATTTTAACAGTTATGTACTTATTCTAATTGGTATGAGAAAAGTACCAGCACAAATGCATGACTATATCAATGCCAATGCTTCAGACAAAATTAAATCCAGTTAAACTGACATACTGCTTTTTATAAGAAAACAACACTATGAATATCGGTGAACTGTTTTCCAGAACACACTGCATGCTACAATATACACGGACCTTCCCCACTTCTGATGTTTTTCTTCATTGGCTTTCATTGCTACTTTCAGTCAAAAATTCAAGAATATTCCTCTAGTGCATCTAAATATACTAGGCTTTTCAGTTTATTTGGGGCAGTGGGGGTGGGGAGGGGTGGGTGCAGTGCTGGGGATAGAACCCAGGGCCTTATAATAGAGCATTCACTCTATCACTGAGCTATATCCCTTCTATATTTCCTTCGAGATGAGGATCTCTGTTTTTAATTCATGCAAACATATACATTAAAAAAAAAAAACTGGCTGGGGATTTAGCTCAGTGGTTTCGCCACCTGCTGCGCAAGTGCAAGGACGCAAGTTCGATCCCCAGTACCAAAAAACAAAAAACCCAGCCAAATGACTTGAACAGTGTTTCTTGGTTAAAAGATGGGCATTTTAATTTCATGATATATATATTCATGCCCTCTGGGTGTACAAGTCTTCTAGGATATTGTTTCCATACTAAGATTGTGGGACTGCACAACCTTTGTTCCTTTTTCTCCAGCCCCACTGTGATTAAAATGTGAGTTAATAGATGGAGATGCTTGTTAGTCTAGGGACGCTAGATAGGGATCTGTAACAGACCTAGAGTCCCAGAGTAAACTACTCAACTCTTTGTTTATCCGGAACTGATATTCCAGGCACCACAATTGTTAGAACAAGCTGCAGATGTCTGCTGACCATCAATATGTGACAGTCGACCACTAACCTTTGTCCCCTTTTCTTTAATATGTTAACTTCCCCCTCAACCCCCTATAAAAACAGCCTCGGATTCTGAGCCAGTTGCCTCTCTAAGCTATTTTGCTTTGGGAGTGCTGTCTGGCCAGACTAATAAAGGTCTGTTTTCCAACTTGTCCGGTGTGTTCCTTCCCGGGTGTTCTTCGCTGTAGTCAGCTCCTTGGAGCGTTTGGTAAGGCTCTTGGTCTTACATTCTGAAGGCACCACTGGGATTCCTGGGTGTGCTTCACTAGTCAGCTCCTTGGAGCGTTTGATAAGGCTCTTGGTCTCACATTCTGAAGACACCACTGGGATTCCTGGGTGTGCTTCACTAGTCAGCTCCTCGGAGCATTTGGTAAGGCCCTCGGTCTTACAAGATGGACATGTAAGTGTTACAAAGAAAAATGTCACCATGATTGTCATGCTAAAATACTATGTGTAGCTCTTGATCTTAAGTTTCTCTATAATATGTAACTGTAGTCTGTTAACATTCTGCAGGGATTCAACTACTAAAACAACAATGGTTGATAAGAAATTAACAGCCCTCTAACTGTGCATTGTTACTTCAAAAGTGCTTGACGTTTTAACTATTATAATAGTTAAGCTCACCGCTCCTACTGAAATGCTTATGTCACTGATCTTCCCTTCTGGGTGTTCAACAACTAAAGTTTGGAGACCAAAACTAGAAAGGTAACTAGGTTTTGAGGACAGCCAATATTTTGGCCCTGGCCCCTCAAGGTCAACAAAGAATCCAGGACATGACAGAACCTCTTCTACAGGATCCTACATCTTTGGTAAGTCACTCAACCTTCTGACCAAGGAGACTGCTGGGCACCAAAGGACAAATGTACCGTGTGCCGAAGGAGGGTCACCAAGAGGGAAAAATCTCCTGTGCTCTCACTGAAAGCAACATGGTCAGCAAGGTCACGATCCATCCTGATGGTTGACACTGACAGAGGAGCTGAGAGGCTCTATGCATGGTTCCAAAGTAATGGCCTGAGGAGACTTAACTGACCTTGATAGATAGCAAGAGGTTCATACTGATTGACACAGGTCTCACTTTAACGTGGTCTTAAACACCCAGGAGAAAAGAATAACCAAACAAGGTATAAAATATGCCATAGTAATAAAGCTAGATATAAAAAGGGGCTCCAATCGCTGACCCCTTCTGGCAGTTTCTAGCTATACCAGGAGCTGACCACAGTTATGGATCATTAGGAAAAAACTATGGTAGAATCTATAAGAGCCAGCAGGTTACTATCACTGTTTCAATTTCTAAGTGACTTTCTTCCCAACCTGCCCTTCCATTCTAGTGTGCTTATGCTTAGATTATACATGCTCTAATTTTTTTTTTCTAATTTCTTAAAAGTTTTGTTTATTCTTGCCTAGAGCCTACCAAACTCCAAGCAGTCATACAAATGGAACCAACAACAAATGTGCTAGACTTCTTTTACTGGGATCCACCAGATCAACCTTATAAACAGCTTATAACTGCTAAACTATAAAACTTCTATGTTGGGATTCTGAGTCCCCTGGACCTTCTCCTTATCCTCTTTGTTGGAGGCTATTACTAGTTCTTCCCAGTGGAAACCCTTGTTGGCTATATTCATAGCAAGCCTGCTGACCTTATAATTTGGTCCACGTATTAACTGTTTCTTGGCTTTGTCTCCTTCAGACTCAAAGCTATGCGGCTACCAAGATGATAATGCCTGGCACCTATCAAGGGCCTTTAGGTAGACTCTGTAGAGTAATTCTAACCGCTGATGAGAACTATGGCCCTCTTCAGCTGGAAGTGGCCAGAATGGTCAACACTGCAGATAGGTAAGTTAATTAGATATCTTGTGTGCAGTTAGATGGGATCAGCCCTCCAGGAGCCAACACAGCAAGGAGCCAACATGGAGAACAATTGAGGCACATTCACTTGTTAGCATTATAAAAAGGAAAAGAAGTACTACTTCCCCTAGAGATAGATAGCAGTGATTGATATTCTAAATGGGAAATTCCTTGTATGTGATTGTCTTCCCATTTGATCCCCATTTAATCAATGTTACCTGGGTGACTGTACTTGTAATCTTACTGGTTGGTCATGGTTTTGTCTCACCTCATGCCTACCTTGTAAATTTCCATTGGGTCTTATAGTTTTAGCCCACTTTGTACCCGGCTCACCACATGGCTTTGCTATATCTCTGAAAAGCAGGATGGGCAAACAACCTACTTTCCAGTCCCTCTTCTGTCTCTCTTAGGCAGCTTTCTTTCTCCCAATAAATTTTTCCTACTCTTAAAAAACGGGGGTGGGGGGGTGGGGGGTGGTATTTAAAACCCTTCAAACATAGTTTCTTTCTTATGGCTAGAAAAGTAAACAGTCAACAGAAAATGAACTCACGGGCAATTCATCTTTTTGGTTCCAAACTCCAGTGCACTGCCTCTGTTCAATCACAGCTTTGATGTTAATTAAAGCTGGCAGAGCCACACAACCTGCTGAGAAACTGGGATAGGAGAAGAGGAAGCATCAGTGTCAGCCAGGTGTCCAGCCGCTTGGTCCCCAGACGTCGTGTGCTGTGACTCTGGCCTCTGGACACAGGGTACAGAAACTTCTGCTCTGCTAAAAGCAAACCTGGCCACTTCCACCACAGGAAAAATAACATGTTTTTCCCTTCCCTTTTCTGCAGACCTGCTGGTATATTTTATGTAGCTACTGAAAAAGAAAATCCTTAGAAACAAAACCCTTAAGATTACTAAATAAACCTCACCAATATGGAAATGAAGTTTAAAAAAATCTTTAAAAACATTTTAAAACTATCATTTTCTGGTGGAATGATTGGTAAAACAAACAGTTCTAACAGAAAAGGAAGCAGCCTTGGCAACCAGTGATGAAAGGATCCATCACTAAGAGAAGGAGGAGGGGAACGTGTGGGTTCACAGGAAGGGTGAAGCAGCAGAGGATTTGCTCTTCCAAATATCATGGTTTCAGCATCAAGTCTAAAAGAAAAGAGATACACTTGCATACAATTCTTCACTCAGTAATGCATAAATTCTAACACCTTTTCCTATTCTCCTTCCCTTTATATGCCACACACCTACATAGATCATATACTTAAATCTATTTTTCTTAACAAAATGTGCTCCTACGCACACATTTATTAGAGCAATAATACTCAAAATGGGGCCTGCAAACTGGTGCTTGTTTACATACCAAACAAAAGTAGTACAGAAAATTGAGTAGCTTTTAAAGGATTTTATAAAAACATGACATTAATAACAAAAAAGTTTTCATATTTTATAATGACCAAAATTATGGGGCTCTGCTCATCAGTCATTAATAACATTTTTCTTGCATAATTCTTCCAAGACCTGGCTCATCCCTTTTCAGGGGAAAGCACCCATTCCTCAGGTCTGGAAGTGTTCCCAGCCAGCCCTCAGGCGTGTTCCTCTTCAGGACTGTCCCCAGCAGATGAGCAGCCCTATCAGTCATAGTGACTCTCCACTTCAGGCCATCACAGTGCCACAGCTCTTCAGGGGTGGGCAAAAGCATCACACCCCAATTTTTCTCTCTACCCAATCCTTCTGCTTTCATTCCACCTACAGGAGCTGATCCCAGTAGGCTTCCCACATAGACATCTCCATTTCACTGTTGTTCCCCAGAGAACCTGTAACACCACTACACCTTATACTATAGCCCATGCTCGAAGGTGTCTCCCACACTAAGGTGGACACTGTGAGGAATGTGGATTGTACCTCACTCGGCCCTGCACTCCACACAGTGCCTGGCACACACCAGGGATTCAGAATGCTTGTGGGATTAAATGAACAGAAAAGTTAAAAGTTACTTTCTTAAAACAGATTCCTAAACATTTTATTTCAGGATCTTTATATATGCTTAAATATTAATGATCTCAAAGAGTTTTCATATTAGAAATGAACAGTATCAGAAAAGGCACTAATTCACTTAAAAATTAAAAACACATCATCATAAATAACATTTAAAAATTTTTTTTCAAAATGAAAATACATTTGTAAAAAGAGTGGCACTGTTTACATTTTTTACAAGTTTCTAAGCCTAATAAAGACAGCTGGATTCTTGATGCCTCCTTTGCATTCGATCTGTTGTAATATGGTTCTTTTGGCTGAAGAAAAAAATATATCATCATGCAGATACACAGTAGTTTAGCTGCTTTTCCACAGAACTGTAGGTATTCTTTATTTTTTTTGGTACCAGGGATCGAACTCAGGACCTTGTGTTTGCAAGGCAGGTGGCAGAACCACTGAGCTAAATCCTTGGCCCTGTAGGTATTCTTTCAATACCATACTAATCCTTTTAGCAGTGTCCTAAAGGTTAGCTGCAAAGTGAAAACTGAAACCCTACCACTGAATTCTGTGTGTCCTGCTACATTAAAATCCATTGGTCTGACTTATACTTTGAATAACTCTATCCATGCATCCTTTTGTAAAGCCATACTGAATTAAGAGCTTCCAAATGTTTCATTCCATAATACAATATCCATAAAATAAAATTTGTTGATATCACCACCAATCTCATCAAGAAAGTCTTTATGTAAAGGGAAGCAACAAGCTCACAGTCAAAAGTACGAGCTTTCAAAAATTTCAATTTTAGGGCCAGGGATTTAGCTCAGTGGTTCCGCCGCCTGCCTCCCAAGCCCAAGGTCCCAAGTTCGATCCCTGGTACAAAAAAAAAAAAAATTTCAATTTTAGCTTAAAGTCTTGAATTTAATCTCACAGAAAGATATTGTCAGTTGTTTTCTTTGATCAGGCTTACTTCATTCCTTTAGAAAAATGTCAAAAACTTGAGCATGAATAACTGGTTTGTTAGTGATTCTCTCAAGTACAAACCATATTCCAGAAGAGAGTAACTGGTTTGGCTCATGTAACTCAATGACATTCAGGTGTGCTTTTTCTCAAGGCCATCACCTTATGACAGCATAAAGCAAATTTCCTCTCATAGAGTACTACAAAGATGTGTACTCAAAGGTCAGAATTTACTAAAATTAATAGTGTTTCACAAGAACACTGTGAAGTCCAACTGGCATTTCTTAAGACTTCAAATATGTGGTGGTGAGGAAGACAGTGAATGTGTGTGGAGGCCGGTATCATTGCCCCAGCTCAGGCCACGGCTCCAGCATTTAGCCCACTCTTGTCACAGTGCCATCTGTGCCAACACCAGCACCGTGGGAAGGGCTCTCAGGACACCTGAGGCTCACACACTTTGGCAACCATCGCACAAAAGCCATGTCACCACCAAATGCCAATCTCTCAAAATACCAACTGCGCATGGCAGACAAACCAAGACATCACCAAGACAAGCGAAGAGGAGCTTCCCAAGACAGTCACATTTCAGTAACAGATAGCAATCATTTCCATACCTGACGCTGAGAGGAGACTCCACAGAGAGCCCCAGGAGGGCACAGGCATCCCGAGTGAAGATGTCACAGATGTCAGCCCACTGATTTGCGTCAAGCAGGTGCACGTAGGGCGAGTTCTCAATACCTTGTCTCAGGTACACAAGGCTTCCCATCAGTACCTGGATGTCTAAATGAAAAGGCACCAGCAATTTGGACGTGTGGATAGTTGTACCGGAAAGAGTTTATATGAGGAAACAGGCTGAGAAAGGCAAGAACACCCTCCCTTAATTGACACAGCCTAAAATAATTCCCTCACCCTAAATTAAAGACAAAGTATGGGGAAAAAAAGACAAAGTATGGAAGCTGTAGGAAGCACTGAAAATACTGAACTTCCAACTTGGGTGTGGTGGTGCATACTGTAATCCCAGCACTTAGGAAGCTGAGACAGGAAATCATTGAGGTGGAAGCCAGCCGGGACTACACAGTGAGTTCAAGGCCAGCCTGAACTACATAGCAAAACCCTGTCTAAAAAAAAAAAAGGAAATATTGAAATTCCTAAGTTCTACTCTTTTTTTTTCGTTTTTTTGAGCCAGGGTCTCACTATGTAGCTCAGGATGGTCTTGAAATCACTGTGTAGCCCAAGCTGGCCTCAAACTCACTGCAATCCTCCTGCCTCAGCCTCGAGTGCTACACCGCCACACCCAGCAAGCGTTCTACTCTTATTCCTAGCATGGTACAATCATTCTTTTCTCAGTCTCCTCTGAGTTTAACAGGGAACCCCCAAATCTGCAATGTCTCTTTCAAGTTTTTCATTTCAGAGGCTTTAGTGTTTTATTATTGTTTTACACCAGTCACAACTCTTTTGGATGTGATTGTTATCCACAGTTGTTTTAGTTTTGTTAGCAAATATGGACGTTAGATGTAATTAAGATAAACTTCATTGGTGGCAGTAGTCTTTTCCAAGCATTATGACATCAGACTCTAGACTCACCTTTTTGATGATTTAGGGCAAATGGCTGGAAATTTTTAGCATACTGCAATGCCTCTCGCTGGTTTGTAGTTCCACCCATTAACAAGCTAATAAAATAGAGTCGGTGTAGTTTAAATTCCAAGGAGCTGTTTTGCGCTATGAGCATTTCTCGATTTGATACTGCCCATCTAAAAAAAGGAAGAAGATTTTATAATAATCAAGAATACAAGCAAGGTGCATCTAAAATTATTTGAAACGTAGTAACAAAAAAGGGTTTGGCCTACCATCTTGTGGAAGGCTGTGGTTACATCAAAGCCTCTGTAAAGAAAGCAAGTTTAAACTCCACCTACAGGGTTCCAGGTGATAAGCACCTCTTTAGTAAGGCTTTACATCAACAGTGATGACAGATGTATCACATGATGCGTCTGCATTCAGACAGGACCACACTCTGAAGTAGATGTCAGCCAGGAGATTCAGGACTTGACTGCCTACGGCAGGCCCTCTGCTCTTTCCTATCAATGGAACTGTTGGGCTGGGTGTGTTGCTCAGTGATACGGTGCTTGCATAGCATGCACAAGGCCCTGGGTTCGTTTTAAATAAATGAACAGGCTTGTTTATAAAAATGAACCAATGATTCTGACAGGGAATCACTTGTTTTTTAACTTTCATTAGCTGAAAGATTTTGTACTAATCACTCGGAGATTTAAAATGTTGCTTCCACTTGAGGTGCTTTCAGTCTTAGCAGGAAGGTAAAACTACATAAACAGCATCTCTCCTGGTCAAAAGGATTTGTGGATAGTGTTAGCAAGGGAAAGAACATTATTCAATTCTGAATGATCCAAAGTATAGTGATTTAGGCCAGCACAAATAGTTAGAATAACCCATCCTGAGTTGAGACTAACAGGTCAGGGGAGCAACAAAGCAAAAAAATATCCCAACCTACTGTCAAAACCAAATTCTGCAATAAAGAAGCATTATTTTATTTCTCTAAAATATTCAAATACAGGCGCTATCAGTATCATACATTTTAATTTGACCCTTTGTTGAACAAATATTCCCCAGCTAGCCTGATTCACCAAGGACCACTGGAATCAACTGGTATGAATGTAAATTCTGAGCCACTGCACAAACTATAGGAATGAAATGTTTCAAGATCTCCATAATGAAGCAGCTGACTGGGATTGGGCTTCACACAGTTGCCCCTTTTCTGGATCCCAACTTTCCCAAAAAACGCTGCACATGCATATAAATGTCTTTTCCACCTGCTGATACATCCATGTCTTATGCTCAAACCCTTACACTTCTCTGACCCCAAAGTCAAGTGATTAAATTATTAGTAATCTGGATCTTAGAAATATTTATTTAAATTTAATTAAGTCAAGGGTCCTTGCCTGGCACTACAATAAGTGTAATCAAATTGCAACACCAGCTCTGTCTGATAAACCCTGCTGACAGCAACACCTCACTGCCAGCAACAGCAGTGCTGCACCGTTCTACTCTGTGAGGTGCCTTCTGGACTCTTGGTTCCAAGAAAGGCGTTTAAATCTGGTTACTTATGGAAGTTTATCCTATGCCCTCAACTCATAACAGAATATTTTCCTGCTAACATGTGAGGGACAATAATTTTTTTCTGTTTCTGATATGAAATATATATATATATATATATATGCGCAAGAGTTTGTAACATCAAACAAGGAAATTAAATAAAGTAACTACAAATTTTAATAAAAATTAAAGCCAATAAAAGGGGGCAAAGCTCATTAAGTACTTCACAAAAAATAAAAAAGAAAGAAAATAACATCTTATTTCCATAGGAGAATGTTCAAGATATGGGTTAAAAGGAGAAAGAAATACGAAATGCAGAAAAAACTTTTAGCTACCAAACTTTTTAGGAATAATTACCCTGAGAAAGTTGAATTTCAAGTATTATTTATGATTTGTAAAGTATGGGCTTGGCTATAAGACCACCAAGGGGGTGTGGGAGGCTGAACCTCTAAGATAATGCCTCAAAAAACACCAGCTGAACAGCAGCCCCGAGCGCAGCCATTTCTAAAGTAGTCGAGCTGGCCTATGTTTTCCATAATGAACATATTTCATGAGGTAAAACTAATTATGGTAATGAATAAATAAAATTTTCTAGCTTCCTTTTCTTATGAATGGTCTGAATAATTACCACTTTTCCTTAAAGTAATTCAAGCTATAAATTATGAATTTGAGCTTAAGTTAAATACCTGTGTTTCATTTAAAGCTTGGACAAACATTTGTTTAGACAATGCAATTCTTAATTTACTACTTGAATTTATTTTTACAAATTTCCAAGTTTCCTATAAGGCTACAAAATAATCAGAAAAAGTAAGTATTAATTCTTCCCAGTTCCTCGCCAAGAAATGTTTACAAAAAGAAATAGATAACCATACAAAAGGAACTGGGAGAGCTGAGCATGGTAAGCCTGTAATCCCAGCACTCGGGAGGCTGAGGCAGGAGATCACCTGAGTTTGAGGCCAGCTTGGGCTACCTAGTGAGTTCAAGACCAGCCTAAACTACATAGTGAAACCCTGTCTCAAAAGACCAAAAAAAAAAAAAAAAAAAAAAAAGCAACTGGGAAGACGGGGAGGAAATCACAAAAATCCAAATTCATGGAGACAAGTTTTCTTTGGGGGAGAGGGGGATAGGTATCAAACTCAGGACCTTGAACATGTTGGAGAAGCACTCAACCACTGAACTCCATACTTCAGATGCTCACATTTCCTAAGGTCATGTTTCTTCTCATTCTATTCTGAAACAACTGTCTTTGTTTAACTTCTGAATACCTGAAAACAAAACCTCACAAGGCAAAAAGATTTCTAAGCTTCTCCCTTCTTGGCAAAATACCATTTTCTAACCCAAGGATGATACATCCCATTTCTACGCCCACCCCATACACATTTAAACACATTTGAGGCTAAACTCTTGTTTGTTAGGACACCCCATCATCTCCCCAGGATTGTACCCGTGAACCTGCACTTGTATTTCTTAACCCTAATTCCTTGGTTACTGTTAACCAGCCAGAGAAGCACAAGTTTGAATTCAAAGACATTTTCTGTGTTGCCTTTTAATAAGTTCATCAATCTCTGTTATCTCCACTTCATATCCCATCTTTATCAATTCTCATCAGGTTGCCTTCTTTGATGCTCACCATAACACTTACCCTGACTGATCATCAGACCCTGGGTACACATTTCCCAGCAGCCCTCTCACCTCACCAGCATCTTCCAGGCAGCTTAAAATGTGTTAATCCACAATAGCTTCTGAGCCTGTAAAACATCTTTCACTGGCAATAAAGTTCTCTCCTTCAATCCTCGTATTTACAGTACTGTCTTCTTTCAATGGAGGCAACTCACTTCAACACTTTGGCCAGAACATTAGCTAAACTGGGATTCTCACTTTTTTTTTAAAAAAAAGGTCTCCAAAGTAGAAGCAAATGCTGTATTTAAACCATCAGCAGCATTCTGCTCAAAGTAATCTGAATGAAAAGAAAACAGACCAACTTTATCTGGGTTTTCCTGGTCACAAGATTTGTACTGAGGTCTTGTCCTAGCTTCATTTTGCTGTCATTGTTCTCAGATCTTTTTAATTACATCCAATTTCACTTGTTGGCCAGATCCCTTTTTCAATTATCCACTTTAATAACTTTGAATAACAAGAATAGACATTTAATTATAAGCGACTCAATGTATATTTAATGAATGAATGAAGTTATGGCATATGTTCAGATGTTTCCCCAAAGCCTCACGCAAATGAGGTGGGGCAATTTCGATGGCTAAATCTAAAGTGTGTAATTGATTCAGGGTACACTGCTAGGCCTGAGGGCACAGAGATTAAGGGTGTGAGTGCTACTTGCCCTGAGTAGTCTGAATAAGAGACAAGGGGCAGGGAGATGCAGTTAAGCTCTCCTGCTTTTGCTGTCTTCCGTGGCTATGAACTGTTGGCCCTCTGCCACCCTGCCTTGGAGCCAGCTGATTATGGACTGAAACCTCTATGAACTGTAAGCCAAATAAACCTTTTCCCTTTTAACTTTGGGTGTCAGGTATTTTGTCTCAGCAACAAAAGGAAAGTAAGACATTCACTATCCTATTTTGAATAAGAAAATTATATTTAAAACACAATAATTACTTGGACACTCCCATATAATACTGAGTTTTTTTTTATAGTGTCAACTATCTTGGGATATAACTACATGCATGTATTAGCTGATCTTCAAAATTTTTTGAAGTTTTCTTAGCTAGTAAAATAACAATGAATATCTAGGAATTTGATTCACTAAGCAGGAATAAGGAAAAGACAATTACAATCTTAACCTGATAACAACTAAATTCAAAGACTACCCAGCACAATAGCAGTTTGAAATTACAGAAATAATTCTGTAATTTACCTACCAGTTTGAATTTACAGAAGCACAAAACTTTTAAGTCGTCATTAACATCTTAACTGACTGCCTACAAAAGCACCAAAAAATATGTAAGTCAAACAACTAGATGATGAGATATTGGGGAACACAGTGCCACATTCTGAATAATGGTGATTCCAGGGGAAGACTTGACTTTTAATTACAAAAATATCACCACTATACCAAACCAGTAAGCTCACTAAACATTCACTTATTAACTCTGCTGATTTTCTCAAATTTCACTTTCAAATCACCAGCATAAGAGATCTGCAACTACACCCTACATAAGAAAACACTGGAGACCAAAAAGAGTGACATTCAGTAAGGTAACCGATGTCATGTTCCTCTGGTCACTGTCGCCACATTCTCTCCTAAGAGACTTTTTGGGCCTCTTCCACAAACAGACCCCAAAACAATACTACTTACTTAGGTGACTAAGAACCAACCCACACTGACACAATTATACAACAAAAACAACAAAAACATTAGCATTATTTATTCTGTAAGGATGCTGAAAAGACTTGGCATATGGGTAGCTCCATATTTAGAATTTCCATATCATTCCAAAAATAATGAAAACAAGATTTCACTTTCACTGTTGGCTGTTTTCTCCCAGGAGCCTAAGCGACAGCATTAATCTGTTTCTCTCTCTCCTAACTCTGCTAGTCTGGGTGGGTGTCTCTTTCTGGTAATACTCAAAGAAAATACATCTTGCCAAGTCTCATAGCACACTCAACTACAACCTTTCACAGAATTTTTTCCCCCAGGATTATGGATTGAACCCAGGGCCTGGTGAGCTACATCCCCATCCCTTTTGAGACAGGGTCTCACTAAACTGAGCGGGCTAGTCTCGAATTTGAAATCCTCTTGCCTCAGCCTCCTGAGTAGGTGGGATTACAGGCGTGTGCCAGCATGCCCCGCTCTTTCACAGCAATTTTAAAGGCTTATAAATATCTTCCCTTGGGCTTGAGGGGGGGAAATGGGATAAAATAAAATTTATTAAAAATAAGTAAATAAATACCTCCTTGTCTAGCCTCCTTTAGTAAGACATTTTCTAGCTTCCTTTTTTTTTTCAGTCTCTTGGGGATAAAAGCTGATGCAAAGGAATGAATGACATTTACTTAACACTACAAATGCAGACTTGGTGGGACATTATAGCTATATGAATCAAATGCCTAAAAACTTCAGAGAACAGAAAAAAAAAACACCACAGAATCATACTGCAGCTAAAAAAGTTAAGAACCCTGTAACTGTGATTTAGAAATGGAAAAGAGTGGCTAACATTTCATGGCCAACATATTTCCAAACAGTAACTTCTCAGATACGGGTTGAGTCTACCATTGGAACTAACATTTTACTCATCTCAGAGTAGCTGTGAGTCTCTGTCTTCCTTACAATGCTGTTTGTTTGTTGGTTTGCTGGTTTGAGACAGGGTTTCACTATGCAGTTCAGAGTGGCCTCACACACTATGTAGCCCAGGCTGACTTCAAATTTGCAGTGATCCTCCTGCCTCAGCCTCCCAAGGGCTGGAATCACAGATGTGTGCCAATATGTTCTGCTTTCTTTAAAAAAACCATACAAACTAGAGTATTACATAGTTTAATCTATTTACACACACCCACACCCATGTTACATTAGGCTCTCAGCAATGCAGAGACTAGTAACAGTGGCTAATAGCTACTTGTGGTAACTGGTTACCATATTGCACAGCTGTACAGACTGGTTATGTTTTTAAGTACTTAAGACTTATAAGGGGTTTTTATAAGCCTAATAAGAAATAATAATCTCCATATACAAGTATAGCTCTGTATGCTTTTCAACGCTTCACCTCAGGGAAATTTACATTTTTTTTCTCTGATCCTCAATTTCTCTAGTAATGGTTTACCTACTTAGTTACAACACAGCTGAGGTCCTTGGTAAAGATAATATTCAGAAAATGTCTATTCTTTCTCCCGAGGAGTATCTACAGTGCTGGAACTTCCTATAAACTTTCACCAGCAGTAAATGTAAATAGAACAGAAAATAGTGTGCTGCTCAAAATGTTACTCCTCTTCTGGCCTCTCTGGTCCACTGTGTTCCCTTCTCTTCTGTATCATTCCCACTGGGTGCCTCTTTACATTTTCAATTAGCTTCTCTTTAGTAAAGGCAGCTTTCTCCATCAGTCTAAATGCATAGGCAGAATGAGTTATAGACAGATCCACTCTCCTGCCTTTTCAGAATTAAGACCAATGAACTGGGGATGGAGGAAGAAAATTAAACTCTAGAGAAACAAACTCCAATGTGTTAAGCTGTGACTGCCCTTCTCCACTGGCCCCATCAGAGCCTTGGTTCCTCAAGGCTTCTGTGGCTATTGAAAAATGCCCACCTACCTAGCAACAAGAAAGCAGACACCAGAAATTGCTTGATCACTGTTGCCCTCCTCTCCAGCAAAAGGCAAGGCTCCAGGTACTTCTGGCTGCTTCTTCTGCTTTCATTTTCTAGAACTGTTCCCCACTTACAAATTGTTTTATTCACTGGACTACAATCTCTCAGAAGTCTTGCAAGCATTTTCTCACCCTGGGGCCACTGGTCATATGCTCCACTGAACCACATGACAGCCTCTGCTGCCTCTCTGGCTCTTCTATCCTCACCTAACTGCTAGCCTCAGAGATGGACTTAGCCAAATTTCAGCAGTCTCAGGGACACAGTTCACAGTCTGTTCCATCTGAATTCCTTCGATGGTTTCATTTTTTCCCCTCTTCTGTGAAAAATCTGTAACCTTCCCCCCTCCTTTTTTACATCTATTCAGTTATTTTCTGCTCCATATGGCATTCTGTTGAGGAGTTTGCAAATACAACTGTAAGCTGTTTGAAAAAGTGCTATGAGCACCCAGAGGCTGTGGTGAAATGCTCACACAGGCCCTTGGGAATGTGGTATCTCAGTATAGATCCCGTTGCCTGAAAAGGGCCCTTGGCCTGAACAGACTACTAACTCAAGCCAGAGGCCTAGAGACCTAGACCTTGGCCAGAATGAAGATGTGAGCCTACTTAGAGAAGATGCACCCTAACTTCACTCATGAGGTAAATGCAAACTGAAAATAAGAGATGCTGTTCTTCCTCCACTATAAACAAACTTGCAAAGATTATGAAGAGAAGTAGAAATAGAAGAAAGACGGGGGAGAGGAAGGAGGAAGAGGATCAATGTGGTAACACAGATGAGAAACAACCCTTGCTGTTTGTGGTAGGACTGTATTTTGGAGCAGCTTTCATAGGGAAAAATTTTGCAAACTCAATTCAAGTTTAAAATATATCTTGACCCAACATTCTCAGAATGCACCCTAAAGAAACAGCTGAGTGTGCTCAAAATAAAGTACAACCATTATTCACTGCTGTATTGCTTACAAAGCAGGAGACCGGAACTACTAAACATTTACCATTAGGAGCAGGTTAAATAAAATTAAGGTATAAACCCTACAACAGAACACTAAGGACAGCCACCACAAAAAAATGAGAGAGCTCTGTATATTCCAATACAGCAGGTACTTTTCAAAATTTCAAGTGAAAAAAGCAAGATGATAGTGTGATAGTATGCAATCAGCTATAAATAAAAATGTATACATACATAACAATACACATAAACTTGTAGACATATGGAATATCTCTGAAATGATGCACAAGAAAAAGGTTAATGGAGACTGCCTGTGTGGTAAGAAATTAGGAGACTGGGAAGCAACTGCACTTTGATTCTGTTGTACCTTTTGATTTTGTACCTAGTTCATATATTACCTATTAGGATAATTAATGCTGGCTCAAAACTCAAACAACACCAGGCATAGTGATGCATGCCTGTAATCCCACCACTGTGAGTTCCAGGCCAACCTGGGGTACACAGTGAGTTCAAGTTCAGCCTGAACTACATAGTAAAACCCTGTCTCAAGAAAACCAGCTCCTGGGCCAGGGCTTTAGCTCAGTGGCACCGAGACTGCCTCTAAAGCACAAGGTCCTGAGTTTGATCCCCAGTACCAAAAAAAGAAAAAAGAAAGAAAACCAACTCCTCCCCACAAAACCCTCAAACGTGGACTTTCATATTAAGCAATGTTTTAACAATATACATAAACTTTTTTTTAAAAAGGCTGGTTAGTAATAGAAGAAGAAAACAACAAAAAAGGACTGACTAAGGCAATGAAAACAAGAGACAAGAAGTCAACTAATGAACTCTGAACTGTCCAATAGTTTAAAGCTATCTCCATGGCGGAGATAATGGCATCAGGATATTTTTGGTGGAGAAGAGTAATAATTTTCTAGAACAATCTCCTCTTGCTCCAATTCCACGGGTGGCAAGTTCATATTAGACTGTGCCTTCCACACGGATCTGCCTAGCATGAGCTAGTTTTAGAGCCACTGGCAATACAAACTGCACATAAGTAATTCCAGTTTTGTAACTGTTGAAAGTATAGACCTGGGGCCGGGGATTTAGCTCAGTGGTGCCACCACCTGCCTTGAAAGTCCAAGGGCCTGAGTTCAATTCCCGGTACAAAAAAAAAAAAAAAAGAATATACAGACCTGATGTTGGCATTAAAACACACACACACATACACACATATAAACACAAGTGCACACACACCCACACATATTTCCAAGTCTTCAATGCTGAAAGTCAGATCCTTGATGACTGCAAACCTCCCAAGGGCTGGGATTGCAGGTGTGCACCACCAAATCTGGCTGAATTTTTCTTTTCTTTTTTGAGGCAGGGTCTCACTATGTAGTTCAAGTTGGACTTGAACTCACTATGTAGCCCAGATTGGCCTCCAACTCAAGGTGATCCTCCTGCCTCAGCCTCCAAGTGCTGGGATTAGAAGCATGCACCACCACACCAGGCAATTTTTCCATTTTAAAATACCAGGACTGTAAGGTTATACCCTCATACTGCTTCTATCATACTGCTTTATTTTATGAGCTATTTATTATAAACATCCTGGTAATCTTCACACTGGAACATTCTAGGAGTCAGCTAACTATGGCATTGGCCAAATATAGCTTGTTGCCTGCTCTGCATGTCAGACAAGTCACCAAGAACGACTTTTTTACATTTTTAAAGGGTTATAACATAAAACAAACAAAAATATGTGAGGGAGATCATATGCAGCCTACAAACCGTAAAACACTTATTATTTGGCCCTTTGTGAAAAAGTCTGCTGACACTGTCTAGGACAGTATTTATTACACTCCACTCAGTAATTTCAGATAATTTGTCTCAATGTCTCAATAAAATGTCTCAATGGGTTCAGAGTGAATCACCAAAATCTATAGTAATGAAGAATAGAGCGCCTTTGTACAGTATCTGCAGTTTTCATGCTTACCACTTAGTTCAAATTCCCACTCCATCCTGTCTTAGAATGCTAGCACACTCTGGGAGCTCGAATACCACACGAGGGCCGCCTGAACAACCCCAGTTACAACTCTAGTGCACAGAAAGTGGTGGGACAGCAGGGGCATCGGAAACCTTTTTCTCTCACGGGAACTCAGACCAACTGATAAGTTAAGCAAGCCGTACCACTTTCTCATATTGCACTTCCCCATATTTCACTTGGGCATAAGAAAATTCTCCCTAAAGTCTGCCCCAGGTAAGATAAATATACCTAAGAATCTCTAATGTGTTTAACCTTTCTTTCTTATAGAAAGTTCTCGCAAATTAGCCAACAGAAAAACTTAGTAACTCACTCCAGAGCAGGTCTCAGAACTCTGACTTTTAATGCTTCTAATATTCGATTTAACTCCACAAATGGTTCCTTCTGACTTGGGTCTACAGAAAGACCAGATTCCTGAAAAAGCAGAAAGAACTTTTGTTAGCATTAAGTAACCAAAATAAAAGCACAGTGGTAAAAATGTACTCTCGACTAGAAAATATGGGGCAAGCCATCAAAGACAATTTATTTCTAACATACATTTCTGGGGCGGAGACTGATGATTGCCCACTCCATCCCCACTACTGTACTAGAAACCCTAAATCTTAGCTGGGTACATAACCATGGAATAAAGCTGAATAATGCTTTCAAGATGTAAATCTTGGCCAATGACATATGAACACGCACACTCTGTCTCTCCCAGAAACACCAGAGGTACAAGGAGGGTATATCTCTAAGAGCTGCGTGGAACAGAGCTATCACATATGCTGTGGGCCTCTAACTACCTTCTACTTCTGTGCATGAAAAGTAAACATATTTGTCTAAGCCACTGTTATCCGGGTCTTTGCTACTGATTTACTATAAAAAAACACATGGACACACACAAAATTCCTACAGGTTATAAAGAAAGACTTGAGGTATAACATATTTAAATAGTTTAAAACAGAACAGTTTGGAGACATGAATGCCAGATCCTTCATGAAGAACCCGTATGGCCTTGGGCAAGTTACTTATTTCTCCAGACCTCACATTTCTCATGAGTTGATCAGGAATAATTTCTACTTGATGGGGTTGTAGTGAGGAATAAAAGTAGGGCTTTGCTTGAGGTAAATACTAATACACAGCAGCTGCTATTAGGACAAGATATTGGTGAACTGTTTTGGGATTCCTATGCTTGTCACTAGTAGAAATGAAGCACTGCTCACCTGATGTAAATTTTAGTCTGAAATTCATTTGACAAATTTCTTTAAACTGGGCTAGATCAGAAGAACAAACATTAATGTTTTTTGTTCCTTTCTTATCTCTGCTATATGAACTTTCCCTCTCAAAAGAGGGAAGTCATATCACTTTTGAGCCCTTTAATTCATGACCAGCTTACTGGACCAGGAACAAAGAAAGAACACTTCAGGTAACTTTAGAACCACAATTTTCACCACTTAAGAAAAAAACAAAAATAAAATGATTTCCTAGTAATTAAATAATTACCCTAGTAATTCCTAATAATTAAAATATCATAAATCTATCTGGGGCTGAAGATGTAGCTCAGCAGCACAGTGCCTGCCTGGCAAGCGCAAGGCCCTGAGTTCAATTTCCAGTACAAAAAATAAAATCTACCTTCTATCTGTAGAAGACTCACTCTGCTCTGTAAATAATCCAAACAACCTTCTTTCTTTTGTTTATTGGTGGTGTCATTCTGTTTTTGCTTTTTGCAGTACTGGGGATCAAAGCCAGGCCTGGTGCATGCTGAGCAAGCCCTCTCTCACTGAGCTACGTCCCCAGGCCATTTCTTTTCCACATCTTCCCACATGGCACCATGTTACCTGGCAGAGCTCCTCGGCTACATCCAGCATTCCTTGCCGAAAGAAGTGCTCCACCATCACCTCATTGAGAAGCCGCTGGCTGTCTGCCTGCCAGCAGCCATCTATTCCCACACTACTGATGTCAGAATCAAAATTCTGAAAAAGAAAAAGGAATCATGAACAGATGATTTTTTTCATCCCACCTAGTAGTAATGGAAAGAATGGTCTCCGTTTCACTGAGATCTTCTCAGTAAGTACCCAATTCCAATTTATCAAAACTATCACAAGAAGGAATTCTTCCCACTGCTCCTTTGTGAACTACATATGGACTAGTGCTCAAAGAATAAAAAGCTGAGTATTGGGGCGAGGATGTAGCTCAGTGGTACCACGCCCACCTGGCAAGCACAAGGTCCTAAGTTCAATTCCCGGTACCCCCCGCCTCAAAAAAAGGTGAGTATTTAGACAAGATCGGGTACATTTAGAGTGGTTATGGCTGCAGACTTTACAGAGTACTTAGGAAAAATATACAGGTCTAATGGTAACTTCTGTGAAAATGACATCAGGCAAGTAAACTAATTTCTAGGCATCATACTACAGCAATATTTTCAGAATTACGCAGTAATGATCTACCTGTAAAAGCATGCTCAGTATACCACTGTCTGTGATGGGGAGAAGGGGAGAGAAACCACATATGCCCATCAACATAAGACTGCTAAACATCCATGGTGTATCCCAACAACTGTGGTACAAAGGTCAGGCCAGGGTTGAGGGAGAGGGGTTGGCCAGGTGGTGAAAAAACACTTTATGTACTCCTGAGCTATGCACCATGGGTCTGACTCTCAACAGCATACGACAGACTGGGAGACTGAACAGAACCAGGGTAGAGTGCTATAGTGTGGTACACACAAGATGAAAATGATACTGAAATGACATTCTAGAGAAGACTGGTCAATGCTTGTGGTCTGAATCCAATCAGGTCGACTGCCTGCTAAAACAGAAAATCAACATTCTGCATAGAATTCAAACAAATGAAGAGCAACAAAGCATAATACTCAAGATGTTGAAGGTATAAAGAAAAATTACTTGGCATACAAAGAACCAAGACAATCTCAGCTCATACAGGAAAAGATCATCAACAGACACTAACACCAAAATGACACAGATGTTGGAATCATTAAAAGACTTCAGAGTGATTATCACAAAAATACCCCAAGAATAAGGGCAAACACACACTCTGGAAATAAGCCATAAAGGCTTATTAGCCAAGATTTAGAAGATTCAGTGACCAAAATAAAAAATTTCTTCGGATGGGCTCAGAAAAGGAGAATGAAAGTGGCAGGGCACAAAGTCAGTGAAGATCCATCTAAACAACAGAAGAAGGCTTTAATGAACAGAGACTCAACTACCTGCAGGAAAACAAAGGATCTAACATTGACATCGTCAAAAAAGAAAATGAGAAAGAAAGCGGCTTAGCTGAAATATCTGAATAATATCTTCCAAGTTTTCCAGTGATAAAAACCTACAGATTCAAGAACCCCAGTGTACTCCAAAAAGAAAAACACCTACCCAAACACTTCACAAATTGCTGAAAACTAAAAACAAAAAAAACTTGGAAGCAGCAGATAAAGTGGTTCCAATGACTGCAGATGCCTCAAAAGAAACCACAGGGTCCACAAAGTGGTACAAGATTTTTCAAGTTACAAAAAAGAACGTTATTCTCGGAATTCTATACCCAGTGCAAATATCCTTTGGGGACGAAAAGAAAATAGTGACAATCCTAGATGAAGGAAAACAAAACATTCTCAGATGAATGTGTTACTGGCAGATTTACTCTAAAACAATTCTAAAGTCAGTTTTTCAGACAACAAAGAAGGAAATCCAAAGCATCAAGAGCACAGGAGGTGCAAATCCACATCAGGATCTAAAAGTCTTTGCCTAGTTTGCTTCTGCCCCCTTATTTTTCATAGGCACTGCCCCTAATAATCTCTAGCACTTAAAAGCATAGAGTCAACTAGACAAAATCATTCTGATGTAACTGAAATGACAATCCTAGTCAACTACCACCCAAATAGTCGAATCAATAAAGAATTCTTTTATTGTACATATGAGAACAGATAGGAAGTAACCTTCAACAGCCACTGAAAACAACCAACTATTCACAATCACAACAAAGGAAAATGTTCCTCTCTAAAATTAAGCACAATTTTCTATTCCATAAAGAGCTATCTACCACCCCTTTTAGACATTCAATCAGTAGCCTAAATACACAAGATTTGGAATCATTCAGAGAAAAGAAAAAAGTTTTTGAAAATCCTGTATTTTTTTTAAACCATAGATTTTCTGTGCTGGCAATTGAACCAGGGGCCTTGAACATACTAAACAGATGGTTCATTAACACTGAAGAACCACAATCACTTGTATAAGGTTCTCAAGTTTCATTTCTGCTTATCAGATTCTGCCTGCTGAGACGTAGTTTTATAACAGTTCACTGATACTTCTAAGCAAATTATTTCTCTTTGCCTGTGAGAGCTAGAATGGAGTGGTCTATTTTGTTCTTCTTCTGGACTAGAGCAGAGGCCCAGAAGATAGATATTATGCTCTCTCATTTTATTTCCCATAAGGCCATCCAAATGAATAAAAGGATGGGTGTATGAGGATGGCAGAATTCATTACAACTCAAGAATCTGCCTATTATTTCTGTGATGTCTAAGTGCTTATTATACCCTAGAACCACTGAGGCTAATTAAGACAAGTTCTTCATTGATCTGTTAACTTCATTCTTCCCAAACACAATCTCCAGGTTTCTACTTATCCATTTAAAGGTTATTCTCCAATCCCATCAACTCCCAACAAATTTATCAGGTACCTATTCCCTAGGAAAATATGAAACAAACTTGGAACATATATTTCTGAAGACAATTTTACTTGGCATTATACATCAAGTCAGAACTTAATAAGCCACCACCAGACAGTATCTGCTCAGATCAAACAAAAAAATCCCTTGAATAACTCTCTTAATATACACAGCAAGTTAGCCAGAAGTGATGGCGTACACCTGTAATCCCAGCACTCTGGAAGACTGAGGTAAGAGGATCACAAATTCAAGCCGAGCTCGGGTAATTTAGCTACTTAGCCAAATCACATCTTAAAATCCAAACTAAAAAGGGCTGGAGATGTAGCTCAGTGTGAAGGCCCCGGGTTTAATCTCCTGTACTGCCACACACACACACACACACAAAGTAAATCATCTAGAAAACTTTAAAGAGTCTAACATTTAAACACTATCCTTTGTAGCCTTGTTATAAAGTTTACATCACTGTCCTTCACAAACCTTTATTTCCTTAAAGCTTACTTGGGTCTTCACTACATGGGTGAGAAAAATCAAATACCCCCTACACTCAGAATATCTCTAACTATAGTCACACCCTAAGATTTATTTGCTACCCTTGGGAATCAAATAAGGGTGCGTGAGCAATGTATTATTCTTCTGAGTTTCTTTCTACCACTCTGACTTTCCAGTTTAGACCACTGAGGTGAACAGGAAAACTTCTTTCATAATTTTTATTCTGGTTCCACATAGTAAAGAAGCTTAGATAATAACAAGAGGCTGGGGGAGTAGGATGCCTTTGTTCTGAATGCAGGTCCTTACACACTGTTGCATCAGATTGGTTCCAGCTGCTGTTGCTAGGTGACCAAGCTCACTTGCATGGCTGCCCAGAAATCAGCTGCACTGCAAACCAGCCAGGAGGTGGCTGAAAAAGAGAAACACCCAACTATTATTAGAATCTCTGCTTTACTGTAATTTTTCCTTTCATACTTCTTTTTTTTTTTGAGACAGGGTCTCACTATGCAGTAAAGGCTGGCCTTGAACTCTCAGCAATCCTCCTGCCTCAACTCCTCTGAATGCTGGGATTACAGGTGTGTGCCACCACACCTGACTTTTCCTTTCATACTTTTAAAAGAAAGAAAAACCTGGCACAATGTTCTTAAATGAGAAGGAAGGATTCAAATGAACCAAAAGCTTAAAAAAATACATTCAAGGATGTGTCTATCTGAAAAGGGTGCTATGGCTTGGAAAGAGAAATCCAGGATACATTAAGTCTGGAGGCTGAAACTAAAAGGAAATAAGTTACAGGGCACCTTACATCTGTGGCCAAACTATGAACATGCTTACAAATCAGTCACACTTTAAGGACATGCTTTCACTATCAAAAAATCTATCTTTTTTTCCTCACATATATTTTATAAATGTATAATTATTGAGCAGTTAGCAGTGACATGTAATTTGTACATTTCTTAAGTACAAATTCTCTGAATAGTGTTAATAATATTTTTTCAAACTTTCCCAACTGCTTTGAAGAAAAATTTGGGCACAAATTTAACAATATACTATTGCTACAACTACTGGGAATTAGTTTTCCTTCTCAGCATCCAGTTAATGTGGCTAACAATGAGAGACAGGCTGTTAAGGACACTCAACAGAGTAAGAAGACCTGGGTTTTAGCTCTCCTCAGACTTGGAAAAGACAGCTACTTTGCATTCAACCCACAAAAGATTAATACTCAGATGAGCTTGTAAACAAACACAAGCTCCTATCAGTAAGAAAGACAAACACCCTAACAGGAAAAAAGAAAAAAAGATAAAATTCATGAGCCTCATAAAAGGGGACAACCTAAGAGTCAAACAAACATGATATGTTCAAGCTCAAAGATCACCAAAGAAAAACAAAACTAGTACAACTAGATACTAATCCACACCCATCTGATTTTAAAAGATTTTAAAATCTGATAATACCACACATAGGTGAGTAATGAGGAAGCAGGAACTGTTCTACATGTTTGGTAAATTACAGTCAGTATACAGGTTTGGCTGTAAATTGGTATCGACTCTTTAGGGAAAACTTTGGCAATGCCTAGTATAGCTGACGATGAGATGACGTACCTGGCACATGATGAAATAATCTATACTTAGCCATTTATCAGACAGCAGTGTTTTGCAAACTACAGGTGGAGAAATAAACCTAGCAGTATGGAGCAATCCCTTGGGAGGGCCAATCCCTTGGTTTTTTGAGACGGGGTCTCACTATATAGTTCAGGCTGGCCTCAAACTTGAACTCACCCTCCCAAGTGCTGAGACTGCAGGTGTGTGCCACCACGCCCAGCGTAATCACATTTTGAAGATGCACCTTTAGATGGCCACACCTTTTTAGACACTGATATTCTCCTCATCCCTCTACTTTGTTCTCAAAGAGAAGAGACAGGAAGATTCACATCAATCTAACCTTATTTCCTAAACCAAGGGGAATAATGTGCCAAACCACTCTGCTGATTTTTATGAGCCTCAAATGCTGGAGAATCTCACCATCTGCCACACTTCTGCATCCCTGTTCCTCACTGCTGTTTGACATAACCTTTCAGCTCTGGTCAATCTGCTCCCCTTTGCCTCCTTATCAGAACAGATCAGAGAAATGTTTATTTGTGTGACTATTAACACCGGCCCCCCATACAGTTCTCTCACTATCCTAGAGGCAAAGGAGAAAAATTCACACACACAACAAGTACCCTCAGGGCACTAAGGACTATTTCTCTTAAGGAACCCCAGTTGAGAAAGGTTGCTCATCTTAAAATCTGGATTTATCTCGGTTTTTCCATTTGCTCTCTAGTTCTGTGACCTCAGGCAGGTCATTTCACCTTAGTTTTCACATCTATATCCAGGAACAGTAATTCAACCTTACAATTGTGCTGATGCAGATTAAGTTAAATAATGTTTCTAAACAGTATCCACCCAACAGTAAATCTTTCAATATACAGTTCTGTATCCAAACACCAAGCTTTGCCACCTAATCTTCTGATTCTACAATTAGAAGTATTATTAGAATCATTACAGACTATAAATAATACAGAGTGCATTAATGGAGGTATTAAATAACACGGCTGGGCATGATAACACATGCCCATGACCCCGGCCTTCAAGAGGCTGAGGCAGGAGGACTGTCCTGAGTTTAGAGGCCAGCCTGGGCTACATAGTGAGTTCAAGGCCAGCCTGGACTACATAGCAAGACCCCACCTCAAAAAATAAATAAATAAATAAATAAATATTAATTTAAAATCATTTAAATGCATGCAGGGTGGCACAAGGGTATAATCTCAGCACTTTGGGGACAGGGGGATCGCTGTGAATTTGAGGCCAGCCTGGGCTCCATAGCAAGACCCTGTCACAAAAACAAAAAAACAAAAACATTCTAACTATAATTGCAGACGGGATTACTCCACGCAGCTTAATAAGTAGGCCTCTCTCTCTCTCAGGCTAACTCAACCTGGATGCTACACTAAGCACAATATTCCATCTTCATGCTTAGACAAAAGTGGACCTTCCAGGTCCAGTGGGATTCTCTGACTCTGCATCCTGGGATCAGATTTGACTGCAAAGCTCCAGGCTTTCCTGTGGCCTGAACTATAATTCAACAAATAATCATCATCAACTAAATCACAAAGCTTCATTCAGCTTGGACCAGGAGTAGTAAGAAAAACCCAAGCACACACACTGGAGCCAGAGATACCAGGCAACAGATGGTACAGAAAGCTAAACTCCACCGTCTCTGTTCGGAGGGTGATCTTCAGACTGACAGGCAGAGCACTAATGTGTCACACAGGTGCTGGCGTCCACCATGAATGAACAGAGAACTCCTAGCTGTTGGTGTGCTTCCCAATGCTTGAGTATGCAGAATTCCTTTTTGCACCCCTCCTCCTGGCACCTGGGCTTTGATTCCCACCTCGGACCAGATTCTTTCCAGGGCTACTGATCACTCCCAGGCTCACACATTCCCAGTTCCTCCTTAAGGGCTCTAATGAGAAAGAGCAGGGAAGGACTAGTCCCAGCCAAAGCAGCCTGTGGCCAACACGGTGGGGCAAGCCTATCCTCCAATCAAGCACTGCGGCCCAAGCAAGCAGGGCTCAGGGAATATGGCAGCTCCTAGTCAAACCATGTAATCTTAAAAGCAAATTCTTCCACTTTGACCATGAAGATACAGTATTTTATTATATGCTTATAACAGTTTAGGCACTCTCTCCACATTTTCTTGAATTACTCTCTAGTTACTGGGAAGGAGGGGAGATAGTTTAAAATATTTTATTCTCAGGCAACACATTCCTGGCTTTTTACCACTATTTTCTTTTTATAACTTTGTCAGCTACATATTCCTTTTCACTAATTATAATCCTTGCACCTACCCTATATCAAAGTATATCTATATTTCAGAACTCAGTGTCTTTTTCTTCTTAATCAGAGTGAATTATCTAGGCTTTTTTATTTCCTCTTTTCCTTCATTAACACTAACATTCCTCTACCACAGTACATAAGGACTTACTCATATACAACAGAATTGTAGAGGTAGCAGGTGGGGATAGAGGTGCACACCTGTAATCTCAGCATTCTGGGAGCTGAGGCAGGAGGATCACAGGTCTGAGCTCAGCCTGGCAACTCAGTAAGACCCTGTCTCCAAAAACTACGTAAATTTAAAAAAGGGCCTGGGATGTAGCTGAGTGCAAAAGCCCAGGGTTCAATCCCCATCACTCAGAAAAAAATTTGTTTTTCTTTAGAAGCACCATATATCTAACATCACATACTCTATTGATATTTCTGTACAAGACCTTATTTTCTTTCCCCTGTTCACTTTTTCTCCTCCTATATCCAGTCATACCAACATACAGGCAGTTCCTGACTCCTCACTCTGAATATCTCAAAATATTTAACGTTTCACTTTGTATACCCTGACTCTGCTCATTCTCTAATGCAGTCAGCACTTTGCTTTGTCAGTGTGGCTGCTCCATCTAGTGGCAGATCAGTTTAGAGATGAAGTCACTGTTAGCCTTCATCTCCCTCCCTCAATATTATCAGCCCCGCCATGGTCTCACTAACTTTCTAATACAGGAGTGTTTAAGAACAGACTCCTCAGTGAAGACAATTTCCAAACCTTGATCCACCACTTCCAAGTCATATACCTGAGACAGGTAACCCCACTTAAGATCTTTGAGCCTTAAGTTTCCTCCTATGTCTAATGGGAATAATGTACATGCATCAGGGGATAAAAATGCTGTAAAGCATTCAGTCCAGTATTTGGAACATGACCCTTCTTCTCTCTATCCCTAGTCTTTATTTTCATCCCATTTAATGAAATCAAACTAATCCTCAAATACTTTCCCCATTTACTCTGTTTCCCTCTAGTCTCACTGGATCAAATCCACACCCCACAGGCCTTCTACCATTTATCTTCCCTCAACCTGATCCTTCCCTGCTCCAAGGAGCAGCCACCTGATTAAAGTCAATGGTGAAGTCTTTAATATAGGTCAAGCAGGATTCCTAGCCCCTCCCCTAGCCCCACAAAACACCATGATATGCTCTGCTCTAAATCGTACCCATCCTTTCAGCCATATTTAAGATACGAACTCAACAAACCTTAGATAAGTAAGAGCACAGTTCTCTTTCCTTTACAATCCCATACAAACTTACTCTGTTATCTCAGAATCTTTCCAGTTACTTTATTTGAACATAAAGCACTTTTACATGAGCAAACTAGTCACGAAATCTTTAAGGTCATGTATTTAGCTTCTAACTACATCACAGTAGATTTGAGACACTTAAAATCTTAGTAGTATTTACTTAAACACATACACACACCTGCAAAGTCTAAAGAAGAGTAATTTTTAAGGATTTTCTTAAGAAACTGAAGTCAAACAACCAAGTAAAATATTGAACAAATGCCCAAAGAGAACAGAACTCTAGAATTTCTATAAGTAGGGGAGGAAATTAAGAACACCATAGTACTGTTTGGAAAAAACAAAACAAACAAAAATATGTCACAGAATCTCTTTTTTAAAAAATCTTTTATTGGTACATTTTAGGTATACAATACGTTTACATTTATCATTGGGTGCTTGTACCTGAACATGATGTGTCTTAGTTCTTATTTTTCCCCCATTACCTGTTCGCCCTTCCCTATTTACATAGATTTTGTTTCCATTTTTTTTTCTTTTCTCATAGTTTTTACTTTCCCTTCTTCCCTTTCCCTTTGCCCTCCCACCACCACTACACCTTTGGACCTTTTCCTATTTCAAATTATCATAAATAGGACACACATGTGTAAATACCGAACAGTTTCTCTGGTGTGAGAAACTGAAAGTGTAAATAAGGATTAAAAAAGATTAAAATGAATAACTGATAATTTGAGATAGGAAAAGGTCTCTCTTTCTTTTTTTGAGACAGGGTCTCACTAAGTAGTCCAGGTTGCTCTCAAAATCTGTGATCCTCCTGGTTCAGCCTGCCAGAGTGCTGGGATTACAGGTGTGCACCACCACGCCCAGCTACTTGTCAAAGAATCTTAAGGGCTGATATTCTTTATTTAAAATAGAGATTAGACTATGGGCATCGTAAAATAGTTAACACATAAATGTGTTTCCATCGGCTTGAACCACCAATGACTATCCCATGCATGTCTGTACCACATGTATCAATAGTGGTACAAGCCACCCAATGGGACAGTCATGCATGTAGCAATGGTGGTTTAAGTAGCCCAGTAGCGAGACATACAAATTACAGGCCCATCATGAATGTATTAAAGCTGAAATCTTCTATAACTCTTTATGGTCATAATAATTAAAAAGCCACCCAGGTGTAGTGGCGTATGCCTGTTATCTCAGCACTCAGGAAGCTGAGGCAGGAGGATCACTGTGAGTTTGAGGTGAACCTGGGCTACACAGTGAGTTCAAGATCAGCCTGAACAGCATGGTCAGACTGTCTCAAAAAGTAAATAAATAAATAAATAAATAAATAAATATAAAGTGTCTTAGCTAATACAAACTTTTCTGCTCACCATTTTCAGAAAAATAAGAGAATTTTAATACACAAGAAATCTTAAAACATTAAAGAAAAAATCCATTTAGTATGCCAAAAATATACTGATTTTTCTCTCTCAAAATCAACCTGCTCATTAAAACACCCTAAGTATAATGAAATGGACCCTACAAATAACAGGCTTTTGGAGTAAGACTTTAACCTCAGCTACACCACTTTACTGTGTCTGTGAACTTCAGCTCCCTAAATAATTTCAATGTTCTTATCTATAGGATAGGGATAAAAATTCCCATTCCCTCAAGAGTTTTCTGAGAAAGGAGGTGATGATAAACATAAAGATGATTTACTAACTGGAATGTCCTATGTTGTATTCACACATATGTGTTTGTATACACCTAATGTATACATATAATGACTACTCGAGTGATCCTTTTGTTGTGGGGTAGGAGCTGAGACAGATCTCGCTATGTAGTCCAGGCCGACCTAGAACTCATGGTATCCTCCTGCCTCATAACCAGAATGCTGTGATTACAGTGTGTGCCACCACGCCCAGCTATCAACTGGTCCTTTCTTAATCTTCCTTTGCCCTCTGGAAGGGCCACATTTTTTTCCTCATATGCTGTTCCAAGTCCCTACTCTTTTAATCTGCACAAATACTCATAGCTCATACTCATAGCAGGGTTTAACATCTAAATTTCACTTTAGACTGGTTAGTGTCAATATACTTTGAAAAACAAACACTGCTTATAAAAGAGTGACTGGCTTCTCTGACCGTCACCCTGCAAGGACAGAAGCGTGTGTCCATCAAATGGCACTCACAAGCTGCTAGACAGCATTCCAGTCTATTACAAAGGTCTCTGCTGTGGTACCTACAAACCTTGGGCCACAACGGCTTCAGTCTGATCCTATTTGATCAACACCAATTCATGAGTCCACCCAGCTTTACAACAAGCTGCCCAGAGCTTACACAATTTACCAGGTTCAAGTTAAGAGTGGAGGACTTAAATCAATGGACTCTAATAATGTGACAAGAGCCCACACAGAATCCCTCACGTACAAGAGAAGCCTGTTTACAATGTCTACATAGCTTCTAGGCATTGCTTCCTCTTCAGCTAAAGAAAGTAGATGCCCCAAGCATGGGGAGAGAGTGTACTAAAAGATGTCAGTGAACTGGGCTAAAAGATCCAGGCTTTCCCCTGTGGCTGTGGACTACAATCCAACACATACTTATCAGTATCAGCTAAATAACATAGTTTCATATGATGGATGAGAAGAATCCAGGTCACCTAGAATCTTAAGAGTAAGAATAAATTTTAAAATATAATTAGAAACATTCACCTCAAATAGCCCATTCCCTCAAAAAGTCAGAATATAGATTATTCACTATAAATGTATTCTCTTGATATATCCAAAGACACAGTTCCACTTTTGGCATCAAATACATCTAAATGCTTTGCCTCAAAGATTAGTCAAGATATCTGATGACCTGTAGGAATATCTGTAAAGACCTGCTAGGTCTGAAGACCTGCTCAGCAAATCACCAATGGGGAGGACAAGAGGAAAGGAGGGTTTTGACAATAATTATGACAAGACAACAAACATCAACTAGGAAATAGGAGGAAATGGTCACACTCTACTAGTGACAAAATGGACAGGTAGTGAATTACTCACCCAGCTATTCCTAATCCAGCTGGCCCACAGCCCACATTTGAGGTTCGGTTATTGATAGCATCCCCACTTAGGCAAAGAATCAGGGTTCTTTCTCCTGATATATTCTCTGATTGGCTACCTTGGAAGCACTGTCTTCTCACTGTCGTAGCATTCTCCGGTTCCCTGTCCAGAGGATGCCCCTCTGCCATAATCCCAAGCAGCCAGCCTGGTAGCTAAGTAGATGTCCCCAGGAACCTACTGTGAGCTATCAGAATCATTAGATGCCTTGATCATAGTCCAAAAGCTTCTTAAATACTACCAGTCGTTACTATTCTAGAGAACTGAGGGTTCCTTACCCACTGGTGATTTAAGACCATCTCTAAAGTGCCCCACCACTATTCCCACGGTCCTGAAACTGTTTCATATCAACACCCCCTTCAGGGACTACTAACTGAAGGCTTCCAATGCCACAGTCCCGAATTGGTCTCATCCCTAACTTACTTCCAAAGCTGTGTTCACTGCCTTGGAGCTACCAAACAGGCTTCACAACCTCAAAGGTGTTTCTGAGAATACTCACTGCCTTCCCAGCTTTGCTAGTGATAGCCACCATGGGCCCAATATTGAGGGTAGAACCCTGCTGCTGTCGACCACACTCTCTGACCTCTTTTTCTGTGCCAAAGCCTTCATGCCACTATGGAAGTAATGACAGCTCATTGAAATACCACTAACACTTCTGTAAGCCATGGCCAAACAAGTCCCAGAGCCCCTGCCGCTACGTTCCTATTGTAACACACCTACCAGTAAACAGGATCTCCTTAGAAGCAGTTCTGACTTAGCCTCGAGCCCAGCCTTCTAATACTATAGTACTGCTCACTAAGATAACTCCTAACAGCTAGGCCAACCCATGCATTAGACTCACTCTTATGATTGAAGGAGCTTCTGTTATCTCTTACAGCCATCACTGTTGCACACATAGACGAGGCAACTCAGGACTATGCATTTAGAAATGCCTTTGCTACAAAGAGCTCTCCTCAGACATTCGTTCTGCCTTCCCAGACGTTTACTCTGGGTGAAAAGAAATGCCCATGACCAGTCACAACCTCACCAAAGGCTCAAGGAAGTCAGTGTTACCAGAGAGCAACCCTGGACTAAGCCGCTTAGATCCCATGAGGACAATGAACTTCAAAGGCAAAACTGGCCCAGTGGTAAAAATGACAACTGCTTAGGAGCCAACCACTATGTCAAAAATTCCTTACTCACACAGTATCACACAAAATAACTGAACAAAAGGAACTGCTTTGCTGGCTACCAACTCACTCACACAGAAGGCAGTGCTGAAGAAAAGCAACTAGTGTACCCACAGCAGATAAGACTTAGGATGAGGCAAGAGAGCTGGACAGACGCAACGGTGTTGTTCTAATCATCCCTTAACAGAGACAGCGCAGCCAGGAGTTACTTAGGAAGTAAGAAAAGTTACTCCTAGAAACAAACTCCCACATACTGGTTAAAATTTCTCTATAAATATATTCATCAGGACTCTACTCATAAGCAAAGGGATATGGAACAAAGTTATGTAAGGTGAGGGTTTTTGGTCTTGTTTCTTGTTTTTTAAATAATAGCAACAGAGAACTTTAATAAAAGTAACACAGGAAAATTAGAGCTGTAAAAGTTTTCAAAAGAGGACTAGCAGAAAATAATCTGAAACAGTTAATGTTATTAAAGTACTGCCAGGCGGAGGAGGATGCTAAAAAACACAAATTGCTTCCTTCAATACTATACCTTATCAATGGCTTTTCCAACCCGAGAAACACTGCTGTGGATGTCTTTGTGGTCTGATGCCAATTTTTGAACGGTATCCTTTATTCTTTTACAGCACTGTGTCAAAACAAGTGAAAGTGTCCCTGATAATTCAGCATCTTGGCCTATTAAAAACAAAGAAAGGATTGGTTACTTACTAAAGATGGCCAGTTTCTCTGGAACATGAAAGATGGAAGAAAGTGGAAAAAAAAAATCCAGTATCTCTTTGAAGCAGACGGTCACATTTATAGATGTTATTTTTGCAAGTGAATCCTAAGAAAAGTATCTTAATTTATTTTTGAAAATAAAACTTTGGCATGAAATAAACTTCTTTGTAATTTAAAAACCAGCATAAACTGTGAACACTGTGAATTATTTCCCAGAAACTTACTAATCAATTTAGTTAAATGTTTAAGTCTCAAAACATTTTGGTTGTTACCAAATTATCTGAAAGAGATGATTGAGTCTACATACTTTACATTCCATATAAATAATAACAGAGGAAACACCAAGCAGACTTCTTTGGATACTATGATATACAGAAAAGCATTAACACAGCAGGCCTGACACTGCAATCCTTAGAAAGTTCTGCAGGCCAAGCTGGCCACTGGTGGCCTCTGAACTTGGAGTTCAGGAGGTTCTCACCCTTCACTCTTAACTGATAAGAACAGCTCACTGTAGCCAGGTGTCACCAGGGCATGCCTATAATCCCAACACTCTCAACAGGAGGATCACAAGTTCATGTCCAAAGACCCCACGTTCCATCCCCAGTTATCTTCCTCCACAAAAAAAAAAAAAAAAAACTAGCTTACTATACCTGAATTGTTGTACAATGTGGCTCCTGGTGAACACTTGCTTTGAGGAATCTAAAACTCTGGTCTAGGCAAAGGGTACCTGCATGTCCAGCCCTCAATAAAAACCTTGGCAATGAGCTTCTACTTGTCACAACTTGTTGCTGGAGGAATTAAATAAGTCCTATGTACTCCACTGGAAGAGAAACCTTGGAACCTTTCTCCTGGTTTCCTCTGGACTTTGCCCTGTGACCCTTTTCTTTTTTTATCATTTTGCTATAATAAATCTTCTGACAATATGCTGAGCTGTTAAGATCCTCTTGATGACTTGCTAGGACCCACGGGTGATCTGGGGACCCCTGACTCATGATAAATTCACTGAAGGTTACTACTGTTATATCCGCTTTCCCTCTGCTATCTTCTTCCACATGGTTCATCTAGCAGGGAAAAAAAAAAGAGAGAGAGAGAGAGAGACAGAACAGAGAGAGGGAACAAATCCAGTTCCAGTATTTGCCCATTATCTGTACCTACTTATCCCTACCAGGAAGCAAGAAGCTGGATTATGAAATCCCACTCAATGTTCATAGCAATGGTTCTTTAACTTGAATTTACATCTGAGTCACCAGCAGGCCTGGTTAAAGTAGTTGGTAATTGGACTCTCATCCTCAAAGTTTCCAATTCAATTGGTGGGGACCCCAGAGTTCTCATTTAACAAATATGTACTATGTGACAGGGATAGCAGCAAAACAGAAGAACCAAAAATTCCTGCCTTCTGGGATTTTTGCAGTGAAACAATTACTAAAAATCTCTTACTTCTAATGACAGCCATAATACAACAAATAAACAAATTACACAGTACAGTGGACCCTTGAGTTTCAACTGGTCACGACCAACTTGGGTCGTGACCAGAATTTTAACTTGATATAACCAACTTGGGTCACTACCAGAATTTTAGTTTAAACTTACGAACAAAGTATTGAGTTATGAACCGTATGCCGGCCGCTTGTGCTTCCAGATGATCTCACGTATAGATTTAACCTTTAATAGTTCTAGAAGGAACATTACAGCATCCTTTACTTCGTCGAGTTAATTGAGAAATCCTGGGCCAATGTCTCTCTAAGGACGCTGAGATCTGCCTGTGTACAGGAAAGAGATTTTGTGTAGAGGAAGGACCCTGAACCTTCAATTGACCAGCCTGAGTTACAACTGCCCTTGAGAATGAACTGAGTTCATAAGTCAAGCCTCCACTGTACGATAAAAGATGATGCATGCTACTGGGGGAGGGGGAGACAAAGTAAAAGAGGCTGGGGGCTGTGGGCTCAACCAATTACCAGAAACAGGCTGGATGGACACAGCAGACCTCACAGAGTAAAGGACTTGAGTGCAGACTCGAAAGCAGTGAAGGAATTAGCCATGGGGCTACCTTGGGGGAAAGCATTCCAGGAGCAGGGGACACAAACCCTACTGCTACACACCTAGACTATTCAAACAGTAAAGTGGCCAGCCGGAGTGTATAAAGTTTCTGGCAAAGGAAAACAGCAGGAGAGTAGGTCCAAGAGACAACAGGGGTTCTGGTTCTGTAGGGGGTTTTTGGTACTATAAAGACTGACTTTTATGGTGAGTGAAAGGGAGGCCTACTGCAATGTTCTGAGCACAGGAAGTGCACAAAGTGACATAATGTTTTAATACAGTCCCACCACTGTAGGAGGGCAAGTGTAGGAACAGGAGGTAAGGCAGGAGGAGGCTGTGGCGGCAATCTGGGGAGCTGGTGGCGCCTTGGCTTAGGACTTCCTGCCTGCATAGGAGGGAAGAGAGGGACTCTCATGTCTCCAATATTTGTAGCTTAATCCAACTATAAAAATTTTGAAATTGTCTCTCATTAAGATGAAAAAAAGCTGAGCGAGTCTGAGGGGCCGGGAAAGATAAAATCAATTTGGGGTTTGTTAAACGAGATGTTAAGTAGGCAGCCCAAGACAAATGTGGGTGGTCAGCTGAAGATCCAAGTCTGGGGCTCTAGAGCAACGTCAGTGCTAGAGGCCCAGATCTGAGTCACAAGTCTGTGAGACACATAGATAAATGATTCTTGAGGCCGAGACTAAAAGGAATGGCCAAGGGAGTCGATGCAGATGCAGAAGCAGCAAAAGGCTGAGTTGAAGTGGAAATGGAAAAGACAACTCACCAACTGGGTGTGGTGGCGCACACCTGTGATCCCAGCATTCAGGAGGTCCAGGCAGGAGGATGGCCTGGGCTACATTCTCAAAAAGCCAAAAGAAAGCACATCAAGGTGGCAGGAATAACTAACTGTGTTAAATGCACTGCTAAGTCAAGTGAGAAATGAACTGAAACCTAGCCATTGGACTAAAATGTGGAAATTGTCAGTGACCATAACAAGAATAGTTTCTCTAAAATTATCAAGAAAAGAAATCTTAAGAAGTTGGATGCGTGGGCACATGTGTGTATTCCCAACTACTCAGGAGGCTGAAGCAGACGAGGCTTGAAGACAGGAGTTTGAGACCTATCTGGGTAACAGCAAAATCCGATCTGAAATGAAAGAAATCCTAGAAGGTTGTGGGGACTATTACGAGGGAATACAGTAAATCTGGTCCAACAACCACTGGAAGAAGTAAAAAGATAAATTAAAAGAAGGTGGTATCTGTAAGGTATCCAATCCAACATGAGGTGGCTAAGAAACAAACTGTCCTTGGGCTGGGGATGTAGCTCAGTGGCACCACACCTGCCTGGCAAGTGCAAGGTCCGGAGTTCAATACCCGCAGTACCACAAAAAAACAAAGCAAACAAACAAAAAAACCCTGCCCTTGTCTCTAAATACAACTGCACAAAGTTTACTTCAGCTGATTCTAAGTTCCAATAGTATAATTTAGGCTAAGGGAAGATTTGGTATATTAAATTTGTCTAACAGGTGTTCCACATATCCAGGAACAAAAGACTGCTTCAGTAGCTGTATTAGGCATGTTCTCACTCTGTCTACACTAAGCAGAACCTAACCTCAATGGCCCCATCTCCCTTGGGAACCTCTCTGCCCACAGACTTACTTCCGGTTCTGAATTCCTGGTAACTTCTGTTCTCCCCACGACTCCTGTGACACTTACTTAATTACATACCATTTAACAGTTTCGTGTATATATGCAGTCATAAGTCTCAACTAAACACAAACCTTCAAGAGAAGACAAGGTTCTTAGAGCAAACGTTGTACTCCACAACCTTACACTAATAGTGCCTACAAACATTCAAGATACTTGATGGTAAAATAAAGGAGAAGCAACAATTAAAAAGAAAGCCATATTCAACAAATGATGCCAGCTGCACGAGATACCTACATGCAAAAGAACTGATCACAGGGCCAGGGATTTAGGTCAGTGGCATTGGTCCTCCCTCACAAGTACAAGGTCCTGAGTTGGATCCCGAGTACCAAAAAAAATAAAAATAAAAACAACTGATCACAAACAAAAAGGAACTCAAAAGGGAGTAAGGCCTAAAATAAGAGCTCAAACTACCAAATTCTTGTAAGAAAACAGGTATACCATGGGTCCTGGATTAGTTGATGGTTTCTTAAATATGACCTTACAAACCACCCCCAAAAGTAGTTAAGTTGGACTTCATCAAAATTAAAAACGTTGCCCAGGATTTAGCTCAGTGGTTCTGCCGCCTGCCTCTCAAGCTCAAGGTCCCAAGTTCAACCCCCTGTACCAAAAATAAAAAATAAATGTTTATTTTTCAAAAACACTATCAAAAAAATGAAAAGAATTCACAGAATGGGAGAAAATGTTTACAAATTATACATCCAGAATATATTCACAGGTGGGTGCACACACCTGTGATTCCAGCTACCCTGGAAACTGAGGCAAGAGGATTGTAAATTTGAGGGCAGACTGGACAACTTAAACTTAAGACCACATCTCAAAATAAAAAATAAAAAGCACTAGAGAGGAGTTAACACTACATTCCCTGGATTCAGTCACCAGTACAGACAAAAAAAAAAAAAAAAAAAAGGAATCCTTACCACTTGACAACATCAATAACATGACAACTCAATTTAAAACAAGAGGGCTGGGGATTTAGCTCAGTGGTTCCGCTGCCTGCCTGGTAAGCGCAAGGACCCAAGTTCAATCCCCGGTACCAAAAACAAACAAAACAAGAGTAAAGGAAGCCTGGCATAGTGGCACAGGCCTGTAACACCACCACTCAGGAAAGTGAGGTAAAAGGATCCAGGATTCAGGGCCAGCTGAGGCCATGGCACTGTAGCTAGACCCTGTCTCAAAATCAAACAAACTGGGATTTACTTAGCAACAGGCAAGGGCCCTGGGGTCAATCACTGGTAGCACCAAAAACAAACAAAAGGGCAAAGTATTTCAACATGCATTTTCCCAAATTAGATATACAAATAACCAATAAGCATAATATCATTCATCATTAAGGAAATGCAATCAAAACTACAATACTATTTCAAGCCCACTAAGATGGACAGTTACTGCATACCCTAGTAGCTCCACTCCTAGGTATGTAGGCAAGAGAAATGAAAACACATGAACGCATGGATGTTTGCAGCATTCATTATAGCCAAAAAGCTGAAATAACCCTAATGTCCAAATGACGAATGGGTAAACAAAGTGTGGAAAAGTATATGCATACAATAGATTGTTCATAAAAAGAAATACAGTGCCACAATGTGATATATCTTGAAAACACTAGGTGAACATAAGCCAAGACACAAAAAAGCCACATATTGTGTGATTCTTATAAGCAAATCCATAAAGACAGAAATTACCAGTTGGCAGGGGTAGAGGAAGGGTGGAATGGAGAGGGCGTGACCAGAAGTACAGGGTTTCTTTAGGGGTATGTTCTGGAACTAGATAATGGTTATGGGTGAAAAACTGAATATTGAAGAAATCACTGAACAGAACACTTAAAAAGGTAAATGAGCTGGGTGTGGTTGCACACCCCTGTAATCCCAGCACTCCAGGAGACTGAGACAAGAGGATCACAAGTTCAAGCCCAGCCTGGGCAATTTTGCAAGACCCTGACTCAAAATAAAAGGACTAGACAAAGGGTTAGAGCAGAAGCCACACTGGAGTACAGGGGGACATTTGGAATGTCCTGACTGGAAATCCTGGCAACATGTAGAGTTTGGTGCTGCTATTATCTCCTTTATCTCTTTACCATCTACAAAGTTCTATTCTTTTTGGTTTTATGAATGACAGATATTAGTGTATATGGTCAATTAACACTGAGTTCTCACTGTCTCCAAGGAAAACAATTCCTTCAGGGGACAGTCATCAGCTGCACAGACAGTTTAGTCAATGACATGCCACATATATGACGGCCTTCACTGTATAGCTAGGCACCCAAGAGGCTATGCCATCTAGGCTCCTGTAGGTATACCGTCATGTTTGGCCAACGAAATCGCCAAATGACATTTCTCAGAACACGCTCCTGCTGTTAAGCAATGTATGACTGCATCTAGAAGCCCACTAAGAGTATAATGCAATCATCTGAACGAGAACCCTGGGAAAGCCCTGTTCACAGGAAAGAATTCCAACTAACGCACTTTCAAATGGACTGTTTGGAAAGCAGCCAAAGGTAAAAACAGGTTTGAAAATTACTTAAATGACAGGACTGACTGAGACAAGACCAAACTTCTAGGTCCTGAGGGGAGAGTTCTACTGTTATTTTGATCTCTCTATAAAAATACAACCTGCTTTTAGGAGAACCTTTCTGTGAAAGAAACCTAATTAGATTCAGTTCTTATTACTGAGACAACCATCTTCACTGTAACTAAATCACATCCAGGTTGGCCAGTGTGGCGGTCAGCCATCACCCAGCACAAGTCCTATGTCCACTGTCTGTCAATGTCACAGACCCAGTGTGATGTGCAAGCATGGTAACTAATGCAGTTGTCACCACTGAAGGTCACAATTACATTATAAGGCCACTGTTATTTGCAAATTGATTAAGTGTAAGAATTAGCATGTTAAATCCAAGCAAAGAACCAACATATGTGGGTGGTTTAAATTAAAAATAACTTCCTTTTCATTTAATAGAATAGCATCTTTTATATTACAAACAGATTTAAAGTATGATATTTTCACAAATTTTAATAGTCTTGGTTTTCTCCAAAACCAGACATTCATGAAAACTACATTATAATTGAAAAAAGCTAGCTAAGACTTCAAGCTAGCCATTTCAGGATTTTTCTCCACTCACTTCACAGAAACCCTGGCATCTGATACATCAGTTTCACACTTTATTGTAGATAGTTATTTTTCTATCATTCCCATAAAATTAACTGAAGATAGGAAACATTACTATCTAAGCCCCAACACTTAGCACAGTAACTGGTACACACTAGGCATTCCATAATTATTTACTGAATGAATACAGAACAATAAATGATGTATTACACATTCTCAATTCCGAGCCCAGCATTGGAGCCTTCACCTGGTACCAGCCCCTCGGCCAGCAGCTTGCTGATCCCCCACTCTTGCAGAATGTTTAGTGTCTACTGCACAATAAGACTGTAGCCTACGATGTTCTGGATACCAAATAAATTAGAAATATTGTTCCTATTTGCCAATGAAATTACTAAGGAGAAAATCCCAAGGAATCTTTGTACGTATTCAAAAACACACCCCCCATTTTCAAATAAGATACAGTCACAAAATAACCCAGTCTCTCCTCCCCACTCCCATTGTAAATTTCTTCTTTTCCAAATAACACCCCACCTCCACACCCACGGATTTCATTGGCTTATGGTCTGACTCCTAACTTTTGAGTTACAGTTTCTTTGTAAAAGAAAGTTATCCCAAGATGCAGTGAAATACAGCTTAACTTTCATGTACAATGTAGTCCTATAAAAGTGCATCCTAAATTAGAATATAGGAAAGTAGAACAAACCTAAATGTTAAAGGGGTTCTGATACGGTTTTCAGAAAGCTACAAATTATAAAATTTCTAGTTATACTTTGCTTTTACAAACAACCTCCAATATAATTTTAGCATTTTGTAATGTTGTTTCTTTCCTTACTGACCATAAGACTCAAGACAACCACTCATCCAGCTATGTGACAAGACCCACTCAATACTTTAGCCCACCTAATTCACTTAAATGTCATTAAGATTGACAACCAGGGGCTGGGGACTTAGCTCAGTGGTTCCGCCACCTGCCCTGCAAGCACAAGGTCCCAAGTTCGATCCCCAGTGCCAAAAAAAAAGATTGACAACCAGGTTTCTCGAAAATCCCTACACAGTAACTACACTTTTGATTTTCTGTGTGCCTCTTATTTTTATGATATGGGGGGGTGGAGGTGGGCCTCAAACAACTGCACAAACAGAATTTAAGAAAAATAGCATTGTTAAAACCAAACAGTTGGCTAGAGGGCAGGTAAGACAGTATAGCCTGAAATGTCTGCTAGTCCACAGATAATCAGAAGTTCTAATTTGATGCATAAAAGGCCAGACATATGAGAGATGAAACCCACCATACTCAAAAGCATTCAAAAAAATGGTGAGGTACCACAAAAAAGGTATTGTCAATACCCAGGATGATGACTCAGATTTTCAAAAAGCCTGACAACTCAGACTAGAATATTTTGTTAGACATGAACAGTCAGAAGTTGCTAAGGCCAGATTTAACATTTTAATGAATATCCCAGAGACAGAAAAAAATTAAAACATCCAAGTTTATAAATATTATAGCTATTGCATTTGAACTCTTCTGAATTATTGAAAGTTAACTTCACTTTTGCCAAATGGACAGAGATCTTAATAGAATTACGTGGAAAACAAAACAGACCAAGTTTTGATGGGGGAATTAATAGAAATCCATTTAGGAAACATAATCCTAACTGTATCTACATGAAAACTCAGACCTCACAAAGGTATGCTCCAGAACTCATTCTAGATTAGTTGCTTTTTTTTTTTTTGGTACCAGGGATGGAACTCGGGTCCTTGCACTTGCAAGGCAGGCAGCAGAACCACTGAGCTAAATCCCCAGCCCTAGATTAGTTCCTTTTAAAAAATTAAAATTTAAAAAGCCAAAAGAATATTGAGCGTCACTAAGGCGGCTAGAAGAGGGAAAACTTTTATATCATCCCATTCTGCTAAGTCTTAATATCTTATAAACAAAGTGAAAGCAAGACAAATCAGAAAAGTCAAAAAGGAGAACTTTGACATTTCAATTCAATTAACATTTATTGGGAGCCAAGGCCCTATGTCAGTAGTGTTCGAGGTACATTCCCACATGTTATCAGCTTACAGTCAGGTTAAGAAATTTAGAATAGAATAAAAAGAGATAAAGGATAAATGAATCTGACTTAAGCCAATGACAAGATGAACATGGATAACCCTTCAAACTCTTAGAACAGAAAAACCTGGAAAGGTGAGGTTGGCATTAAAAATAACAAAAAACTACTTCACACTGCAGGGAGTAGGCTAACTGCGGCTCATAGAAGTCCTGGGCACTTCAGGACTGTGCTCAGCACCTAGGACACAGCAGCTGCTCAACAGAGATTTATTCAGAGGAAGGAAAAGGCACATTGGAACTCATCTTTTTTCTAGAGAAGATACATAATGAAAACAAAATAAACTATTGGGTTTGTTTTCAATCACTAATGGCTGGCAAATCTACAAAGTAAAAGAAAGTAATGGCACTTTCGGTCTAGTCCTAACCTTTCAGAACAGAATGGGGGATTCAGAGATGGGTGTTTGGATCCAGAGAGGTTATTAAAGACCTTTGCGTCAGATCACAAGCCTAGTGTGTCCCAAAAACAAGCATGAGAAAGAAATGAAATAAGAAAGTTTGTATTTAAGAGCGAGATTACACGGTACAGACTAACAAACTCAATCCCTGTCACACTGAAGGGGAAGGCATCAAAGTACATGAAGCAAGGAACCAAGAACTGTAAAGGAGAAAAAGGAGATGTAGGCACAAGTCTTTACATGTCTGCTAGACAGTCCTATTTTTATTTATCATTTATTTGTTTTTGCTGTACTGAGGTCAGAACTCGAAGCCTTCACACTGAATACATTCCCAGGCCACTTTTATTTTGAGACAAGGTCTTGCCAAGTCACTAAATTGCCAGGCTGGGCTGAAACTTTCTCTCCTGCCTCAGCCTCCTAGAGTGATGGGATGAGAGTTATGTGCCACCAACCCAGTGACAGTCCCATTTTTTGAGAGCCTACTTGATCCTTTCAAATTCAAAATATAGGGCCTTAGTTAACCTCTCCATTATCTACCATCTCTGCCACGAATTTCTGAAATGAAGTTATACAAAGCCAAGGGGTCTAAAACAAATTCCAACCTCAGCAATTCCTCACAATCATTTCATCCAGCTGGTATGGGCTCAAAATTTTCTAAAATAAACCTGACAACCACACCTCTTTCTAATATCCTCTCAGTCACTTAAGGTGCTTTATTTTCCATCTCATATCCTGTCTATCCAATCCCTCAATCTGAGACCTGGTCCTCCAAAAAGAAATCATCCTTCCATCATCTCTCCAAGTCTAGGGCCTCCATTCTTTCTCTTCCCCCACTGACTCAGCCTTAAACAAGACAAAGATTTCCCCCAGGGGAGGGAGGGAAAGAATGCCCTCAACCACTGCACTGGAGGGTTTCTTCCACTGTTTTTCTCTTAACCTCGGGTAATTTGACTTGTTTTAACAACTCCACAGAACTCCAAGCACAGAGGGTCAATGACTCCAAGTAGCCAAGTGACAACTGAGCAAACCCCTCCCCTTGTTTCTGTGGGCTCTGCCTTGGCCTTCCACTACCTGTAGTCGGACCTTAAGGGTTTTCCTCCTTGCATCCTAAGTGATCCCTGCTACTGTCCTCCTAGAAATGAGATCAACAAGCAGTATCAGACCTATGGGTCTCCCGAGACTCTATCTTCATTAAACCCTTCAACTTATTCCACATGTCCAAAACCAAATTCACTAGTCTTTCTAGGATTCCCTCCCACTCCACCTTGGTTCTCCTTTGGTACCAACTATGTTATCACCACCAGTTCAAATTTCTTTTCACAGGTAGCCATAAGGTCTGCCTCCCCCTCCCCATATAGTAATACTGCAACTCCTCTAGTTAAAATGATTTTTCCATATTAACATTTCAACCACCATGGTTGCAGGCTTCTTCTTCCTGAGAGTACAAAAGTGCTGGGTCCAGAGTAATGAGTTGTAATATGCTCATTTCGGCAGCACAAATACTAAAATCAGAATAAGAAGTTCTAAGACTCCTAGCGCCGGGGATTCAGCTCAGCGGCGCAAGGTCCCGAGTTCAATCCCCGGTACCAAAAAAACAAAGATCACCAAGGACTAACACTAGCTCTGAACTGAAATTCACCTGGGTAAAGAAGGCCTGCAAGTGTGAAGAAAACAGGGTCTGGGCTTTCTATCTCATCCGCCACAAATACAGGCACACCCCACCCCATCAAGCCTTCCTTTACAAAGTCCCCAGGCTGGGAAGACCTCAATCGCATGAACCCATTAATAAAGACGCCTTGACTTCCTGCTCAAAAGGAATCATTACATTACTATTTTAATGTGAAGCAAATAGGCCTTTCATGCTGTTTTAAAAACCAAAAACAAAACCCCTCCCCAGCCGGCTTCCACAAGTTAACTCTGACGAAGTACTGCATGTGCTCTAGGGACCTAGGATCAAATAATTTATGACAAAACACTTTCCACAGATAAATCGCTCTTCTGAAAAAAACTGGACCAGGTAAGGCAAGTAACTAACAGCTTGTCCCACAACTGCGCTTCCTCGGTCTCATCAGAGGCTACATCAAGGGAGCAGAAGGATTCGGTTCGCCTGGTTTCCTAGGAATCGGTCAGTGCTGCTGAGGAGTTCAGAAGAGCTTCTCGCACACAGCAGTCAAATTGTGAAGTTGTGGGAACCGCTGTTCTGCTAACCGACAGCTAAGAATAACACTCTACTTTCAAACAAACAAAAAGACCTGGAAAGAAAGTCCTCCGGGCCAAGGATTTGGGGCAAGGGAGGCCAAAGGGCTTCCTGCACTGACTGTCTTACCACTCGGACCCCGGGGTCCAATGTCATCCGGGCAGCTACGGCCCGTGAGCCCCTCCTCACGGGGAAGAGGCGAGGGGCGCCCATTCCGGGAGGGCGGCTGTTTGCAGGTGGCGTGGACGTCCCCACCGACCCCCCACCCACGTTGAACCCGGCTCTGGGCCGCGTTTCCGGGTGGATTCGCGCTCATTCTGAATTAACAGCAAGGGCGCCACAGGCTCCAGGTAAATCCGGCGAAAAGAGGGGGGCAAAGTCTCCGAGGCGTGGGGGGCCGGCGGAGAGAAGGGGCCGGGCCCGGGGCCCTACCGTGGCTCTGCAGGATCTCGTGCTTGAGGCCGCCGGTGTAGTCGATGAGCTCCTCCAGGCCGCGCTCGCACAGCTGCCCGTAGCCCGAGAACTTGTGCAACACCTTCTCCAGCTCGCGCTCCACCGTCACGCACTGATCCATGCCGGAGGCCGCGGCGCCCGGCTTCCCGGCGCCCGGGGGTCCGCAGCCGTTCGGCCCGGGCCCCCCCGAGGCCGCGTCCTGCTCCTCGTCCCCCAGGCGGGCGGCGCGGGAGGCTCAGGCGGCGGGCGCGCTAGCAGCGGAGCCGGGGGAGCCCCGCGCAGCCCGAGCCCGCCCGCCCCATGGCGCCCCGGCCCAGGCGCGTCGCTCTCGCTTGCTCACTCGCTCACTGGTCTGGCCCCCACCCGGCGCCGCTTCTCCGGCCCCAGCTCTCCGTCTTCGGCTGCCCGCTGAGGCGCCGCCGATTGTTTTTGTTTTCACGGGAACCGACCGATGACCTGGTTCTCCCGGGCGGCACCAAGCGCCACCGACCGGGAGGGGCGCCGCCAACCTAGCGAGGAAAGAGGCGGCGTGGACCGTACCAAGCGCGCCAGGGGGAGGGGACGCGCCGGGCGTCCGCACGCGCCGCCGCTCTAAAGGTGTGGGCCGTACCACAAGGAAAGCGTGCGAAGGAGGGAGAGAGGGTGGAGCCAGGCCCCAATTGGTCCGAGTAGCTAAATAGGGAACTTTGGAGACAGCCCCAGAACTACAACTACGCGCTCCGTAAACAAGAGGGTGGAAACCGTCCCCGACCACTCCGCCCAGAAACCGGGAGGACGAGCCAATGCGTGCGCAGGGATTCGGTAAAAACTGTGGTCCTCCAATCCCCGGCCAAGGCATAAACCCTCAGCGAATGAGGGTTGAGGGACGAAACCAATGAGTTCCCTGTTGGAGGGGGTGACTTGGAGACTGCACGTAGAAGCCAGTCGTTTCTGGAGTGCTAGGAGGGGAAAACGAGACAAAAATCAAAAGGGCAATTTTCCTTGTGACTTCATCCTAGCCATGCTTTATTTCATCTCCTCATCGCTCTCAAGGGGAAGGTGTCCCACCTTCCGAAATTTTGGTAGACGGCCTCCTCCCCCGGTGAAAACCAAGCCAGTCCGCCGTGGGCGGTAGTGCTGCGGGCGGGGTTTTCTCGCCCGCCGGAAGCGGGGTGATGCTGGGCACCTCGCAGGTGGCCTCGGCCGGCCGGCGGTGTCTACCACCTTAACGCTCGCGACACCCACAGGGTCACACCCAGCCATCCCCTCGCCGGCTCGACTTTGGTCCCTGGGCCTGGACGCTGTTGGGGTCGCTTGCCTCATTCCCGCGCCAGGTACCAGGTAGCTTCGGGCAGTGACAGCACCCGCGTCGGCGAGCTGGACAGCCTGGTCCTTACCGCAGGAGCCCGATTCCTTTGACTCGGATTGGCTCAGATCTTTCCCCCGGGTTGCCGTCTCACCTCCCACCATGGCCATAGCCCCTTACTCACCAAGCTGCTGTCGCTCTGCCTTTACATCCTCCAGAAACCCAGCTAGTTTGCTCCGGAGCCTCTGCATTTGCCTTTCCAGGGCCTGGAAAACTCCACCTTTCTCATCCTGAAGTTCTCAGCCCACTTGTCCTCTCAGCAGAGGGATCTCCCACTCCCGACCACTAACTAGAGTGTAACTTCTTCCTTCCGCACCCCCTCCCCCATACAATAGCTGTTAGAGCACCAGTTTTATTTTTTTCACCCTACTTGTTAAAACCTGAAATGATACTTGTTAGACAATTTTTTTTCCTTTTGCCTTGCTGGGAATCAAACTTAGGGCTTTGCATGCTAGGCAAGCGCTCTGCCACTGAGCTTTATGCCCAGCTCTAAGGTGATAACCTTTTTGGGCCTCGGTTTTCTGTTTTATAATTTGAAAATAATTGGAATGAGTAATATTTCACTGGATTGTTAGACTAAATGAGGTAATATATGTGACTGCCTGTAATAGACACATGATAGCCACTGGTGCAGATGATTATTATTACAGCAGTCCCAAGTGATGCTATTATAGATACTCTTTCTCCTCCGCCCTCACCCTATCTTGCTTTCTTCCATTTCTTGGCAGAAGACCCTGATTCCTACTTCACTAGGATTAAAAAAATATATCCAACTAAAGCAACCTTAATGCTCTTCTCAAAGTCTTTCTACCTACCATGTATTCTGTGTCAGTTCTCATATGCCCAAAGAAATGAGTCCTTTCTGTCTTCCCAAGACCACCCTGGTCCTGATCTTTCCTATGACTTACCCAGGACTGTTAGGGAGAGGGGCTCCATTTCACTTTCTCGAGGTGTTTCCCTCTTCAATCTTTCCAGTGCCAAACTGGACGAATGAATCTATACTTGTTCCTCCCTTTCCTCCGAGGATCATGCTTGTGTGACCCAGGGTTGAATCCAGGGTGCACTAAATTACACCCCCAGCCCTTTTTCAATTTTATTTTTTAATTTTTATTTTTTAAAATATGGAATGCTTCATAAATTTGCATGTCATCCTTGCACAGGGCCCATGCTAATCATCTCTGTATCATTCCAATTTTAGTATATGTGCTGCCAAAGTGAGCACTTCAATTTTATTTTGAGAAGGGTTCTCACTGAGTTGTCTAGGCTGGCCTGGAATCTGAATCCTTCTGCCTCAGCCTCCCAAATACAGTTTCTGGGTTTACAGGTGCATGCCCCCACACTCAGCTCAAAGGATCTTCCTGATAAATTCAGTCACTTTTTTTTTGAGGTCTTTTTCCCTCAAAAAGCTGTTATAATGAAATAAATCATCCATGTAAGGCATTCAACATAATGCCTGGTTTAAGATAAGAGCTCTTATTACCCACTAATCAGAAAATAATCAGTGACTCTTAGGTGAGTGTGGTGATGCACACCTGTGATCCCAGCACTCTGGGAGGCTGAGGCAGGAGGATGGAAAGTTCAAGCCCAGCCTGGGCAATTTATTGAGACTGTATGTCAAAAAGATACAAAAAGGGCTGAGAGTAAAGCTCAGCATGAAAGCCTTAGGTTTAATCCCTAATACTGAAAAAAAAATGACTCAATTACCTACACCTTCAAATCCTAGCTTCCAGCTGTGTGGTCTGCCCAGGGTTGCAGCTCATCACAGTCTCCCGTCCAGACCCCCACTGCCTCGCTCTCAATGGGGTTGAGCACTGAGCTCATGAGTACTTTTTTCCTCCCCTAGGACACATTTCTTTATTCTCAGCTTTTCAAATCCTCCCTTCCTTCAAATATCAATTCACATATTTAACTACTGACACCTTCTGGAACTTAGGCCTGTACCATTCAAGCCACCTGTAAATTAAAAATTAAAATTAGTTGAATTAAAATTGAAGTTAATTTTTAAGTTCCTTAGTTGTACTAACCATAATTCATATATTTGCTAGCCACACGTGGCTGATGGTTACTGTCAATCAGCACAAAATGGGTATTTCCATCCTGTAGAAAGCCCTGTGGGACAGTGCTGATCCTGACCATGTCCACTGCACAGTTACCATCCTGCCTTATTTCTAGTGAACACATCCAGGGAGGAGCTTGTTCATTCTGCTACATCATTAGCTCCCAGGTGAGGGCTAATTTATTTTTTTCTCTCCATGACATCACCAGAGAAAAAGTACTCTAAATATTTGTTAAAGGAAAGAGAATAAATAAATTAGAGGAGACTAGAGGTCAAATTTAGCTAAGATGAGAGATAAAAAATAGAACGTGTGGGCCAGGGATTTAGCTCAGTGGCACCACACCTGCCTGGCAAACCCAAGGTCCTGAGCTCGATCTCTGGTACAAAAAGAAAAAAAAAGTACTTGTAAGGGCAAAGACTTTTGGTCTCTTCCTCTTTGCTTTGAATTAACCCTGCCTGGGGCTTAATTGCTGTCAGTTTGAATGTTGAATTCTCAGAAAAGGATTTTTAGAAATGAGGAGGAGAGACAGGTGTGATGGGACTTGGGAGGCTGAAGCAGGAGGACTGTCCTTAGTTTGAGGCCAGCCTGAACTACATAGGGACAACAAACCAAAAAAAAAGGGGGTTGAGGGATTCCATTTGCAGATCAACTGGCAAATTATTTTTCTATGGTTACATTTTCACTATACAACAACAACAAAAGCTCACACACACACACACTCCAGTGTCTTATTCTTATTCCCACATTCTTCAATCTGGAGAATCTTTAATTTCCAGTTTTTTAGACTTTGCTTTGTATCTCCCTGATTGTCTGGGAGTAACATGTAAGTAAATTTTAATTTTATAAAAAAAAGCCTGGGTGTGGTGGCACACATCAGGAGGCTGAGGCAGGAGAATCAAATTGAATTCAAGGCCAGCCTGAACTACGCAACAAGACCCTGTCTCAAAAGAAAATCAACAACAGCAAAAGTAAATAAATGAATTTTTTTTAAACAAAAGGAAGGGCCAGCCTGGAGTGCAGCTCAGTAGTAAGCATGTGGTGAATGGCCAAAGCCCTAGGTTTGGTCCCAGCACTGCAAAAAAAAAGAAAAACAAAAACACTTTATTTTCTGACCAAATACATAGTCATGGAAGGAAAATTAGAAAATACAAATAACAAGAAATAAGGATGCTGTGAAATCCAAAGGCCCAGAAAAAAAAATCAACTTAAACATGGAATTTCCATTGTTTAAAAAAATGTACATTTTTACAAAAGATACCTTTCATTATATTTACTATTTTGTAAACTATTTTTGTTTTCACTTTGATTTATTGTTAGAAGCCTGAAGCCAAAATTTTCTCTCTCGGATTTAAGAAACTAAAGAAAATTTTAAATTTTCAAGTGTACTTTTATACAAAATACACTTTCAGAAAGGGGTACGAAAGACAACATTTACAATTATGATTGTGGAAATGAATCAGCAAGGTCTGCAAAGACCTTGTGGAGCAGACCTCACTCATTTCCTGACTTTATTCTAGTTCACAGTAAATAGAAAAGTGAGGATACACTGACAAAATGTGTTAGACATAAACACAGAATTATGAAAAAATAGTCTCAGTATTTAAAAATATCAGTTTTATCATATTCAAGCAAAAAAACTATCAGACACATCTGGAAATTACTACTAAAACTAGTTTTAGAAATGAACGAAAGCACAACTGTACTGGCAAAAAATATTGATCTCAGCGCTTTCTGCTGCTTTGTGTCTCCTGTAAGGTTTGGGGCACACTGACACCTAAGCTGGATGCTGGCTGGCTGGAGATGCTCTCTTGCCCTTGTGACCCACTCTCTGAAACTGGGTGGGCAGTGTTGAAAATATGTCCCTTTTATGTCCACTGCCCGCTCCTTTTCACTCCCCAACTGTTTGTAGAAGTTGCTTTCCTCTTCTGGAGGCCAGAGCAGGTGGAGTTACCCATTGCAGACTTCCACTAGGATGGTAGGTGGGCATCACCCTGGTGCCTGGCACCAGCCTATCGGGGTGTGTGTGTGTGTCTGTGTGTGTGTATGTAACTTGCTCCTCCAGGTTTCATTGATCTTAATCTTCTTTCTGAAACCCAGATGTCTTTCTATACTTTGTTTCCTGCTTACACTTTTGTGTGCTTTACAAGGTGAAGCATGAACCATACTAGCACTGTGACCTTGATGTGTAATTAATTCGATCCCTCCCGGCCTCAGTTGCTTTATATAAAAAATGAGAAGCTTGCACTAGGAGATCTTTAAATTCTGGTTCTAAAATTACAGAGATGGCAATGCTTATTAAGGAAGGTGTCAGAAGCTACACCAAACAGGAATGGACAGATGCATACTGTTTTTGAGAGCTCTGAGTCTGAATCATGCTTTCCTCATTATGGAAACAGTGAAGTTGTTGTTTTTGGCTTTCCCATCTCTAATAATTACCATTTGTTTACTGAGTCTCTCCAATATGCTAAGCACTCTGCTTTAAATATGTAACTATCTCTACCCTCAAAGCAACTTTTCAAAGTAGTTTTACCATTATCCTCATTAGACACAGGAAGAAACTGAGGCACAAAGCTGGGGATGGTGACACACCCCTGTAATCCCAGTACCCCAGAGGCCCGGGTGGGAGGATCACCACAAGTTTAAGGCCAACCTGGGCAACATAATGAGTTCAAAATGAGTCTGAACTACAAAGTGAAATCCTTTCTCAAAGAAAGCAAAAAAAAAAAAGAAAAGAAACTGAGGCACAGAGGAGCTGAGTAATTTATTCAACTTTACACAACTTGCTGGGCCTGGTGGTTCAGCCTGTCATCTCAGCATTTGGGAGGCTGAAGCAGGAGGATTGCAAGTTGGAGGACAAACTGGACTACATAATGAGACCCTGTCTCAAAAAAAAAAAAAAAAAAGAAAAGCAACTGTGATATCACCGGCAGCGTGGATTTCTTTTTCTAATTTTAATAAGCTCACACTCATTCTACAGCACGTTTCTTTTCCTACCTTTAGTAAATGTAAAACCTCGATACCTTTTTTAAAAAGAGAAGAAAAGGAAAAAAGAAAGATTACACAGCCAATAAAATAGTGGAGCTAGCATTTGAGTTCAGATCTTTCTGACTCCAAAACCCATAATTGTACCTCATGAAGACAAAATTATGTTCATTGCTTACTTTTTAAGCATGTGAATTCCAATAGAATGAAGGATAATTTATCCTAAATAGTGTGGGTTTGTAATATAAACACAGGGTTAAAACTCACAAAAATTGTAACAACAGTTCTTCAACTTTAGGCAAGAATCCTAACCAAACCGAACCTTTATTTAAATGAACCAAAAATCAAGAAATAAAATCTACTCTGCCCACCTTGCAACATTATTGAGTGTGTGTGTGTGTGTGTGTGTGTGTGTGTGTGAGTTTATTTCAGTGCTCTGGGAACCGTGCAGCCCTGTGGAAGCGCAAAATGCTATTTTCTGTGCATGATTCAAGGCTATTTATGTATCTTACTACAGCATATGTTTATGCACACTAGGGTTTAGGGTGCAAATTGAAGGATTCATGGCTTTTAACAATCTGAGGAAGACTCCTGGTACTAAAGGAAGTGTTTTTGTTTTATTATTTGTTTATTTGTTTGTTTTGGTGCTGGGGATTGAACTGTGTCCTTGCGCTTGCAGGCTGCAGAACCACTGAGCTAAATCTGCAGGATTGTTTGTTTGTCTGAGACAGGGTCTGGCTGCGTCATTCAGGCTGGCCTTGAACTCACCAGCCTAGGCTGGTGTTGAACTCGTGACAATAATCTTGCCTTAGCCTCTTGAGTGTTGAGGTGTAAAGGCACCCAAGCCCAGCAAGTAAGTGTTTTTAAATGGCCATTTGAGGAGATTTCTGGTTCCACTAGTGTGGACCCAGATCTTCCCTAAAAAATCCAGAATATAATATAAAACACAAATATTGGAAGACTTTAAAAGCTAGGGAGGATCTCAGGACCTGGGAAAAGGCATGGTGGTAAATTCCCTCAGGTTTCCTTATTTCCTCCTAAGTCCAAACAGGGCACTGCAGAAATCTCCATCCCAGTGCTATGAACAGGCACAAACAAAACAAAGGTCCAAGAAAAGCCTGCTTTCCCTTACCAAAGAATGGAAGAACACCCTAAGAACCGCAAATCTTCCTGGCAATCCTAGGAGAGCCAATCCTCCCACCCCCACCCCCACCCCATGTAACAACTGCACTCTCCACCCTGCAGCAGTTTTAGCAGCCCCAACCACAGAGTTGACCTTTCACCCACCTCCATCCCGAGGAAGTGACAGGCAGCTCTCCAGTGCCCCTGTGGATGGCTTGGGCAGGCCTGCATGGGGAGCTGGCTTTTTATCTCCTGCCTGGAAGAAGCAGCAAGCAGTGCTCCAAAGCTTCAGCAGGAAGTGTCAGCAGTCTGATCAGGAAGCTGAGCACACACTCCCAGTAAGAAGCATCCTAGTCACTTTCCTTGTTGCAGGGACAAAATACCCAACACCTGCAATTTAAAGGAGAAAAGGTTTATTTTGGATCACAATTTGTAGAGGCTTCAGTTCAAGGCAGGACAACTTTGCAGAAAGGCATGGTGGAAGGGAGCTAGCTGGTTATGGCATGGCAGCAGGGAAGCAGAGAGATCAAGGGGGAGTGGGGAAGGGAGATGTGTTCTTCCAGGTCATGCCCCGTGACCTACTTCCAACAGAACCAACCTCCTAACAGCATGTCAGCTGCAATGCTCTCACAATCCAGTCACTCTTCAAAAGCCCCGCTTATGTGTGTGGTAAGTTCTGGGGGGACATCTAGATAACCCATAACATTCCATAAAATGGACATTGTGGTGCACACCTGTAATCCCAGCACTCTGGAGACTGAGGCAGCAGGAACACCACAAATTCAAGGTCAGCCTGGGCTACACGGTGAATCCAGGCCAGCCTGAACTACTATACACAGTGAGACTCTATCTCAAAAAAACCAAAATAAACAATTAAATAAAGTGAACATTCTACCCTTAGTCCCCAAAAGGCTCATGAATTTCTTTATGCAAAAATAAATTTAGACTATCTCTAAAAGTTCCAAAGCCCTAACAGTTCCAGCAATTGCTGAAAAGTTCAAGTCTCCTCTTAAGGCAAACTCTTAATTTTGACTTAAGGAAAACTCTTATCTGTGAGCCCCTATAAAAATCATAAAGTTGGGCTGGGGATTTATCTCAGTGGCACCATGCCTACCTGCCAAGCACAAAGTTCTGAGTTTGATTCCCCATACTGAAAAAAATAAAACATTAAAAATTAAAAAATAAAAAAGTTAATCACTATCAACATACAATGGCACAGGGTAAGCAGTTCTATTCCAAAAGGGAGAAATAGGAGGACAGAAAACAATGAGACCTGAAATCCAGCAGGGCAAAACATTAAATCCCGTAGCTCCATGTCCAGTACCAGAGGCAAGCTTTTAATGCCAAAGGGCTTGGATGGAATCATACCTACAACATTGCTTGTGATTGTAGCCCTCACAGCCTCTATCTTGGGCTGACTTTGCTTACTCCTTGTGGCTTTCCTCAGATGTTCCACATTCCTGCCTTCTTTTACTTCCTGGGGTCTCCAATGCACTTTAAGCTTTTCTCTCACAGCTTCATGTACTCCTCTCTCAGGGACACACTTCCTGGCCTCCCAGGCCTTTTGAAGTCTGAGTGGAAGTATCCATAACCCCATGACTCTTGCACTGTATGCCTGTAAAACCAGCACCATGTAGATGACACCAAGCTCTGACACTGGCTAGAGCAGTAGCCAGGCCCTTTTCCATCACAGCTGCAGAGGCCTATGTGTTCCTGGGTGGCTGAGCACTCTGAGTAGAATCCCAAGAAGCAAGTTTCCTAGGCAGCCTTTCTTGAGCAGAGTGCCTGCCACAAGGCTCTCTTCTCAGAGAAAAGTCTTTTACTTTTCCACCTTTTAATCCTTAAAGGGTAGAGTCTTTTAGATTCCTCTTATCCCCTCAAGGAATCCTTTGTATTGTCCCAGTGTAAAGTACCTAGCTACTTTTTAGTACTAATGTTTTCAACATCCAAGCTCTCCTCTGCTACAACTTTACAAGAGCTTCCTTTTTGTTGAAACTCAAAACTGTTTAAATTTCTCAGCTGTGCAGTTTGCTCTTCATTCTCAATGTAGAGCTAACTAAAAGCCTCCAACAGTATCCATGCCACAGCCTGAATGTTGGGCTACCTTGAAATTTCCTTCTCAACATTAATTAATACACTGTCCTTACTCTGTTTCCTCCAACGTCTTAGGACATGAGCAAAATATAGACAAATTTTCTACCAGAGCATGACACACATGACAGCAGGGAGGAGAGATCAAGAAAGGAGCTGAGAAGGAAGATATATCCTTCCAGATCACTTCCCCACTGACCTGGCTTTTCTGACCAGACCTCACCTTTTAACACCAAATCACCTGTAACACCCTCATAAGCCAGCCACCCTTCAAAAGCCCTGCCTATGAGTGGATGAGGCTTTGGGAGTGAGGTAGGAGATTAGGGTGTGGCAAAAGCTGGCTGGAGAAGTAGGCATGACCTGTTGACTACAAGATCCTGGAACACGTGCACCGAACAGTTCCCAAAGCCCTGCATGTGGACTTCTCATGAGAACTCGAGTAGGCTTTCAATAGGATGGCCTAGACCTGATGTCAACCTAAGGCATGGGATCCAAGCACCACGTCTCAGGATCTGTATGTAGAAGTTCTTGTGGGTTTCCTCAAGATTTAGACAGCATAGTAGAAATCAGTGTGGAGATTTCTCAAAAAACTAAAACTAGAGGTTCCATTTGACCCAGCTATTCCTCTTCTTGGTATTTTCCCCAAAAAATTAAAACCATCATACCACAGCAATATATGCACACCCATGTTTATAGCAGCACAGTTTATAATAGCTAAATCTTGGGAACACTCCAAATGCCCATCAACTAACAAGTAGATAAAGAAGATGTGGGGTTTTTATACAATGGAGTGCTACTCTGCCATAAAGAAGGATGAGCTTCAGACATTTATAGCTAAATGAATGGACCTTGAGACCATACTCTTAAGTGAAATAAATCAGACACACCTGTTTAAATACCACATTGTTTCTCTGTTCTGAGAAACCAGGTCTATGGCCATACCACCCTGAACGCGCCCGATCTCGTCTGTTCTGAGAAACCAAAAGTGGAAATAAGGACTGAAATGTATAATGGATGTTGAGAAATGGGAAGAAAGTGTTCAAATGGGAAGGAGAACAAGGGAGGAGGGAGGGAGAAAGGAGGGACAAGAAAAAAAGTGAAAATAGAAGATGGAAAATGGAAACAAAGCTTTTGTACATCAGGAGGGGAGGGGACTTGAGGGGGGATGGGATAAAATAAAATAAATTTTATTTTAAAAAAAGATTTAGACAGCATAAAAGGAGACATGGATGCCATGACAACTTTGTTATTGTAGCTTTCCATAATGGCCCATACTGTGTTTCCCAGATGCAGCATGTACTTTTATCTTTGCTGTTACCCTCTTTTTCTATTTACACAGCCTAAGCTCACTCTGCAGGGCCAGATTCTATCATACTTTTCACTTTTACTTTCTCAAATAAACTTTGCCACTGCTTTTTGCTCATTTTGTTCAATTCTTTGTACAAAATGAGAAGAACTTAGAATCCAATTCCAGAAGGAGAAGCAAGAAACCCCAAATCTGGTAATGTTTAGTTGGCAAGCCACTTTTTAGAAGCAAGCTACTTGATAACAGGAAGACATGGAGATATAAACCATAACAAGAAGCAACAAGGTAGTAGAAGTTGGAGCCCTATTTCCCCTGGGATCTTGCCAGTAAAGCAAGTATTTCCACCCAGTATTTGCAACAAGGGCATGTGAGTCCTCCAGTTTTGCCAAAATGGTGTTATGTGGCCTACCAGGGCACTGCTTCAGAAACAGAGAGAAATGAAGAAGAAGGAGGAGCAGAAGAGGGAGGTTAAATAGGATCCAGAGTCTCATGCTATCCAAAATGTTTGGTAAAAAAATATAATGCAGTAAAAAACTTATTCGAGAACCAGGAAAAGATGGGCATGGTATAGTGCACGCCTACAATCCCAGCACTGTGGAATTACCAGTAGTGGAATTACCAGTAGTTTCCTTCTAAAAGTGGCTTACCAAATAAATGTTATTAGTTTTGTGGTGCTCATGTCTCCTGGTGTTGGATTCCATGTTCTTCTTGTCTTGAACAAAGAATTGAACAAAAGGAGCAAAAAATGGTAACAAAGTTTATTTGAGAAAGTAAAAGTGAAGAATGAGGGAGAAACTGGCTCTGTGGAGCAAGCTTGGGCAGAGTAAAAGAGGAAAAAGCAAAATAAAAGTACACCCTGGAGGACACAGGGTGGGCTATCATGAAGAAAGCCACAATAGGGAGGTCGTATGGTATCTGTGTCCTTTTATGCCATCCAAATCTCCAGGAAACCCTCAAGAACTTCTACATAACGGTCCTGAGGTGGGGCTGGGATCCTACACCTTAGGCTGACATCAGCTCTAGGCCACCCTATTGAAAACCTGCTTAAGTTCTCAGGAGAAGAGAACATCAGGATGCCTAAAACAAAATATAGTGATACACAGAATGTTTCTGAAAGATGCAGAGAAATAGAGATCATTCATATACTGATTTTGGGAATGTAAAATGATACAGCCACTCAAAAACAGTATGGCAGATTTTTATAAAACTAGTAACTAGGTTATGATGCAGCCTGACAATTACATTCCTAGGCAAATTTCCTAGATAAATGAAAATTTGTATTCCCACAAACACCTGTATACAAATTCTCATTTAGGCTTTATTTGTAACAACCCAAAACAGTAAATAGCTCACATGTAGTTTAGTGGGTAAATGGTTAGACAAACTTGGTACATCCATACACAGAATACTACTCAGCAATAAATAGGAATACACCATTAAGTCACACAGCATAGATGAATCTCAAGGGAAATTATGCTAAATTTAAAAAGCCACCCAGTAAGTTTCTGGATGTATGGCAATCTTGAAATGACAAAGCTGTGGAGCTAGCGAACAGATTGGTAGATGGCAGAGACTAAGAGGATAGAAGTGGCCATAGCTACAAAAGCATAGTATGAGCTGAGTGTGGTGTTACATGCCTGTAATCCCAGCACTCTAGGACTGAGGCAGAAGGATCCTAAATTAGGACCCAGCATGGGCAATTTAGCAATTTAGAGAGATCTTCTTTCAAAATAAAAAATAAAAAAGGGCTGAGGATGTAGCTCAGTGTGAAGGCCCTGGCTTCAATCCTCTATAAGGTAAAAAAACAAAACAAAACAAAAAAGCACACAAGTGCATGTAAAGTTGAAGAATTCTGAATAAATTTAATGGATTATATCAGTGCTAATTTCTTGGTTGTGATATTGTGCTATAGTTATGCTGTTGGAGGAAAGTGAGACAGCTCAGTGTTACAGCCAAGTTTTTTAGCTCTGTGTTACAGCCAAGTTTTTTAGCTCTGTGTTACAGGTACAACGATTTGAAGAAAGAAGAATCCGAAAGCCACTTGAAGAGGTGGAAAAAAACGAAGGTTTATTTAGTCGGCTGGCTCAGAGGAGTTTTAACTTACTTACTTACTCATTTATTTAGGTACCAGGGATGGAACTCCGGACCTTTCACTGTCGAGGCAGGCGGTGGAACCACTGAGCTAAATTCCCGGCCCCTCAGAGGAGTTTTAAATACTTGAAATTCTGAGCCTGGAGTTGTAGTGAGAGTGAGTTTATATACTGTTCTGGAAAGGAAGTTCAGAAGAACCTTGTAGGGGATGGAAAACCTCTAGGGACAGAGTTAACAAAACATTCTTTATTTTATTTATTAATTTTTTTCTTTTTTGGTACCGCGGATCAAACTCGGGCCCTTGCGCTTGCGCAGCAGGCGGTGAAAACACAGCTAAATCCCCGGCCCACAGAACATTCTTGAAACCTTAGGTAGAAACATCAAGCACTAACAGTTACGTTTTTTAAACAGAACACTTTGATATATTGGGCAGGGTACAGCACGATTACATTTTATGGCAAAAACAGGGTGGGAGCCGCAGGGCAAAAGCCTTGCTCTGTTGTGCATTATTTATTTATTTATTTATTTGGTACTGGGGCTCAAACTCAGGACTTCGTGCTTGTGAGGCAGGCGTGGCACCACTGAGCTAAAGCCCTGGTCCTGTTGTGCATTATTTATCAATGCAAGATGTTATCATCGGGGGCCAGGGATTTAGCTCAGAGGTTCCAGCACCTGCCTGGAAAGCTGGAGGTCCTGAGTTGGAGCCCCCGTACCAAAAAAAAAAAAGATGTTATTATCAGGACAAACCCAGTGACTGGTATATGGGATTCCAGCATCATTTCTTACAACTGCATGTAAATATACAAATATCTGAAAACCATTTTTGAATGACTTTTTGAGAATAATTATGAGACAAGGCAACCACTCTTTTTATGTCCCTAATTATTATATATACAATCTCTTCTGTTTTTCATGTTGTCCAGTTTAATTTTTCCAGGAATTAATTCTCTGCTTTTTTGTGGGGGTGGTTTTGTTGTTGTTTGATTCTTGGGTTTTTCATTTGTTTGTTTTGTTTTGTGGAGACAGAGTCTCCCTATGTAGTTCAGACTGGCCTCAAACTCACTATGTAGCCCAGGCTGGTCTCCAAGTCATGGCACTCCTCCTGCCTCAGCCTCCAAATACTGGGATTACAGGCGTGAGCCACCATGCCCAACTAATTCTCTGTTACATTTACTACCCCCTTTTTCTATTCTCTCCATTCTTCCTATCAAATGATCAATAGGCCTTTTGGGTCTGGCACAAGATTATTTAACATTACATTTAAATATAGAAACTTGATTTTGTTTTTCAAGTGTGTGACTGATTTTCCCTGTTGTCCCAAAGGCATCAGACTGCTCTGTGGCCATTGGGCACCCCAAGTGGGCAGCATGTGGGAAGTGTGTAAAATGTTCTCTTGTTGCCACAGACAAATGCTTCCTTTACTAATCCTCTAAATTGCCTCATGTGTTAAAACAAATAAAGGAATTTCTCTGCTCAACTCATTGTGAGCCCGTCTCATTGTGCTTGGTTTAGAACCAAGTCTAGCAGGGCATAGTGGCACAGACCTATAATTCCAGTGGCTCGGGAGGCTGAGGCAGAAAAAGTATAAATTCAAGCTTTGCTTGGGCAACTTAACAACTTAAGGAGACCCTGTCTCAAAATAAAAAATAAAAAGGTCTGGGGATATAGCTTGGTGTGAAGTTCCTACGTTCAATTCCCAGTCAGTACTGGAAAAAGAATCACGTTTGACACTTTTCTATTCTTTTTTTTTCCCCATTAAGTTTATTGGTACATTTTTGGTATAAAATACAGTTACATTCATCATTAGGATCTTGTGCCTTTACATAAGTATCTTGGTTCTTATTTTTTCCCCTTCCCCTGCCCTCCCTTCCCTATTTGCAAAGACTTTGTTTCCTTTT
>NW_004624749.1:16652221-16714477 GCF_000247695.1 Heterocephalus glaber
CTATTTTTTTATCTGTATCCTCTCTAGATTTATTAATCATGTCTTGCACTATGAGCACAATCTCTGCTGTTATCTGAGAAATTATTTCTGATTTCATTCTTCCCAGATCCTCTTTTGTTGACAGTTCAGGGAGTCCAGGTGGCTGAGTATCAGATTATTCCATCTCATTTCCCTTTGGGATTGCTTTAGGTGATCTGGAAGTCTGGTTTCGAGACTTGTTTACATGTCTTCTCATTTCAACGGAGGCAGGGGTAATGTACTGCTGGCACCCACGCAGCTCACCTCTTCTGGACTGGGGGTGGCTCTGCTCCTTGGCACTGGGGGTGATTGTACAGTGGCCTGGAAGTTCACTGCTTATTTTGATTCTTAACCACATACTTTCTGCTTAGTTATAATCTTTTCACAAATGTGTGTCCACCACAAAGCTGTCACTCAGGATATTTGTTTTTTGAATTAGAACCTTTAGAGAGTAAATAGGTTATAAAGTGAGAGTTTAGTCCCACAGATGCTGTACAACATCATCAAGTGGTGGTAAACAGTGCTGCTCATTCTCAGTATTTAAGGGTGTAGGGAGAGGAAGACTGTTTTTCCTGAATTAAAGGGCCTACCTTATATCACAATAAAAGTTCCCCAATAGAGCATAGAAATAAGCTAAAAACCACTTGCAATTAGTCACTTTTGGCTGATATTTCTTTAGAGCATCTTATTAAAATATGTATGTACATGCATGGATGTGCACATACATGTATATAACATTCTATTTCTTGCCTCGTGGTTTCTTAATTATTTCTAAAATACTAATTTTCATCTTTTCCTAAATCTTTACATAAACTAAGTCCTTTGGGGGCAGTTTGTCAGGTTTGCCACTGTCACTGGTTGGAGTTTTATGTGACTGCTGTTGAGGCTCAAAAGTTAAATATCTACAAGCTTCTTAATGATATTGCAGAGAGAGTGACAGGGTTTTATTTTGTTTGTCACTCTTTCTTAGGAAGCTTGTCACATAATTTTCCAAACTCTCTACCACTTTTCTTTCCAGTCATTTCTCCATTAAAAAATTATTCAAATCACTATTTTATAGCCAGGAGCCAAAACTTCTTGTCTATTTTTCACCAAATAAAGGATGGCTTTCAACTGCTTGAGAAAATTCCTCTTAATTTTACTCCTCAGTGACTGTCCTAGGCAAGGAGAGAGTTTGGCAATTTTTATTTGCCTACTAATTTAACAACTCTTTTGCCACTTTTTCTTGGCACATCATTGTATGTGTGCATGTGTGTGTGTGTCCATGTGTTTATGTGTGTGTTATTTGGTACTAAATTTAAAGTGATGGTATCTCAAAGAAACAGAAAAATAACTGATTTCATCATAACTAAATAGTAAATTTCTATTCAGCTTATCTTCCTTGCAACTCCTCCTCCAGCTTAGCACAAGTATTTAAATAGTAGAGTAGGACTGAATTAAAATTCTGTTCTGTCATACAAAAATTAAGTTCATTGCACTGTTATTAAAAGTTTTATTATCATTAATATTAACCCTAATTATATAAATTTTATTTGTGGAAATGAAACTTTTAATTTTAAGGCCAATGAGTGATTGGCTATTTAATATATTACATTTATTCGCTTAATGATAAGGGCTTAAGATAGTAAAACTGCTTAATTTTTCAACATGTTACCCTTATACACACACAAAAGAGAAAAGCACTGTAAAACTCTATTTCCTTGCTGAGATCAGTCTTGAATTTCTTTTTAGAATTAAGGAACTGCCTAAATCCATGACTCGACAGATTATTGGAAAAGAAATGGTAAATAGCATTGATTCAACAGCTCCTAAGACTTGAAAGCTCTGTAACAATGTTTTGGGCTACTCTCCCCTCCTGGGCCCCAGCCCTTAGGACCTGCAAACAGTTGGGAGGAAAGGTCACAGTAGAGTTGCTCTGTTAGTTTTCTATTGCTACATAACCCCAAAATTTAGTGCCTTAAAACAACAAACATTTATTATTTCACAGTTTCTGACATTCAAACCTAGAAGTTTGGGTGAATCTGTCTCAGGGTCGGAAAAATAGCTGATTCTTTTTATTGCACATGTATAAATGTGATAAATATCTGTGTATATACTTTTATATATAATTGTAAACAAGTACATTTTATTTTACTAGCATATTTTATTTTATATGAACATTACATTTCATCAGAATGTGTCATGTGGTTCCTTATTTCAGTTGATTTCTGGTCTTTTGTTCATAATTTTTCATTATTATCTTTTAGAATCTGTACAACTTGCCATGTTGTCAGCTCTCCCATTATTGATACAGATAATTTGTGTCTTCTCTTTTATTCCTGACCATTCTAGTGAGAGGTCTATCTAGTCTGTTCATTTTCTCAAAGAAACAACTTTTGGATTTACAGTTTCTCTATAATTATCTGATTTTCATTTCATTGATTCTTTGCTCTGATTTTCATTATTTCCTTTCTTTGTACTTTAGGTTTTCTAGCGTCTTGAGATGGAAGTGGCAGTCATTAATTTCAGAGATTTTTTTCCTATCCTAATATAGGTGTTTTGTGTTATAAAATTGTCCTTAAGTACTGCTGTGAGAGTACCCTAGACATGTTGTGTTTTCATTTTCATTCAGTTCAAAATACTAATTTCCCTTTTGATTTCTCATTTGAGCAATTGGTTATTTAAAAGTCTATAATTTAGTTCCCAAATATTTAGTCTTTCCACCTTTTTTTTTAGCAGTTACTTGCTCTTAATTTAATTCAGTTATGATCAGAAGTCATACTTTGTATGATCTGAATTCATTTCAGTTTATGGAAACTTGCTTTATGGCTCAGAATATGGTATATTTTGATAAATGTCCCCATGAGTACTTTAAAAAAATGAATATTCTGCTGTTGTTGGTTGGAGTGATCAATAAATGTTAATCAAATGAAGTTGGTTGGTAGATGCGTTAGCAATGGAATTCTGTGATTAAAACAGTAGCTTCCAAAGTGGGTGCATACACTCCAAAGGTATGCAGAATGACCTATTGGGGTACAGAGAGAAATTATTAAAATTATATATAACTTATTTAATCTATAATATATAATTTACTAAAATTATATCTGTATATCCTTGAGATAAAAAATTAGTCTTATTACTATTTACATGTTATACTGTTATATACCTTTTCTTTTACTTTTTGTATATTGTAACATATGGGTTTAGTTTCTCTCACCCAAAATTCTTGGGACCAGAAGTATTTTGAATTTTGGGATGTATTAGTGCAGTTTCTACCCCTGGAACAGAATACCTGAGGTAATTAACTTAAAAAGAGGAAAAGCTTATTTTAGCTCACATTCTAGTGGTTTCAGTCCATGGCCACTTGGCTCTCATGCTTTGGGCCTGTGGGGACACCGTGCATCATGATGGGCATGCAGGGCAGAGGAGGCTCATGACAGCTTGGGGGATGGGGAGCAGAGTTCCCAACATCCCCACTACCCCAGTGACCTAACTTCTTTTACTAGGCCCCGCCGACTAAAAGTTCTACCATCTCCCAACCATGCCACAGGCTGGGGAATCAAGCCTTTCACAGGCGGGCTTTTGGGGGACATTCCAAGCCACACTGTAGCACAGATTTTTCTTTCAGATTTTGGAATATTTACATATACATAGTAATTTTGGAATATTTTCTGTACATATATCTTGAGGATGGGACTCAAGTCTAAAGTCTTACAGAGACTCAACTCTAAGTGTTATGTAAACAGAGCATGAAGATAATTTTATACATTTTTAACAATTCTGAGCATGAAACAAAGTTTGTACATTGCAACTATAGGAGCTCAGAGGGTCTTTCTCCCCTTGGGGAAGCTGAACAAACTGTTATGCACCTGTGTTTTCACAGCAATCCATCAAATGAGGTCAGGTGTACAATTTTGCACGTGGGGAAAATGCTCCAAAAGTTTTGACTTTTGAAACATTTTGGATTTCAGATTTTCAGATTAGAGATGCTCAGCCTGTATCACAGTGTAATCACTACAGGATGTCATGAACATGATTAATTTTATTTGTTTTTCAAAATTGAAGGTGGGAGGATACTTGGTATTGAGGTGGGAGGATATTATGGAAGTTTTGGTCCTATACAGACCTTTGCTAGCACAGTCTTTCTTCAGTGGGGGAGCTCTTGAAATAATTTTTCTGTCTGTATATGAATCATTTTATCTACAGCTCATGATACATTAGATGACCAAGTTATAGATAAAACATTCCAAAAATAATTTCCAATTCTCTTTTGAGTAGAGAATGATGTATTCTTCTGATTTTCTATATTTACAACATGAAAATTTATTGACAATGTTGAAAAACTACTAAAACTATAAACAGGGCAATATGAATAAAAATTTGGCCAAAGATAGTTTTATTCAAGACTAAGTCAAAGCATTCCTTACTGAGTGGAATGATCAGGCCCCCATATATGCCTAGCGATTATAAAATTATTATGTATTTGTATTACTTTCTTGGTCTCTCTTATTGGTCTACATAAAAAGATTAAAAGTGCAATCTTTGAACTAAAACTGAAGGATAAAGTTGTCCTCTTAACTGATACCTGTGTTATGTATTTGCTGGTCCAACATACAAATTTTGTTTTCAACTGAAATAAGACAATTTCTTCTTAAGTAAGAAAACGCTTATTCACACAGTTAAAGAGTCAAAGTCTCCAGCAAAGCATTTGTCATATTCCCCACAAATAGCAAGACTCTCCCCCTACCCTTGCCCACAGAAATCCAGAACTTATCTTGGGGCAGATCAATACACCTCATTTTGAGTATGATCAGACTGCAACTCAAATGTCCTTGTCTTCTCTCTGAGACATGTGTCAGGCCAAGCAGAAGGCTCAGTGAGCGATTTCACCCAGGGTCTTCACTTGTGCTGTCAGCGAAGGAATGTGCCATCAATGTCCCTATGGTTCTCTGGGGTTTTTCTTTTTCATTTTCTTTCTTCCTTTTTTTTTTTTTTCGCTTTTTGAGACAAGGCCTCACTATGTATTCCAGGCTGGCCTTGAACTCATGATCCTTCTGCCTCAGCCTCCCAACTCCTGAGATTACAGGCATGTGCTACCATTCCCAACACCCCTGGATAGATTTCAATAAGCATCCACAGACAGTCAAAGATCCTTCCTTACCTTCAAATCCAAACAACACTGGAAAGATGTCCCAATTTCCTTTGGAACATAATATGCTGAAAGATTCCATTTCTCTTTTTGTTTTTAAATTTTAAAAAAATTAATTAATTTTGAGAGAAGATCTTGCTATGTAGCCCAGGATGGCCTCAAACTTATGAAACACTCCTGCCTCAGCTACCCAAATGCTGAAATTACAGGTGTGAGCCACTAGGCCCAGCATCTGTTTCTTTTAACTCTGAGAACATTGCCACTTGAAGTTAAAACATTTTCTCCAACATGTGCCAATTCCCCGTGATGAATGTAAACATTATGTACTGCAAATATGTACAATAAAACAATTTTAAATTGCTGGGTATAATGACACATACCTGTAATTCCAGTGCTTTGGAGGCTGAGGTATGAAGATTGCTGTGAGTTCAAGGCCAGCCTGAGCTACATAGGGAGTTTTTGTCTCAACAACCCCCTCCAATGTAAGAAACAAAATAAACACTTTCTCTAGAGTCTGGTGTTTCATTTTTCATGTAGCTCAGCTTCTTTCCAAAACTATTCCTGGGTAAAGCCATCCCATTTCTGTAGCATATTTATATGGTTTTGGTCCAAGTATTCACACAATTTATAAATATATTTGGGTAAATTGGTCCCCACTTCATGAACTTGACCATTTTTGTCACATCATCCAGAGTTTCAATATTTCTTCTGTGACAGGCTATGACAGTCACAGTGTGACTAGAGCAGCAGAATTTCCTTTGCTCCAGTTGCCCTTCCTGGACTGAACCTCGGTGACCCTGCCCATACAGATGTCCACATGGCTCTTCCAGGCCAGACGTTTCAGTTCCAGATATGAAGGCAAAACTTCCCAGCTGTCTCCTTTCTCCAACTTCACTTTTTGTGAATTCAGTTACCTGCAGTCAACAGCAGTCTAAAAATCTTAAATGGAAAATTCCAGAAATGAACACTTTGTCCATTTTCAATGGAGCCCCATTCTGAGTAGCAGGATAAAATGTCATCCCATTGTACTCAGTCCTACCTGGGACATGAATCATCCATTCTTCTTCACTGTATCTGCCACCCACCCATTAGTCACTAAGTAGCTGTCTGGCTATCAGATGGACTGTCACATTACTGTGGTATTTGTGTTCAAGAAACTTTTAGTTTACTTAATAATGGGCACAAAGTGCAAGAGTGACACCGCTACAAATGCCTACGTCACTCATCTGACTTTATGCCATCACACAGGCAATTTGTCATCTTACATAATCACAAGAAGTATGGTGAGAACAATACAGTAAGATGTTTGTTTTTTGTTTTGTTTTGTTTTTGGTATCGGGGATCGAACTCGGGACCTTGCGCTTGTGAGGCAGGCGGCAGAAGCACTGAGCTCAATTCCTGGCCCTACAGTGAGATGTTTTAAAAGAGAGAGAGAGGTGCTGAGGATTTAGCTCAGTGGTTTTGCCACCTGCTGTGCAAGTGCAAGGTGCTGAGTTCAATCCCCAGTACCAAAAAAAAAAAAAAACCTAAATAAATAAATAAATAAATAAATAAATGAGAGAGAGAGAGGCATCTGAGCAGCTTGTATCACAACACATTGTTAACTGTTGTGTTTTACTATTAGTTATTTTTGTTACTCTCTTACTATGCTAGTTCGTAGATTAAACTTTCTCTTGGGTATATATGCAGAGTAAAACACAAGATAGGTAATGTTCAGTATAACCAGTGCTTCTGGACCTCTGGCAGAGGTCTTGGAAAGTATCACCCCAGATAAGGGGGGATTACTATAAGTGCGTTTTTGGACTTGGCTTGTTTGGAGCAGCTCTTTGTACAGAAGAAAACATTCTAGAATTTCACCTTATTTGCAAATCTTACAAACATTCTGAGATGACATTTATTGGTAAAATGTGTTGACTTGTAAACCTGCATAGAAAACCAACTGTCCCCTCACTTTGTCACACAAAAAGTTCCTGGGTGTGACATTATATGTCATCATTATATTGACTGATTGCCTTGCTTGGCAGAAGAACGTTTTCTCATACTATATCTTATCATTGCATTTTATTCCTTCTAATTTTAAATGTGGGCATTGTTAAGTTCTCATCTCTGTGTGCCTTTTCCTTTTCTAGACAATAATCAACTGCTAATTTGACTCCCTGGTTACCTTAAAGGAGAACGGCAGGGAAATGGGATTAGGCATTTAACTGTATTAGCATGTTTTTCTTTTTAAAGGCAACTGGTAAAAAATAACTTTTTGTCATTGCTTAAAATATAGAAAACTAGAAATTATCTTAGCAACCAATGGTAACAAAATCTTAGTAGTTCACTTACTCATACACCCAAATTGAAAAGCTTCTAGGACAAGCTGTAGTGCCAGGCAGGGTGGGGTCCTTCCAGCTGATTATTTCCATTTCCTGTTGGTGGTTCATTGTCCTTCCTGTCTCAGAGGAGAAGACAGTCTTGCACCTTATCGGTCTCTCTGTTATTTATTTATTTGATTTTTTTTTTTCCACACAGAGTCTTACTATGTAATTGAGGCTGGCCTTCAACTAATTCTGTAGCCTAGGCTGGCCACTAACTCACAGCAATCCTCCTGCCTCAGCCTCCTGAGTGCTGGGAATACAGGCAGTTGCCACCATGCCTGGCCTTCCCTGTCTTAGTCAGGGCATCTGTCATCACCCTAGTTCCCCAGCTGCACCCCTCAGCTGGCTCTTCTGACCTCCTCCTCCCCTAAATCTCACCAGTCATCATATTCATCCTCACTGTCTTAATTCTGGCCCTGCTCATCTCTCCCCTGTGCCATTGCCATCGTCTTCTACCTAGAAATCTTCCATCTCGTCTTGTCACCCAACCATCCATTCTCTTCCCTATGGCCAGGGTTATCCTTCTAAAATGCCAGTTTGATAAGTTCCTTCACTTCCTTCAGACCCCTCAGTGACTCTTCTCTGTCCATGCCTCAAAACCCAACTTCTTCACCATGGCTCACACAGCCTCTTATAATCTGATCCCTCCTGCTCTTTCACTCAAACTAATCCCTGCTCCCTCTTCAGCTGCACAGCAACAGCAACTGAAGAAAGTAATATGGAAACACCTCCACGATAACAACACACATTTATTGAACTATTAAAATAAGTGAAAAAGATTTTAAAACATTGTTTATTAGCGCCAAACTAAAAGCTACCCAAAAAGCCTATCATGGGTAGAGAAATGTTATACTTATTGAATGGAATAATATGTAGCAATAAAAATGATTAACCCTTGGGCTGAGGCTGTAGCTCAGTGGTAAAGCACTTGCCTTGCATGCACGAGGTCCTGGGTTTGATCTTCAGCATAAAAATGTTATCCACTACTACACACAACAATAATATTGAGCAATTTCACAGACATGATGCCTGGCAAAAGAAGGCAGGTACATAAGAGTACAGAAGAGTATGATTCCAGTTATATAGAGCTCAAGATTAGACAAAATGAAGCTTGGATGGTGGAAGTCAGCCTAGTGATTTCTTCTGGGGAGGCTTTAAGGGATACAAAGGAAACTTTTAGGGGAAATGAAAATATTCTCTTTTTATTTTAGTGTCGATTACATGGAGCCTTCCATTCTCTATCTCTCTCTCAATCAAGCTATGCTATCATTTGAATATGGACGCTATCCCCCCAGAAGCTTATGTGGTAAAGGCTTGGTGCCCAGAGTGGTGATATTGGGAGGTTCTGCGGACCTTTAGGAGATGTAACCTGGTGGGAGGTCCTTAGGTCATTGCCTGAAAAGACCTGTGGGAACTCAGCCCATCCGGGATCGCTCTACTTCATGGCTCATGACATAGCAGATTTCTGTTCTACACAGCCCTGCCTGTTACCATCCAGCACGCTCACCAGAGACCCAAAGCAACAGGCTGCCTGATCTTGGACTGAAACTCCAGAGTCTTGAGGGAATAGGACTTTTCTCTTTATAACTGCCTCAGGTATTTTCTCATCATGACAGAAAGCTAACTTACAGAGCAGCTATGAGTTAAAATGTGTGCAACTTGCTGTGCATATGTTATACCTTGTCTTAGTCAATTTGGGCTGCTGTAACAAAATACCATATTCTAGGTGAATTATAAGCCATAAGAACTTGCTTGTCACAATTCTAGAGACTGAGAACTTTAAGATCAAGAAGCTGACAGTAGAGGTGTCTATGTGGGCTGCTTTCTTCTGACTGCCATCTTCTCACCATAAACTCATATGGCAGAGGAGGTAGAGGTCTCTCTCTGTCCTCTTTTATTTTTTTTATTTATTTATTTATTTATTTATTTATTTATTTATTTTCTGGTAGCAGGAATCAAACTCGGGACCCTGTGCTTGCCAGGCAGGTGTGGCACTGCTGAGCTACATCCCTGGCCCTCTGGCCTCTTTTATGAGTGCTAATCCCATTCACCAGGGCTCTGGCCTCATGACCTAATCAACTCCCAAAGGCCCTGTCTCCTAAACCATTACCTTGGAGGTTAGAACTTCAATATATGAATGGGGGGAAGGCACAAGTATTCAGACCATAGCACACCTCAATTTAAAAATTGCTAAATTTAAAGAAGTTTGCTAAGCGGGTATGGGGATATAGGTACTCACTGACTGCAATGAAAGTTGGTAACGATCTTTTGAAAGCGATCAGGTAATACTGATGAGAGTTAACACTTGGCAACCTTTCTACCAGGGATTCCACGTTTGGTAAAGGAATCTCCTAAAAAAAATAACAAGAAAAAAAATTAGACCATGCTGGGCATAGTTATGCACGCCTGTAAACCTAGCACTCTAGGGGGCTGAGGCAGGAGGATCACAAGCTTGAGCCCAGCCTGACCAACTTAGTGAGACCCTCACTCAAAATTTTAAAAAGGCCAGGGATATAGATCAGTGTAAAGGCCCTGGGTTCATTGCCCAGTACTGCAAAAAACAGAAACAAAAACAAACAAAAGCCATGTATACAAAGATGTTTAGAACAATTATTCATAAAAATGAAAAATGGTATACATATGTCCAACTATTGGGAAAAGTTTAAGCAAACTATAGTAAAATAATCTAGTAGCATTGCATGTCACCTTTTAAAATTATCTTGCAATTTGTCCAAATACATGAATATCAAAAATAACATTAATTCCAAAATCAGAAAGCAAAATATCAATTACATGCAAACTACCTAAAACTTGGTGGCTAAAACAATAATCATTTTATTTATTCTCAATTGTGTGCATCAGCAGTCTGGTCTGGGCCCAGCTGGATGGGTTGACTTGGCCAGGGTCACTCTTGTGACCACACTCATCTGTCCAGTGGCTGACTCGGGTTGGATGGTGTAGGAGGGCCTTGCTCACATGTCTAGTGTTGAGTGCTGTCTGAACCATGCACTTTTCTTTCTACACATGACCTGTCATGGCAAGGAAGCTAGTCCAGGCTTCTTCACATGACAGTGGCAGCATTGCTGGAGGGCAAGGACAGAAATGGCAATCTGTTGGTCCAAGCTGATCACAAAGGCAGGAGAGAGGCAGGAGAGGGTCAATCAACTCCACCTCTGGATGGAAGGAGTATCTAGGTCACACTGCAAAGGTGAGTATGTACAGGGATGGAAGGAATGTGTGGCATGAACACACCAACCACTCAGAATGATTCACCACCAGTCCCAAATGAACATGTAAATCATATGGATGTGCACTAATGAGGGTTGGACAAACATCCTCAAAGCCGCAGCAAGTTGTCTTGAGGAAGCAATGCAACAGTGTTCTGAAGGTGGTAGAGTCACAGCTGGTGGAGAGGAGGTTAAAGCCCAAGGCATAGGCAATGAGTACTGTGTTTTGAGGAAAAAACAGTTTAGACTCCTTGACCTTAGTTTGGAAAAGAAATGTATCCCACCATATTTTACCTGATATGTTAGTCAGCTTTCCCATCACTGGGACAAAATACCCAACATCCACAACCTAAGAAAGGAAAAGATTACTCTGCTCCACATATTCAGTCCATGGTCAGCTGGCTTCAAGGCAGAAACAGCACGATGGAAGGGAATGGGTAGGAAAGCTGCTTACCTCATGGCAGCCAGGAAACAGAGAAAAGGTAGAAAACAGGGAGGGAGATATTACCCTCTAGCAAGCAGAGCAGGAAAAACAGAGTTGGAAAAGCAACACTAAATATAATGTCTGAGTGATTTCATGCTTTGTTTATCAGAGCAGTGGGTGTTACAGTCGATAAGAATGTGTACAGGTTGTGCTAATGACAGGGGTTCCAGGGCCATCATTCTTGGAGAAGAGCCCTATGTAATGTAGAAACAGAAGATGATGAGAAACCTAGAAATCCTTGCATTCAGACTAATACTAGGTGGTGGGAAGTGTTGGAGTAACAGGATCCAGGTCACTAAATGATATACTTCTTATTCAGAAAAAGGAAAAATCCTATAAGAGACTATAAAGAGGTCAGGCAAAGTTTTTATTTAAATTTCAGTCTATGCCATTACTCATATGAAGTCCCATATTGGAGGCCAAAAATGTAACAGCAGTTTCTTATGGTTCTCTTTAATATAGGCTGTGTCTTTTGTTACGTCAAACGAGAAGACCCTGCAACCTCTAAAACTGTGAGCTTAATAACCTTTTTCTCTTTATAGGTTCACTCTCTGAAGTGTTTGTTGCAGTGATGGGACGCTGACTTACACAGTAGAAATTTGATGATAGTACATCTTGATGAATTTTTTTTCTTGTTTTTGTTTTTTTCAACATTTCTTGTTTGGGGGATTCAGTGAGCTTCTTGGATAGTTTCCTTCAAATATAAGAACATTTTGGATTTTATTTCTTCAAATAATTTTTGGTTCCTCTGATTCCTCTCCCACCTCATCTGGGGACTCCATTTATATGTATATTAGGCTTTAAATTACGCCCATGGTTCACTCTTTTTAAAGTTCTTTTTTTTTTTTTGGTACCGGGGATCGAACTCAGGACCTTATGCTTGCAAGGCAGGCGCGCTGAAACCACTGAACTAAATCCCCGGCCCCACTCTTTTTCTTTTTAATTCATTTTTCTCTGTGTATTTCTTTTGGATAATTTTTATTTTTTAAATTTATTTTTTATCAGTATACATTTGCAACACATAATACATACATTCATCACAGCGAATTGGTCCATATACATATCACATCTTGATCCTTTTTTCTTCCTTCCCCTCCCTCCCTTTTTTCCTTCCCATCTCTCAATTCCCTAAGCCCTTTCCCATCTCCACAAAGTCTATCTTGCTGTTTCCTATTATCTACCTCTTATTTTGCTTTTTATTTATACTTTGTTTTTCACTTATACTTTATTTAAGGTCTACATCCCTATTTTCTATCATTTATCTTTTATCTTGCTATTTAAATTATTTATACCTTGGGTTTCTCACATAAGAGAAACCATGTAATATTTAATCTGTTGTGTCTGATTTATTTCACTTAGCATTATAGACTCAAGGAGCATCCATTTTTCAGATACTACAGATATATCTAGAGGTAACTCAAGTTATTCTTCTTTATGGCTGAGTAGTATTCCATTGTGTATAAATACCACATTTTCTTTATCCACCCATTTGTTGATGGGTATATGAACCACTTCCAAGATTTAGCTATTGTGAGTTGTGCTGTTATAAACATGAGTATGCATGTAACAAAGTAATATGATGTCTTTAACTCTTTTGGAACGATAACCCAGAAGATGTATAACTGAGTCAAATGGAATTTTAATTTTTAGCTTTTTGAGTAATCTCCATACTGACTTCCACAGTGGTTGTACTAGTTTACATTCACACCATCAATGTACAAGTGTTCCTTTTTCCCCATAGCCTCACCAACAATTTGTTGTATGAGTTCTTGATGGTAACAATTCTTTCTGAAGTAAGATGGAGTCTCAGCCATTTTGATTTGCATTTCTCTAATGACCAAAGATGTTGGACTTTTTTTTATGTACTTATTGACTGTACTTATTTTGAGAAGTGACTATTCATGCCAATTGCTCATTTTTTCGATTGGGTCATTTATTTGGAGGGGTCTAATTTTTTTTAGTTCTCTATAGATTCAAGATATTAGTACTCTGCCTAAGGCATAGCTGGACAGAGTGGGACCTTTTCCCATTCTATAGGTTGTCTCTTCACTCTCTTAATTGTTTCCTTGGCTGTGCAGAAGTGTTTTAATTTGATTTGATATCATTTGTTGATTCTTAATATTATTTCTTATGCTATTGGGGTTCTCATCAGAAAATCTTTGCCTATGCTTATGTCTTCAAGAGTTTTCTTTATTTTATCTTCCAGCAGTCAGTGTTTCTGTTTTAAAATCTAGGTCTTTGATCGACTTTTATTTGATTTTAGTGCACAGTAAGAGATATAGGTCTAGAGTCAATCTTTTGCATGTGGATAACCAGTTTTCCCAGAACCATTCAATCAACTTTTTTACTTTCACCAATGTCTATCTTACCATTAGTCACATCCAATGTATTTTTAAATTAGACATTGTACATTTTCTCTCTATAAGTTTGATTTGAGTGGTTTTATATCTTTGTACCTCTACTTAACTTTGAACATATAGAATAAAGTTATAAATGCTGTAGTTGACTAATGATTCTAATAATTGTGTCAGTTCTGGTTCGTTTTTGATTGATAGCCCCCCCCACACACACACACAGTGGGATATATCTTCCTGTTTCTTTGCATGTCTGGTAATCTTTTGGTTATAAGCCAGACATTATAAATTCTACCTTGTTGGGAAATAGATATTTCTGATCTCTATAAATATTCTTGAGCTTTGTTCTTGCATTGGTTAAGTTACTTGGAAACATTTTAATACTTTGGATTTTGCTTTTATGATTTGTCAGGTGAAACAAGGACAGTGTCAGAGCTAATTATTCTTTCACTGAGGAAATATCCTTCTTTGTATGCTAAGCCAGGCCCTGTAAATCATGAGCTTTTTCAGTCTGGCCTGCAGGAAGAGGCCATATTCCAGTTCTATGTGAATTCCAGCCATTGCTACCTTTCCTCCTTTTGGGTGGTTCTTCACCTGGCCTCAGGTAGTTCCCTTATGCACCTGTGCTGATCAACCTACAGCTGAATATTCAAGGAGAACCCTCTGGGAATCTTTGGAACAGTTTCTGTGGAGCCTTCCTCTGTGGCACCTATCCTGCAAATACTGGCCCTCTTAGTCTTCACGGACTCTGGTTTCATCTCTTCAATTTAGGGAGACTGCTGGCCCCTCCTTGTGTCATGGCCTTCAAACTGTCTCCATATAGAAAATCAGGACAAGCATAATACAAGGAATTACCCATATACATATACATACAAGTGTATAGCTATAAGTTATGGATATATAAGAAACTTATCTAGAGTGAAGTTTCAGAAAAGGGTATTGTCATGGGTGAGGCAGCTGCTTGTGACTTTAACTCTGGCCTTGAGCTGGCCTCACTAGAGGAAGAGTAAGTTCCCGGCCAGAGAATAGGTTTAAAAGAAGTCACTGCCTGGTGATTCCAGTAGCTGAGGTGCAAAAGGAAGAGGAGAAGGGAAGGGGGGGGAGATATTAAAATTTAAGAATGGCTTGGAACTAGACAGAGAGAAGAGGAAAAGTATTCCAAGGAAGTAATCTGAAGAAATATTAATGTGTGACAAAAAGAAAGGTTGATGGAAAGGAGGGGTCAAATGTGGAAACATTTAAAGCAAGGGCTCTGTGGAATTGGGTGTTGCATTTGTGTGGCCTTGGAAGAGAGTGAAAAGCCAGTATTGATTCTGATATTCAGGATTCTGTCCACACTTTTTTAGGGAATTATTTGGAATGGTTCTCCATGGTATTTAGTTCAAGATGCTGCTGGCCACCTGTGGTAGTTAAGTGAAGATCAGGCATATTATGCAATGAACACATTCAACTCACAAAGGGCTGGAAACAAACTTGTAACTTAAAATAATTCCAAATATCAGCTGTACACCCCATTTAAAAGTCTCCCCCATAAGATAACATGCACATGTGATCTTTAGATAAATTCTGTTTAATATTGATATTCCCCAGGTTATTAAATCAGAGGGAAAATTTCTGCAACATCTTGTTATTGCCTGCATCAGTGATAGTTGTGTATGTAGAACATACCCAGGTCCTTCTCTTCTTTATTGCTTCTAGTAGAATAATTGAAAACATACAAATGTCCAGCTGGAAGCTGGAGGAAACAAGACTAAGGATTCTGAATATATAGTGATAAATTCTTCTCAGAGCTAGAAACAAGTTGAGTTCTCTCTATATACTTGGAGGCTCTCTTTGTTCACCAACAGCAATAACTGGAATTCACAGAATGCTTGCTATGTACCAAGCAAGCCCCTCCAAGCTTCCCATTATTATTATTTGACACATCAACCTTGTGAAATAGAGTCATTACATATGAGGAGCTGAAACACAGAGATTAAAGAATCCCTGCTTCTCTGAAAGCAAAGCCCAACACAAAGCCTTCTGGGTGAGCTTTCACATTGGAAAAATGATCCCAAGGGTTAAAAATGGGAGACAGAGGTAGCGAATGGGAAAGGAAGAAAACCAATACAAGGATGTGTATTCAGTTGAACAGCACTGCAGAAGACTGGCTGCTCTATCCCATGGTATCTTCTGTAAATTGTTCATCCAAGGAAGACAGATATCTAGCAGCTGCTCCCAGCCCCCAGCACACTGGTAGAAGTTTTGCCGCACAATATGCTAAGCACCGTACTTCTAAGATGCACAGGAGCCAGGTGGAATCTTACAGACCTATGAAGGCACATCCAAGAAGCCCTGGGGCAGAAACCAAGAAGAGTGTGGCTTAAATGCTGCTAGACAACACTGAGACTTGCATGATACTGGTCACCACCTCAGTGGCCAAAGTAAGAGGCCAAGCTGAAAGCTTTCAAAGTACACAAGAAGTATCCTGCTTAAGGTTATACCACTGATAGAAGATGGCAGAGTTGGGATAGGAATACAAAGCCCTGTGGGGCCCCTGGTTGCGAACATAGCATTCTTGTTAGATGTCACTCTTAGTGTTGCTGGAGAGACTGACAGCAGGCAGGGACAAATGAGGGGACCAGCACTAGTGTGGTGACTTTAATCACTGTGTAATGATTGCAAGTGTGCTACATCTTGTAGTCCCTGATAGGTATTGCATCTGGAGTTATCAGAGCAGAAGTTTGGAAAGGCTCACACAAATCTGCCAGACCCACAGACCCTTGAGAGAGGGTCAGATACGTGCATCTGCAAAGTCACCTGGAGCAGGGTGGTGAGAATAAGCACAGAGACAGTGTAGGAGCTTCTGCTATCACACAGTGCATCCACCAAGGGATTGTTTCCTACTCGAGCCTTTCAGTACACAGGAGGTTTCTAAGTCCAAGGCCCCATGTTATATAGTCTTCCACTGCAATTACCCACAGATTAATACATAGTTTTCAGATAAAGTATTCCACTTCCTCCTCCAGCTCTTTGATTAATGTCCTGTCTTGTATCTTCTTTATTATTTATTTTATATATTTATTATTATTATTTTTTTTTTTTGGTGGCAGCATGGAGTGTGAAAATAGACCTTGGTTTGCATCTCACCTCTGTCACTTACTAGCTATGGGGCTTTCGCAAGTTACTTTCCTGATGCATTAAATAAGAGTAGGCCTTGTTCTAAAACCTGAAAACAGCCCCAGGCCTTGTCTGCTGTCATGGTGTTTTAGTATATGTGCTGCCGAAGCGAGTACATGTCATGGTGTTTATCAAAGCACAGATTATGCTCGGTTCATAGGTTTGGGTCTGCTGAACACCAAGAAATCTCTGGGGCAAATAATTCAGAACCATTGCTCTCTTTCATTTATTCAACAAGCATTTGAGCAAAGTATTGTTCTGGTGTTGAGCATAGAGCAGTGAACAAGTCAAACAACAGCCCTACCTTTTAGTATTTGACATTCTAGTTATGGAATATCTGACAATGAATTAATTAAAATAAATGAATTAATTAAAAAAGGTAATAAATTTTGTGAAAGAAAGGAAGCAGGACATAATGAGGTGTAATTGAAAACTATAGTGAATGTTTAAATAAAATATTATCACAGCAAAAGACATATTGCCATTATTCCCTCTCAGAATACTCCCCATCACTTCAAACACATGTATCCCATTGTCCTTTCCCCTTTCTGAAGCAGATCTGAAAGTCTTCTTTTGTAAGTGTCCTTAGTTGTACTGTTGTGGCTACCTCTACATCCTGAATTGACTCAAAATATTTACTTTGCAAGGTCATTTTGACTTTGGAAAAGAGCCAGAAGTCACAGGGTGCCAGATCTGGTGAACAAGGAGGATGAGGACATGCCTTAAAGCATTTATGAACCTGCTTTTCTATTGGATGACTCCCAGCAACAGCATTCACCATAAATTCTTGATCATACCTCACCTCATGAAGACACTCATAAGTGTGTTCAAGGTGAGGAGTATTTTGAGGGACTGTTGATTTTTAGCACATATATAATAGATATATATAGAAATAAGTGAATATGAAGTATGAAATATGAATATGTAGGTCAAGTATACTGATATTTCTTAGTTCTGTCTGGTGAGAGAGGGTAGAAGCAATGACATTAAAGAATACACAGAGCCCAGACTTAGGTTCTAAATTCTAGTCTCCATAAAAAACAAAAAACAAAAAAACCCAGGGCTCCTTAGAAAAATGACTGATTCCAAAGCAGGAGCAGGGAAAGTACAAAACCTAAAACATTTTCTAGTATCAGAAAGTAAGGAATTGTTAAAAAATTATAGGAACAGGGCTGGGGATTTAGCTCAGTGTTGCCACTGCCTGCCTTCCAAGCGCAAGGTCCCAAGTTCAATCCCTGGTACCAAAAAAAAATTATAGCAACAAAATTTTAAAAATAAAAACCAATTTGAACATGCTCCCAGTAGCCAAATCTGGGAAACTTGACCAACAAAATAAGGATAGCAATGGTTTATAAAGAATAGAATAAAATAAATATCCTTAAGTACATACTAATATAAACATTGAGTAAATAAATGGAGGAGAATGGAGAATGGACAGCTCTTTTTTGTGACAGAATTCCAATTAATGTCGATAGAAAAATGAAAATGGAAAGTCACCATTTGGCAAATACCACAGTAATAATTGGTGTAGGCAAGAACCTCTGAAAAGTGCTAAAATTTATAAACAAAACTGCAATGGGAAACAAGATTTGGTTAGTTTTTAAGTCTCTCCCCAACACAAAAACTAAGCAAGCAACTTTTAGTAGAGAAACCTGGCAAACACTTCCTCAACCAAGTGATCTAACTTTAAAGTACAAAGATGGAGAAAGATGTACCATGCTAACAGTAGTCAGAAGGAAGCGGGAATAGGTGTGTTAGTTTCAGACATAGTACATTTTTCTTGTTTGTTTGGTTTTTGAGACAGGGTCTCATTACATAGTATGAATTGGCATTGAACTTACTAAGTAGCCCTAGTGGTCCTTTAACTCATGATCCTTCTGCTTCAGTAAGTGGATTTCAAGCCAAACGATGTATCTTCATGGATAAAGAAGGTCATTTTATAATGATAACCAAAAGAACAAAACAATCTCAAATGTTTATGGACATAGTGACAGAGCTTCAAAATACATGAAGCAAATATTGTTAGGGTGCAGTAGACAAATTCACAAGTCAAGTCAGAGGTTTTAATATTTCTTACAGAAATTCATCAGGATAAAAGATTTGTAAATGTAGTGATCCCGCCATACCTGTGATTTCACTTTCTGTGGTTTCCATAATCCTCAGTCAACTATGGTCCAAAAGTCTTACATGGAAAATTCTATAAATAAATAATTTATAAATTTTAAATTGCATGTTGTCTTGAGTAGCATCTCACACCATCTTGCTCTGTCCCATCTAGGCCATGAATCATCCCTTTGTTCAGTGTATCCTCACTGTATATACTATCCTCCTATTAGTCACTTGGTAGCCATATTGGTTATCAGAGTGACTGTCACAGTATCACAGTGCTTGTGATCAAGTAACCCTTATTTTACTAATAACAGCACTCAAGCACAAGAGTAGTGATGCTGGCAGTTCCAATATGCAAGAAGTCATAAAGTGCTTCCCTTAAGTAAAAAAGTACAATAAGATATTTTGAGAGAGAGAGAGAGAATGAGAGAAAGAATGAGAGCAATAGAGACCACAATCATATATATGATATACTGATATATATATATATACACACACACACACACACACACACATATATATATACACATCAGTCCTGGGAATTAAACACAGGACCTCATGAATACCAGTCAAACACTCTACCACTGAGCTACATCCTCAGCCTATTATAATACGTTCTTAAAATTTTTCTATTTTATTATTATGATTAATCTCTTACTATGCCTAATTTATAAAGTAAAATTTTCATAGATATATTTAAGAAAAATCATAGTATATATAGGGTTCACACTATCCTCAGTTTCAGATATACACTGAGGATCTCGGAATATATCTCCCATGGATAAGGAGAGACTACTGTAACATGATCAGCCAACTTGACTTACTTGATAGTCATTGAATGCTCCATCAACAACAACCATATACAAGTTCTTTTCAAGTGCACATGGAACGTTCACCAAGAATATCACACAAGAAGTCTCAATAAATTCAAAATAATTCAATCCATAAAAAGTATAATTTTTATCACAATGGAATCAAATTAGATATTATAACAAAAATAATCTTAGAAAAATCCTACAGATAATTAGAAACTTAATGACACACTTACAAATAACATATGAGCAAAAGAAGAAATCAAAAGGAAACTAAAAATTGTTTTGAACCAATAAAAATAAAAACACCACAAATCAGAATTTGTGAGATGTTGTTAAGGCAGATTTGAGTGGGAAATTTATACCCTTCGGATCCTTATAATAGAAAAAATTTTTCAAGAAAAAAGTTTTAAAATCAATGACCTCAGCTTCTATCTTAAGGCACTAAGAAAGGGTAAAGCAAATTAAACCCAAAGTAAACAGTGAAAGCAAAAAGCTAGGACCAAAGCATAACTGATGAAATAGAAACAGGAAAACAATAAAGAAAATCAATGAAACCAAAGCCAGTTCTTTGAGAAAATCAATAAAATTCATAAAATTATTGCTAGATGTAGTAGGGTAAAAAGGATAAACAAACTGGGCATAGTGGCACATGCCTGTAATCCCAGCAGTCTGGGAGACTGAGGCAGGAGGACTGCAAATTTGAGCCTACTCTGGGCAATTTAGTGACTTAGCAAGACTCTGTCTCAAAACAAAAAATAAATAAAGATCTGGGAATGTACTGTAGCTCAATGCAAAGACCCTGTGTTCATTATCTAGCACAACAAAACAAAAACAAATGTATATGACCAAGTGGGATTTACAATTGGAACAAAAAGCTGGTTTAACATTTGAAACCCAGTCAGTATAGTTCAACATTAACAAACTTTAAAAAACAAACAATCCCCGGTACAAAAAAAAATCCTGATTATTTTAATAGATGTGGAGAAAGTATGCAACAAAGTCCAACATCCATTCCTGATAAGCACTCTCAGGACACTCAAAATTAATAGGAAACGTCTTCAACCTAATAAAGTGGAAGGATGGTTTGATATATACAAATCAATAAATATAATATGCCACATAACAGAGGCAAGGACTAAATCACATAATTATCTCAATAGACATAGAAAAAGTCTTTGACAAAATCCCACATCCAATCGTGATAAAAAGCTCTAATGAAAGTAAGTATAGAAGGACCTTATTTCAAATTGATAAAAGCCATTTGTGAAAATCCTGCTGCCAACATCATACTAAATGGGTGAAAAAAAAGAAAACTTTTCCTCCAAAATCAGGAACAAGACATAAGAGTCCATTATCACCACTCCTGTTCAATATAGTATTTGAAACATTAGTGAGAGCAATCAAGCAAGAGAAGGAAATAAAAGATATATGTATAAGGAAGAGGTCAAAATATTCTTATTCAAGGATCTCTTGGTCCTTTACACAGAAGACCCAAAAAACACCACCACAAGAATTCTAGAACTAATAAATAAATTCAGCAAAGTAGCAAGATACAAAGTAAATACTCAAAAATCAGTAACATTCTCGAACACCAATAATGAACCCACTGAGAAAGAAATTAGGGAAATACCCCATTCAAAATAGTTTCAAAAAGTTAAATATTTAGGAATCAAACTGATTTAAGAAGTAAAAGACCTCTATAATGAAAACTATAGTATTCTAAAAAACAAAACAAAACAAAACAGAGAGAATGAGGAGGACATAAAAAAATGGAAAGATATCCACTGTTCCTGGATAGGCGAAACCAATGTTGTTAAAACGGCTACATTACCAAAACTATTATGTAAATTTAATGCAATCTTAAGCAAAATACCAACAACATTGTTCACAGAACTAGAAAAAAAATCCTAAAATTTATACGGAACCAAAGGAGATCCATAATAGCAAAAGCAATCCTGGGCAACAAAAGCAAAGCAGGAGCCATCACAATCCCAGATTTCAAATAATATTATAAAACTAGAGTGATAAAAACAGCACAGTACTGGCACAAAAACATGTCAATCAATGGAGTAGACTAGAGGATGCAGAAACAACCCCAGGGACATTCAGCTATCTGATCTTTGACAAAGGGGCCAAAACCATACACTGCAGGAAAGATAGCCTCTTAAACAATTTATGCTGGAAAATCTGGTTATCCACAGGCAGAAGAATTAATCTAGACCAGTATCTCTCATACTATACTAAATAAAATAAAAATGGACCAAAGACCTACATATTAAAACAGAAATACTGAATGTGCGGGAAGATAAATTAGTAAAACTATTTAAGACATAGACATAGACAAAGACTTTCCAAAAAGAACCCCAACTGCAAAAGAAACAGCACAAAGAATCAACAAATGAGATTATAAAGTTAAAAGGCTTTTCCACACAGCAAAGGAAAAACCAATGGGGTGAAGAGACAACATACAGAATGGATGTATTTTGGGTTTCTCATATAAGAAAAGCCATATAATATTTAACTTTCTCTGTCTGATTTATTTTGCTTAGCATTATGGTTTCAAGGCACATCCATTTTCCTACAAATGACTCAAATTTATACCTCTTTACGACTGAGTAGTATTCCATTTCTTTATTCATTCATCTGTTGATGGACAGCTATTCCTTGGACAGAATACTAATATCTAGAATATATAAATAACTAAAAAAAAGAGATGTCCCAAAATAAAAGATCCAATAAAAAATGGGCAATAGAAATGAATACACATTTCTCAGAAAAAGAATTACAAATGGCCAAAAAGTACATGAAAAAATGTCAGCAACTTTGGCCATTAGAGAAATGCAAGCCAAAACAGCACTGAGATTTCATCTTACTCAAGAAAATTCCATCTTACATCAAGAAAACAGTAACAAATGCTGACAAGGCTGCAAGGGGAAAGAAACACTTCTACATTGTTGGAGGGAATGTAAACTAGCAAAAGCACTATGGAAATCAGTACAGATGAAGATTCTCAAACTAAAAATAGAAATTCCATAGGACCCAGGTATACCTCTTCTGGGTTATCTTCCCAAAAGAATTAAAGGGATTATATTATAGGAATCCATGCATACCTATGTTTACAGCAGCACAACTCACAATAGCTAAATCTTGGAAGCAGCCTGTATGTCCATCAAAAGATGAATGAATAAAGAAAATGTGTATTTCTATGGAATGGAATATCATTTAGTCATAAAGAGGTATAAATTTGAGCCATTTGTAGGAAAATGGATGTGCCTTGAGATCATAATGCTTAGCAAAATAAATCAGACCGAAATGGTCAAATATCACTTGGTTTTTCTTATATGAGAAACCCAGAGTATAAGTAATTTAAAGAGCAAAATAAAAGATAGGCAATAGGAAACAGAAGTAGACATTTTGCAGATAGGAACAGATCTAGGGATGGAGAGAGAGGGGAGGAGAAGGAAAGGAAAGAGAAATGAAAAGGACTAGCTGAGTGTGATGGTGGCAGCTTGTGATCCCAGCACTTGGGAGGCTGAGGCATGAGAACTGCTGAGAGTTTGAGGCCAGCCTGGACTACATAGTGAGTTCAAGGCCAGCCTAAACTACATAGCAAGATCTTGTCTCAAAAAAAAAAAAAAAAGAAAAGAAAAGAAAAGAAAGAGAAAAGGACTAAGTGTGATATGTATCAACTCCCCACAGTGAATGTATTCATCATGTATCACAAAAACATACTAAAAATAAATAAACAACTGACTGTAATGTGTTAACAAAGATGTGGAGGATCTAGAAGTTTTGTGAATCTGTGACAACATAAATGTTACAACCAATTTAGAGAGCACTCTGGATGTTTCTTAGGAAGTTAAGCATACGACTATATTACATAATCCACCTATTCTACTCAAAAAGAAAAATTCTACTCAAAAGAAAAATTCATCTGTAACCAAATGAAGAATTGTATACAAATATTCATAAAAATTTTATTTGTAAGAGTGGAAAAGTAGAAAGAGTTCAATTGTCCAAAATAGGTGAATAGATAAATTGTGGCATATCCATAAAGTGGAATACTACTCAGCAATAAAAAGACCATACAATTGATGCATATAACAATATGGGTGAATCTTAAAATTATCATGCTGAGTGAAAGAAGCCGAACCAAAAAAGTATATCCTAGGTGATTAAATTTATATAAAACAGGAAATTATAAAAAAATCTATACTGACAGAAAGCAAATTAGTGGCTGCTAAATGATGAGAGATAGAGAGGTATGGGATAGAGGGGTTATAAAGGTGTAAGAGAAAACTTTCGGGGGTAACAGATATGTTCACTATCTTGATGTAATGATGATTTCACATGTGTAAATATATGTAAAATTTTAGACTTTAAACATGTGCGGTTTACTGTAAAGTTTAAATATAAAATTTGAGTATATATAGTATATATATAGTATATATATTTCTAGATAAACTTTAGTGTACATATATATAGTTATTGAGATATAATCAACATACAATAAACTGCCCATGTTTATATAATGATTTTTTCAGCCTTTATCCCAGAAGTGAAAATGTTTACCTCCTCTCATGTTTCATTGGTTACTGGAAGTTGTATGTCCACACCTAACTCCAAGTAGGCAGGAAAGTGCATTCTTACCACATGCCTGGAAGGAGAGAGCTGAATATTTGTGCATAGTCCTAATGATTACCACGTTCAGCAGTAAATATGCTGCATTGGTTTTTTAATAAATAGAACATTTCTCCCATTTGTTACCTAATAGAATTCACATTCATTTGAAGAAGCACCAAACAACTACTGACTTAGCCCTTACACATGAGTCTTGCAAAGATTCAGCTGTTTTGGTTGCGATAGGGAGGAATTCAAGTTAAATGAGATTATCCAAGTCACCCAAAACTTTCCCTACTAATTTTAGAAATGAGTGCTTCTTAAAATCTAAGCAAATGAACTAGGAGAAAGCATGAATTCCAGCTCCTGTCTCCCGTCCCATTAAGTTTAATGTAAATCATAGAAGAGACATGGTGGGCCAGAGAGAGACTCTACAATGATAAATTCCTTTTCCATGACTGATTCTGTTTATGGCTGAGAAATTATTATTCATTGCCAACTAAGAGAATTTTAAAATTTAAACTAAATTCCTTTTATTCTGTTCTTAGCAGTCACTGATAAACTGGTCAGACATATTGAAGCTAAAGCCCTATAGAATATGAAAGGGTTCACACCCAAAATGTCCAGAGCAATCTTGCACATTAGTATGGGAAAAAAAAAATCTTACTTCTTTTTCTAGTGACATACCAGATTGTACCCCACCCCTGGCAGGTCTGCTTTCCAAACCACACATGCTGTGTCTGCTTTATTGTTTTCTTTCCTTTTTATATGTACTTTTATATTTTTTAAATTTTTTATAAAGAAAATAAACATCCTAATAAAAATTGTGTAAGAGAACGTGGAAAGTTGACAAAAGGAAAATATATACAAACAATAAACATGAGGAAATAAATTACTATTCTATGGCAAGTCTTTTTTAAAAAACATTTTTAAGAGAGAACTCACTATAAACTCACTATGTAGCCCAGACGGCCTCAAACTTGCGGGAATCCTCTTGCCTCAGCCTCCCAAGCACTGGGATTATAGGCGTGTGCCACCCGGCAGAAATTACTCTTCTAAGAAATAATCTAAATCAAAATAGCCATGGGTGACCATTTCTGCTATAAAATTGGCAAATATCCTTTAAAATGAAAATACTCAATTTTTATAGAGGCTATCAAACCTGTATTTGTAGCAAGGTAATCAGCTGATGTAAACTTGTTTGTTATGTAAGAGTGATAGGGTTGTATCTTTAAGTTTTCCATAATAAACAGGTACTCCTTGTATAACAAAATATACACTTTAGTCCCTCTTCTTAGTTGAAAGCAGTATTGCTATTTTAAATGTCTCTTGTTACCCTTCATGTTTCATCTTTCTTTCATCTTTCGTGCCAATTTCTTTCATCTTTCATTAAAAGACCTAATTGTCATTTTGAAATTGTACTTATCAGGCTTTTCAGCTCTTTCTAAATTTTTGCCATGTACTTGATTAAATTGAACTTATTTTCTAAAGACTATTATACCATAACAGGTTCTAATTTTTGAAAAAGGCCTTTGTGGTTTTTCTTTAAGTAATAGAGTTGTATTTGCCTTACACTTTCACCTAAAATACATACATTTAAATCCACTGGGCAGATTGACAACTAAAAACACATTCATACTGCATTCTTTTGGGGTTTTTTGGTACCGGGGATCCAATTCCGGTCCTCGAGCTCGTGGGGCAGGCGGCGGAACCACTGGGCTAAATCCCCGGCCCATACTGTGTTCTTTTGTCTAAAACTAGACATTACTTCTATGTGCTCTGGTTCTGTGTATACGTGTGTGTGTGTGTGTGTGTGTGTGTTAAACACGTGCCAGGCACAGGCGTAGTTCCTTTTAAGCTTCACTTCATTTGGTCCCCACAATAATCTTAGGAGATCACTGTTTTCTCGAGGTTACAGACCGCCTTAGAGAGGGCCTGTACACTCCAGAGAACAGTGGCTAACAGCAGGAGCTGGGCCATGCAGACTGCACACAGGAAGGGACATGGCACAGGAACAAAACTATGTACAAGGCTGTGTTCAAGAAATGCCGCATCTGTGATCAACTTCACACACGACAATTCTCTGAGCTCTCAGTGAAGTCTGTCATTCTAGTTGGTGGGACGGGCTTAACATATGTGCTGATGATACAGGGGCACAGGGTACTGTGTTCAGAGGGCCCTGAGCACTTGGCACTTAGTGCTCTGTGGTTGCCCTCTTGAAAGTTTCAATAATTTTATCTTTGAATTTGTGTTTTGCAAGTGAAGTCTGATGGAATTGGAGCGTGTGGCATCCACTCACTCTTGTTTCTGCCTGCTCCCCAGCTCCCTGTGAGGTCCTTGACCGTCTATTCTCTACCGCCTGTGCCTGGGGCTCTCCCCAGCCCCCCACGTTCTCCCCACTCTGACCCTCCTCCTGCACACACCAAAACTGGCAGCTAAGTCCAGTCCATGGTGATGATGGGCTGGAGCAGGCCCATGTTTGCTGTCACCTTTTGGCTATAGGAGTGACCTGAGTTCAGCCATGGTGAGGAGTGGGCTGGGTACATGCACTCTGGGGCACTTCCCTGGCAGAGCGTGGTAGCAGCAATCCCCACCCTGATTTGGCAGCACCCCAGCAACTTGGGGGGTGATTCACTGTGGCCAGGCCTCTAACTCACCCCCAACCCAGGTACTGAATTTGCCTGGCACTCAGGTTGCCATCTGGTGCATGTCCGCCTGGCACCAGGCACCCATGCTGAGTTAGCCTGTGGTTGGAGGGAGGGGCCCTTTCTGCACTTGCCCTGCCAGTATCCTCTGCCCCAGGGAGAGCTACATTAAATAGCAAAAGCAGAGAGAGCAAAAGGGAAAAAATGCTTTATATTTCAGGGCTTTTAAGGGCACTTTTTTCTTTTCAGCTCTTTGAACAAGGGCCTGCATTTTCATTTTGTAGCCAGTGCTGCTGTCTATATGTCCATATGTCATTGTAGCTTCAGGCAATCAGAGGAGGGAACAGTTTACTGGAAGGAAAGGTGACTTTTTATTTGCTTCTTCTATCCTTATTTAATCTGCCTTCATAGTGTTTACTCGGGAGGGCCTCCTGTCTTCTCTTCCTGGTGTTGGAAGAAGACAGCAGGCCCAGTTTATCTGCAAAGGAAACTGCCAACCCCAGATACAGGTTCTTTTTTTTTTTTCTCTTTTTTTTAGTTTCAAAGTATATGGGGGGCCAGGAGATCAGTGCCTCAGAGCAGACAAAGACACTCTGAGCTGGCCACTATTTATTGGGTACACACAATAATTGGAGGGAGCATCAGGTAACTTAGGGGGCAGTGGTAATCCTATGTAGATGAGGACTTTAGGTTGATGGGGATCTTAGGTTGATGAGGATCTTATGTTGATGAAGGCTATAAGGAGAACATTATTTCTTTCTTTTAAAATTAATTATATTTTTTGTACAAAGGATTGAACTCAGGACCCTGTGCTTTCAAGGCAGGCTCAGTGCCACTGAGCTTAATTCCCAGCCCCAGAGAGCATTCTTACAATAGTAGCTAGGATAAGATAGCAGGCCAATAAAGTTGTCCTTCCTCCCTTTTTTTATTACTACTTGGTTCTAGAAGAACCAGAATGTCTTCAGCTGATGTACACTTGCCCTTGAGCATCACAGTATCACGGGACCATTGAGGCCTCAGGTGTGACTGGAGGCAAAGTGGAGTTATGTTTCTGCACCCCATAGCCAGCTCAAGGGTCAGGTGACATTGGGCCTTAGACAGGTATAGTCATACCTAAATTATGAAATGATTTTCCCCAAAATTTGTGTTGAATGGCTCACGACAGATCCCCCTTTCTTTTTATTTGCTTGTAGAAGTTGGATCATCGTGATCTGTTCTTCCAGCGTCTTCAATTGTTGTTTGGTCTGGCCCCCTCTGCAGCAAACTTTCACTTTTTCTTTGGACATCTTCTGAGTTTGTCTCGCCATCTAACACAACATGGGTCCTTTCCTCCACTGCACTGGAACTTCTCTCCCAGGATTGCATGCTCCCACCTCGGGGGCCAAATATTGGCGGGCAATCAATTCTCTGACTGCCTAAAAGGGGGGACAGTGAGGGCTAAAGAAAGACAATAGAGACTTGTGTAATTTCACAGTGCATGGGGGCCTGGAGGTCAGTGCCTCAGAGTGGGCAAAGACCTATAGGTTCTTGACTATGCATAGGATGGGGTGGCAGGAAGAACTGGGGAAGGAAATAAGAAATTGGCAATTTGAGATTATTAAGCAGTGTGACTAACCATTGCCTCCCATAACTACACTCCTGTAACTTTCTGTTTTTATGCCATGTGTTCCTCCTTATCTTTAGGAAAGGCACATAGGAAGCTGGCTGTCTGGCTGAATAGAAATGGGCTGTTTATCACCATTCATGAGATTCCCCCAGGAAGTGGGTTGGTACAGAGGTGGGAGGCAATGGACAAAGACAGTGGTCCTAGGGCACATTCTTTCTGGCTTTATTGAAAGCCACTTTCTGCAGGTTTCTTTCTGGTAAAAAGATAGTCTTCCATGTGAAGATAACAGCTTAAATACTAAATTGGTTCTGAATGCTGCCCTGAGCCATTGCTTCTTCCTGTAGATAGAGATCTCAATGCACTGGAAGAAACAGTTTGGTACCAATGTACCGGCGCTAGTCAGTCAACAGGGTCCTCTCCACAAGGCAAAGACAGAACAGACACTTCTCACAGTCACAGCAGAATATGTGCCTGGAGGAGGAGGGACTACGGGGCCAGTTGGATTTTCTCACAGCAGCAATGCATGCCTTAGGGTCTAATCTTAGCTCTTCTTTTTTAATGACCCATATATATCATATTCAAATCAACTCTAAGCTATATAATTATACACTGTTCAATAATAAGCTTTCAAAATGTAAATCACTCTGGTAATAAAGAAATCAACTATATCAATTTTCAATTAACTTTGTTTAATTGTTCAGGAGATTCCCCCAGGAAATGGGCCAGAGTAGCAGTGGGAAAAGAATTTGGGGGACTGTAGATTACAGGTGTTGGTAAGTAGGTTCTGCCTGGCTTCACCTCAAAACTGGGGTAGGACTGACAAAGAGCTCCCAGGGAAACCCACTGAAGAGGGAACTTCTCCGAATCACAAGCTGTTCATGCAGCCCATGAAATCGACGTTTATGTTCCAGAAACGGGAAACATCAAATATGCTTATATGCTGGAGGCAGGCTTTAAATTCCTCCATTGCCTGCCTCAAATCTGTGCTTAGCTGTGTGTATCAGCCAAGCAAGAGACGATAAACATTCAACCCATCTAAGTGAGACTCAGATTTCTAGTTATTTATATTTTTTACCATTTGTTGCCTTCTTCTGGCTTAGGTCTTAAAATCCCCTAACAGCTCACCTGTTGGGGCTTGGTATCCGGTGCAGCAGGGTTCAGAGTTGGGACCTTTGAGGAGTGAATGGACCACAAGGGCTATGACTTCATGAATGGATTAATCCATGTATAGATTCATAGTTTAATGGTTTGGGGGAAGGGGCTTTGTTATAAAAGATCCCCCTTCCCCATCCACCATGAGGTGAACAGCTTCCTTCACCACAACACACTTCTACCATGATGTTTTGTTTACCGCAGGTGCAAGCAATAGGACCAAGCAACCACAGACAAACTTCTGAAACCGTGAGCCAAAATGTACCTTTCACCTTTTAAACTGAATATGACAGATATTTTGTCAGTGGTTGAAACCTAACTACTGCAAGCCATTTTTATCTTTTTGGGGGGGAGGTCAGAGAACAGAACAAAACAAAACAAAAATAGTTCTTTCCTTTGCTCTTATCTCCCTGTTCCCACCAGAAGACAAAGTAGCAAAAATTGGGATTTTTTTTCTTATGTTTCCTGCCTACTATTCTCAGGTCCCTGTAAGCCCCATATTTGTTCCCCTCCTCTCTGGAATTGGTCGCATTTTGAAGTGTGTTATGTACATGTAACAATTCCCTGCAATGAATGTAGTCATTATATGCTGAAAATGTACTAACATGTACTAATAAAAGTCAAAAACAAAAGAGAAAAAGAAACTGAAATTGATCACATCCAAACAGAGAGCATTATAGTTAAACTATAGCAGCAAGGGATGAGAAAAAAATCCCAGGGACCTCAGGACCTAACTCTTTCATCCCCTAGGGCTTCCTCTGGTGCAGAGGTCTCAAGGCTGTTCTCTGGGCCACCCCATTCCTTGGTCACCCTATCTGGAGAGTACTGGAGGCTGTTTATGAGCACCATGCCTGGAAGGAGTATATCACTTCCATTGCCATAATTTAGTCACTTACCCAACCTAACTACAAGAAAGGCCCAAAATAGTGATCTGTGTGAACCCCTGGGAAGAGGCAATGACATGGTAGACCCATGACACTCCCTTGCCACACTACCCAACTGGTATCACAGAACCCAGGAAATTTTCAGAAACTGGAAGCATAACATTTTGCAAGCCCAGGGTAGAGGGTAGGGCTGTAATATAGAGGATTTGCTAACTGAGCTCTGTGCAGCAGGCACTTGCCCTTTTCCTACCCTGGAGGAAGAGACAGCCTCTGAAGTGAACAGATTGGCTGTGGACTTTGACACACTAGGCATAGCTCACAGTTAGGACAGAGAGGTGAGAGACCTAGTGAAAATCGAGGTGTTAAGCACAAGCCTAACATCAGAGACTAGGTATCTCCAGCTTGGTCTCTCACTCAGTCCCAGAACACTGGAAGTCATACTTGAACTTCCTAGATAGGATTCCTCTTCAAAGAAAGCAAACAGAGTGAAGAAAGGGTTTATAGGTCCTCCCAGCAATGTGGCTGTGCTGTGTCCCCTTAACCTACACTGAGCCCCACTCCCTCTAGGGAACCTCCAATGAGCTGTTCAGTGCCTTACATTTATGAACCTGGAACAAAGACAGTCAGGAATTACTAAACAATTGAAAAATTGAAAACTACAAGAAAAAAAGAGAATAAAATTATAAGATCAATTTAGGAGTTTCAATATCCTATTAATAGGAGTTCCAGAAAACTGAGAAAATGGACAGGGAAAATTTCCAAAGAATTTCCCCGACTTGAAGATCAGGTGTTGCCATATTGAAAGCCACTTAACACAATGAAAGGAAAGTGCACTATAAAAGTTCAGAACATCAAGCATGAAAGGAAAACCTAAAGAGTTCATAGACAGAACACACAAGTCACTTTTAAAGGGCAGGAATCAGAAGGGTGCCAGCCTTCCAAGAGCAGCAGCAACAAAAGCAGTGGATCAGCGCTTTCAAAATGAGGGTGATGACTTCCCATTTAGAATTCTGTACTTCGCCAAGTTATCATTCAAACACAACCATAATTGCAACTAGCTCTCAGGTTGTTCAAGAACAAAATATGCATATATAAGCTAGAGAAAGAGGTGATAGGGCAAGTGTGGAAAAATGTTAACAACTGGTGAAATGTATAAAGATGTTTTTGTAATATTCTTGCAAGTCTTTCTTAAGTTTGGGAAAAAAAAGTGAAGGTGGAATAAACGAAGTTTTGGACATGGAAGTTCTCCAAAGTTTCTCTCCAGGATGATGTTTCGTCTAAGCCACTGTATAATGAGATGTGTTCCATACAAACAAGGAAGTGAAAGAACAAAGTGCAACCATGGTATCAAGAAAATAAAGAATCCAACACAGAAGAGAAGAGACAGGAAGTCCTGGGACGACAGCTGTGGAGTGGATCTGGGCAGTAACCAAGACAGCCTGGAACAGGGGCACCAAAGACAGAAGGCTTATTTCCAGTAAAATCGGAACTGACAGATCAGCCATTGGAATGGTTTTACAGCAAGGAAAGTTTGCAGTTGGATAAGTGGATGAGTCCGTAGAAAATAGAGTTAATAAAAAATTTAGTTAATTATTAACTCTAGTGGAGATGAACAATTGCACAAGAAAAGAAATATAAATCATGTGGTTCAGCCATGAACAAGACTTATGTGGGCATATTAATATACAAATGAATATATAATACAATGTTGGGAATGGAGGGAGGAAAACGGAGTATGAATGAAAGGTCTAAAGAGATAATTCCTCGTCTCCCATAGTAAGAAATTAATAGGTAATATATAAAATGAAAAAAAATCAAGAAAAGCAGTAGAAAAATATTCTTTGTTTTTAATTTTTATTTTTCCTGTATTAGAGATTGAACTCAGGATTTTGCATTTGCTAGGTAGGCTCAGTGCCACTGAGCTACATCCCTGGCCCTATTCTTTGGAAATATCGAAAGAAAAAAAAAGGCCGACTGTGGTGGCACATACCTATAATCCCAGCCCTCAGGAGGTAGAGACAGAAGGATTGCTATGAGTTTGAGGCCAGCCTGAGCTACACAGTGAGTATAAGGCCAGCCTGATACATAATGAGATCCTGACCCCCCAAAAAAGGAAATACAGAAGAAACATGAAAAACAGTACTAAAATAATTGAAGGCAGTAACCTCTGAGAAATGGAAATCAGAGTTAGTAGGGGTAAGCTAGGAGTGTGCTTTTATAAGTAGGGGTTTTATCAGTTTGTCCTTTTTACTTTGGCACAAATTTTATTACCATTGCCCCTTCCACTCTCAAAATTGCCCCAGTTTGGAGAAAGTCTTGAAGTGTTCTTTGACTTTTTAAGCTACACATGTACAAAACTTCAATAAAAAGTAAAATAAAGAGGGAAGACCCCCGGGGCCGGGGATTTAGCTCAGTGGTTTTGCCGCCTGCTGAGCAAGCACAAGGACCTGAGTTTGATCCCTGGTACCAAAAAAAAAAAGAAGGGAGACCCCTAAATAAAATAACTCTATTTCATCAAGCTTGGTCAAAGAGTTTGATTTTCTTGTTCCCAAAAATTAATTCATCAGTTTAAATTAAATGTAAGCAGTATATGTTTCTTTTTAAAATTTTGTTTTGTTTTGTTTTGAGACAGGGTCTCACTGTATAGTTCAGGCTGACCTTGAACTTACTATGTAGTCCAGGCTGGCCTTGAACTCACAGCAATCCTCCTACCTCAGCCTCTTGAATGCTGGGATTACAGGCACATGACTCCAAGCCTGGCTGCAATATATGTACCTGTTTCAAAGCATTTTTTACTATCTTATTTAATCCTTACAACAGTTTAATAGGGTAGACATTCTATCCCATTTTATACATGATAAACATGAAGCTCAGAGAGGTCTTGTGACCTCCTAACAAGGACACAGCCTGGACCACCCCTTCCCATTATGGTCCCCATGCTCCTGTCTCCTGTCGCAGTGTTAAATGAGAAGGCATTTAAGCCATCTCACAAATAAACAGAATCTGAGATGTAAAATGGAAAACCCAAATTAATTAGCTTAGCTCATAGAAAACATTATCAAAAACAATGACTAATTCAAGCATCTTTTTGTCAGCCTGATCTCTGGAAGGAAATTCTAAATAGTCTGCTGCTATGGATTGGATATACACCCCAAAGTTCATATGTTAAAAACATAATCCCCAAGGTGACTATGTGGAGAGATGGAAGATTTAAGAGATGAACACAGCTCAGTGTCACTGTCACGCAGTGAGTCTGTTACCTCTAGTCTGGCTTTGTTATGAAAGAGAGTTCAGCAGTCCCTTGCATGTATTCTCATGTTGATATCATTTCTCTTTCTCCTCTCCCCTCCCTTTCTTTCTGTTCACATGCTCTACTCTTGGATTTCTGAGCCTCCAGAATCATGAGCCAAATAAACTTCTGTTCATTTAAAATTACCTCATCTGTGATAGTCTGCTGCACCAGACATCTGCCCAGCTAGGTTCAGTGGAAACTGAACTGGGAGGACAGCCTATCCCTCCAACCCCCATCACTCTGGAGTCCCAAGCAGGAACTGCTCCTGCTAAATCTCCAGACCAAAGAAGCAGTCCTAATGGCTGTTCAGTTTTTCAAAACACACCTTAAGATTATAAAAGTAATGCATGATTATTTCAGAAAAATAACAAAGATAAAGCACAAAAGAAAAAAATTGAAATCATCTAAATCCCATCACTTAGTGATGAATACAGTTAATGTTTTGGTATATACATCTCTGCTTTTTTCTAGTACAAATACAAAAGTAGGTCAATATCATACCAACTGCTCAGTAATTACTTTTTTTCCCCACTGAATACTGTATTTTGGACACAGCTCCATAACCATAATATGTCTACATTTTTCTTTTTAGTGGCTGCCTAATAGTTTATCATTTGGGTTGCTATATTTGATCAATCTTCTGTTGCTAGGTATTTGGTTTTTCTTTCCATTATGAACTGTACAGTAACAACACAACTCTGCACACACATCTTTCTGTCCATGTTCAATCATTTACTAAGTTCCCCAGAGAGCATGTGAGTTTCTAACTCACATTCTGAAAGGCTGTACACTCCCCACTAGTAGAGGATGTAAGTGTCCTACTTTCCTATCCGGCCAATGTATGTACTTTTATCAGTGCTTTTATATTTCCTAAGGGCAAAACAACTAACAGAATACTAAAAGGGGTTTGGGATAGGAGGCAGTTGAAACAAATAGCTATTAAGAGTTCTTTAATCCCCACATTCTAAGGGTTTTTTACCTTTTTGAAACTCTTCTCTGGCCAGTTCCATCCTCACTCACACCCCTTTCCCTGCCCACTCGTCTTTTACTTGATTTGACTTCAGGTCTCTCCTCCCCAGAGCACATTCCTTTGAGGTGAGGGGCATTCCCTTATATGTCAAGGTTTGGAAGGTAATGTTGCTCAGTAACAACCCCACCATGACAGACTCAAGGACTCTGAAATTTCAGAACCAAGCTTGTTGGGATGAACAGTTTAAACTTCTCCCACATTTATCTTTAAGTCCCAGAAACAAAGCCACATTGAAGCCTAGTTAAGACCTAGTTAAGTGGCAGAGTCCAAGAATTGCACATTCCTATCCCCCCTCCTCTGATTCCTTCTCCTTCCCCATGGTCTGTACCCCCCAATTCCTCCTCCACTAACTGGGCACTGAAATGACTCTATTAGATTTATTTTAAAGGAGTACCATCCTGAGTCTACGTGCTTGCCATCAATTTCTTGCTTTCCTTGCCTGAGGCAAGACTGAGGACCTCACTCTCTCCCTAAAACTTTCACCCCTATTTTAGGGAAGTTGGCTCTGTGCAATGGCGATGCAGTTCATGGGTTTGCTTCTTCCTGATCCAGGGGGCTGGTGGAAGCCAACCTTTTTCAGTTTATGAATCCTACTGCCATTGGACATCAAGACTGGTATAGAAACTGACACAAAGAGTAATCTCCACCTGGGTTAAGTAAGTACCCAAACAGGTACTACACCTTGCTTATATTGTTCATTTTACACAAGCTCCTCTTGTTGGCAGTGCCCATAAAACACACAGAACTTTGGACATAGCCACACTCAGCAACCTTTGTCCTGGAACTCAGGACTTTCACACCTGGTTTTTAACATTCCTGAGACTTAAGGGCAGTGAGGGAGACTGAGCCACAAATAGCCTAGTTCTAGCTCTTCTTTTGGCCAAATCTCCAATACGCATGTGCATAAACGATATTCTCATGTCAAGGTGGAAAACACAACTGTTCAGAGTTTCACCTTCTACCATCTCAAACCAAAGGCACCCCAAATTTTCCCAACCCTCATAAGCAGACGCTTCTATTTTTAATGATTTAAAAAAGATAATCAACTGCTCTATTTTTACAGAAAATAATACACAAAGTGACGCAGTCCAAAGTCCAATCCTCAGGCAAATCTCATTACTAAACATCTTCAAGGCAAGAGGAGGGAGCATTTAGACAACTTGGAAGAGGTCACTCGCGGTGGTTTGGGAAACTCCACCCCCTCCGCCCCTTGTCCCCGCCCCCTGTCCCCGCCCCGGCCCCTGCTGGCGCTCCCCCCGAGGCCCCGCCCCTCCCCGCCCTGACGCCGACGTCAGTTGTTTTGTCTCGACTCCGGCAGTGGCCGCGGCCGTCGCCCCGAGAGCAGCAGAAGAGCTGCGGCCGCGGCCTGGGGAGGTGGCGGGGGCGTTAGTGACGGCGGCCGCGACTTGCACCGCCCATCGGAACGGGACGAGCGCTGCGTGGCCAGGAGGCAGCCCAGCCCCGTAATCGCCCGAGGAGTCGTCTCGGGGCCTAATTTTTGCTTTTTTATTTTTTTAATCTCTAGGACCGTCGCACCGCGCTCACCGTTTCTCTCTGCGGAGACCGCGACCCTCCCTACCGGCTGCCCGCGGCGCCCGCCCGCCTGAGAGACAGGCGCCGCCCGAGCGAACCTGGAGCCGCCGCGCGGGTCGCCCTCGTCGCCAAGCCTGGACGGCCGGCGGGGCCTGGGGCCTGGGGCCTGGGCGCTGCGGCGGCCGCTCCTCCCCGCGCCGGGCGCGCTGGGCCCCGGGCCTGGCCTGGCGGGACGCCGCGCCCTCTTGACCGCAGCCGCCTCCGGGCCCGCGCGCCCTGTGGACCAAATCGGGTTGGGTCGCTCCCCTCCCGCTGAGGTCGCGGCGCTGGAGGCCAGGGCCCACCACCTGGGGCGCATCGGGAAACGTGCCCCCGCGTCCCCCTCGTTCGGTGGTTAGGGGACTGGGCTTTGGGAGCGTTTCTCCTTCGTTTTTCTCGCCTCCCATCTGGAAGGCGGAACGAGGAGGTGCTGAGCCTCTGCCACTGTCGTCTCTTCCTCGGCCACCCGGACCGACGCCGCGGTCCTCCTGCCCCGCCGCGGGGATGGCCCGCAGGTGACTGCCGCCCGCGCGCGACACTACCCTCCCCGACCCGACCCTCTTCATCCTCCACCTTCCGGGCTCCCAGGAAAAAGAGAAGACACGCCGGGGAAGATGTGGCTGAAGCTTTTTTTCTTGCTCCTGTATTTTCTGATTCTTTTCGTCCTGGCCAGGTTTTTTGAGGCCATTGTGTGGTATGAGACCGGCATCTTTGCCACCCAGCTGGTGGATCCGGTGGCACTGAGCTTCAAGAAGCTGAAGACGATTCTGGAGTGCCGGGGACTGGGCTACTCGGGGCTGCCCGAGAAGAAGGATGTCCGGGAGCTGGTGGAGAAGTCAGGCGAGTGTCAGGCTCCCCGGTTGCCCCCCACGTGGGCAAGGGGGCGACCTGTACCTGCAGCCACCTTCCTCAGCCTCCAGAACGAGGCGGTGCCTGCAAGGTTAAGCAGACTGAGAAGCTGCCCCTATGTTTTGTTTTGTTTTGTTTTGCTTTATTCAGGTATTTTCTGCAGTAAAGTACTTGAATCCTAGTAGTTTTGAGAAGGGCCCTGAAATTATTTGTCCGAAATGTCTGTATGTCTTTTTAAGGTTATTTTTAAGTTACAGTCTGAAAGTTTTTTAGCATTGTTCACTGCATTGATTTTTCTCAAAATTCGAGAGTCAAACTGGAAAGCATTTAGCAGTTGAAATTCATAAAAATATGGGAAAAGAAAACGTAGTCCACTTAGCCATGATTGTCACTATAATAAGCCGCCCACAGGGGAAAACATTATGAGAATGATCAATACCAAAGAGGCTTTTGGGCCAAAGAGTTTTTGGGTAGGGTGTACACTGTACAGTATTCACTTTGGTGAAAATAGGTGTCTTGGTGTGAAGGTCTGCCTTGTTTCTTTTGAGCTTATATTTCTCTTTTAAATATTTTTGTATTTTGAATGTAAACCTTTTTTTTGGTCAAATGTCATAGACATTAAGGGATGGGGGATGAATGGGATTGAAACAGCACTATAACATATGTGTAATGCCTTGAAAAAAAATGATTTTACAGCAGCTATTGGTTTGAGTAGGTGGATGAGAAATATAGCTTTGTTTTTTTACTGCTGGACAAAGTATATCTTTGTTTAGATGTACTCTTGAAGAAGGAGTGTAATTTGAGAAAGACAGTGTGGATTGCTGTACGAAGTGGTTCAAACACGTTTTTTGTTGTTTCAATTGTCAGCCTTGTCTTTTACAGAACCGTTTTTTTTTTCTTTATTTAGCACCCTATAGCCATGTAGTGTCTCAGACAAGAATACAAACTCCATAGCAGTGTAACACTTGCCTATTTGTAGCTTAGGGTTGTAGCACTCTTACTACTAAGGTAGAGAGAAGGAACCCTTTCTGCAAAAGTGATACTTTTTTTCTTTAGAGAAAAATGTAAAATCCTGCACAGTTCTTGCCCCTTGTTTGCTGACTGGTTTATGGTGACTTATTTCTACCACAAGGGGGAAAATGGAGTAGCTAAAGTAAAAGATTGCTAATAAACGAATTCTCTAGGTTTAGGAAATGAGAAGTATCTTACCTGCCAAAGTCAAATCATTTTTCATAGTAAAACAATTTTATCGCACTTTTTTTTTTGAAACAGAGTCTTACAATGTAATTTAGGCTGCCCTTGAATTCATCATATATCCCAGGCAAGCCTCCAACTCCAGATGATCCTTCTGCCTCAGCCTCCAAGTGCTAGGATTATAGGGTTGCCCCATGACACCTGGCTGACACATTTTTTCTTTTGACATTTGTTTTATGTCTTATTGCTTTCCTTTGGGCTTAAAAATAGTGGTACTGTATATACAAGAAGTCCACATAAAATCAAATATATATACCCTACAAAAATATGAATCGGATCACCCATTTTATGTAGCAGTTTATCTGTAAAAAAAATTTTTTTTTTTGGTACCGGGGATCAAACTTGGGACCTTGGGCTTGTGAGGCAGGCGGCGACATCACTGAGCTAAATCCCTGGCCTCTGTAAAGTTTATTTTTGCAATTTTGCTGTTAGAATTGTACAGTGCAAAATTCAATAGTACAATGGCAAAATTAAAAATAATGTGACATTGATACAAACTCTGTGCTGTAAATCAGTGTATGGATATGGAGATTGTTCGTTTGATAAAGTTCTAACCTCCAAGTGATATAAACTCTGTGGCTATTTTAAGTTCTTTTGGCCTCTTTCCAAATCTTTTACATCAGAACCTATGAACCATGTAGTTTAAAAGATTATGTGAAACTTGGGCCAGGGATTCAGCTCAGTGGTTTCACCGCCTGCTGTGCAAGCACAAGACCTGAGTTCAATCCCCAGTACCAAAAAAAAAAAAAGATTATGTGAAACTTGAACTTGTCATACATAAAACTGAATAAATGTGGTTTACTTGCCTGTAATCCCAGTTACTGAGGAGGCAGAGGCAGGAGGACCCCAAATTAAAGGCCAGCTTGGGCAACTTAGTGAGAGCCTTTCTCAAAAAATCATTCGGGCCGGGGATTTAGCTCAGTGGTTCCCCCACCTACCACCTGCCCCAAGGTCCAGAGTTTGATCCCTGGTACCAAAAAAAAAAAAAAAAAAAAAAGTCAATAAATTAGCTAGGTGTAGTGGTGCACCTGTAGTCTCAGCATTGAGGAGGCTGAGGCAGGAGGATCCTAAGTTAAAGGGCAACCTGGTGAGTTCAAGACTTCTCTGGATTACATACAGAGGTCCTGTATGTAAAAGGGCTGGGGATATAGCTCAGTGCCAAAGCCCTGGCTTCAATCCCCAGTAATCCCCCCAACTAGAGCCTCCCCCGGATAAAAAGAGCTGAGGATGTAGCTTAAAGTTACTTCCCCAGTAACACTAAAAACAACAAAAAACCCAAAAGAACAAAAACTAATATTATGATGGCTTTTTGAACTGGTACAAATTCAATAATTTTTATTAAATTATGTGGTGGCTTGGTGTGGTGGCACATGCCAGTAGTCCCAGCACTCAGGAGCCTGAGGCAGGAGGATTGGTATGAGTTTGAGGCCATCTTGGGCTACATAGTGAGTTGAAGGCCAGCCTGAACCTATATAGTGAGACCCTGTCTCAAAAAAAAAAAAAAAAAATTGTGTGATACCCCTACCAGAATGTAAGGTCTATATTTTCTTAGTTGGATTTTTGCCTTTTTTTTTTTTTTTTTTTTTTTAACATTTGCCCTGTTACATAGTAGGTTCTTACTGCGTATTTACTGAATGTATGAATCTTGAATGGGTATATTCTAGTATTCTTTACAGAGTGGAATAATACGATTCCTTATGATATAAAATGGAATTAATCACTCAAGTTTGGAGCATGAGAGTTTAAAAATCTTACATGTGTTTTTTTTTTGGTACCAGAGATCAAACTCGGGTCCTTGTGTTTGCGAGGTAGGCGGCAGAACCACTGAGCTAAATCCCTGGCCCAAAATCTTACAAGTTTTTTTCCTTTCTTCAGGTGACTTGATGGAAGGGGAGCTCTATTCAGCTCTCAAGGAAGAGGAAGCATCTGAATCTGTTTCTAGCACCAATTTCAGTGGCGAAATGCACTTCTATGAGCTTGTAGAAGACACAAAAGATGGCATCTGGCTAATTCAGGTATCAGAAACATTATTCTTGGTAACTTGAGTACCTTTAAAAAAATTATTTTTACCCAAATAGTACGTGGGGGTTGACAATTCTGTTTACTTGTGTCATGTTTCTTAGGAATAACTCTATTCTGAGAGGATGATTCTAATGTCCTCCCAAGGAGGTTTTTGCAGACCAAGATAAACGGATTTTGACAAGTGGAAAAGGAAAAGTTGGGGAAAGGGAATTGACTTTTTATTTTGGTACTAGGAATGGAACTCAGGACCTTGCACTTGCAAGGCAGGCAGTGGCACCACTGAGCTAAGTCCCTGGCCCAGGAGTTGACTTTTTTATTTAGAATCAGCAGAAGCAAATTCATTTCAGTTGTGGGATCCACATTAACCTGAGCGGCACACTCATATTCCTTCTGTTTAGTGATGTGCACTGCTTCTGTCAGTTTTTGACTAGTTTTGAGTTTGGCAGCTCAAATAATTTTTGTATCTAAGAGAAAAACCTAAAATAAAAGCAAAGGAATCTGTCTCCTAGGTAAATAACCAGCTTTATGCTGTAGGGGAGGAGCCATTGTGGAGCAGTGGGAAGTACTCAGTATTTTGCTTATGACAATGTAATAATTTTTAACCCTAGTTCTTAAGATACCAAAACTGTGAGATTTTAATTAGTATGTTAGAATTTTAAAGCCGTGAAGACCCTTAAAAATCACCTTTTGTGCTTCTCAAAATATGGTCTGTGATAAATGAGTGCATAAACATTACCATTAATGTATTTTAGTATAAATTAAAATCATTTATACTGTATTATATTGAGATATTTCTTAGAAAAGATAAAGTTATTTGAATTTTTAAAATATGGTTTCACTTTTTTCTTTTCCTTTTTTTTGGAGATAGTCTCGCTATGTAGTTCAAGCTGGCCTTGAACTCATTTTATGTAGCACAGGCTGGTCTCAAGCTGGTGGCAATCCTCCTGCCTCAGCCTCCCAAGCGTTAGGAAACAGGCATGTGCCACCACACCTGGTTAAAATGTGGTTTCACTTAAAGTAACATATCAAGTTAACAGCATGAACATGGCTAAAATTGAGAACATAGTGTGTGAATGGGTAAAGTTTGGGAGTTTTATCAGTCTTAACCCTTTATGAGGCACTGAGAGGTGATATAGCTGCCATAGGTCATGGGTACAATTGGTAATACTGAACTAGGATCAAATCATAGATCCCTTGATTTTTTTTTTTTTCAGTGCTCTAGTCATTTCACTCAAGGATTGACAAAACTTGATTTAGGGTATAAAAATTAAAATAGCCTCTTTGTATTTCTTTCTGAGAACGAAGACTATAAAATAGGTTTCTGAAAATTTTTTGTTCAGAGACCTTAGTTGAAGGCTTGGCACTATCACTGATTTGTAGTATGATTTTGAATAGATAGATTTTCAGTTGCACCTGGCTTCAAGTAAATAAATCTACATCTAAGGAGGATGAAATAATCATGTAGTCTGCTGTGTATGTGGGTTGAAATTTGAAAACTCTTACAGAGCTTGCATTAGATTTCAGTGGTCTCTCCTTTATTGTGGCATATACAGCTGTGTTTGAACTTTTACCCTCCAGAAAATCTAAGTCAATAATTTTTAAATTTGGGAAAGGGAGAATATGAATTCGTATGAGTGTAGTCTATACTTTATCCATTCACATTCTGTTTTGTTTCTATTAATTGGTATTGAAAAATAAACTGTAGCTTCTTTAAAGCTTCAATTTACAAGTGAATTGTTGTTCCATTTCTTTCCTTTGGAATTTATTTCTAATATCTTGTCCAGGTAGTTTTAGATTTGTTACTGAGATTGAGTTTAGTAGCCAGTCCTAGAACTCTGTGTTCATGGTCTAAATGTTTGTCACTCACATGATTCACCCCATGGAAACAAATGGTAAAGATGCGGAGCACCTTGAAACCTGGAAGAGTCATGTCAAAAGTCTGGAAATTCTTTTGTACATAAGATACTGCCTGACACAACAAACACATTTGGGGTCCCTAGTTAACAATGTATTCTTGGCTAATAAACAACCTACTGTTTTTTAATATCTTATAAAAGATACCCATGGATTAAACTTCCTTAACTTGTGACAAAATCAGTTTATTCTGCAAATATGGCCGTGCCAGGCCCTGTTCTGTGTCCTGGAAGTATACCAGGAACAAACACCAGGCTAAATTCTTACTCTCTTAGGCAGCTCATGTTCCAGCTGGGAGATGCAGGCATCAAGTAAATGAATATAATATCACTTAGTGGAGTGTGCTAAGAAGCAAAATGAACAGGACAAGGAGACAGAGAATGGCAAGGAATTCTCTTGTAGGGTGACGCTTGAAGGAAGTGAGGAAGAAATAATAATGAATGTTAGCATTTTAAATTCTAGTCCCTAAATTGTATTTCTTTGAAAATATTTTTAACTATTGTAGGTATTAACAGTTGAAAGACACCTAAGAAAAATGGAATGTGTTTACACAGTGCATTTATACTGTTGTGTGAGAAAGGCGCAGTAGGACACATACTTCATTTTCCTAGTTAACCCTCAAGGTTTGCACTCATCACCACTGTGTGGTTTGTGATCCTTGGGACCTGTGGCTTTTTATCTGTCAAGTGGCTGGTTTGGTCTGAGAGAACAAGCTGTGTCTGGACAACTGGTGGAGGGAAACTGAAACCCTGTCCTTGGCTCTGTGGACTAACCAGCTAAACTGATCAGCACAGATATCTGGTTTAAGCTCTAGAACTGTTTTTGTGTTTTGGATTTAAACTATATTTAAAATTGAAAATATCTATTCGAGACAGAAGAGAAATATTCTGTGATTGTCTTTCTTTCATGTCAGATCATGTTAGTCTAATCTATTGTAAAGGGTAACTTTCAAGAATTTGAATTTAATAATTTGAACTGTGGTCCTTTTCTCTTTATAGTACTGGAGATTGAACCCAGGGCCTTTACAGTGAGCTACATCCCCAGTGCTTTCTTATTGTTTATTTTGAGCCAAGGTCTTGCTAAGTTGCTAAGGAACACGGGTTGGGCCCAAACTTGCCATCCTCCTGCCTCAGCCTCCCAGAGTGTTGGGGTTTTAGGCTAGGTGCCAGGATGCCTAGCTTTTCTTTATTTTGAAATAAACTAATTTGTTTTCTCTCTCTCTGGGGAATGATGATCAATTCTTTAAATTTCCAAGCTTTATCTCTCCTGTACTGAGATCTGGTCATCCTATAGGTGAACAGACCTATTTTTAGTTTTCAAGGTACCAACATACATGTAACATCTTTGCCAGTAAAACACTATGTAATCCATGAAGAACCAAGTTTTTTTTCCCCTAGCAGTTCTTTCTAACATTCTGAGTTTTCCTTCTTTGTCCTAATCGAACTGCTTATCTTTATCTTTCATTAGCTAATTATTTTATTGGTTTGTAGATTCTTTGGTTCTGCTGCCACCCAGTCTTCTTGGCATCATGTATAGAAGACTTGGACAGAGAGTAGACGCACAGCTGATAGGCTTCCATAATGAGAAAGCATAATTTCCGGGCTTTATGGATTTATCCTCTTTAACATTTCTATTTCTCTATTTTGACTGAGAGAGAGAGTGTCTGTGGTTGTGGGGATTGAACCCAGGGCCTCATGCATGCCTGGCAAGTGCTCTTAACACTGAGCTACATCCCCAGCACTGTTTTGACTGTTATTTATAGTTCAAAGAAAGACATATTTGTTCCCTACTGGCTGTCATATGATAAGGAACCTAAAGTGACTGGAATTGAGATAACAAGGAAAAGCACTGTGATTTAAAGTCCTGGAAAACTTTGGTCAGTATTTACTGAAGTATTATGTTATTGTAGTTACTGTTTGGCTGAAACTATTAATGGCTGACGTTAAACTTATCTTTTTGCTTAGACTATAGTTTTTTGGTTTTTTTTTTTCTGGTACCAGGGATCGAACTCAGGACCTGATGCTTGCCAGGCAGGGGCAGCACCGCTGAGCCACATCCCCAGCCCTAGACTATAGTTTTGTTAGGGCAATTCCAGCGTATTTATTCTTTTTTTTTTTTTTTTTGTACCGGGGATCGAACTCAGGTCCTTGTACTTGCCCAGGCAGCGAAACCACTGAGCTAAATCCCCAGCCCAGCTTATTTATCCTTTAGTGCTACTCTGGAGGCAAAAAGCATGGCAAGCCACTTTTTCCTATGTAAAAGTTTTGGTGCAAAACTTTGTATTTATTCATGAAGTAAGCCAGTGAGAATACTAGAATACTAAAAATTAAAATGTTTATTTTGCCCATCACTCATCCCCACTTTTAATGAGTTTATACAGTTTGCGTACATATACTTAAGTTGGTCCACAGTTTTGAAAATAGACTCCCTGTTAAAATTAAACATTGAGAAATGCAGAAAATATCATAGCACAATACTTCTTTTGTTCCAAGGAGTTCTGCTATTTAATTAAGCCTCAATAATATTGTATGGGATTAACAATATTAAAAGGGATATGCCAAATTTTCTTATTAGTAATAAATTCCACCTCTAAAAAATAGGCCCAAGTGTTGTTTTTGTGTTTGTTTGTTTTGTTTTTGTTTTTTGGTACTGGGGATCGAACTCAGGACCTTGCACTTGAGAGGTAGGCGGTGGCACCACTGAGCTAAATCCCAGCCCCCCAGGTGTATTTTTAAATGCACTGAATTGGATGTCTTTATGGCTAACTGGGGTCAAGAACACTAATGTGAAGTTGCACAACAAGGTCCTATTTATACTAGTGTTGTCCAGAAAATACTCTAGATGAAAGGTTGCTGGGGAAGGGACTTTTATAATGAAATAAAAAAGGTGGAGTCTTTCCTTTAGTGATTCTTTGAGATCTAAAGTAACAAGAATGACTACTAAATTGTAAAAAGCTGAAATAGTTTAATTCAACTTAAATATTTATTAAGCACCCAGATGAGTGAGGTACCCCATTAGCTGCAAAGAATACAACGGTGAGCAAGTATGGGAATTCCAGTTAGGGAGGCAGATCCCCTGGGAAGGCAAATGGAAAGATTGCTTCACTTCTAGCCTGTCTTGCCAAGACTCTTCCAGGCCTGGAGCTGGAGCTCTGCTTTCGTCCAGTTTGTTTCTAGTCTGAAAATGTTCCCACAGAGACTGCAACCTCCTTCCCAAACCGCCAAAGATGATCTCCCCTTTTTGAGACCAGACGTGTGGATGCCACTCAGAATGGTGCATGCTTTTAGAATATAAGCTATAAATCTGGGACTCTACTAGTATGACACTGTAGTAACAGGCTTTGGGTATTTGCTCTGCTGTGTGAGTCAGCTAGATGAGTTATTTTGTGAAAATAGACATTTTTATATTGGCCATTTAATTAAACCTCTACCAAAATTAATTTATGCTAAACCTTCACTTGAGTCACATAACTGTAGAGGACATTGGACAAAGCAATTTCTAATTGTGTAAATATAGCTATACAGTCATATTAAATGCTATCATGTAATGCCTAGATGATTTTTCACTTTTGTGCAGCTCTCAGTCAGGGATCCTTAAACCCGTGAAAAGCAGAAGGTAGAACTGCTGAGTAAGACAGACTTGCTGTTGAACATTGTCATGCACCTGCCCCAGCGATGTTCACAGCTCTGTTCTCTCATCTCTGCTGGCTTTGCCAGAGCCAAGATGGGCCTGGGAACAGCCCGCTTTCATTCGTCCTCCCTTTTTTAACATTAGAGCTCTTATTATAAGTCTAAAATATACTTGTGCAGTGAACAGGATCTTCACTGAAAGACACCCCAGGACTTAGGGCTATGATTACACTGACAAAGATGCCTTTTAGCTACTTGAAGCAGTTGTCATAAACACAGACACAAAATCTTTGGGTTATTTTCATCCTTGCTCAAGAAATGGAAAAATATCTGAAAAGTTTTTGTGGGAGAAATAAAAGGGATGGAGAGCAGGGAGTATGGTGATAAGATGGTACCAAGACTTCTTAATCTCCCAAGGAATCTGAAAAATAAGTTCAAGATTTCTTTGATAACATGACTAAAAGAACTACCATATTGACTCTTCAATTATAGCTGGAGGGGAAAAAAAGATAAGTAAGCCTGCCCTGCTTGGTCTCCTTGATTCTCCAGGTAAAACTTGTAAAGTACTTTTGACCAAGGAAAAAATAGAAAAGCCAGAGTCTAATTAGTTAGTGTAACCTTCGTGAACCTCTTCAAAAAGAGCTTTCTTCTAAGAGTTTTCATCTCAAATTGCCCTCTTCCTGGTTACCTCAGCTATCTGAATATTTATGTAACAGCTCATGTCTCCCTCAATAAGACCATTTATTTTCATTAGTACTATGAGAACCATTTGGTTAGTGCTTTAAATTGTGTGTGTGTGTATTTATTATCAAAGTTATAAGATACTAAATTTGCATGTACATCTCAGTGTGAAGATGGTAATTTCAGTGGCATACAGCAGGTGTTACTGAAGAGTGATCTGTGAACACATAATGTGAACTTAAAGTCACTTGGCCATGACCATATGCCCTCCATGCTCCTGCTGCTTCTGATTTTCCTTAGACTTTCCAGCCGAGTGGCCACATACAAGGTAGCTGTACCTTCTCCTCTTGCAGGGACTTGTCTGTTGGCATTCATTCCACAAACCCACCTGGAACATTACTTCCTGAGGCTTTGTGAACATAAAAAATAGTTCTTTCTGCCAGAAAGATTAGGTGGCTCAGAGTATTATAATTTTAAATTGAATAGTACTGTATCAGTAATACAGCATTTATAAAAATAAACTTGGCCTGCTAACCCTGGACTTATCAGCTAGCTTCATGATAACTTTTAGACATTTTTGGCTTACCTTTAAATTCCATTAGTTATTTTTGTGTTCTTTTAATATTTACTGTTTTTTACTAGTTTCTTCATTGAAATTTTTCCTTTATTCAAGGCAGGAAGCTTAGAGGATAAAAGGAGGAAAAGGTATTAACTATTAGAATAGATGACAATTATAATAAGAGAAGTTGTTACGTATGTATTTTGAAGGTCAACCTAGAATTTTGTGGGTTTTTTGAAAAGTATTCTCTCAGTCCTGTTTGAAAGCTATTTGCAAATTTGAAGTAGAGGCTCAAGAATGTAAAATTTTTGTTTGTTCTTTTTGTTTGTTAGAATCTGTCATGATTGTAAAGGAAAAAGCCATAGCAGTAGTAGAAGTATTGATTTAGTCAAAGCATAGTTTAATAGAAAACAGTTGTTTTATTGACCCTTGACATCATAATTACAGTTTAAGAAAAGTGAAACTTGAACTCATATGTGATAATTTTTAATGAGCTTTATTTGGGTTATTGTTTAAAATTTTCTTTTCAGATCAAAGAGAAATGACTCTTAAGGGCCATTTTCTTCCTGTGCAACTTAATTCTAGAGAAAAGGCCACATACTGGAGAACATGGCTAGTTTTTTTGGGGGGGGATGTGCCAGGGATCGAACTTGGGACCTTGCGCTTGCAAGCCTGGTGGTAGAATCACTGAGCTAAATCCCTGGCCCCATGGCTAGTTTTTAAATTTTGATTTCCCTCGTCTTTGTAACTGCTGGAGTAACGGGAATTTGTTGTACTGTATTCAGTGTTTGAAAACTTCAGTGTTTGAAAACTGTTCAGTGTTTGAACAGTTGCTCCTTCTATAATATTGAAATAATAATATAATATAATAAACAAGAACTAGAAATACTCTTTTTCAGAAAAGTGAACTTATATTATGAATATATGTGGTTGATAATTAAAGTTTCTTTTTTAATTTTCTTCTTTTTGGGGAATAGGTCATAGCAAATGACAGAAGTCCTTTGGTAGGAAAAATTCACTGGGAGAAAATGGTAAAAAAAGTGTCAAGATTTGGAATACGGACAGGCACTTTTAACTGTTCCAGCGATCCCAGGTAAGTGGATTAGAGAATTCTTAGAATTTGAATCCTGATCAGAATCTTTCTTGTTGAATAAAGAAGGTGATATTAGAAGCCTGGCTGAACTGAAAGCAAATGATAATGTTTAGCACACTGTTACTTATGCAGGTGCTTCATTAGTAGTTTTTCTTAAACTGGCATTTATTGGCTTTCTGAGATTGCTTTCTCTGGCTTTTCTGTGTTCTTTCTTTGGGGGCTGTCTTTTAAGAGTGTCCTTAATCTTTTTTCTTGTTTGTGTCAGTATTTTCCAAATGGCTCTAGTCACTGCTTATCTAAATCTTCTTTGGTACTTCTGACTTCTGCTTTGCATTTTCTTGCTCATTTCCATCTACTCTACAGCTATCTCTGGGTATGTCTTTTTTTCCTAAAACCTAGTGTCCAGAATCACATTCATCCTGTTTTTCTTTACTGAAGTGTGTGTGCTTTGTACCTTTTTTACTGCCTTTTGTTGTTTTAGGGGTTTTTTTGCCCCATTTTCTTAGACAAAAATCCTTAGAGGCATTTTTGTGTTATTCTTTTGTACTCCAATATTCAATCTATCACATTATTTTTTGTTTTATTATTCTATTATTTCTTTGAAATGCTTTTTTTATTTCTATTTCTAATACCACCAAATTATAACTTAGACTCTTTTGTTCATTTAGTTATCCATTTGGTGAATATTTAATAAAAGATGAACACATTTGACATGTTTTCTTTCATGCAGAGAAGACATGACATATGTAAAAAACCATATATCTCAGGCAGGCATGGTGGTGCACACACCTGTAATTCCAGCACTCAGGAGGCTGAGGCAAAAGGACCGCTGCAAGTTTGAGGCCAGCCTGGTCTGCATAGTGAGTTCAAGGCCAGCCTGAACTACTTAGTGAGATCCTGTCTCAAAAAAAACTGTAGATACTTAGTTTTTTCATCTCCCCAAAAAGCTCCCATTCTTATCTTCACCACAGAATCCTGATCATATCCCACTGGTTTTTGTTGAAATATCCGAGACAGCTTATGCTTAATGTTCTCATGAAAAGTAAATAACTTTTATTTCCCTCCTTCATTGCCAAAAAACTTAGCATTGGATCTGTTATCCTCAGATCGAGTCTTTGTTGGAGATCTTTTATTCCCTACTGATGATATTACAATACAAGAACAAATACTAGTGCTGATATTTTGATATTTTTTCAAGTCAAGCTAAAAGTATTAATATCACTGTTTCACTGAAATATATTATGGCTTAATTTTTAAAAAATCAATGAAACGAATACATGTCAAACACCAAAGTTTATAAATATATTAGGAAATATCAAAAAGATTTTAAAAATATAAAAGTGAAACATATAGTCTAATACACTGTAACTGTTAGGTAATAAAGAATTGAATAAACTAAACAACATGAAATGAAAATAATCTAACATGGGAAAATGAAAGAAATAGTACTTATTTTAGTGTAATCTTATAAAACAGTACATCAGAACTGTCATCATTCAGTAGATTTTAGTTTAAAGTTTTCTAGCTTTTATTTTGAAAAGCTCTTTTTGTTTCTATACTAGCTAAGGAATGGAAAAAAGATACATCATCTTCAAATATTTTTGTCAAAATGCTTCATCTTCTTATTTATGGCTAACGAAATCTTTTTTGAAGCTGGGTATGGTGGCACAGGCCTGTAATTCCAGCATTCAGGAGGCTAAGGCAGGAAGATTGCCATGAGTTTGAGGCCAGCCTGAGCTCTACATAGTTAGTTCAAGACCAGCTTAAACTACATAGCAGTACTCTATCTTTAAAAACAAAAACAAAAATCTTTTTTGGGTAACTTTTGGGGTTTTGTTTTTTTTATCATTGTTAATTGTAGCTATAATCTTTGTTATTAAAAAAAAAAACACTTGGGCTGGGGGTGCAGTTCAGCAGCAGAGTGCTTGTCTATTATGCATGAGACCCTGGGTTTCATCCCCAGCACTGCAGAAAACAACAGAACACTTCTCATTTCCTTCAGTTTCATCACAAAGATGATTTTGATGTACAGTGACTGAGTCAGTTTCAATATTGTTATGTTCCTGTTTCCTCTTTTGGAAAGTATTCCAAAAGTCTTCCAGAAGTTTCCTCTCTTGGAAAGTCTTGCCATAGAAGCTGTGCTTAGTCAGGGTTTTTTTCTTCTTTTAATGACTGTGTAGATATAGAAGAACAAAATGCAAAGGCATGGAGAAAAGTATTCAAAATTTCAGTGAAGGTTTAACTGAGCAGAGAATAGTGTTATTCAGGAAGTGTTTTTATATATTGAATAATTGAATCATTTTCTTGTTCTTAGGGCCAGGGATTTAACTCAGTGGTTCTGCTTCCTGCCTCGCAAGCGCAAGGTCCCAAGATCAATGCCCGGTACCAAAAAAACAAAAAAAGAAAGAAACATTTTCTTGTTCTCAGGTTTTAAAAAAAAAAAATGCCAAAACCCTTTCTTCAATGGGCCATACTGCTTTCTTTGACTGTAGTCTCAGTTTTATATTCTTTCCTGCTTTCCTGACATGTTTAGCTCCACTAAGAACGTTCAGAAGCACTATTTCTGGGCAGCTTCTGACCCTGAGCAGTGATAGCAGTTTTAATTTCTTTCTCTGTACACCCAGCATGGTGGCATTGCTTGGCTCTCACTCTTATTCCTCAACCCTATTTCTGAGGGCTTTTCTTGCCAGCTCCACATTCTGCTCTTTTTTTGGAAAAAGTAGGAGGTGAGGTGGTATTTATGTATATGTATGCAGGGCTTGGCTAAAATGGGGGTGTTGAAGAGAATTCAGGGTATGGGAATTAATTGCAAGAGCTAAGTGGTAGACAAGGGGTTTGGGAGACTTATGGTAAGAATGACAGGTTATGAGGGGCCATGGAATAAGCAGGAAAAACCACAGAGGTCAGTGACCTTGTCTGAAGAAATGGCATTACATAAACAGACACCAAGGTACCTTTTTCAAAATCATTTGCCACACCAGAAACTGAAATACCAATAGGCACTAGCCATGTTTCTTATCTCTTTAGAAGTTTTCTAAGATCTCAGAAGGTCTCTAAGAGCTAAATAGGTTTACTTTTAAGAAATAGAGAATGTTTTTATGGTGTTCTCATTAATTTAGTCTGATCTTTAAAAGTTCTTTTGAATTGTCAGTAAAAGTTGTTGTATTGATATAAAGTAATGCAACATTCTTGGAAAATATTACATTTAGTCCTTTTTTTCATTTAGCAGTGTTTAAGATTAATATGTTATACTATATTTGTGCTTTGGATTTCTTTGGACCAGTGTTTAGATAAATATATATTAGTAAAGTATGAGAAGTTTCTTTGCAATTTTGGAAAATAAGATTTAATTTGAAAGATACATATTACCACATGGAAAAAGGTAAAAGTAAGGCACTTAACTATATGCATTTGACCTACTACTCTTTTTTTGTTGAAGATAAAAATAGAATTCATATCAATGAATTGTTTGTGTTGGACAAATATAGTGTGAAAAGATTTGAAGAGTCTCTATTTTTAGGAATATATTATTTTTCAAACCATTTATATAAAACAAGATTGATATTAATGGAATATATCTTGCTAAGGAAGTAAATCTATTAAACAAAAAGCTAAAAGTCAGAGTCTGTGATTCTGAGGCATTAGATAGTTTCCCAGGGTTATCACTGACCTTGTCTTTAAGATGTAACATGTTCATTTATCTTAAATCATGCCACAAAATTTCTGAGATAATGCTAATTTTTATAAAAACATAATCCATGCTTACTAAGTATAACATCTATGATTTTTACATCAGTATTCTGAATTTAAAAATCAGATATTACTATCAATTTACAAATTTGTAAACAAAAATGTATATATGTGATAGGTTTTCTCTTTTACAACTTTATTGAGGTAAATTTTATATATCATAAAATTCCACATCATAGGTTTTGGAAAAGAACTTTTATTTTAAAACAAAGGAGAATGTTTTCATAACAAATCTCTCCATGATAGTCCAAACAGCTATTTTCATTTTTGGGGCACTTTTCATCACCTAGTTTTTTAGAGGGAGATGGATATTTCAAATTTCATAGCAAGAACCTATCCATTTCCAAAAGAGGTAGTGTCATGGCCCTACTGATTTTTTTTTTTCTTTTTTTGGAGACAGGGTCTTGCTATGTAGTTCAGGCTGGCCTTGAACTCACTTTGTAGCCCAGGCTGGCCTCGAATTTGCAGCAATCCTCCTGCCTCAGCCTCCCAAGTGCTAGGATTACAGGCATCTGCCACCACGCCTGGCAGCCCTCCTGAATAAATCTAAACAAATGACTTAGTTAAATTGAGTTAATTTAGTTAATTAAATTTGTGTTAAAGTCTTCTACATTTACTGTGCTATAAAATAGGGATCGTTTTGTGGCTACTTCCTTTGTTTCCTCTTCATAGTCTCAATTGAAAAGAGAATATTAAAAAAATGGGGCTTTCAGTACCTCTTTTCTGGGTTGGTTTTTGTGCATATTATTTGAAGTAGTGCTTGTGTATCAGGCATTGTGGTAGGTGCTTGAGTTATGAATTTGCTTTTTATCACTGTGACCAAATGCCTACATAAACAGCTTAAAGGAAGAAAGACTTGTTTGGGCTCATGGTTTCAAAGGGCTCAGTCCATAGTAAGCTGGCTACAAAACAGAAATATCATGGCAGAAGGGTATGGCAGACAAACATGGTAACCAGGGAGAAGATTAGGAGAGAAAGAGCCAAAGAGAGAGGAAGGAGCTAGGTACAAGATAGATCCTTCAAAGTGAGTGACCTTGTTGGGGCTGGGCATTTAGCTCAGCGGTTCTTCCACCTGCCTTGCAAATACAAGGTCCAGAGTTCAATCCCCGGTACCAAAAAAAACAACAAAAACCCCCAAAGTGACCTTATTCTTCCAGCTGGGCCCCACCTCCTAATAAACCTATTCAGCTGTGAATTCATCAAGGGATTAACCCATTGATGAGGTTAGCATCCTCATGATCATCACCTCTGTAGGCCCCACCTCTGAACATTGCTGCATTGCCCAATACATGGGTCTTTGGGAGACACTTCATATTTAAATTATAACAGTTAATAAATGGTAGGGCATGTCATCTACCCTCCAGGACCTTGCACCAGTTCAGGGATTCAGCATGTAGGATAACCTATTTGTTTCTCTGTTCTCTGCCCATCTGAATTTCAACCATCCTTCAAGATGTAGCCCTTCAGAATGTCAACCTTCAAGATAAAAACCTTTCATGAAATTTTTACCAGCTCAAATTCCAAATATTCCCTTTCTTTGAACTTCTTTTTTATTATTTAGCAGTGAAATACAGTTTTATATTTCTTTTGTCTTTTTAACAGGGTTTTACGTTTTTTGTGAGTAGAAATTATCTTCCCATTATCTTCTGATCTTAGCAGCACATAGTGTAAGTAGTAGGTACATCAGAGATGGTGAAGTACAATATTTGCTGATTCCTTTGACTCAAAAGATTTTTTAAAATACACTTTCTTTAGAACAATTTTTAATAAAAACAAAGAAATATAAAATCACAAAAAAGAGCTTGCTTCTTCTTCTTGCACAATTACCAAGTGCTGGTCCTGTATTTTGATGATTTGGAGTCATACAATTTGTGGGAGAGGGCATCTTTCAGGTGTTAAAGAAACTTATTAGGGAATGGTAAGTTGCTCAACAGCCTAGCTGTTTGTTTACAGTTTACTGTCTTACAGATACTGCAGGAGAAGAGGCTGGGTACGATCCACGCTCATTATGTCTGTTCCACAAACAAGTACTTCTAAAGGGAAAGTCATGCTTAAAGAGTATAGTGGACGCAAGGTTGAAGTAGAGCACATTTTTAAATGGATAACTGCTCATGCAGCTTCTCGGATCAAAACTATTTATAATGCTGAACATTTGAAAAAAGAATGGAATAAAAGTGATCAGTACTGGGTTAAAATATACCTGTTTGCAAACCTTGACCAACCACCAGCTTTCTTCTCTGCACTAAGTATAAAATTTACTGGAAGAATTGAGTTTATTTTTGTTAATGTGGAAAATTGGGACAACAAGAGTTATATGACAGATATTGGTGTATATAACATGCCATCGTACATACTTAGAACACCTGAGGGAATTTACAGATATGGAAACCGCACAGGTGAATTTATATCCCTTCAGGCCATGGATTCTTTTTTGCGCTCATTACAACCTGAAGTAAATGATCTGTTTGTTTTGAGTTTGGTTCTAGTTAATCTTATGGCTTGGATGGACTTATTTATTACCCAAGGAGCTACCATCAAACGATTTGTGGTTCTCATAAGCACTTTAGGGACATACAATTCTCTATTAATTATTTCCTGGCTGCCTGTGTTGGGGTTTTTACAGCTCCCTTACTTAGATAGCTTTTATGAATATAGCTTAAAATTGTTAAGGTATTCCAATACAACTACACTGGCTTCATGGGTAAGGGCAGACTGGATGTTTTATTCTTCACACCCCGCCCTGTTTCTCAGTACGTACTTTGGACATGGTTTACTAATTGACTACTTTGAGAGAAAGAGACGGCGCAGCAACAATGATGAAGTCAATGCCAATAACTTAGAATGGTTATCAAGCCTGTGGGACTGGTACACCAGCTACCTCTTCCACCCGATTGCATCTTTTCAGAACTTTCCTGTAGAATCTGATTGGGACGAAGACCCTGACTTATTCTTGGAGCGGTTAGCTTTCCCTGACCTTTGGCTTCACCCTCTCATACCAACTGATTATATAAAAAACTTACCAATGTGGCGATTTAAATGTCTTGGAGTCCAGTCTGAAGAGGAAATGTCAGAGAGTTCTCAAGATACTGAAAATGACTCAGACAGTGAGAACACAGACACTTTTAGCAGCGAGAAGGAAGCATTTGAAGATAAACAAAGCATAGTTCACAATTCACCAGGAAGAGCAAGTCACTGTGATGCTGAGGCTTGTTCATGTGCCAATAAATTTTGTCAGACCAGCCCATGTGAAAGGAAGGGGCAGTCCTATGGCTCCTATAGCACTAATGAAAATATGGATCCTGATTGGTTAACTTGGCCTGCTGATATGCTGCACTGTACTGAATGTGTTGTTTGCCTAGAGAATTTTGAAAATGGATGTTTGCTAATGGGATTGCCTTGTGGTCATGTGTTCCATCAAAATTGCATTGTGATGTGGTTGGCTGGGGGCCGACACTGTTGCCCTGTTTGTCGGTGGCCTTCTTACAAGAAAAAGCAGCCATGTGCACACCAGCCCTTGTCAAATGATGTCCCATCTTAACCATGTGCAATTTGTCCTTTATAAGCTTTCGGTACCTTACAGCTTGCCTTTTTAATGTTAGTCACATGTTTTTGTGGTTTGAAGTTTAGTTTAATGTTAGTGCAGTGACAGGAAATACATACTATGCTAATGTTTATGACTGAATTTATTTGGTTGCCTTGTGTGACAATTGAATGCATACTTAATTGTAAAAATTTTATTTACAACATTGGAAATTCAGAAGTTAATGTTTTTTGTAAGCACAAAAGAAGTATGATAGAAATTTATCCTAGCGAACCTTTACAAAGTAGGATCAAATTCTTACGGAATTGAGCTGGTTTCTTATCCTAAATGTTTCCTCCCTTTTTACAATCTCTGTCCAGCACCTCTTGGTTAAATAATGTATGCTGTAAGACATGAAATTAAAACAGACCTATGAAATAAATTATTTTAAAACCAGAAGATTATGGGTTTCCAATGTTAAATTTTTTTTGATAAGGTGGATGGTTTCTTTTAATTTCATAGGTAAGTCAAACATTGTTTTAGAATTGGGGAAAAAAAAAAAAAAGCTAAAAATTATGTCATTGACACTGGCCAGAGGTAATGTTAGTGTACCTTTTAGTATGGTTATCTTTGATGGTAAAGAGTTTCATGGAAAATTTTTAGTAAGTATTAAATAATTTATTAGTATTTAGCACATTCATTTACATAAAATCAATTTTAGCCACACACAGATTACCTTTCTGCTTTGCCTTTTTCTTTTTAAAAATTTCCAAACTAGAGAAAAGTTGAAAACAGTATAGTTAACATCCATTTGTTTAATTCACCACATTCAAATTTTACTACATTTCTGTTGCCACCTCTGTGCATATTTTAATCTCTTTCCTTTCTTTTTTTAGCTAAATCATTTTTCTGATCCTTTTGAAAATAGATTTGAGTCATGATGCTTCCTTATCACCACATGTCTCCTAAGAACAAGGACATTTTCTTACATAACCACTGTACCATTGTCACACCGAAGAAATTTAATATTGATTCAGTAATATTTAATATACAACCCATACTCCCCAGTTGCTCCTAAAATATTAATCTTTATATGGTTCTATTTTGTTTTTATCGTAAACTCAGGAGGTTTCTGCATTAGGCTTATTCTCATTTTCATGGAGTACTTGTCATTTTCTGTTTGTCAATGTAGCAATTAATAACATTTTGAGGAGTAAAACCCAGTTGGCTTATAGAATGCTTCACGTGCTGGACTTGTGTATTGTTTTCATGATTAGATTTAAATTAAAAAGTATTGCCTAGGTGATATGCACTTCCATTTCTATGATATCAGAAGGCATGTGAGGCCAATTTGTTCCATTGTTGGTGATGCTAAATTTAGTTAAAGTGATATCTGCTTTATCTTTCTACTGTAAGATGCTTTTTCACTTTATAATTAAGAAGGAACCTGTAAGACCACATGAATATCCTGTTCCTCATCCCAATGTTTTTAACATTCTTTTTTGATTCCATCATTCTACATTTATTAGCTGGCACTTTTCTGTGAAGAGCTTTCCATTTTACTTCCACATTTTGAATATGACTGTGGACTCAGATTTTTTTTTTAATATTCCATGTGTTAAAGGTCATTCTTTTAGATACTTAAATAGTACAAAATTTGGCTAAAGGGAGTGCCCCTAAGTCTGCTCTTATATTGTCTTGATAAATTTCTTTTAATCTTCATGCAATCCCTTCAACCTTCCTCCTTTTCATCTCTTTCAATCTTCCTCCTCATTTTTTTTTTTTTTTTTTTTTTTGGTACTGGGGATCGAACTCAGGACCTTGGCTCTTGTGAGGCAGGCGACAGAACCACTGAGCTAAATCCTCAGCCCCTCCTCCTCTTTCTGATGTAAGGTGTTCCAGGTTTGCTTTGTATTTTCCTGTCCCAGCCCTTTAATCAAATATTTTCTGCAAAGTATACAAGTTTAATAGTAGTCTTAAAAAAATCATCTGACTGCCCTGCCATAAAAGTAAATCTTTAATTGACCTTTCTGGTAAAATAAAACTCATTTTGAATTGCTTTTGAGGTACTGACAAGCATTTTTATTTTTCTGCATGGCACATTGTGCCTTACAGTGGGATTATGATCCAATAAACCCATCATTGAAAATATTGTGAGAAATGCATTTAATATGCCAAGTTTCATACCCTAGAAACACTAGAATGTGGGTTGTTTCTCCTCATGATTGCATAGCTACAGAGTTACAGCTCACTGCTGCTGCCCGGTATTGCCAGAGCATATACTGCATGTTGCTAGAAAAAAAAGATAAAAATTCAAAGTATAATTTCTATTTAATGGGTATCTCTTTCAATTCATTGTAAAATCCAAAGAACGTAAGTCAAGTCATATCTTGGAAACTAGTAAGGATCAGCAATTAACTTTGTATTAATGCTTAAGAGCTTTTAAAATAGTAACTGCAGGCAATGCTCCTTGTGTTCTGATTCTCCTTTTGATAAGTCATTGTTTTGTTTTTTGGTGTTTTGAGACAGGGTCTTGCTATGTAGTTCAGGCTAGTTTTGAACTCACTAGGTATCCTAGGCTGGCCTCGAACTAAGTTCTGCCCTTGGTTCACTGCTCTTTTCTCTCATGTTTTCAGCAATGACTCCCAAATCCACATGTCCAGCAAAGGCCCTACAGTTTTATATACAGCTATTTGCTGGACAGCTCCTCCTGGATGGTTTTTTTAGTATTGCAGGTTTCCATTCTGTTTCCCCACCCCCAATCTTAAGGTCCTGATTTCACTGAGGGGGAAATACATAACCTATCATGAAATGTACACAAAAATATAGAAATACTAAGGACAAACTTTCTAAAGCATCCCAGGGAACCCCACAATTTGGAGACCATTAGCTAGGTAGGAGACAAACCAATCATAACACTGGCTTTCAAGGCCCTTCATAATCTGTTCCTGTGTACCTCAAAGACTCATTGTATCATTCCATGCTGCTTGTCACTCCAGGCCCAGGCCCTGGTTTTTCTCCATTTGGTGCTTTGCTCGCCCATCTACCTGGTGGTATTGACCCTTCTGCTCTGCTTTGCCTGGCTACATGGAACTTTCTCCCTAAATTCTGCACCTTGCTACCCATCCCCTCCTTTCTCAGGTTTACAAAGGGATAAAAGTATTTACATTGTTGACATTCACCTGTATGTCACCTCTGTCAAGTGATCAGCGTCACCAACAATGGATCAAATATGTATGCCCTTCTGAATCCCAGTGGTACCTTGTATATACCTGTCATACTTGGAACATTGAATTGAAACCCTACATGTGTCATTTTAAAACAATAGAAATTGTGTTTTATTCATCTAACTAGAGCTCATAGCATGAAACAAACACAGTACATTTTGAATGTTAGATGTGATAAAAATACCTTAGTAAGGTCAGGGGAAATTGCCAGATTCAAGTCTCCAGGTGAGCTTGCCTCATCCCTTAATTTTTAAGCACAGCAAATAATTCTGTCTCATTTTCCTGGAAGTGGAGAACTGAAGGAAGTACTCAAGGTTGACAAGCTTCAAACTTTGTGCTTAAAAACAAAGTTCAGTTTCTTAGAATAACCTATGCATTTAATGAATCACAGATCCTAAGTATGTGGGCTTTATAGTTACTGACCTCTATGATTAACTGAATGGCACTGTTTTGTTCAAGAGTTTTTCTTTTCTAACAGTTTCCTGTGTGAATCTTCATTCTCTAAGGATGATAAGCCCCCAGATGTCAGGAAGAATGCTATAATTTACTCTTATATCTTTAACATTATAGATTCAGTATAGATGAGCAGTAAATAATTGTTGACTTGAATTTTTTTTTTTTTTCTTTTTGTACCAGGGATTGAACTTGGGTCCTTGCACTTGCGAGGCAGGCGCTGGAACCACTGAGCTAAATCCCCGGTCTGTTGACTTGAATTTTAAGAATATATTTTAATTTTGCCTCTTATCCAACATTTTATTACTCATCTGATGTAGATGGAACAGATGAAATGAGATTATATTTTTACTGCCCATTGGTACCACTAGTAGTGACAAAGATACCAATATTTATGGCCAGCTCCAAGACAAAGATATTAATTCTATTAATGTATTCATTAGATTATTTGGGAGCCTCAAGATTATTATTGTAATCTTTTCCCCTACTCTCCTGTGTTCTTCCACTCAACCATTTTATTACTCCTTAAAACTCTACCAAAGGGCTATTATGTACAGAAAGGTGAAACACTCAGTCTTTCTTTTTGCTACTGGATCTGATTAAAAGTTTAGATAGTACTGAAATTTAATAATTAAAATAATATTTTGAGCCATCTGTTTTAATCATTCTGTTCTTGTTCTTTGTTATCAACACTTCTTACTGATTTATGATCAAGTTAGGTGATCTGTAACATTTTACTATTTTCTGATCAAAAATTTTTATTGTTTCAATACAACAGATCATTTCCTTCATAATATCTCTGCAACAGGTGGGATACAAGGAATTTCAATGTAATAGATGATCAAGAACTCAGGACAACTGGGATAATAAGATGTGACTAAGATACAGCTTTCCAATTCCCATGTCTTCAGGACCCAGGAAAAAAATTCAAGTAGGAAGGGGTGGGGGCAACAGTGTGTATGCTCCCCCATTAACTTTGTTTAAAAGATGTGTCAGCCAATCCAAGTTAGCTATGACCTCTTTGTAACCTCCAGATAGGATCTTATCAGGGCTTTTTCTACCATATTTTCACTCTCTCAGAAATAAATGCATTTGTGGAAAAGACAACTATAGGAACCTGCCATTCTGTCAAACATCCTTTATTCTGGTGCAAACTTGCATACTTGATTTTGTCAAGTTCTCTTAGGTTATAGGCATAATGGGATTAGGCTTTTTTAATGTGATTAAAAAGAAATTCATAGACTGAAAGTCAAAGGATGGAAAACAATACTCCATGAAACAAGAACCCAGAAAAAAGCAGACGTAGCTATTCTATTTGTAGACAAAGTGGATTTCAAGCCAAGACTGATCAAGAGAGAAATAAGCTCACTACATCCTTGTAAAACAAACAACCCAACAGGAAGAGACAATCATAAATATATATGCACCAAACACTAATGCACCCAACTATATAAAACAAATATTAACAGACATGAAAAATCAAATAAGCACTAATACAATTGTTATGGGGGACCTCAATTCCCCACTGTCACAAATAGATCAAATAGACAAAAAAAAAAAAAAAAAAAGAAATAACAAAACTGAACCAAACTTTTGAAAAAAATGGACTTAGTAGACGTCTACAGAGTGTTCCACTCCCAAAACATCAGAATACACATTCTCAGCTGCACATGGGATGTTCTCCAAAACAGACCACATACTACCTCATAAAACATGCTTAAGTAAATGCAAAGGTACCCAAATAATTCCATTCATATTATCAGATTTGCAATGAAATTGGAAATCAATGACAAAAGAAACTACAAGACCTTCATAAACACATTAAATAAAACTCCCCCTGAACAACCAATGGGTCACAGATCAAATTAAAGAAGAGATTAGGCAATTTCTATAATTAAATGATAATGCCAATACAACATACCAGAACTTATGGGACACAATGAAAGTAGTCCTACAAGGGAAATTTATAGTGGTGAATACCCATATCAGGAAAACAGAGCAAGCTCAAATAACCTAATGTTGAACCTCAAGCTTCTAGAAAACAAGCAAATCAGGCCCAAAGCTCATGCAAGGGAGGAAATTAAATAAATGGATGGACCTTGAGAACATATTCTTCAGTGAAATAAATCGTACACACCTGTTTAAATACCACATTGTTTCTCTGGTGTGAGACACTGAAAGTGGAAATAAGGATTAAAATGTATTATAGGAAGACGCCGAATCACCCCGCTGCTGACAGGCAGGTCTGCCCATGCCCTACCGAGGTCCCCAGTCGCACGGAACACACCGAATCACCCTGCTGCAGACAGGCAGCCACCTGGTTCCACACTACAAAGACACAGAGGACACCAGACAACCAGACCAAGGTACTGAGTCCCTCTGCTCCCAGCCCAGAGGTAGGGGCTTCTGAGCCGCCATCCCACTGCTCCTGGTCCAGAGGAAGGGGCTTCCCAGTCACCATCCCTCCCACTGCTCCCAGCCCAGAGTAAAGGGCTTTTGGGCCACCTTCTGTCCCACTGCTCCTGGCCCAGAGGAAGGGGTTTCCAGGCCACCATCCCTCTCGCTCCTCCCAGCCCACAGGAAAGGGCTTTTGGGTCACCATCCCTACCGCTGCTCCCGGCCCCTGTCCCACCTCTCCCAGCTCAGAGGAGGTAATCCGTCCAGGCACTAACAGCTCCCCGCCCCAGTCGAAATGAGAAAACACGTAAACAAGTCTCAAAACCAGACTTCCAGATCACCTACAGCAACTTCAAAGGGAAATGAGATGGAACACTCTGATACTCAACCACCTGGACACACTGAACTGGCAACAAAAGGGGATCTGGAAAAAATGAAATCAGAAATAAT